>OZ014521.1:286306619-287506619 GCA_963966055.1 Lathyrus aphaca | reverse complement strand
CTCATCTCATTCACTCATAAATGAGAACTAGCTTCTTCCGTCTAATGCAAGACAATTTGCACCTGAGCCAGACAGGTCATACACTTGAGCATAGACAAGCAAGCAGTTCACAAGTCAATTTACCTTTCAGTCTCTTTGAGTCGAACTACGGTGTTCTGACTTCCTCATTGCACGAGAGGATACGTAGGCATAACTTAACTGTTATCGAACAAAAGTCTCTGTATATTCCCCCTCTTTCCAGTATCATTCTTTAAGCCTCATGATCTTGAGCATTTCACTCATGTTCTTACACTGACACTTCTCTTATACACTTCACATTTCTTTTACACTGACACTTGCATTCTTTCCAGCTTTGATACACAAATTGCACTGACACTACCCCTTTAAAACACAAATCTTTTAAGCGTGGATCCCGTCGAGTACGGAAGACAATCTGGGTGCTAATACCTTCCCAGGTTGTAACCAACCCCCTTTCTCAGTCTCTCTGGTTCGCGACCATCTTATCCATATCTTTTCTTAGGTCTATGCAGCATTACCTTTCCTACGGGATAAAAAATGCCTAGCTGGCGACTCTATTCATTTCCTTCCTCTTTCGCCGACCGTTCGCGTCTGTACCCCTTCTGACCCATGTGTCATTTTGGTGGGAGCGACAAGAATAATGCTGGAAGAGGGGGAATGGACAGAGACTTTTGTTCGATAACCTGTTAAGTTATGCCTACGTATCCTCTCGTGCAATGAGGAAGTCAGAACACCGTAGTTCGACTCAAAGAGACCGAAAGATGAATTGACTTGTGAACTGCTTACTTGTTTATGCTCAAGTGTATGACCTGTCTGTCTCAGGTGCAAACTGTCTTGCATTAGACGGAAGAAGCGAGTTCTCGTTTTTGAGTGAATAAGGTGAGAAAAGAATCCCGGAGGAGACGATTATTATTTGTTTTTTGTGTTTTCAATCTTTTATTGCTTTTTTGGATTTGTCATAAGAAAATGAGCTTAAGCCTAAACCAAGGGTTAGTAAACTCATCACATCCTCCCTCTGATTAGGGGTAATGAGAATACCTTAAGTATGAAGTAAGCACCTCACACTTAATCACCATGATGTAGGATTAAGATCATTACCCTACTTGCAATTATTTAGATGTTTTTGGAGTTTTTGTTTAGTGTTAAGTAATGAGTTTAAGCCATAATCAAGGATTTAATGGACTCATTACACCATCCTAATAGAAGGATAATAGATGAGAACATTTAAGCTGGGGAAGACTCCTCAACTTGATCCATGGTTAGGGATTAACCTCATGACAAAACAAAGCCTTTATTAAGTGGATTTTAGTTAATGATAAGATTAAGAAGTGGATTTTATGTTTTGTAAGACAACTTGATGGGGACTTGTCCATTAACACTAGGGTTAGTCCTTCTTAACCAATTAAGGAAGAATTAGAACCCTAATGCAAGGCCCAAGTTACAAGCTTGATGTCTTAGTGATTATTAGATGGATTGATTAAAGGATTTAAACACATTAAGGATTTAACACTTAGGATTAAAGTTATACACTCCATCCTAATAGAAGGATACAGGCATAACCCTAATCACAAAGCCTTAAAGCCTTAAGGGTTTAGTCCTTGATTAAGAGATGAGAAGAGAAGACACAAAGATGACACAAAGGAAAAACTAATGGGGGACTAATCAAACCCTAATTGTGATCATGCTTGGATGTTCCTAGGGTTTATGAGGCTTGCAAAAGATCTTCAAGAGAAAAGCCACCAAGGAAGAAGCAGATGAAAGGAGGAAAAGCAGAAGAAGCAAGACAACTTACTTCACTTAAGAAGATAAGTTGCTTGAAGAAAGAGAGATATGAGGGAGCATGAATGAGCAAGCTCACTCTAATCCACAAATAAAATGCAGCAATGAATGCATAAGAGAGATGAGAAGAGATTATGAGAAGTGAAGGCAAATTCACTTCTCAAACACTTACCACCTGAAAAGTTAGCAACAAGGAATGAAGTGAAATGAAAATGAGATGAGATGCAAGGATGCCAACCAAAATCAGAAGCATATCATGAGGCCAATGACGCTATGGGATGGTATGAAAGCATGTCATGTGATGTGGATGATTATACAAGCAAGGAGGATGCAAATGAAACATGTAAGAACCATGAAAGTACATGAATGCATATGACATGAAATGAAAGCAAAAGCATGGAAAATGGATGATGCAATGATCAAACATGATTCCAATATGTCTTAGGGTGCCTTATGTGTCATGTGGATGCACAAAGTGTCATGGTAAGTTCATGTATGCAAGCTTATGCAAGATGGGTGCAAATGAAGGCAAAAATTAGGGTTTACATACAATATGCAATGCAAAATTCAAAATCAGAAGCAAATGACATGATAAAAAATTGAAAATGGGATCAAAGGTACCCTAAACCTATACAAGTTCACTGCCCAAAGGAGGAGACTTAAATCTTAACCTAATGGAAGTTATGATTTTCTCAAGTTGGCTAGGGTTTTAGGATGCCTCAAAAGGAAAAATACAAAACAAATTGAAAATGAAATATAAATTCATTCCCATTTTATCCTAGAAACTACATGATATGAGGAATACAATGCAAAAAGAATCATTATCAAACTCTTCATGGTCAGGCAGAAAGGATTTTTCTAAGTTAGGGTCAAAATATTGATTTTTTAGAGCCCTAAATTAAAAGAATAATGTCAAAATAGGTCAAGAACCAAAAATAAATTTGTGTTAAGGGTTTGATAATGTTTCTAAATGTATCAATATATAATGTGATTTTTTTGGTGATTTTTAGAAACTTAAATGGTATTTTAATTAATTAATTCTCATTAATTAATTAAAATAAACATTTAAATATTTTAAAAATACGAATTTTATGCAAAAAATAAAATAAAAATTATTTTCAGAATGAGAAAAATATTTGAAAGGGAAATGGAAAAGAAAAAAAAATTTGAAAGTGTTTTGCTATTTTTAATAAAATGTACAAAGAAATGCAATTAAAATGAAATTAAATTGTGAATTAATGGAAGTATGTTGATCCAGTGGCCCAGATTTGAATAAAAAGGGGAGGGAATTGACTTCGCGCGCAATCTAAAGGCCAGAATTCAAACTTCATTAATTATGATTAAAACCCTAATCTGAGCCCTAATCACTTTCAGGTGACCGGAACAGTGTTCCGGTCATCTTCTCCGGCTAGCCTCTCACTCAATCTCCCTCAATACGCAACCCCAAGCCCTTAAACTCTCCAGAAATGATCCTCACATCAACCCCAGCAAGAATCACACAACAAAAATCATTTATTCATCATCAAGAACATGAATCGAAGCAAAACGGAAAACATATCAGAAATTTCAGAAGCTTGTGAAATGCTTAAAACTCAACCATTTTCGAAACAAAACATATCATGGTAATCAGGAGAACACATAGAATCATTCTATAACCTAAAATGAAGGTTCTGGAAAAATAAATTCCATGGCTACCTGAAACGAAGCTTTCAACCTAGGAGCTTTCTGACCAGTTCTTTGCCTCAAATTGACTCCAATGACTTCCCTCAAGAGCTTGCAATGCTTGTTTGGAGTTTAAATGGCCCCAAAATGAAGTTGGCAGAAGTTCAGTTCAAAGGATGTGAAAATCGTGTTTTGGATATGGTGTGTTTCAAGGCAAAATGAAGGGTGGGAAATGATCAGCAATGAATGTGGAGTTGAATGGTGGAAAAAGTTTGGAGATTTGTTGGCTGAGTTATGAGATTCGAAGGCTTTTGCAAATTTTGTGGTTTTTGGAAATGCTGAGGATTCTCAAGTGTTAGGCTGCAATGTTGTGTGTTTTGGCTTGGTTTTGATTCACATAATAAGTTGTGATAGGTCAGAGGGTGGGTGGTGGCCTATGTTGATTGGTATGGGCAAGTTGCAAAAATGTCAACATGACTTGTACTTGAGGTATGGGCAAAAACACAGCTGGTCCTTGGGCATGTCCATGCGCAGCTAACTTCATGGATGTCCACAAATCCATTCTTGAGGCAATTCAGCAAGAGAGAAGAAAGTTATGGGGTGTTTTGCAATTATGTGATGTTTTGGCCCCTTTAAGAAATCTTGATGTTCAAGGCATGAAACTTGGGATTTCTTTGTGCAATTCTGAATTATAGGTCATGTATGATGTTTGTGCAATGCTTAGAAGTCAATTAGAAGTCACATTTGGCTTTGGCAAGTGTTTTTGCAAACTTCCCTCTTTGGTTCATAAGTGAAATTTTGTGATTTTTCCCAACTTTGCAAGGCCATAACTTGAGTTCTATGATGAATTAGATCAAGTTCTTGTACTTTTTGAAAAGGGAATGATCCAATCTACAACTTTCATGACCAAGAATTTTTCATTTGAAGCATTTTTGAATCAAAAAGAGGAGGTTGAAAAACTATCCCCAAAATGGCAATTATGCATTACAAGTCACTTTCCCAAAATGGAAACTTTGCAAATGGCTTGAAATTCTTCAATTTTGTGAACTTCTAACCTCTTCTAAGATCAAATAAAGATCATATACACCCAGAATGATGGAGAAGACCCTTTGGTTGGAGGATTGGGGGCCTCAGATGCCCTGATTTTGCACTGACTTGCTCAAGAAGTCATATATTGATCAGATGCCTTCACCATTGAATTTCTTCATGAAAATTGGTATGTATGATCCTTATAGCATATAATGACTAATAGAAACAAGAATGAGCAAAAAATTTGGAGTTATGGCCTCTGAAACCAAAACCCTAATTTTAGGTCATCTGTGCAGTTAAGCTTGGCTCTGCTTCCATACCTTCCTCAGTTCTTGTGATTTTCTGACTTTCTTGATCTTGGGAGGATATAATATGATGCTTGAACATACATGGACCTTATTGAGATGATTGAAGACCTTTGGAGTGGCTCAGATAGCTCAGGGATTGCTCAAATCACAAACCCTAGATGCAAATGACTTTGAAACCATGCAGTGAAGCAAAAATGTAATATGAGATGATATGATTGAACTTATGCTAATGAAAAGATAACAAGCAATGGCGAAATGAGTGAGGGAAAATTTGGGGTGTTTACATCAAGGAGTACCTACAAGAACCTCTAATTCTTATGCCTCCAGTTGAAGGAAGACCTCTAATAATGTACCTGACAGTATTAGAAGGATCAATGGGGTGTGTGTTGGGCCAGCATGACGAGTCTGGTAGAAAAGAGTATGCAATATACTACCTAAGCAAAAAGTTTACCGACTGTGAACAACGTTATTCACTGCTCGAGAAAACTTGATGTGCTTTAGCGTGGGCTGCTCGCCGACTAAGACAGTATACGTTGACTCACACTACCTTATTGATTTCAAAGATGGACCCCGTCAAGTACATATTTAAGAAGCCGACACTTACCGGAAGGGTTGAAAGATGGCAAATGATTCTGACAGAGTATGACATTCAATACACATCTCAAAAAGCCATCAAAGGCAGTGTACTATCTGACTATCTAGCTGAGCAACCCATTGATGATTACCAACCAATGAGATTTGACTTCCCTGATGAAAACATCATGTTCCTAAAAGCAAAAGATCATGAAGAGCCTGTTCACACTGAAGGGCCTGACCCAGAAGAAGAATGGACAGTGATGTTTGATGGGGCTGTCAACATGAATGGTCGTGGAGTTGGTGCACTGCTCATTACACCTAAAGGAGTTCATATGCCTTTCTCGGCAAAACTCACCTTTGCATGCACTAACAACGAAGCTGAATATGAAGCTTGTATCATGGGTCTTGAGGAAGCCATTGACCTCAGAATCAAGACATTAACTGTATTTGGAGATTCAGCTTTGGTAATCAATCAGACCAACGACAAATGGTACACTCGCCAAGAGCATCTGATTCCATACCGTGACTATACGAGGAGATTATTGACTTTCTTCACAATAGTCAAACTTGTGTACATCCCTCGAGACGAAAATCAGTTCGCAAATGCTTTGGCTACCATTTCCTCCATGATCAAGGTTCAGACTGCCAATTATGTGCCTCGGATTTCGGTATCCAGATTGGACAGACCAGCATACGTATTCTCTGTGGACGTTGCTAAAGATGACAAGCCTTGGTTCCATGACATCAAATGCTTCTTAGAGGATCAAACATACCCACCTGGGGCATCATCCAATGATAAGAAGACATTGAGAAAGCTGTCTGGTAGTTTCTTCCTGAATGCTGATGGTTCGTTATACAAGAGAAACTTTGATATGGTTCTTCTCAGATGTGTTGATAAGAAAGAAGCAAATTTGCTGATGCACGAGGTGCATGAAGGATCTTTTGGTACCCATGCTGGAGGACATGCAATGGCTAAGAAATTTTTAAGATCAGGTTACTACTGGATCACAATGGATGCAGACTGTTGTGCCTATGCCATAAGATGCCACAAGTGCCAGATTTATGCAGACAAGGTGCATGTGCCTCCGAATCCTCTAAACGTAATGTCTTCACCTTGGCCCTTTGCCATGTGGGTCATTGACATGATTGGAAAGATCGAACCGACTGCTTCAAATGGCCACAGATTCATCCTAGTAGCCATTGATTACTTCACCAAATGGGTTGAAGCAGCTTCGTACGCAAACGTCACCAGACAAGTGGTAGCCAGATTCCTGAAAAGAGACATCATTTGTCGGTATGGAGTACCCGAGCGAATCATTACTGATAATGGTTCCAATTTGAACAACAAAATGATGGCAGAACTGTGTCGGGACTTCAAAATCCAACATCACAATTCTTCTCCTTACAGACCAAAGATGAATGGCGCTGTTGAGGCAGCTAACAAAAATATCAAGAAGATTGTGTAGAAGATGGTGGTTACATATAAAGATTGGCATGAAATACTACCATTTTCCTTGCATGGGTATCGGACCTCAATCAGAACGTCTACTGGGGCAACACCGTATCAGCTTGTGTATGGTATGGAGGCAGTCCTACCTGTTGAAGTTGAATTGCCTTCCTTATGGGTACTGATGGATGTCAAACTGAATGAAGCAGAATGGGTCCGTCTCGGTACAATCAACTGAATCTGATCGAAGAAAAAAGATTATCTGCAATCTGTCATGGGCAGTTATATCAGAAACGAATGAAGAAAGCCTTCGATCAGAAAGTCAGGCTTCGGGAATACCAAGTGGGAGATCTGGTGCTGAAAAGACTTCTTCCTCCTCATACAAACCACAGGGGCAAGTGGACTCCAAACTACGACGGTCCGTTTATAGTAAAGAAGGTTTTCTCTGGTGGAGCACTGATGCTCACTACTATGGACGGTGAAGATTTCTTATCCCCTGTGAATTCAGATGCAGTTAAAAAATACTTCACATAAAATGACCCGCTGGACATAAAAACAGAATGTAAGTCCAGGAAAAAATAGGGCATCTCGGCGAGTCAAAAACAGAATAAAAGACTCGGGCAAAAATAAGGGAAAATAAAAAAAATGTGTACACTCGCTGAGTTGAAAAGCCGCATTGGACAGCTCAGGAAAAAATGGGTATCCCAGTGGATTGAAAACCTGAAAGGGCGATCCACGCAAAATCAGGGAATAAGTGAACAATTGCATTATGAATTCATCCGTATCACTTACAACATGGCCAGTTTCGAAAGGTTAAAACATCGGTCGGAATCAACCTTCTTCAAAAAGCAAGATGAGAAGAACGTCAAGGTCATGCAGGTCATAGCAAAGGAAGCTCACCAAAGCGTCATCAACATTGCCAGCACTTTTTACTTTTCTCAATTTATAGCCATCTCCTCATTCCAGGGGATCTGTTTCTTTGACTGTACTTGCCAATTCAGGGCACCCAGATTAATAAAATCAGATTTTCAGTCACACCTCGTTTCGTACATTTTTGTTTCGTTTGCAAAATGTCCAGTATCCATGATATAATATTTGCATAAAACAAATGAGCCATTATTAATGAATGCTTACAGGAAATGTATTTACTCTCTGGAATATCTAACTTCTATGACGGAATCTGGTAAGGGATACCTCGGGACACTTGTGCGTTTCTTTGTCTTAACAGGCTGCAAGTATTCAAACATGGAGCATCTCCAGCATATCTCCCCACTGAGTTCCAGCCTCTACCCAGAAGAGCAATGTCTAAAATTCTCACACAACAAAGTGACAGAAGCTTCCTCATCCCCAGCTGGGTTATCTCCTTGCAGGATAGATCTATCAATGATCTTTTCTTCCCCAAGCAGAGCCATATGATTTATCAGATCTACCAATGATCTCATCCCCAGCTGGGATATCCTTCCAAGCAGATCAGCCGGAGATCTTCACGGCAGCAGGATCCGAGTCCCGGATCGGTTTCTTTTGCATAAATCATAGCATTCGCATCATTTCTCCCACAAAGCGTAGCATTCCGTCTAATACAGAGCATTACAGAAAAAATCAAACATTTGCATGATCACAAGTCAGGTTAGAGCCAGTCACCTGTAAATACCAGCAGTACCTCTTCAGCAATATACAAAATACATCCCTTGCACATAAAAGCTAAAGCGTCCCTTTGCACACTCAAGTACAAATACTTGTCCATAACATATTCTTCTCGACCCTCGTCCATGTCATCTCAATCTCCCCACAGAAAGCCAAAGCATCCCCTTTTCACTTTCCAACAAATACATGTTCATATATACCCTTTCCGACACTCATATGTGTCATATCATTCCCCTGAAGATATAAGCCACAAACATCTTCTGTGATTACAGATACCTATACACTCTCTTGACACCCGTTTGTGTCACCATTTCTCCCAGCATGGTTGCCTAAACACTTGTTGCAAACCAAACACTTGTTTATAATACACTCTCATCGACACCCGTCCGTGTCATCCTATCCCCATAGGTTTCCAGAATACCCTTTAACACTCATAAGTTCATAACTTATACACTTTCTCTTCTGACACTCGTCCGTGTCACACCTTTTCCCAGCAAATTGAACACTCGTCCGTGTCTTGTTCCTACCTCACAATAATTACTCATACTTATACAGATACTCGTCCGTATCTCATATATACACTTATTCCCCAAAGATTCGACACTCGTCCGTGTTCTTTGTTAACTAGTTGGTACTCATCTGTATCATCATCTCTGAACACGCGTCAACGTTTGTTTCTACCGATACTCGTTTGTATCATAGTCTTAAGGATGCTCGTCTGCATCTTTAATCTATACACAACTTCAAAACACATACCTTTTATTTCTTAAGTGTAAGCACTCGTCTGTGTTTACCATTCCCCAGCAAAGTAACTTTTCTTCTATTCGGCATTCGTCCTATGTCGTGATACTTTCGGCAGCCGTACCCTGCCAAGTGATCTTCCTTCACCTTTGGATGACCGTCCCTCATCCCTTTCCCCAGCGGAGTCTCCATTATTGGAACCCCTTTATATCCGACATTCGTCCTATGTCGTGATATTTAGCAGTTGTCCCCTGCTAGGTGATCGTCCTTCACCTTTTTGATGATCGTCCTTCATCATTTTATCCGATGGCCGTCCCCATCGTTGATCTTATTATCTGACATTCGTCCTATGTCATAATAAACCCCGAGAGCAGCCGTACCCTGCTAGGTGATCGTCTTTCACCTCTTGATGATCGTCCTTCATCATTCTTATCCGATGGCCGTCCCCATCGTCGACCTTTTCTATCCGACATTCGTCCTATGTCGTGATAAAGAGCAGCCGTCCCCTGCTAGGTGATCGTCCTTCACCTTTGATGACCGTTCCTCATCATTATTTCATTTATTCTTTGAACTGATGGTCGTCCCCATCGTTGTTTACCTTACTTTGCAAACCTGATGCTCATCCCCATCATTGACTTTACCTTTAAATCTCCAGAGAATCTTATTTCCTTACCCGATGGTCGTCCCCGTCATAGTCTCTTTATTTTCCCAGCATGTCGGCCGTCCCCGTCATTGCTTTACTTACCACTTTATCCCCAACAGTCGTCCTCTGCTCAATGGTCGTCCTCCATCGCCCGCACTTTATAATCATACTATACTGCGTTTTACAATTTATATCCCTTTTCTTCTTCTCCCCAGTGAGTGCAAATTTCGGACTGTCTTTGGTATTCAACCGCAATTTATCTTGTTTGTCTGTTAAGTCAGGCGCTTACATCCTGCACAGCTAACTCATGTTTGATCTTTCATCTTTGCATAAGTTTAAGCATATCATCTCATATTGCATTTTTATTTCACTGCATTGGTTCAAGTTCATCTGCATTTAGGGTTTGTGATCTGAGTAGTCCAAGGATCCATCTGAGCCACTCCAAAGGCCTCCAATCATTCCAAGAGGGTCCATGTATGTTCTATCATCATTTTATATCCCTCAAATATCAAGGAAGTCAAGAAATCACAAGAACTGGCAAATCATGGAAGCAGAGTTAGGGTTTCACTACACAGATGACCTGAAATTAGGGTTTTGGTTTCAGAGGCCATAACTCCATATTTTTTTGTCATTCTTGTTTCTAATAGTCTCAATATGTTATAAGGATCATGTGTACCAAGTTTGATGAAGAAATTCATTGTGGAAGTCATCTGTTCACTGGGTAACTTCTTGAGCAAGTCAGAGCAAAATCAGGGCATCTGAGGCCCCCAACAATGGAACCAAAGTGGATTTTTCATCAAATTGAAGTTATATGATCTTTATTTGATTATTGAAGTTCTTGGAAGTTCACAAAATTGAAGAAAATTGAGCTAAACCAAAAGTTCCCAAAAATGGAAATGACTTGTAATGGGAACTTTCCATTTTGGGAAAGTATTTCAACCTCCTCTTTCTCAACCAAAAATGCATCAAATGAAAAATTGTTGGTCATAAAAGTTGTAGATTGGATCATTCCCTTTTAAAAAAGTACAAGAACATGTTCTAATTCATTATGGAACTCAAGTTATGGCCTTGCAAAGTTGGCAAAAATCCTATAATTTTCACTTTCACACCAAAGAGGATTTTTTGCAATTTCACATACCAAGTCATTTTGTGACCTCTAATACACTTCTATGCATCATTCAAACATAGTGCATTGCCTAAGAATCAGAATTGTCCCAAGAATCATCTCATTTCATACCTTGAACTTCAAGAAATCCAAAAGGTGCCAAACTTCTTCAAATTTGCAAAAGGGCACAAAACCTCTCATACATTTGCTGAATCACCACAAAACCTTTTCCATGGTTCTCCTTGATCCTTGCTGAGCCAGGACAAGCCAAAAGCTAGCTGCAACATGAGCCCATACCTCAAGTATAAGTCATGTTGACATTTTGGCAACTTACCCATACCAATCACCACAGTCCACAACAACTCCTCTGACCTATCAAACATTGTTATGTGGACAAAATGCAGCTCATAACATAACACAAGCAAGCCAAACACTTCAGAATTATCAAGTTCCCAAAAATCACCCCAAGAGCAAAATCTTTCGAAACTCATAGCACACACACTCAAACTTCAAACTCTTTTCATCAATTAACTCAGCTTCACCAAAGGATCATTTCCCACCCTCCATTACAGCTTAAACACACCCAAAACCAAAACACGATTCTGGTGCAGCAAGACTGCAAGCTCTCAAACCAGCCATTACAAACTTCTTCCAAGCATCAAAGCTTCATCAGGAGGTCAAGAGGAGTGGTTTTGCATAAGAGAGGAGGTTCAAAAGCTCCAAACTGAGGAAGCTCAAGCTCAGGTAACTCCAAGAACGTTTTTTTCAGAACCTTCGTTTTAAGTTCTTAATTGATTCTATGTGTTCTCCTGATGATCATGATGTCTTTACTTTTGAAAATGATTGAGAAACAAGCATGTATGAAGCTTCTGAAATTTGTTGATGTTCATGTGAAATAAATGAAATTTGTTGGTTGATTCTTGTTTAGAATGAGGTGAGGATCATTTCTAGAGAGTTTGGTGAGTTTATTTTACGTTTTGAGTGAGATAGCAAGAATGAGTGGCCGGAGAAGATGACCGGAGCTAGCTCCGGTCACCTGAGAGTGATTAGAACCCTAATTAGGGTTTAGTGGCCAGGTTTAAATGTCAGCCATAGGATCCAGTTTCGCGCGTGTGTATACGGTCCATATCATTTCACTTAAGATTAATTATTAATTAATTAGGTTAATTATATAATTAAGTCAGATTCAATCATGTCAAACCATATGCGCGCGCAGTCAGCCCAGATTCAAACCTGGTCCATTAGATCAGTTGACCAACCTTTATTTCAATTTTTATTTTATTTTATTCCATTTATTTTGCATATTTAATTTAAAATACTTAGAAAATTCCAAAAATATTTTTCTTCTGCATTTTGATTTCAAATATTTTTCTTCACCCAAAAACATTTTTATTTTATTTTTTGCATTAAAAAATCATTTTAAAAATATTTAAATGTTTATTTTAATTAATTAATGGAAATTAATTAATTAAAATACCATTTAGGTTTCTAAAAATTCCAAAAAAAATCACATTGCATCTTTGGACATTTAGAAACATTGGCAAACCATTCATACAAATTTCTTTTTGGTTTTGATTCAATCTTGACATTTTTCTTGAATTTAGGGTTCTTAAAAATCTTTTTTTTGAACCCTAACTTCAAGAATTCTTTTCTGCCTAACCATGAAGGGTTTGACATTGGTTCTTTTTTCATTGATCTTCATATAGCATGTAGTATCTAGCATATTGTTGTCACAAATTTATCTTGCATTTTTTATTTGATTTGCATTTTTCCCCTTAAGGTACCTTAAAACCCTAGATAACTTAGAAAAATCACAACTTTCTTTAGGTTAAAAGTTAGGTCTCCTCCTTTGGGGTGTGATATCATATGGGGTTAGGGTTCCTTTAATTTCATTTGCAATTTTTTATCTTATGATTTGCTTCTGTTTTTGACTTTTGCATCTCATGTTGTCATAAAACCCTAATTTCTCATGTTCATTTGCATACATCTTGCATATGCATCCATTCATGAACTTTCCATGACATTTCTTGCATTCATATGGCATCTAAGACATCTTAGGACACATTATAACCATGCTTGATCATTTCTTAATCCATTCATCTGTTTCTTCCATTGGTGGCTTCTCTGAAGATCTCTTTTAAGCCTCACAAACCATAGGAACATCCAAGCATGACAATAATTAGGGTTTTGATTAGTTCCCCTTTATTTTTTACCTTTGTGTCTTCTTTTGTGTCTCTCTTCTCATCTCATAATCAGAGACTAAACCTTTAAGGTTTTAAGACTTTGTGATTAGGGTTATGCCTGCATCCTTCTCTTAGGATGGAGTGTATAACTTTAATCCTAAGTGTTAAGCCCTTAATTTGTTTAAACCTCCTAATAAATCCATCTTAATAATAACTAAGACAATAGCTTGTAACTTGGGTCTTGCATTAGGGTTCTAATTCTTCCTTTATTGGTTAAGAAGGACTAACCCTAGTGTTAATGGACAAGTCCCCCTCAAGTTGTCTTACAAATCATAAAACTCACTTCTTAATCTCACCCTTAATTAAAATCCATTTAATAAAGGTTTGTTTTGTCATGAGGTTAATCCCTAATCATGGATTAAGTTGAGGTATCTTCCTCAGCTTAAGCGTGCTCATCTATTATCCTTCTATTAGGATGGTGTAATGGGTTCACTAATCCTTGATTATGGCTTAAACTCATTACTTAACACTAAAAAAAACTCAAAAACATCTAAATAATCACAAGTAGGTTAATGATCTTAATCCTACATCATGGTAATTAAGTTTGAGATGTTTATCTCATACTTAAGGTATTCTCATTATCCCTAATCAAAGGGAGGATATGATGAGTTTACTAACCCTTGGTTTAGGCTTAAGCTCATTAACTTATGACAAACACAAAAAAGAAATAAAAGATTGAAAACACAAAAACAAACAATAATCGTCTCCTTCGGGATTCTTTTCTCATCACTCTCATTCACAAACGAGAACTTGCTTCTTCCGTCTAATGCAAGACAGTTAGCACTCGAGCCAGACGAGTCATACACTTGAGCATAAACAAGCAAGCAGTTCACAACCAATTTACCTTTCTGTCTCTTTGAGTCGAAATACGGTGTTCTGACTTCCTCATTGCACGAGAGAATACGTAGGCATAACTTAAGTGTTATCGAACAAATGTTTATGTGTCTTCCCCCTCTTTCAGCATTATCCTTTAAGCCTCATTCCTGAGCACCTCACTTCACCTTCTTGCACTGACACTTGTACATTCTTTTCCAGCTTTTTGCACACAGATAGCACAGACACTACCCCTTTAGACACAAACTTTTAAGGGTGGATCCCGTCGAGTACGACGGACAATCTGGGTGCTAATACCTTCCCAGGTTGTAACCAACCCCCTTTCTCAGTTTCTCTGGTTCGCGACCGTCTTATCCATATTTTCTTAGGTTTATGCAGCATTACCTTTCCTTCGGGATAAAAATGCCTAGCTGGCGACTCTATTCATCTTCATTTCATTTTCTCCTCTCGCCGACCGTTCGCGTTTGTACCCTATCTGACCCAGGTGTCTTTTAGTGGGAGCGACACTTATACGCCATGAGACGTTGTTGCGGAGTTCTTATACACGTCCTGTTTCGGGGCGAGGTGTAAGTCCCTACCTCGATGGATAAGTCTTAGTATGAGAATGTTCACAAACAAACTCCAAAACACTTCTCATAAAAGACAATCAACAAAGACATCGCGTCTTCTCTTCTCATCTCCTAATCTTTGCGGACGAACGTGACTTGCCTCGACAGTTCAAACAACGATACGGTAAACACCCTCGAGTCAGAGCCGGTAACACCTGAGATAGAGCTATGGCAACGTCATCCTAAAAATACAAAAATAGTTCCCGCCTTAGTTAGGCGAACTACGTTGACTCTGATCCTCATTATCCCGATGAGGTACGTAGGCAGCGGGGTAGGGCTCGTTCGAGCACATTCTTTATTTTCCCTACGTTTTCCCCCTCTCTTTCAATTTTCTTTTCCAATTCCCTTTCTAATTTCAATTCCAGTTCAAGTAGCAGTTCTTTTGTTCAACAACATCTTTATTTTCTCACCCTTTGAAACAAACAAGCAAGCATGGATCCCGTCGGGTACGGCGGACAATTTGGGGTGCTAATACCTTCTCAGGTCATAACCGACTCCCGAACCCAGATCTTTGGTTCGCAGGACCTTGTCCTTTCCTTCTTCCTCAGGTTTGTGCAGTATTACCTTTCCCATTCTTTCGGGATAAAAAATGCCTGGCTGGCGACTCTACCTTTTCCGCGCCACTTTCGCGTTTGCACTAGGATGAAAATCCCGGGAGCGACACATACAAAGTAAACAAACATCATACACTTCAAGACCAGAACCTTAACATGCCAAGAATTTGCCTAAGCAACATAATAGATCAAGAAAAGAAGCATACAAGCTCAATCATTGTCAACATGAGAAACACATAAGCATAAGAGGTGAAGTGATCATGTACATAAGTGTATAAGCTTCAAAGACAAGTAACACAAACCTCCTCAAGGCACAAACATCAATCAAAGACCAGGGAGATATCCTCATCCTAAAAGAACTCTAAACAACCTAAGGGAGTTGGCACAAGTGCTCTCTTAGCCTAAGGACTAAGCCTATGACCAAAAATGATGCAAAAAGAGAGAGGCAAACAAGAAAATTAACATTAAATCAAGAGTTCATCCAATAATTCCACAAATTGGCACAAAGGCTCCTCAAACACCTAATATTACCATGCCAATAGGATAAGCTCAAAATCAGAAGCAAGGTGGGTCAAAGGGATGCCTAAACATGGATTAGGGTTATGAGACTTCACACACAAGTTAAAGACCAAAAATGATCAAGCAAGCTTCTAAAAATCAGAAGAAAAATCACCAAAAAATTACATCTCAATATGAATCAAATGCAAAAAGAACCAACTCAAAATTCAAATCGATGCTTAAGATATAAAATCTACAAGTCAGCATGTATTTAAAATGAATTAAAAACAATTAAATAAAGAAGAAATTAATTCCTACGTGGATATGAAAATAAATGGAAAATAAAAATATCAAAAATTAAAGAAAACTAAAAGAATTAACCATGAATTATTTTGGAATTTTTGGATACATTCTACTATTTTTTAAAATTGAAAATCAAACTGAAAATAAAATGAAAAGCAAAGGAATTTAGTTAATTCTATTGGGCTCAAAAAATGAGAGGGGTGCGAATAGCACCTGAGGCCCACAAGTCCTGCGCAGGTTTATGACACTTTAACATGGAAATTCAAATAAATCTGGAAAAAAACACCAGCCTTTGGATTGAAACAACGCACAGGATCAAGTCAAGTGCTAAAGCCAAGTCAACCAAATCAGCCAATCAGTGTGTGTGTGTGTGTGTGTGTGTGTGTGTGTGTGTGTGTGTGTACCATAGCTATGGTGTGGTGACAAACATGTGGCATTATTGTGAAATCAGAAAACACGTGAGGGACACCCTCTCATTTTAATGCGCTGGCACAACATCCACCCTCCAGATCAAATATCCTACGGCCATGGCATCATCTTCCTCAATCACCTGCAATCTCAACATTTCCAGAATCCAGTGACGGAGCCCTAGCTCCGGTCACCGGAAAATTCATACGAAGAACAAAAGTGTACAGAAATCAAACAAAATCTCCAGATCACATAAATCACTCATACTGAACTCAAATATGCACTTGGATTTTCAAATAGATCAACGAATCAAACAAATCGAACGCAAACCGTTTTATGCAACAAACTTCAAATCCACCATACATGCTCAGTAATCATCTATTTCTAAATCTAAACAGATCAGAATCATCAGTGAGACATACATATCACAATACACACAAACAAAACCATTTCTATATCCATGAATTTGAAGCTTACCTGAAAGTTGCAACTCTCACAATAGCTCAAGATAGACCTCCTCCAGCTGCAGATTAACCTCTTTTGATCTCTCTTTGTAAAATAAATGCAAGAGAGAGCTTGAAACTGCTTAGATCTTGAGATTCAACTAAAACTGCACTTGAACTGCACCTTGTGAAATCCTTAGATTCAGCTTGAATTGATGGTGGATTTGTGATCCTGAGCACTCAAGGATGAAGAATATGTGATTTGTTTGGCTAATGTGTGAGAGAGATGAGAGATTCGAAGCCAAATGCAAAATGAGCAAAAACTGGAAAGTGGTGAAATGGTCATGAACTCCCCACAAATGAAAACCCTAGCTGCTTATATATGATACCAATGTTCAATGCTGAGAGAATGAAGAAAAATGCACGTGAGATCAGTGTGATTGGAATGAAATTGAAAATTTGCAAGAGTGGTGTGATAGCATGCTTGGCTCGTGCACTTCCCTCTCTCCTATCACATGCTGATCATGCTTGATCCCTCCATCCATAAGTGACTTAATCTTGACCCTTGGATACTTGAATCATGCATTGTGAATGATCTTGCATTTTTGCATTTTGTGGATTATCTCTTAGCCCATGCACGAATTCTTGAGATTCCTTGGGCAAACTTGCTTGTTGTTAATTGTTATTGAATGTGGTGACCAGCATTGGTGTTTTAGAAGCCTTGAGAATGCATTACAAGCCCTTTTGCAAAGAGTGGAAACTTGAAAATGTGGAAAAACCCTACAAAAAGATGAATTTCGATTGGCCATATCTTTTGATCCATGAAAGCTATGAAAATGTACTTGTACTTTTTAAAAATGGGAGACCATACTCTACAACTTTCATGTTTAAAGGAAGTTCATTTAAGGTTATCTTGGCCATGAAAGGATGGTTTGAAAATTAGGGCAAAACTTGCCAAAATAGTATCTTCCTTCATAAGCCATATGCCAAAAATGGAAAGTTCCCCAAAACCTCTTGATTCTTGATCTTTGACTTTTCCAAACCTCTTGTAGGACCTTAAGGACATCCCTTGGCTTGAAAAATGGGATTGGAACCCTTGAATTGTCGCAGTTGACTTTTCAAATGATCAGTTTGACCAATTTCTTCTTATGCAAGTAACTGATGAAATAACTGCCTTCCTCAATGAATTTTCTCACCAAATTTCATCTATAGCCTCCTCATATCCTATGAAGGACTTTGCCCACATGAAATGGCCAAAGTCACAAAGAATCCCTGCTTGAAAGTGAAACCCTAATTTGGGAACCATTGTGTAGGAGCTTGCCCTAGTTTGGATTCTCTGATGATCTCCCAACCATCTGGGCTCTTGTAAAGGATCTTGAGCTTGTAAATATTATGTAGACTCTTCATGGGACTTGGATAAGTCCACTTGGCCTCTTTCTATGGCTTGTAAGGCCTCAAATACACCAATAGTTGATCATATGCCCAATGCTAGAACATGAGAGTGTTATGCTTTATTTTTCTATGCAAAGATGCCAAGGATATGACATGCTTATGATGATTATGATATGATGATGATGCTAAAAAGAAGAAGGCAAATTTAGGGTGTTACATTCTCGGGTGTAGGTTTATGTCTCACAGTGGATCACCGTTGCTTTTAATTTCTTTATTTATTTATGTTTACTAACCATTCATTAAAATCCAAAAATATTTTGTTTTTCTTTCACTAACATTTTCAGGAAGAGGAACAATTGAAAATGCCAAAAATAGCAGTCCCGCAGCTCGAATAAAATTTCAGAGCCAAAAGTCAAAGTTGATCCGCAAGTAATTCAAATTTATCTGATCAAGGATTTCTCAAGTTAATTGATTTATTCAAGGAATTCCAAGGTTAATGTGTTTATTTCCATGCCTTCTTCGATGTGCAAAAGAATCGGGCCACAACAACCAAGCAATCACATTTGAATAAAATATTCAAATTTTAGCTTGGTTAACCCTATGCGGTAACCGGTTAACCAGTGCTAAATTTGAATATTTTATTCAAATTCAGCACCCTTTGATCACTTATCTCATTTGGAATATTCTAGATCTGTTTCCCTTTGAATTCTCTACATCACTTTGATCATTTCCTACCATAAACCATCACTAATCACCACTCTTTTCCATTTCCCACCAAATTTTCAATTACCAAACCTAACTTGAATTACCAAATCAAGCTCAATTCCACCAAATTCCCATACCTAAAGTCTTTAAATAGCACTCTAATTTCATTCAACAAGTTTTGGAGAGCCAACAAATCTCTTGCAAAATACTCCCTCAAAACCAAATATTTCACTAAAGCTCTCCTTTCCTTCTTTTGAAGTTATCAATAATTCACATTGAATTCTTGATCAACTTGAGCTAAACCTTCATTCTATTCTTTTCTTGTTCATCAATTTCAGCAGATCTAGCTTGATTGGTCCAATTTGAAGAAGTGCTTTTGGTAATTCACTATTTCCATAAGTCCATCTTCATCATCAACATTCAAGATGTAGATATCTAGTGCCTTAGATTCTAGATCTTTTGGATCTTAAATTATTGTTTGATTGCAGGGATTTCACTATATTTTGGTTTTAAAATTCGTGCAAATTCAGATCACGATCATCAAGTGTTTGAAAAAAGGTTTTGAAAATGGATCATGCTGAATTTTAGCATTTTTTCTGCCACTGGTTCAGTGTTAACCGGTTAATAATTTTTAGTGTAATTTGATTAACCGGTTAACCAATGTTGTATTGCACAGGATTTGAAACTTGTTGCGTTAACCAGTTAACCATTTCCAGTGCATTTTGGTTAACCGGTTAACACAAGTCAGAAGTTGTTTTTGGCTTATTTTAAGCTTCTTTTTGGTTACTTTTTCCTCTTTTTCATCCTCCTTTTTATTTTTACCTTGGGACACACTTTTGGGAGTGATTTCTCTTTAAATCCAATTAACTTTGGGTGAATATTAGAGTAGTTAATGTTCATTAATTCAAAACTACCTTTAAGTGAATTATTCAATTCATTTAAGGTACTTTGCATTAGTGATACATTTTCATGCTTGAATCCACCAAGATGAGTGATTGAGCTTAAAGATGGAAGAATACTGATCGTACCTGGAGATCAGGATCCGATACGGCTGGACTCGAGAGCGAGCGGAAATGGTCGTCGAGGAGAAAAAGGGGTGTACCTGCAACACACTCCGATGCCAAAGTAAGTATCCGAGCAACAGTGAGCAAGTACTAGTGTTAGGGTTGAGAATTGAATACCTGACCCTCTCAAATGAGAGAGTTTATATAGAGGACCAGCTGGAAGACTATTGGTTCGTTTTATGAGGTGCGGATCGAGGGGTCCGTGAAGATAGGAAATGGTCAATACTAGCCGTTAGAAGGTCTCTCCATGGTCGGATCATTAGTGATCGACTGAGGGACCACTTTTCATGACTATGCTCGTGCAGTCGAGCAAGGTGGTTGGGTTAGCCTTTTTGGCCCAATAAGAGGGATTGGGCCGGGTCGGAACAGGAGCCCCCCAAGTCATTGCTCGTGTTGTCGGGAAGTGACTTAAAAGCAATACTGTGCTCGGCTGGGTATGATGTCATGGTCGAGGATCTCCGCTGTCGATGGTTCGGGCAAAGAATACGTTGCCCGGTAGAGGAATGTGAAACGAAAAGCTGGAATATCTGGATATTCGCGCCTATTAATGATTTGACGGCTAGTCTAGGGGCTAGTGCATAGGGGTCACGCGCGCCCGCACGTGTCCTTTTTCCTATAAATAGGATTTTCGGGGCCCATTTTGACCTTTTCGTTTCGTCTTCTCTCTCAACACTCTGCTCGTTCAACCGCCGTTGCTTCAGCCGTCGACCACCGTCATTCTTTGCCGACCACCCTTCGCAGAAGCTTATCTTCTACTAAAATGTCTTCCCAGGCTCAAGGTACCGTTCTTTTCTTCTCTTTTAAGTGTATATAGCAAGATTTTCGTAAAATGCATGCGGTTTAGGGTGATTCCACCGGTAGTTTTAGGATTTAGAATTAGAAACTCTTAAAGTTCCTGCCACCGTAACTGGTCGGCCACGAACCCTAGCTTTAGGGTCGACACAGACCTTGGTCGACTTAGGCTTTAGATTCTCTTGGTAGATTTCTGTCATCTGTATACTGTTGGGCGTCAGCCGTTGCCTCGAGCAATGGTTAGCCAGGGCTACAGCTTGGGATACAATTCCTGAGCTGAGGCGCGCCCTTTCACTTGTCGAGCGGTGGAAGGGTGGATTTGATATTCTTAATCGAATTCACTGATGCCTTTCCTCTGCTTTTCAGGTGAAAACTCGTTCGGGAATCCGTTGGACGTGCTTTCCGAGGATACATCTTCGGGGAATACGGATTCGTCTGCGTCCCTACCTTCAAACTCAGGAAGCACTTCGGACAGTTCTGACACAAGTACCGCGGGGCAGTCGACGGAATCGCCTCAGTGTCCTGCTCAGTCGAGGGTCTCGCCCGAGGAGTGGGTGATGGAAGATTTGTTGGACAAGGTGTCTTCCTTCTCGAGACCTCGATCGGAACCGCTGCCCGTCGTCGGGGATCTTGCTGACTGGGTCGTGACCTGCCCGGGAGACGACGATCGCATCTTTTCAGACTTTCGCGGTCGGGCATTTTCGATGTATGAATATGCTACTTCGGTCTTGGGAGTGACGCTGCCCTTCAGCGATTTTGTGAGCGCTGTGCTCGGACACCTTTGTATAGCCCCCTCTCAGCTGCACCCTAACTCCTACGCCTTCCTGAGGGCGTTTGAGATGACGTGCGCTTTCTTGGGCGTCGGGGCCACACTCCCTCTCTTCTTCCGCCTCTTCTCTTTGCAGTGTCAAGTCGGGCGGGGAACCGACCGGAAGGGGTTCGTATCCTTTAAACAGCGGACTAAGATCTTCAAGGCCCACTCGAAATCCATTCGGGCTTTCAAGACCGACTATTTCTTAATAAAACCTGTGAGTGATGCTGCCGTGCGAACTATGAGTTTTCTCGGGATTGACACCGATGAGAACGACGAACCCAAGTTGGACGACCAAGGTGATGTGATTCCGAGGAGATTATGGATGTTTCCCCTCTCCTGGAGTCATATGCATTACGAGCGACCAGTGGGGGAATTTGTTCAGGTGGGGGAAACACTGAACGAAGATGATACGGCCAGTTTTGAAGCTTTCAGAAGGTTGGTAGCTTCTTTTACTCCGATCCCACTATTGGACGGGGAAGGGAAAGTTATGGTCGATCAAGATGGGGGAGAAGCTCTGGAGCGTCCTTTGATCAATGTTACTGACCTGCTGGCCTGTAATAACGGGCAGGAGATAGCTGATTTTTTTGGTATCTGTTTGTTTATGCTCGTTAAGTTTTTGATTTGACTTTATTGCTCGTAGCTAACTTTGGTTTTGTTTTTCTTTTCAGGTTCCTTAACAAATCCGTTGGACAAGATCCACGATCGTTTGGTCCAACAATAGAGAAAACGGTCGAGGGTCGTGCAACCTAAACTGACCGAGGCGAGCGCTTCAGGTTCGGGTCCTTTGGTCCAGGGCTCTCCGGTGGCATCCACTGGTTCTTTGATGAAGAAACATAAAACGACGGCTACTGTGGACCTGACGGCTGGTGCTCCCCCGAAGCCAAAACATGGGATACCCCCGTGCTTCGTTGTCCGAAATTTTTTCGAAGGGAATAGTATGGAGGTGGACCGGGCAGACTCTCTGTTCCTGGAAGGGATGGACCGTCCTGCTCGGCGGCTTTCTTTGGCCCAGGACGCGAGCGCCGTGATGCGGGTCTTAACCATGGCTTGGATGACGGCCGAAGGGTCCCCTCTGCTGGAGCGAGAGAATAGCAAGCTCAAGGAGCAGTTGGTTGCTGCCGAGGCCAAGCTGACGACGGCCATGGAAGAGGTAAAAAAGGTCACCGCGGAATCGGCTGAACGAGCAACGGTCATTGCCAAATTGGAGTTTGACAAAAAGAGGCTGCTCGAACAAAACAAGAAGTTAAAAGATGCCTTCTGCCCCAAGGAGGATGAGGACGAGGACACCAAGCATTTGCTGACGAGGGCTCAATTTCTCGCTCGGATCGACCGGGACATGGAAGATCTGAACGTGTCGACTGAACTCAGCTTCCTGAATGCGGTGGAGCAAGTGAAAGCTCTTCATCCCGATCTAGCTTTGGACGTAGATCGGATGAATTACCTCTATAGAGTGGTGGATGGCCAGGTTGTTGTCCCTGCCGACTTAGTGGTGGCCGACTCCCAGCCGGGGGCAAATGCTCGACTTGATCAACCAGAGGAGCAGCCGGACCAGGTGGAAGCCTGTGCAGAGGAAACCCGGCCAATGGGAAATGATAATTAATTAATGGCCTGCGTGCCTTCATAATTTATAATGTATCTTGTTTTTGGGGGGCGTGGCCCCCTTTATCTGTAATTCCGAACAAGTCGGCCTTTTGGTGCCGCATTTCTTTTTTCTAAATGTTAAGTACTTGACCCTGGAGGTCGGTTGCATATATTGTTTTGCTCGCATTTAATCGTCCGTCGGAGGACATGATTTGTTATTATTTTTACTAAGTGTTTGACGCTCATACTTGCATCAATTAGAAGTGATTGGATAGATACGGGGGGTATGGACGACCTGTTGGTTAGGGGAACCAATCAGTCTTGGAGGGTTGTATCCTCGATAGGTGCCCGGGTCAAGGTAATGGCCCGGGCTCCACGGCGTGAACGTCCCATCGCGAGCTGGGGTTCTACCTGGTCGTGGTACTTAGGCGACGTCGGACTCGTTCGAGTTTCCGTTCGTGCGACAAGTCTCTCTTTTGCTCGAAAAGAGATCTTGCTTTATTTGTGATATTTAGACTGACGTGCTCGTACCTAGGCACGCAGTTGGTCTCTCTTTCTCTTCCCCTGGGAGTCGAGCAAGGTGACTGGTTTAACTATAATATTGTTTAAGTTTCTCGGCGTTCCACGGCCGAGCGAGTTCTTCCCCGTGTAGATTTTCTAGGTAATAGGCGCCGTTCTCGGTTTTTGCTCGAACACGATATGGGCCTTCCCAGTTGGGCGTCAGTTTTCCCTCGCGGGGATCCCTGTGGTTTCTTCTAAGGACGAGGCTACCTACTTCGAACGTCCGCCTGATGACCTTGGAATCATACCGAGCGGCTATCTTTTGTTTGAGAATGGTTTCTCGAAGGGCAGCATCTGATCGAATTTCTTCGACCATGTCGAGCTCGTCTCTTAAAGCTTCATTATTGACATCTTGTTCCATGGGGAATTCCGTGCGTCTCGAACGGACATGCATTTCTATTGGAATTACTGCTTCGGTCCCATATGCTAATCGAAATGGGGATTCTCCGGTCGTTGAATGGGGAGTGGTTCTATACGCCCATAATACGCTATGTAGTTCTTCGACCCAGTGTTTCTTGTGCTCGTCTAACCTTCGTTTCAGACCTCTCAGGATTACCCTGTTTGCGGCCTCGGCTTGCCCGTTAGTTTGGGGGTGCTCGACTGATGCGAAATGTTGTTTTGTCCCTATTGACGCGATGAATTCTTTGAAATGTTTATCCGTGAATTGAGTTCCGTTGTCGGTCACAATAGTGAGGGGCACTCCAAACCGGGCGAGGATGTTTCTTTTGAAGAATCGAAGTATATTAAGTGCAGTAATTTTGGCTAGAGCCTCAGCTTCTATCCATTTGGTGAAGTAGTCGACGCCTACAATCAAGTGTTTGTTCTGTCCGGACCCAACGACGAAGGGTCCTAGAATGTCCATTCCCCACCACGCGAACGGCCAGGGTGATGATAACGATTTTAGCTCGGAAGGAGGTGCTATGTGCACGTCCCCATGTTGTTGGCATTTATCACATCTTTTTACATGCTCCTTTGCGTCGTGCTGTAGGGTGGGCCAGTAGTATCCTGCCCTCAGAATCTTCCGAGCTAACGAACGTCCACCCGGATGTTGCGCGTTGATTCCCTCATGGACTTCCCTTAGGACGTGTGGAATGTTTTCCTCTTCTACGCACCTGAGGAGGGGTGTAGAGAATCCTCGACGATACATGCGTCCGCCCACTAAAGAATATGAGCACGCCCTCCGTCGTACGGTACTAGCCTCTTTCGGGTCGGTAGGTAATTCTCCTTTAGTTAGGTAGTTGAATACTGGGGTCATCCAACAACTTGTGTCGCCCACTAGGTTAATGTGTGTGCAGGGTGACGAATGTCCAATACTTGGTTGGGGGAGCAGTTTTTGTATGACGGACTTGTTGTTTCCTTTCCTTTTAGTGCTCGCCAGCTTGGATAGGATATCTGCGCGGACTTTACTTTCCCGTGGAACGTGTTTGATTTCCACACTTTTAAACTGCTTTATTTCGTCTTTTACGAGGGCCAGGTATTCGGCCATGCTATCACTCCTGGCCTGGAAATCTCCACGGACTTGGCTCGCGACCAATTGAGAGTCTGTGCAAATTGTGATCTCTTCTGCTTCTAGGTCGTTCGCGAGCCGTATGCCTGCTAAGAAAGCTTCGTATTCCGCCTGGTTATTAGAAGTAGGGAAAGACAGAGTTAAGGATACTTCGATGACGTTCCCCTCCTCGTTCTCCAGAATGATACCGGCCCCGCTGCCCGTCGAGCCAGATGCACCGTCTACGAAAATGACCCACTTAGACGAAGCTTGCGTGTCTTGCTCGGTGAAGGTAAGTTCAGCCACGAAGTCGGCCAGTGCTTGCGCTTTGAGGGCTTGTCTTCCTTCGAATTTGATATTGAATTCAGACAGTTCTAGTGACCATTTTAACATTCGGCCGGCCATGTCTGGTCGACCGAACAACTGTCTTATGGGTTGATCAGTCCTTACGATGATGGTGTGGGCCAGGAAGTAGTGGCGTAGTCTTCTAGCCGCGAGGAGGAGGGCCAATGCGACCTTTTCTATTTGAAGGTACCGAACTTCTGGACCGTGGAGAGCTTTGCTCGTGAAATACACGGGCTTTTGCCCCTCGGGTCGTTCGCGCACAAGGGCCGCGCTCACTGCTTCGTTGGCGACCGCGAGGTAGAGATATAGAGTTTCCCCTTCCTCCAGTCTGGATAAGACTGGAGGTTCACTTAATGCCCTTTTCAGGTGGGATAGTGCTAACTTGCACTCTGCCGTCCATTCGAACGTCGCTTCCTTACGGAGCAGTTTGTAAAAGGGGAGGGCGTGTTGAGCAGATTTTGCCACGAATCGGGCAAGGGAAGTGACGACCCCATTCAGTGATTGTATAGACTTCTTTGACGTGGGAGTTGGGAACATCGCGAATGCTCGACACCTGTCGGGATTAGCCTCAATGCCTCGTTCGGTTAAATAGAATCCGAGGAATTTTCCAGCTCGGACACCAAAGGTGCATTTCTCAGGGTTGAAACGCATTTTGCACTTTCGTGCTTGGTCGAAGACTTTTCATAAATGGGACGCGTGGTCCGTCTCCTGTTGTGATTTGACGATCATGTCGTCCATGTATACTTCGAGCATGTCCCCGATTTCGGCTCGGAATACTTTATTCATCATGCGCTGGTACGTTGCTCCTGCGTTTTTTAGACCGAAAGGCATAACGTTGTAAAAATAATTGCCCGACTCGGTCATGAAGGCCGTGTATTTTTTGTCGGACACGGCCATGGGTATTTGATTGTAACCCGAGTATGCGTCCATGAAGGATAATAATTTGTATCCGGACGAATTGTCGACCAATTTGTCGATGTTAGGTAAGGGGTATGCATCTTTCGGGCATGCCTGATTGAGATCGGTATAATCAACGCACATTCTCCATTTTCCATTAGATTTTTTGATGAGTACAACATTTGAGAGCCAGGTTGTGTACCTGGCCTCAGTTACAAATTTTGCCTCTAGGAGGTCTTTAACGGCAGATTCGGCAGCTTCAGTCTTCTCGCTCGACTGTTTTCTCCTGCGTTGAGCGACCGCCTTACACGTTGGGTCGATAGAGAGGTGATGACAAGCTGTTTCGGGGTCGAGCCCTGGCATTTCTGCGGCGCTCCATGCGAACAAGTCTGCGTTCCCTTTGAGGCAAGCTTCCAACTGTCGCTTCACTAACTCGGGCAGGTGTGCCCCAATCTTGACGCACTGAGCAGGATCTTCTCCCAAAGGAATTAGCTCGAAATCTCCGTCCGGGATTGGCCGGGCTAAGGCCTCTGCTGGTCTCTGGATGCTCTCGCCACTGTTTGAAAACCTGCAGTCTAAGTCGATCGAATCGATTTGAGGGAAGGCCTTGGGCACATCTGGTGGATCCAGTGTCGGGGAAACTGGTTGGTACGATATTGAGCTGAGGCCTTTTGATGCTGCCTCGAAACATCTGCGGGCAGCGTCGACATCTCCGAGCAATGTGGCGACTCTGCCCGAAGTAGTATAGTACTTCATCTTTAAGTGAACGGTGGACGACACGGCTATCAACTCGGCCAGAGTTGGTCGTCCTAATATGCATTGGTATAACGATGGGCAATCCACGACGAGAAATTGGACTCTAACTGTCCTGGCCGTTTCGCCTGCCCCGAAAGTGACAAACAGGTCAACATAGCCCCATGGTCGGGATACTGCTCCGTTGAAACCTTGCAGGTCGGATCCGACGTATGGAGTCAGATGTGTTTCATTCAGTTGGAGCGTTGAGAACAGTTGGGAGTACATGATGTCGCACGAACTTCCTTGGTCTACCAATATCCTCCTTACGTCGAAGTTCGCCATGCGTGCTCGGATGAGTAAAGGGATGCTGGCGTTTGGTGCTCCTCCCAGAAGCTCTTCCCGATAGAATGCGAGGGGTACGGAACCTTCCCTCGGAGGATCTAAGGTGGCGCTTTGCGCGGGCCCTTTGGCGATCAGTTGGTCGAATTTTCTCTTCACAGAACCGACCGTGATTTTATTGAATCCTCCTCCTGATATGACCATCACCGAGGGGAAAGCCTCCCATGGACTGTGAGAGGAAAGGTATCCTGTGCTCTTGGTGTGATCTGGAAAGAAGAAGTCTTCTGGGCGGTAAATGCTCAGGGCGACCTGCATGTTAGAGTCCGCGGGGATGGGCACGGCCTCTTCGATTTTCTGGGTTTCTTGCGTGTCCTGCCGAGGATTTTCTCTGGACTTTGTGAACTGCTTCAAATGCCTGTCTTTGATGAGGATTTCGATCGCATCCTTGAGGTGGATGCAATCCTCTGTGTTGTGCCCGTGACTCTTGTGGAATCTGCAGTACTTCGTTTTGTCAGTGTCGGGCTTGGTAGGTTGTTGCCTCGGAAAACGTACTCCTGCTTGCTTGAATTTCGAATTGGCGCACTCAGATAAGATTTTCTCCCTGGAGGCTAGGAGAGGTGTGTATTCGTGGAACCGACCGATAGGTCCCCGGTGCTCCCGCGGTTCACGGGAGCGATCATCCTTTCTTTTGTCTCCTCCCCGACGAGATGTCGAGGGTTCTTCAGCTCGATGTGGTTTGGCGTCTTCCCGACGTCGGGCGTCTCTTACTGAATTGGCCGCTTGCTTTTCTTCATATTGGATGTAAGCTTGGGCCTTTAGTAGGAATGCGTCGAGGGTCGCCGGGGTTTCAATACCGACCGCCCGATGAAAATCGGTCGAAGGACGTAACCCTCGTTCAAGCAGATACTTTTTCATGTCGTCGGTCGTGGATACTTGAACCGCCTCTTTATTGAATCTTTCGATGTAGGTTCGCAAAGGCTCGTCCCTCCCTTGGATTATTGCTTCGAGCGAAGCCTCTGTCTTAGGATGTCGTCTAGACGCAGTAAAGTGCCTAGAGAACGTGCGCCCGAGCTGCTTCCACGACGTGATGGATTCGGCCTCAAGGCTCTTGTACCATGTCATTGCCCCTTTCCTCAGCGTCGTGGGAAAGAGCCGACATTTAATTGCTCCTCGAACACCTCGATAGTCGAGCAAGGCATCGATGTTCTCGATGTGTTCGTCTGGGTCAGTAGTGCCGTCGTACGAACCTAAAGGAGGAGGTTTCTCCAGGCCTCTTGGGAGTTTGGCCGCCATGATTTCGGAAGATAAGGGGCCCCGAGCGTCTTCGTCGTCACTGGAAGCAAATGACGATCTGTGATCACGTTTCTTTGTTCCTCGAGGGGAAGCGGATCTTGATCTGCTCCTTCTTGATTTTCTTTTAGGAGAGGGTCGTGGAGATGACCGACGAAAACGTTTGTTGCCTGTTGATTCGTCGGTATTTCCTCTCCTTTTCTTCGGAGGAGACGGAGTGTGCTCCCCTTGGGGTCTCTTTGAAGAATGAGGTTGACGAGAGTTATCTTCAAGTCGGACGATCTTTTCACCATGAGCGAGGAGTAACAAGTTTGTTTGGTTTAGGATTTCGGCCAGCGCTGCGAAATCTGATCCCGAAGGAGTCGAAGGAACAAGAGTTTCCGGGCGACTCTCCAAGGGTTGATCACGATCGGGTGAAGGCGATGTTGCCTTCTTTTCTGGTTGGTCGTGCGTGGTATCATCATGTAGGGGAGGTTGGACATTGCTCTCATGTTGTGTTAGAATCATGCCATCATTCGATCGATCCTCCTGGTTGTCCCGAGCAGCCATGGATCTTGTTAAAACTTTTGTTCTTTGAGGATCTTGAAAGAAGAACGGGGAAGTTGCTTTCCCACAGACGGCGCCACCTGATCGTACCTGGAGATCAGGATCCGATACGGCTGGACTCGAGAGCGAGCGGAAATGGTCGTCGAGGAGAAAAAGGGGTGTACCTGCAACACACTCCGATGCCAAAGTAAGTATCCGAGCAACAGTGAGCAAGTACTAGTGTTAGGGTTGAGAATTGAATACCTGACCCTCTCAAATGAGAGAGTTTATATAGAGGACCAGCTGGAAGACTATTGGTTCGTTTTATGAGGTGCGGATCGAGGGGTCCGTGAAGATAGGAAACGGTCAATACTAGCCGTTAGAAGGTCTCTCCATGGTCGGATCATTAGTGATCGACTGAGGGACCACTTTTCATGACTGTGCTCGTGCAGTCGAGCAAGGTGGTTGGGTCAGCCTTTTTGGCCCAATAAGAGGGATTGGGCCGGGTCGGAACAAATACCATAAGTGTAACTCAATTGGTATTCATCTTTAGTTTTGTATGGTATTGCATGCGGATAGAGATTTACATATCGTTTATCTCGCATGCATTAGAACTAACATTGTTCACCTTAATTGGTGGTGGCCGGCCTCATTTGTAGGGTAATTACTTTGTAAATTACTCGGCGAATGCTTAACATAGACCTAAATGTGTCCCGAATTCGGAATAAAAAATCCAATTTGATACTTGCACTTTCGTGGACCGGACCTCTTATTGGTCACGTAATCCCAAAGCATTTGATCATTTTGCATTAAGAACCAAGACTTATGAATGTTTGATGCGTGGTTCTTTGGGTCTCCCAATCGCCTTTCAAATTTCATTGAATTTGGTTTGGTTTGCCTTGATTAATCGCTATAGTGTAAGATACTAAGCGGGTCCGGTTGCCTTTCATTTTTTGTTACTCTTTTGGTTGTGGTTGATTAAGTTCACCATACCACTATTATGTAAATATTATTATACTATTACTACTATTAATATTTTAGATTCTTGCACATTAATTGTTTTTGCCATTAACATTTAATTTCTTGCACTTTTATTGCATTTATTTTATTATGCTTTATTCATCCATTATCATGTTTATCATTTTTGCTCTTATTATTGTTGTATTGATTTTCCTTTTGTCCATTTGGACACAAAAATATTAATAAAGGATTAAATCTCTAAAAAACTTGTGACTTTAATCTTTGGACTATTGGTTACTATCCTTGGCATTGGAATGGAGTTTTGGACTTAGATTTTAGGACACCTCTCATTTGCTTTGATCTTCATGAAGTTGGTATACTTGCCTTTATTTTGCCATTTGCTAGCTTATAAGGATGGAACTCTTATGCTCATAATTGGAAGTATCATCAAGTTTGGTTAGATCTTTCCTCCTTTATCTCGTTATTTTTCTTTTCTAGGATAGTCTCTTCATCTCCACCCCTTCTTTAATTTTTAAAAATTCCCTCTTTTTCAAAGGATTCTTGTTTTTTCCAAAATTATCACCTCTTTAATAAACAAAACCTTGATATTTGTCAAGTGGATTTTACTATTTTTCTTTTCTCTTAAAAAATCAATGAATCTAATCATCTTGACTTTAATTCAAAAAATAAAAAGAACCAAACTCATTCAAGTTGTTTTGTGCCTTTGTGCACTTTTGTTTGTTTTCTTTAAAAAAAAGTGTCAACTATGAGTCATTATTCTTTAGTCGGTTGCAAGTCTCTCAGTCTCCATGGTTGTAGTTTGATGTAATTGAGTGTCTTGTCACTCGTGGGGGTTTAGTGGAATATTCGTTGATTTTATCCGAGTTGGCGCCCTCCCCATAATGATGTATGAGTCCATGCCTTCATTCTCATGGTATATTTGTTTGGATATACACTTGAAAATGACAAATTCTCTTCACTTAATAAAATCAATCATAACCAACCCATTTTCACTCTTTGTACCATGAACTACGGGGTTTTAATCTCACATTGCACTTTGTGGGTACGTAGCATGAGGTGGTAAACCTCTCCAAACACAAAAATATTAAAAAATAATTCTTCTCTCATCCCTCCACTCTCTCTTTTAACAAACCTTTTTCAAACCAAAAGCAAAAGAAATTTCAAAGGGCTCCCGTGGAGTACCACATACATTTTGGGTGCGTAAAACCTTTCCATTGTGTAACATATCCCCTTACCCGGTTCTTTGTTGTGTTTCTTTAGCTTATTTGCTTTTAGATTCATTAGGATTTATTGGCTCTTTTTTCCTTTTCCTTTTGGAATAAAATAAAAGCGCGGTGGCGACTCTGTTTACTTTGAGTTAAGTTAACTAATAGCTTACATTCATGAATTTTATCGCTACAGGAAAGTGGCGACTCTACCGGGGAAACACCTCTAAGTGGATTCAACCTACTTTGATTTATTTACAGCTTTGGTTTGATTTATTTGTTATTTGTTTGTTCTGTTTCGGTTTTGGTGATCCTTTGTGAGTGATATAGATTCTAACTCGGATTTGAGTTGAACTTATGATAGGACGACGATATTCGAAGTGATACGCGATGGAGTAGTCCAAAGCGATATCAATTTGATAATCTCTGTTAGACGATGGCACATATCTATAAGGGGGGGGTTGAATAGATCCCTTTTTAAAATTTACTTTTCAAAAATTAGTTGAAAAATATTATGCGGAAGTTCCCCGGAAAATCGTCTAAAACAAAATTAAGTCCCCGGTGATCGGATATGCGCTTGAAACCAAATGGGAATTAAATGTTGACAAGAGAAATTAATACAATGCAATTAATTCGCTTAATTCCACAACAATTGATAAACCACTCTTAACAATGAAATATAGGAAGAATTGATTTTGTGTGTTATGACTTTTTCATACATACATACATATATGTATGTATGTATGAATGTATGTATATATGTATATATGTATGTATATATATATATATATATATATATATATATATATATATATATATATATATATATATATATATGTGTATTTATGAATGTATGCATGTATGTATGCATGCATGTATGTATGTATGTGTGTATGTATGTATGCATGCATGTATATATGTATGTAATGGAGAAACACAACACCAAGATATATATATATATATATATATATATATATATATATATATATATATATATATATATATATGTATGTATATATGTATGTATGTATGTATATATATGTATGTATGTATGTATGTATGTATGTATGTATTTATGTATATATATATATATATATATATATATATATATATATATATATATATATATGTATGTATGTATATATGTATGTATGTATGTATGCACAAAAGAATTGATTTTGTGTGTTTTGACTTTTTCACAAACACTTGGTGTACACCCACACAAAGGGTTATTTAGATGTTCAAGTAGTGCAAACATTTTCACAAAGTTGCTGTCAATTTTGAGAGAAACACTTTAACAAACAGTTGGTATGCACTAACTATCACAAACCAGAATTTTCAAGTCACACAAAATCAAAGTATGAAGAAAGTGTAATAGAAAAGAATGTAAATGACACAAGAGATTTGATTAGTCAGTTCCTTCATCGTCCTCGCTAGAAGTACTCTGCCCCCAATTCTCAACTGAATTGGGCAATTTCATTAATATTGCAATTGTTTTTACAAGAAGAAAAAGGGGACAACAAACCAATTTGAGTCGCGAATGTTGTGACAGTTTCTTCTTGCCCCTTGATTCAAGACGAACCAAGTCCTTCACGTATGTCGAGAAAGCCCCCGGTTAAATGCTCCCTTCTTGCAAGGATATACAATCCTCCAAACTTTGAGCACGACTGAGTTTATTCAACACTTCTGAACCCACAAAGATCTTCGTAATCCTTCGTCTACCATGATATGAAAGAACGATCCACTTGATCTTCAATCTACCTCACACGGCTGAATATATGAACGATGGTTGTGTGCAAAACCCCCAAATATTCTATGATCTTGGAGGAGAAAACCCTTCAAGATTTTTCAAGAAAACCCTTCAGGTTTTTCCAAGAAAACCCACACACTCAAAACCCAATTTGAAATCTCTATTTCACGATTGAACATTATCTTCGTAACGTGCACCTTGATCGACAAAGATTATTGTGTGTGATTGTTGATTGATGCAAGGAAGAAGAAGATGAAGAGAAGATTGTGTATCTATTTCACTTTTCTTGTTGACCTCTCAAATGAAATAACAACAACTATTTATATTGGTTAGTTAATAATAGAAAAATAGAGAGCAAGAATAATAAAAATTGGCAGCTCCAGGAATGAGCCGGCTCAAAATAGGAGATGAAACGACTCAACAAAGTCAATGAGTCGACCAAAATACAAGCGCAGTCAGCCTGTTGAGACCCGAGTACATCAGGAAAAATTCACCTTCAATGAATCGGCTCATGACAGGCCTTGAGTCAACTCAAACCAAATACCTTTAATGAGTCGACCTACTCAGCATGTTGAGTCGGCTCATCCAGTTTGATTTCTTCCAGAATGAGTTTCTTTCTTCTCCCTTGTGATCCATACACAATTTCAATCATACCAAGCTTTTTGACAACTTCAAAACCTATACCATGTCTCACAAACTCCCCCTTTTTGATGATGGAAAAAACTTGATGAAATTTGTAACATATGATCCGTTTCACCATTTTCCAAATCCCCCTGACAATATGCCTCCAACAAGATATATTATACACTGTCTACATTTTCTACACATTCTCCCCCTTTGACAACATCAAAAAGAAAGATAGATAAGAAACCAATATCAACTAACAAGTTAACCATAAACACATTATGAGAGAACCAATTGCAATATAAATCACCCATCCACTAACACACAATACGGGATGAAATGAAAAGAATAACCAGAAAATAAACAAGACAAAATAATTAACCAATTAACAATACGAAAACATTATCTAGCATAAGCAACTATACCACACAAATCTTATAGAAATAGTAAAACAAAATGCAAATGAAATGTTATATAATGACTCTCTCAAGGCCGTGAACCACGACCCCTATGCGATAGGTAACGAAGATGATAGGTGACAGGCTGAGAATCATCCGTAGAAGCTCCGGTATAGTCAAGAAAGTTTCGGTTTAGAGTGTTGAAGGAATTAGCAAGAGCAACATTAGATCCATGAATTTCATTAATCCATTCCAAAGAGGTTGATGCAAATGTCTCAAACGTAGTATTTTGCTCAGTCAAATGCGCATGCAAATTAGTATACCGAGTATCCTGAACTAAAACATAATCCGCAAATGCCTTGTCTTGTGCATCTAACCTTCTTTCCAACTCAGTGTACCATTCTGTTTGAGAGTTGTAGTAGTTCTCCTGTTGAATTTTCATGTTTTGAAGCAAGGCCATGATGCTGGAAGTGTTATCTTGATGTTGTGGAGACGGAGGAGCAAAGGAAGTTGTGGTGTGTCACACCCTAAATTTCGACCGAATTTTCTTTTTAAAAAATCATTTCATTGTCGACGCATTTGCACCGCATTATTAATAGCCAATCACTTTTGCATTCAAACGTCTTTCTTTTTTATTATTGATTTTTTAGAATTTTTGCCTCGATTCAAAATTAAGTTTGTCTCATTTTTTTTATTTATTTTTAATCACTAATTTAGTTCATTTTAAAATTTTCTTAGATTTTATTTATTATTTTATTATTACTCTTTTTAAAAATTCAAGTTTAGTTTAATATTTCCATTAGTTTATACTAACTTAAGTTTTAATTATATTATCTTAAATAGTTAGTTTTTTTAATTAGTCTTTAATTTATTCATATGTTAATTAGTCATAGTTTAATTAACTTATATTTTAACTTTGGATTAATAATTTAATCAGTTTAAACTTTGTTTAGTTTATTCAATTTTAATTTAGTTCAATTAGTTTGTTTAGCATATCTAATTAAATATAGTTGAATTAATGTGTTTAGTTTATTTTAAAATTGCAAAAAAGAAATAGCTTGCACCCAACTGCCTTTTTTTTTCCCTCTCACAAACCCGGTGGACAACATCCATCCCTTTTGACCAAAAACCTGCAGAACTTATACCACAACCAAAGGACCCTATACATACAAACAAAACTTCTGCTTTTAGTCAAGCTTACATGCCAAAACCCTGCGACACGAAAGTGACATTTCATGACAGTATGCAAAAGAAGACAGATTCAGTGTCCTGGTTTTGGCAAAAAAATTCTGAACTCAAAAATTGGCAACAGACATTGCTATGATTTCCTAGGAGATTTAAACAACACAAAACCCTAATTTTATGAATATAAGGGGGACGAATTAAACAAAAAGAGAGGAGGAAGGGTCCTGCATAAAAACCAAAAAAGATATCTGCAACAGCAAAAAAAACACGCCCTTTCCCTGTTTCGCTTATCCTTCACCATAACCACTATCCCCAGTTCATTCTCCTAGTTGCCTAACCGCGGCTATTCTTCATCAATCTCACAACCTTGACCGAAACCCTCCATTTCCGCCGCCGCCACAACCACCAAAACTCACCTCCATCACCGACCTAACTGTCCCTTCTCCCATTCCGCCGCCGTCAACCATTAACCTCACATCCATTACCGAAAACCCTTTCAATACCACATAATCTGAAACCACACGAGCCACCAACGAATAAACCGCGACCCACTGAACCTCAAAATCGCACACCGCCGAGCTCGAAAATCGCACCCTTCCATCACTCTGACGCGTCAAACCACCAAAATCGACCTGAGACGCAACCCGCTGCCGACCTATAGTGAAGCTTCACCCAAACCGTGATCCGAAATGCAACTGTGAGAGAGAGCCGAACGCAGTGAGGGAGGCGAAACCGTGAGCGCCGCTGTACCGGACTGAAGCTGAGCGCGAAAGCATCGAGAGAAAGGCCTCCGGTTGAACTGTGTGAGGGTGGGTTTTAGTCTGATTTCATGTGTGCCGCTTTCATCTTGTGAAACGTAAATGATGATGATGATTTGCTCCACAATTTCATTTATGCTTTTATCCATTTATTTGTTTATTTATTTTATTTTATAAAAGCTATCTAGACATAATAACTTTCTTTAAGCCCATGAAATCATGATATTGGTTGCTATCAACACTCACCCTTCACACACACGATGCACACTACCTGCCCATATTCTATGTGTTTTTTTATTTTTATTATGTTTGTTTTATTTAATCTACTTATCTTTTTATTTTAAGATTCTCTATTTTTTATGGTCATTATTGTTTTTCTTGGTCAATGATACTTGATCCATTGTTCTTAAATTCATTTTTAGTTCAGTTTGATTTTCTTATTATTTTATTCGGGCCAATGATATAATAAAAAGCCACAATAAATCATTTTCGATTAATCGTGACCAATATGAGGCCATTTATTTATTTTTATTTTTCATTCTATGTAATTTATTCTATTGTATAATTTATTTCACTTTATTGAGTACATTTATTTATTTTATTTATTTCTTACATTTTTTACACAATATTTAATACTAACAATTCCAATTAATTCATACACTACACACACGCTTCCTCTTGGGCAAACTACAACGATACCTTTTTATGCGTAATCTCGTATAAATTATCATGTATCCCTCTCCCATTTATTTTCGAACTCAATTTATTTTTCGCCTTTATTTTAAGATTTAGTATTATTAGGAACACCTTTAGGAATTAGGATTAGAATCCACTTCATTTAATCAATTAAAACATTCTCGCCTACACTTCACACACGTAAGTCGGTCACTTATGTGGTCGCCATCCTCACTATTTTACGCGTCTTAATTTATTTAACGAGAAACTGAACTTCAGAATCTAGCATTCTGTGGGTTCTTAAATGAATCACTCTTGAGGCTAGCCTTCGAGTTGTGTTTCATTTACTCCTTCGTTTCTAAAACACTAAACCCTAATTCGTCCAAAATAATCGCAAAACGTCTTAATACATAATTAATTAAACGTAAGAACTAAACTCAGGAATCCAGTATTCCTCAGGTTTTTGAATTGGATTACTGTTGGGGTTAGCCCTCGATTTGTAATTCATTCGCTCTTTTGTTTTCAAAACGTAAATCTTAAACCAAATTCGTGAAAGAACTAAACTCAGGAATCTAGTATTCCTCGGGTTTTTGAATTGGATTACTGTTGGGGCTAGCCCTTGATTTGTAATTCATTCGCTCTTTCGTTTTCAAAACGTAAATCTTAAATCAAAATCGTGAAAGTACTAAACTCAGGAATCTAGCATTCCTCGGGTTTTTGAATTGAATTACTGTTGGGGATAGCCCTCGATTTGTAATTCATTCGCCCTTTCACAATGAGAATACAACTTAAAACTTACCAACATACGTAAATCACTTTACAATTAATCGACGAATAATTGAACTCTGGAGTCCAGCACTCCACGAGTCCTTGAATGTAATCACTCTTGAGGCTAGCCCTCGAGTTGTGGTCCATTCGCCTTTCGTTTTAAAACACTTAACAAAGGTCAAACCCTTTTTCTTTAAACGAACATTGTTTAAATCAATCTATCTCGCAAACAAGCTAGCGCTTCAGCCTCCTCCGCGAGTATAAGCCAACGCTTAGCAGATTAGAAAGCATTTTCAAACAATCGTTCAATTAAAAAAACACAAACCGTAGTTGCACGAACTACGAAGCTCTGACTTTCTCATTGCACAAGAGAATACGTAGGCACAGGGATTTTAATCCTTCGCGAGCACAATAATAAAAAATTTAATCTTTTCTCCATCATCTCAATAACAATAATAATTTAAAGAACTTATTTCCTTAGAACAAACATATTAATAACATTTAGAAGACATAGACTAAGATCAACATTTAACCGCACAGTAGACTAAGAGGTTCCCGTTGAGTACAACGGACGTGAGGGGTGCTAATACCTTCCCGTTGCATAACCGACTCCCGAACTTAGAATTTGGTTTCGTAAACCATTTCTTATCATTCCTTTAGGTTGTATCTATATCTCCCCTTTCTCTCGTATAATAAATAGAATTAGGTGACGACTCAGTTGTTATCTTTCCGCGTCCCATCGCGAGGATCATATTTTTCGAGGTACGACAGCTTGGCGACTATGCTGGGGATATGACGTGCGAGAGAGAGTCGAGCCTAACTTAGATTTGTGTGTTTATTTGTTTGATCTTATCTTTTTTTCTTCTCTATGTTTATTATTTATGTTTGTTTATCTGTTCTTTTACCGCTTTCTCTTATTTGCTCATTATATTACTTGTCTGTGGGATCTTGGGTTTACATTGCAAGTAAAATCTGAGTTGTGGAAAAAGAAGAGGGAACACCTAGGTTAGAATTGGTAGTCATTAATGTTAGTCTCCAAGAACTCGCTTCTTGAGGGCCTAGCATGAAAGCTCCCCCAGATAGTTAGACTTTTCATAGATCTTGTCATAAAGCAGCTAGCCTGTCGCGTGACCTGATTCATGAAAGGGTTGTGATTTTGGGATCCATTCTTAAGAACCGGTTTCAATATTGGTAGTTGCGTAGTGTTAGTCTCGAAGGGATCGCCTCTTGAGGGCCTAGCATGAGAACTCCACTCAAGGTAGACCTTATCGTTATTATCGTCAAAATGCAGCTGGCCTGCAGTGGGGCGTTAATACGATAAACATCTGTGACCTTGAGTTTCCTTAAACCATCACCGTAGAAACCATCCTGTGAGTGAGATTTATGGGTAGAAAAACGTAGAACCAATTTCTTACAGCCCACCTATTAAGAAGGTTCTAAATTTACTTGTGACACCTTGCATCCTTGCATCCTTGCATCCTTGCATCCTTGCATCCTTGCATCTTTGCATCTTAGCATCATATGCATCATTTTAGTAAGAGCTTCAAGGAACAAAGAGATGTTTGTTGCAGACATCATATATTTTTTACCATAAATGGACTTCAGTTAATTAGTTCTAGAAAAAATATATAGGAGAGTTTTGTCCATTTTGATGTTTTGCAATAACTTCTTAAGTCCCTTGAGGCATTTGCATTTTTTTTCTACTCATGAGTGCATCTCCGCATTTCATTTGTCAAAAAAAAACTCATTCCCGTCTCCTCCTTTCCAACTATCAATCTGAGGATCTCACGCAAATACTCCACTCGAGCTCAGGCCAAGAAGAAGATGGCTGACAGAGACCCATAAATGGACAAAGTTAATGAGGAGCTTACTGATCTTCGTGGAAATGTGGGCCAGATTATGGAAATACTGCAAGTCATTCGAGCAAAGATGGATACCCAACAGACTGTGGTTTCTGAGATTGTCACCGTAACGACTGAGCCTACGCCATCAGTCACTACCCCTGTAACTTGGCCTCCTTTTGGGCTTCCTAACGGGTTTGTACCTCCTCCCCAAGGTTTTGCTGCTCAAGGTTTTATACCTCCTTCCTAGGGATTTGTCTCTCAAGGTTTTATTCCTCCTACCCAAGGGTTTGCTTCTCAAGGTTTTTCCCGTCCTTCCCAAGGATTTGTTTCTCAAGGTTTCGCGCCTCCTTCTCAGGGTTTTGCATTCCCTTCCCAAGGTTTTGTGCCTTCCCCTCAAGGATTTACCACTCAGCAAACTATTCCATTGACTACTGAAGAGAACCAAGTGGTTACTAATTTTACACCAGATATTGTGCACACCCATGTTCAACCATACTTTAACGATCCTCAGGTGTACGATGTGCCAGACATGTCTGAAAACGGTAATGATAAACATGAGAAGATGCAAGAGAATTTCGACACTCTTGAAAAGAGATTGAGGTCAATTAAAGGCAACCAAATCTTTGGTGCTGCTTCCAGAGAGATGTGCCTTGTGTCTGGACTAGTGATACCTCCCAAGTTCAAGACACCCACCTTTGATATGTATGAAGGCGCAATGTATCCTAAGATCCATCTTTTAATGTACTATCGGAGATTGGAAGCGCAAGTCGACAATGAAAAACTGATGATCCATTGCTTCCAGGATAGTCTAAAAGGAATTTCCTCCAAGTGGTATCTGACTCCAGATCAGTCAAAAACCCGTTGTTTCCAAGACCTGACAGATGCTTTCATTCAGAAATACAAGTACAATATGGACCTTGCTCCTGATTGGAGGCAGCTATTGAGTATGTCCCAGAAAGATTCTGAATCTTTTAAAGAATATGCTCAAAGGTGGAGAGGGACCGCTTATCAAGTAAATCCCCCGTTGAGAGAGAAAGAAATAGCTGACTGGTTTGTTGATATTGTACGACCATAATTCTTTGAGAGAATGGTGGGAAGCATAACTGTTAGTTTCTCTGATCTTGTGGTTGTGGGAATCAAGGTTGAACTCGGTCTGAAGAATGGTAAGATGAATGGTGCATCCAGTAGCTCCAACAACAATAGTGGGAACAATGCTAAGAAGTTTACCAGCAATTTCCACAAAAGAAGGAATGCAAAACAAATGCAGTAATGATGAGTCAAAGAAGAAATTAGCTTTGGCAGAGGCCTCCACCTGTGTCTCAACAGCAGTATGCTTATCCACCACAGTACGTTCAACATCCTTATGTAGCGGCAGTTCAACCATCATATAATCAGCAAGTTCGGATGTATCGGCCAACTCAAGCAGTACCGATGTATCAACAAGCGGCTCTAGTGATTCCAGCTTATCAACCAATGCTCAACAATCCAGGCTATCAACAAGCACCCAATGCTTCAGTCTACCAGTAGAGGACTCTAGCTCCTCATCCAAATTCCAACTTTCAAAATAGAAGACCAGGAGGAAGTCCTCCCAATCCTCGGATCCCTATGACCTATACTGAATTATATCCCTCACTGCTGAAGAGAGGCTTGGTTACTCCAAGGCCTTTGGGTCCTCCACCAGATCCGCTCCCACCAAGTTACAATTCAAGCGCCCACTATTTAATCCATGAAGGTGCTCCAGGGCATGATTTGGAAAATTGTATCGCTTTGAAGTATGTTGTGAAGGATTTAATGGATAAAAATATTTTTTCATTTGGAAATGATGGTCCGAATGTCAAAGATAATCCTTTACCTAAGCATGGGTCCATAAATGTGATTGTTGATGAGTCTGACAAAGATTTGATTTTCGATGCCATAGAGATCAAAACCCTATTTAGAGACTTCCATGCGAAGTTAGTAGAGGTGGGTATGCTGAAGAATTGTCATAAGAATTGTGAAGTTTGTGCTAATAACCCAAAGGGATGCAAATTGGTCTTGAGAGATGTTCAAAGTTTGATTAATCATGATGTTTTGCAAGTAAGTGGTCGTGTGAAAAGGAATGAAGTGGAAATAGTTGAACCCATCTTCAACTTACCTGAATCTGATTCTACCATAGCACCAGTGTTGAACATGCTTGAATCCCCGAGAGTTCAACCCATCTTCAATATGCCAGAACCTGTGGTGCCCATTTTCAATTTGCCAGAACCGAGGATTGAGCAAAGGAGTAACCCTTTCCTTTATGAAGATACCAAAGCAGTCCCATGGAAGTATGATTCATGGGAAGTTCATCAGTAGATTGAACAAGTTGGTCAGAAGGAAAGTTTAAAAGTGGCGAGTGCTGATATAGCAGGTGCAAGTCGATTAACTCGCAGTGGTCGTGATTATACTTAGCAGGTAAATATTGTTCCACCGGTTCCACCTAAAGAAGTCATTCCCGCTGTTGCCAACAAGGATAAAGGGTTGGTCTTGGAAGAGGAGGATGCAAAATTTCTCAGAATCATTAAGAAGAGTGACTATAAGGTTATTGATCAGCTACATCAAATGCCTTCCAAAATATCTATCTTATCACTTCTTATGCATTCGTCGGCCCACCGAGGTGCCCTCCAGAAGTTGCTAGCACAAGCTCATGTTACGCATGACATAACTGCGAATCAGTTTGATGGTGTAATTGCCAATATTACTGCATGTAATAATCTCAGCTTCAGTATGGCGGATCTCCCAAAAGATGGATTGGACCATAATTGTACTCTCCATATATCTGTGGAATGCCAGGAGGATACTTTAGCAAGAGTTCTTGTGGATACGGGATCTTCATTGAATGTTTTGCCGAAAAGAAAACTCGCTAAGTTATCTTATCAAGGGGAAGAGATGAGGCCCAGTGCACTAATTGTGAAAGCTTTTGATGGGTCAAGGAGGACTGTTATTGGGGAAGTGGACCTGCCAATCTTGATTGGACCGCAGGTGTTCAAAGTCACTTTTCAAGTTATGGATATTAATCCTAATTACAGTTGTCTGTTGGGAAGACCTTGGATTCATGCCACTGGAGCAGTCACCTCTACCCTACATCAAAAGATGAAGTTTGTGGTCGATAACAAGTTGGTAACGGTGTCCGGGGAAGAATACCTCATGGTTAGCAATATTTCCTCCTTTAGCTATATTGAGGCTGATGAAGATGCTTTGGAAACTGCTTTCCAAGCTCTGGAAATAGCCAATGTTGTCCTTATGGAAGTAAAGGAACCAAAGGGGAAGGGTATTCCATCATTTGCATTACTGAAGAGTACCATTTCCACTATCGAAGAAGGAAGCCATAAAGGTTAGGGTGATGTCATTAAAGTCAAACAGAAGCTAGATCGCTACAGGTTGGGTTACAAAACAACTCATGTGAAGGAAGGAGCATCAACCTCCATTAAAGGACGTCCAAAGACCATTCAAGAGGTGTTTTCCAGTGTTGGATATCAGATCAATGCAATTAATGGGGATGCTGGAGATGAATATGTGGATCATTTGGTGTATCAGTGTGAAGCAGCTTTGGGTAATTAGGAGGCAGTTGAGATCCCAGAATTTTTTCCACTGTCAAAGTAATTTATTGTCTTTAAGTGTTTTCAAAGTTCCTTAGCTCTGCCCAAGGATATGGGATAATTTTGTAGGGCCTCTTCTCATTTTCAAGTTATTTAATCAATGAAGGCATTTTGTTAAATTCTTACGTTGTTTTATTTACTGTTTTTCTCTTTTCACCTTTAAAAGAAAATGGCGATCTTTCAAAACCAATAAAAAGTTTTTTCTTGCATCTCTCTGTTTTCACTTTTAATAAAAGAAAATCATTCCCATATGCAGAACAAATGAAAACCCTGTTGAATCCAATGACTCTATATTCTCTCCTAACTTTGATTCGCCCATCTACCAAGCGGAAGATGAAAGTGAGGAAGATTATGACATTCCCAAAGAACTGGCAAGATTGGTTGAGTATGAGTACACAGATCTTCAGCCACATAAAGAGCAGGTAGAGACCATCAACCTTGGCACCGATGAAGACAAGAAGGAAGTTAAGATTGGTACAACACTTGGGGAAGATGTCAGGGAAAGATTGGTCAAGCTTCTCAAAGAGTATGTGGATGTGTTTGCATGGTCGTATCAGGATATGCCCGGCTTAGACACAGACATAGTGGTCCACAAATTGCCTCATCGACCAAATTGTCCTCCAGTAAATCAAAATCTCCGAAGAATAAGACCAGACATGGCTCTGAAGATTCGAGAAGAGGTCAAAAGACAATTTAATGTTTGATTCCTTGTAGTTGCGAAGTACCCTGAATGGGTAACTAACATCGTGCCAGTCCCCAAGAAGGATGGCAAGGTTAGAATGTGTGTAGACTATAGGGATTTGAATAAAGCCAGTCCAAAGGACGATTTCCCTCTTCCACATATTGATACTTTGGTTGACAACACTGCTAAGTTTGTTGTCTTCTCTTTCATGGATGGATTTTCAGGACACAACCAGATCAAGATGGATCCTGACGATATGGAAAAGACTACCTTTATCACACCACGGGGCACTTATTGTTACAAGGTTATGCCATTTGGTCTCAGAAATGCAGGAGCCACCTATCAGAGGGTAATGGTCACCCTTTTCCATGATATGATGTATAAAGATATAGAAGTTTACGTGGATGATATGATTGCCAAATCAAAGAGTGATGAGGATCATTTGAATCATCTCCTGAAGTTATTTGAGCGCCTTAGAAAGTTCCAACTGCGTCTGAATCCAGCTAAATGTACCTTTGGTGTCCGATCAGAGAAGTTACTTGGATTTATTGTTAGTCAGCAAAGAATCGAAGTAGATCCAGACAAGGTCAGAGCAATTCAAGAAATGCTAGCTCCGAAAACAGAAAAGCAAGTCAGAGGTTTTCTCAGAAGATTGAACTACATCTCCAGATTTATCTCCAACATGACAGCTACGTGTGAGCCCTTGTTCAGGTTGCTTCGAAAGGATCAAGCAATTGAATGGAATTCTGATTGTCAACAGGCTTTTGAAAAGAAAAAGGTTTACCTACAGGAACCTCCTATCTTGATCCCACCTACTCCAGGGAAGCCTCTCTTCATGTATCTGACTGTACTTGAGGGATCTATGGGTTGTGTATTAGGCCAACAGGACAAAACTGGTCGTAAGGAACATGCCATCTATTACTTAAGCAAGAAGTTTACAGATTGTGAAAGCAGATATTCACTTTTAGAGAAGACTTGTTGTGGTTTGGCATGGGCTGCCAGACGCCTCAGGCAGTATATGATTTGTCACACTACTTTGTTGATCTCGAAAATGGATCCAATAAAATACATTTTTGGGAAGCCTACCCTGACTGGAAGACTTGCCCATTGGCATATGTTGTTATCTGAATACGACATCCAATATGTAACTCAGAAGTCTATCAAGGGTAGTGTTTTATCTGACTACCTTGCTGATCAACCTGTTGAAGATTATGACCCTTTGAAATTTGATTTCCCAGACAAGGACATCATGTTGATAAAGGACTGTGAAGTTCTAGGTCCAGATGAAGGTCCCGAGCCAGGTTCTCGTTGAAAGATGATGTTTGATGGTTCCTCTAATTACATGGGGCATGGTGTGGGAGCTGTTTTGATGAATCCTGATGGTGGTTATACTCCTTTCACAACCAGATTATGTTTTGAGTGTACAAATAACATCGCAGAGTATGAAGCATGTGTTTTAGGTATCGAAGCTGCAATTGATACCAGAATCAAGATCCTTGAAGTATATGGGGATTCAGCTTTGGAAATCTACCAGGTCAAAGGTGAATGGGAAACCCGTGATAAGAAGTTGATCTCGTACCGTGCCCACATTGTGGAATTGATCAAATACATTGATGAAGTCACTTTTCGTCACGTTCCAAGGGCCGAGAATCAAATAGCAGACGCCTTGGCTATGTTGGCCTCTATGTTTCAAGTCAGATTTCTTAATGAAGCTCCACTCATTACAATCGAACAAAAAACTACACCAGCCTACTGTCTATTGGTCGAAGAAGAAACGGATGAGAAGCCATGGTTTTATGACATCAAGAACTATTTGCAAAATCAAGTATACCCAGCAGATGCAACAACTCTAGACAAGAAGACTCTGAGAATATTGGCATCCAAGTTCTTCCTCAGCAACAATGTGCTTTACAAGAGAAATCATGATATGGTTCTGCTCAGATATGTGGACAAGCGCGAAGCAGTCTTATTGATCAGGGAAATCCATGAAGGATCATTTGGAACACATGCCAAGGGATATGCCATGTCCAGAAAGATCTTGAGAGCTGGATACTTCTGGTTGACCATGGAATCAGATTGTTTCAAATACACCAGGAAGTGTCATAAATGCCAGATTTATGCTGACAAGGTGCATGTACCTCCGACCCTTTTGAATGTTCTGTCATCGCCTTGGCCTTTCTCAATGTGGGGCATTGACATGATAGGGGCAATTGAGCCTAAAGCCTCCAATGGTCATCGGTTTATCTTGGTTGCAATTGATTATTTTACCAAATGAGTAGAAGCAGCTTCCTACGCCAATGTGACAAAGTAAGTGGTTGCTCGTTTCATCAAGAATCAAATTATCTGTCGTTGTGGGATCCCAAGCCGAATCATCACAAACAATGGGACCAATTTGAACAACAAGATGATGAAAGAGTTGTGTGAGACATTCAAAATTGAACACCATAACTTTTCTCCTTACCGTCCGAAGATGAATGGAGTTGTTGAAGCTGCGAACAAGAACATCAAGAAGATTCTGTTGAAGATGGTGAAAAATTACAAAGACTGGCACGAGATGTTACCATATGCTTTACACGGATAGAGAACATCAGTTCGCACTTCAACAGGGGTAACCCCTTTCTCTCTGGTGTATGGGATGGATGCAGTTCTCCCTATTGAAGTCGAGATACCATCTTTGAGAATCTTGATGGAAAACCAAACTGGAGGAAGCTGAGTGGGTTCAGAACAGATATGACCAACTGAACCTCATTGATGAAAAGAGAATGACCGCTATGTGCCATGGCCAGCTGTACCAGAAGCGTATCAAGAGAGCATTTGACAAGAAAGTATGTCTCCGAAAATATTATGCCAGAATAAAGCCCGATAGGTCGAAAACCAGAAATGGCGACCTAGGAAAAAATGGGTATCCCAGTGGATCAAAACCTATGAAGGAGATCCAGGCAAAAGTTAGGGATAAAAATAAAAAATGAGAGCTCGCTATGTTGAAAACCCGAAAGAGTGGCTTAGGCAAAAAGGAGCGTCCCGGTGGATTGAAAACCCGAAAGGGCGGTCCAGGCAAAAATTAGGGACAAAGGCATTTGACTGTATCAGATGGTGTTTTCCATTACTGAAGATCATTACTTGAAGACCAATCCAGTTGCTCTTGTCAGAAGCGATGTGTTAAGCGGTTTTAGTTATTAGGGATTATAGTGGTCGTTGGATTCAATGTAGACCTTTCCCCATTGTCATTTTCAAATTGTAATTTCCCGTGGAGTTTTGCTATTGGCAAGCTACCATTCTTGAATGAAATACAACCTTTGCCTTCAAACTTTGCCTTTCAGTTTCTTATTTTCTTTTGTTATGCAAAATGTCTTTACTAAATTTTCAAATTTTCAAATCTTCTATCTTCTCAAAAACCTTTGGTTTGCAGCAACACTCTCATGCCATTATTACAGAAATCCCCATAAAGGATTAAAAGCTGGTATCACTCTTGGATGGATTCTTGGACCAAACATTGATTTCCAAGTTTGAAGACATCTACCCAGCATCTTTCATATTACTCGTCTGAGTATTGGCGTTGAGATCCTACTCTCCTTTGAATTTCGTTAAAAAAAACTATTTGTCTCCCCAGAGTTGGCATTGGCATATTATGATCATTCGCATCATGTTCAATCATACGCATTTGACATAATCATTTGTCCTTCCCCAGTTGTCGTTTGTCTGACTCTAGGTCCAGATTACTGTCGTTTTAATTTTGAAATCCATTATCGTTGGTAACTGTAAACACCCCAAATTTGCCCCCAACTTTTTCTCACACCATGGCTTGTGGTCTTTCATTTTTGCATAAGCATAGGCATACCACCTCATATTGCATATTGTTTCATCTGCATAGTTTCATTTCATTTGCATCTAGGGCTTGTGATCTGAGCAATCCAAGAAGTGATATGAGCCATCCCAAAAGTCTTGAAGCTTTTCTAGAGGGTCCATGTGTGTTCTATGATCATAATAGGTTCCCTAAAGTTCATAAAAGTTAAGAGATCACAAAGAATGGCAAAGGTATAGAGGCAGACTGAGGATTTCCTGCACAAATGACCTAAAATTAGGGTTTTGGTTTCAGAGGCTTTAATCCCAATTTTTTTGGTCATTCTTGTTTCTAAAGGTCTTAATATGTTATAAGGATCATATGTACCAAATTTGATGAAGAAATTCATTGTGGAAGTCATCTGATCATTGGGTAACTTCTTGAGCAAGTAAGGACAAAATCAGGGCATCTGAGGCCTCCATCAAGGGCACCAAAGGCTCATCATCATCATTTTGAGTCTCTATGATATTTATTTGATCTTAGAAGTGGTTGGAAGTTCACAAAATTGAATATTTTTGAGCCAAATGTAAACTTGCTATTTTTGGAAAGGACTTGTAATGGAAACTTTCCATGTTGGGAAAGATATTCAACCTATTCTTTCATGACCAAAAATGCTTCAAATAAATAATTCTTGGGCATGAAAGTTGTATATTATTTCCTCCCATTTTTAAAAAGTACAAGAACATTTCTTGATTCATCCTAGAACTCAAGATATGGCCTTTCAAAGTTGGCAAAAATCCTATAATTTTCAAGTTCATGCCAAAGAGGGAATTTTGCAATTTAACTTGCCAAGCCATTTCATGACCTCTAATCAACTTCTATGCACCATAACATGTCAAGGCAACTTCAAAACATCAGAATTGGCCCAAGATTGCATGGTTTTTATGGCTTGGTTCACATGAAATCTCAAAATGACCATTATGCATAAACTTTGCAAAATCGATGACAACTCTTCATGCACTTGTGTCAGCTGCATAAACTTGATCCTAGGGCCATCCTTGAACCAAGCTGAGGCCAAGACACCCCTAAAGTCAGCTCTGCACCATGCCCATACCTCAAGTACACAAAGTTGACATTTTTGTAACTTGGCCCATACCAATCACACTATTTCACACAACACACAAGCCAAAAACATCCAAGAACTCAGATTGCCCAAAAATTCCATAAACCTTCCCTTCTTCGATTCTCTCAAACCAGCCATCAAAACTCAAAAAAAAATCACCATTCAACTCCACATACCTCAAGGATCATTTCCCACCCCTCACCATGGCCTGAATCACCCTGAAACAAAAACACGATTCCTGCTTCATCAGAATTGAAACCTCCAAACCAGCCACTATAAGCCTCATCCAAGCATTCCATTAGCACAAGGAGGACCAAAGGGGTTGATTTTCACAAGAGAGAGGCCCAGAAAGCTCCATTTTGAAGAAGCTCAGTTCAGGTAACCTTCAAGAACAATTTTTCCAGAAACTCTCTTTTAAGTTCTTAAATGGTTCTACATGCTTAGCTGATCACTCTTATATGTTTAGAATTGAAAATGGTTGAAAAATGAGTATGTATGGTTGTTCTAAAACTTTACCCGTGAAAATGTTTTTATTCAATTTGCATGACTCTTGTGATATAAATGATGTTTGATGAGTGATTTTGATTGTATGATGCATGGGGAGTGTTTTTGGGCAGTTATTTTGGCTTAGGTGGCCTGGGGAAGAAGATAGGTTGAGGGATTGGCCGGAGAAGACGACCGGAGCTTATCTCCGGTCGCCTAAGATTAATTAGGGTTTTGTTGCCAGATTGAATGAGGGCCCTTGGATTTTGATTAGATTAGCGTATGGACGATTCTGATCATTTCACTTAACCCCAATCCCTTAATTAATTTAATTAATTAGGTTTAATTAATAAAAATACCAGAATGAATCATAGCCACCCAATCACGCGCGCAGTCAACACAAATCTCTCAAGTTTGAATCTGAGCCCTTGGATCCTCTAACTTTCCATTTAATTCATTTTTAATTCATTTTCTTTTCATTTATTTTGTGTATTTTATTTAAAATAGCTAAAAACATTAAAAAAAATATGATTCCTTGCATTTTTGTTTCAAATATTTTTCTTAACCTGAAAATAATTTTATTTTATTTTTTGCATTAAAAAGTATTTTTAAAATATTTAAATGTTATTTTTAATTAATTAATGGATTTTAATTAATTAAAAATGCATTTAGATTTTTAAAAATCACCAAAAAAATAATGAACCATTCCAATACATTTAGAAAACTTTTAAAACTCACCATACAAATTTCTTTTTAGGTTTGATAACATTTTCACAATTTTATTTGAATTAGGGTTCTTAAATTTCACATTTTTAACCCTAATTTGAAAAATTCATTTCTGCCTAACCATGATGAGTTTGAACTTGATTCTTTTTGCATTATTTCAAATATTTCATATAGTTTCTAGGTTATTTATCTCATATTTTTATCTTTCATTTTCAAATTGATTTGCATTTTCCCTTTAGAAGCACCCAAAAACCCTAGCAAACTTAGAAATTTCATAACTTCCATTAGGTTAAGCTTCTGACTTTCCCCTTTGGGTTGTGATCTTATATGGTATTAGGTTTTGTTTGAGTTCAATTTCAATTTTTTTATCATGAAGTATGCTTCTGTTTTAGTCATATGCATCTCATGTTGTCTTAAAACCCTAATTTTGCATCTTCATTTGCATTCATCTTTGCATATCATCATCATATGAACTTTCCATGACATTTCAAGCATTTGTATGACATCTTAGACATCTTAAGACATGCTTGAACCTTGCTTGATCATTTCTTCATTCATTTGCTATGCTTTGCATCCATTGCATTTCATGAACATCCATGTGTTTTCAAGCTTCTAAACATGCTCTCTTGCATCTCATCTTTGTATGATCATTCATATGCATATTGTATTACTTTGCATCATCTCATATGCCCTTTACATTTCATTTTCACTTCTTACTTTGATCTTTGCATCTCATTTCATTTTTCTTTATGTCTTATGCATCCATACTAACATTTCAGGTACTTTGGTAAGTTATTTGGGAGGTGGATTTGCCTTCACCTCCCACCTCTTATTATCTCATTCATATGCATTCTTACTTGTCTTTGAAGTGAACTTGCTTCACTTATGTTCTCTCCTTCTTACTTTCTCTCTTTTAAGTTACTTATCTTCTTCAGGAAGTAAGTAACTTATTATTCTCCTTCCTTCTCTTTTCATCTGTTTCTTCCATTGGTGGCCTTGAAGATCTTTTCTCTTAAGCCTCATAAACCATAGGATATTCAAGCATAACTTTTAGGGTTGTATAGTCCCCCCTAGGTTTTTACCTTTGAGTCTCTCTTCTCATCTCAATAATCAGAGACTAAACTTTTAAAGCTTTAGGACTTTGGAATTAGGGTTATGCTTGCATCCTTATCTTAGGATGGAGTGTATAACTCTAATCCTTAGTGTTAAACCTTTAATTTGTTTAAACATCTTAATCAAAACACATTAATAATCACAAAGACTTTATCTTGTAACTTGGGCCTTACATTAGGGTTTTATCTCTTCCTTATGGTTAAGAGGGACTAACCCTAGTGTTTAATGGACAAGTCCTCCTCAAGTTGTCTTACAAATCATAAAATCCACTTCTTAATCTCATACCTTAATTAAAATCCATTTAATAAAGGATTTTTATATATTGAATTTAATCCCTAACCATGGATAAGTTGAGGTATCTTCCTCAGCTTAAGTGTTCTCATCTATCATCCTTCTATTAGGATGGTGTAATGAGTCCACTAATATGTGATTAGAGATTAAACTCATTACTTAACACTAAACAAAAAAACAAAAACATCTTAATAATCACAAGTAGGTTAATGATCTTAATCCTACATCATCATGGTAATTAAGCCCTTGATTTAGGCTTAAGCTCATAATCCTATGCAAAATACCCAAAACAATAAAAAACTGAAAACACAAAAACAAACAATAATCGTCTCCTTCGGGATTCTTTTCTCATCACACTCATTCATAAACGAGAACTTGCTTCTTCCGTCTAATGCAAGACAGTTAGCACTCGAGCCAGACGAGTCATACACTTGAGCATAGGCAAGCAAGCAGTTCACAATCATTTTATTTTCAGTTTCTTTGAGTCGAACTACGGTGTTCTGACTTCCTCATTGCACAAGAGGATACGTATGCATAACTTAACAGTTATCGAACAAAATTCTCTGTGTTTTCCCCCTCTTTCAACATTCTTTTCCAAAGCCTCGGTTCCTGAGCAATTCACACATTTTTGCACTGACACCTGTACTTTCTTTTCTTAGGTTTTGCACACAGATAGCACATACACCTACCCCTTTTAAATACAATTTTGTAAGTGTGGATCCCGTCGAGTACGGCGGACGATATGGGTGTTAATACCTTCCCAGGTCGTAACTAACCCCCTTTCTTTGTTTCTCTGGTTCGTAACCGTCTTATCCATCTCTTTCTAGGTTTATGCATCATTACCTTTCCTTCGGGATAAAAATGCCTAGATGGCGAATCTATTCAATTCAACCCTTTCTCTTTTGCCGACCGTTCGCGTCTGCACCTTGGGACCTAGTGTCTTTTCAGGGGAGAGACAACTTGGCGACTCTGCTGGGGAATTATCTTGCAACCAGGGCTTCTGGTTCTTTTTGTGGGTTTCTCCTAGCGCTTGTTTGATTTGTGTTTATGGGGGTGTTATGTGTTATGTGTTATATGTGCTTTTGTTTATTTCTTTATTTATTGCTTTCTGTACAACTTTATTTATTGCTTTCATTTACTGTTTTTATGCATTTCATATTATTGTCATCATATCACCTGTGTTGGATTTGTTGTTTTTCCTTGGTAGGAGGGGTTTCTCAGTGAGTAAGGTTCCACATCGGGAACCTGAGTGACACATAGGATTAGATTGGCTTCATATTCTTTCCCATTCCATTTCGGTCTGGTGCGGGAATATGAAACACGGTTCAGACATGGGTTTCTTCTTGAGAACTCAATGCTACAGATCTCCTGTAGTGCTAGGGCTATGTGGGAAGCCTGCTAAGTCTGGATGACCTTTTTTAGATGACCTTTAGTATCTGAGGTGAATTAGAGGAAGGTCCTTTATGATTAATGTAAACATTGTACCTCCGGGTTAGAAGTGTTTACACTTCTCATAATAGATCCAAGTCTGAGGATCTTTGTTCTAGAACAATACCTGTGATGGGGTTGGGATGTTTATAGGTTTGATGGAACCCTTGGCCTCAACATACCCTATTACTGATATTATTTAAGGCTACACTATCTTGGACTGATTCTATGAAACCCTGGACTTATGACTCTTTATTTGAGTCCCTCACCTGGTTATTAGTTCTCTAGCCTTCATCCGGATTTATGAATACACATGGGTCCTATCAAAGCAAATAACATATCCAACACTTGATCACAAACCCTTGCATATCATTCTGCATACATCATTTTGCATCATTTAACATTTGTCTATTTGTTTTACAGGGTATCCATATATTCTTTGGTTTGGTTTTGACTGTTCTTCTGCTCAGCCATCTTCATCAGATATCTTCCTCAGGGATCTTCTTCAGCTGATATCTTCTTCAGTTGTCTTCTTCAGCTATCTGCATTAGTTACCTGCATCAGTTATTTTCTCCTCAGTTATCTTCATCAGCATCCATTGTCAGTATGGATTCATCCAGGAAGAGCAACATCACATACCATTTCTTTGAGCCCTCTCTAGCAGGCATCAGGCAGATTCAGACACTTATCACTCCTGATCATGTCCCTTTATTCAGGGAACATTATGGTGGTATTATGGACATGATCATGGACTTGGATGCATCAGAGAGGAGTATGATCCACACTTGCCTTCAGTTATATGACCCTCCTCTCAGATGCTTTACTTTCCCAGACTTTCAGTTGGGCCCTTTGTTAGAAGAATTTTCCATGTTGGGTGTCCCCATCAGGAGAGGGATTCCCTTCAACCCTGAGATGACTGCTCCTAGGAATGAGGACATAGCTAAGGCTCTGTATTTGGAAACCACCATCATTGATCAGCATATGACCACCAAGGCTGGAATCCCAAGCCTACATTTGGACTTCTTGATCACTCAAGCCACCAGTCATGCTACAATTGGGAAGTGGGAAAATGTTTGTGCTCTCCTGGCCCTTAGTATATATGGAATTATCTTGTTTGCAGACGAGCCTAAGTTTGTAAGCAAGAATTTTATCCATCTCTTCTTGCTGAAGAATCCAGTTCCTACCTTGCTAGGGGATTTCTATTACTCAGTACATCAGAGAAATGAGAAACATAGGGGAAGATTAGTCAGATGTTGTGCACCTCTCTTCTACTATTGGTTATTGAGACACTTGCCAAAGACAGAAGCTTTCTTGAATCCTCACCAGTCAAGAAACTGGGCTAAGAGAATGATTGCCCTTACTTCAGAAGACATCAGGTGGTGTACTCAGAGCACCAAGGGCAGAGATATAATTACAAGATGTGGGCAGTATCCCAATGTACCTCTTATTGGAGTGAAGGGTTGCATCAACTACAATCCTTTGCTTTTCAAAAGGCAATTAGGGTATGCTTTAGTACATCCACCAAGAGAGAAGGATTTAGCAGAGACCATTTACTGTGATATTCAGAATAATCATGCCATCATCCGACAAGTAGCCTGGGCTTGGGATAACATCCAGACAAAAGGGACTGCTATTCTTAGCAAGTGCAACAACATAGCTTCAGCTCAGTACATTGATTGGTCTCGCATTAGATGACAGATCACCCGCATGCCATTCACCTTGGAAGATGTGTCAGGGTCATCAGCAGTAGAGCCTGTAGCTACAGTCAGTTTAGAGGAGTTTGATAAGTTGAAAGAGAGGAATACCCAGCTTTCTGAAGCTCTGAAGAAGACCCTCTGGGAGAGGAATGATAGTCATCTGGATAATGAGAGGTTAGAGAAGCTCAGGATCAAGCATATGACCAAGATTGAGAATACATATGATTATATCAGAAAAGCCCGGGAAGGGGAGTTGGTATTGAAGAATGCTTGCAAAGAAGCCAAGATTCAGAAGGCCATAGCTGAGCACTACTTGGAAGAGAGTCAGGCTAGGTGGATCAAGATCACTGAAGCTCGTGTGCAAGAAGGTCAGAAGACCCAGGCTAGGATAGAGCAGCTGGAAGCTAACGCGAAGAAGAGTCAGGAAGCCTTGTTAGCAGCACAAAATGAAATCTCTAAGTTGAAACTCCGGGCGGGGTTGAAGAGATCAAAAGACCAAGACAAGTATAAGAAGCTGACAAGTGCCATTGCCACCAGGAACCTTCTTATCAGGACCATCACAGAGCATCCAGTCGGACCAGTGATTGATGCTCTCCTGAAGGAGGTCAAGGAGGGTGACTTTGGGTTGGATGTTTGATTTCTTTGTATTTGTATTTTATTTTGGTCGTACTTTTGATGATTTTTTTGTATTCTGACCCACCATGGGAATTTGTTGTAATCACAAACTGTGTATCTTTGAATTTGTAATATATGGTTTATGTGTTACCTGGATTATCTTTTGGGCTTCATTTCTCTTCAACATCATTATTCCTTGAGGCCTGGAAGGTCAAAACCAAATAACCAAACCGGATACCCTTGGAAGACAAATAGGCATTGCATACTAACTTCATTCTTTGTTTTGTAGGTGTTTTTGTTGTTTGATTTTCTCACTTTGTTGTGGTTTCAGGAAACATTGCTCGTAGGAGGGTTTTCCCCATCAACAGAGTTCACCGGTATCTTACAAGAAACAACCTTCCGAGCTTACAGATGGACCAAGTTCAGCAAGATTTGATTGACGTGAGAACTCAGATGGCTAATGAGAGGACTGAGATGAGGGCTCAGATGAACCAGTTCATGGCAGTAATGACTGGGTTGGCTTAAAGCCAAGAAAGATTAAGAGAGTTGGTCGAGCGGCAAACTCCCAAAGAGAATCATCCAGGTACAGAGGTACTAGTAACAATGATCACGGACAACCACTAACAGATGCGCCAGAGTTTGGGCCTCACCTCAATCCTGAAATTAATTCTATTAGGAATACTCAAGGAAACACTGGAGGTCGTTCCTTGTAAGAAGACCCTTAAGAAGAACAGTTTACAGTGATTGGTGTTGGGGATGAAGCCTATGATCGTCGTCTGGACGAAATAGCGGAGAAGCTGAGAACTTTGGAGTCCCAAAACTCTCTGGGATTTGATGTTATGGACATGGGTTTAGTTGAGGGAGTTAGGATTCCTCACAAGTTCAAGCCTCCATGCTTTGAGAAATATAATGGTACCTGTTGTCCACGTACTCACCTGCAGTCCTTTTTGGGAGACTGAAAGCTTATACCATGGACGAAAATTTGTGGATGTTCTACTTCGAAGACAGTCTGACCGGGGCATCCCGTGAATGGTATTCTCACCTGTCCAGAGCAACAGTCAGAGACTGGAAGGATTTGGCCGAAGCTTTCATACGCCAGTATCAATATAACTTGGACATGGCTCTCAACAGGACTCTCCTAATGGGTATGTCACAGTCTTCAAGAGAAAGCTTCCGAGAGTATGCCCAAAGATGGAGACAGCTTGCTGCTGCTGTCCAGCCTCCAATGTCTGAAAGAGAAATGGCCGACATGTTTATGAACACCCTACAGTGGACATACATTGACAGACTTGCTGCTTTCTCATCCACTAGCTTTGCTGATGTAGTTATAGTTGGTGAGAGAATTGAGAGTCTTTTGAAGATGGAAAAAATTTCAGACAATGGTGTCAGTTCCAGAAATACAAGGAAACCTTTTGCAGGACCTCGTAGGACATGTGAGACCAACTCAGTGCACATGGGAAGAGGTAGGCCTTAATACATGCCAAGATCAGTAGTTGCTGTCACCATACTGGCACCAACACCTCAACAACAGTATCCTCCACAAACACAACACTTTCCACAGCAACAACAATTTCCTCAACAGAGATCTTTCAACAATAACAATCAACAACAACGGTCGTTTCAACAAAGGCCTTCATAAATCAACAGGGTTATCGATCCCATTCTGATGCCCTATGCTTCCTTACTTCCACAATTATTAAAGCTCAACTTGATTGAATTGAGGACTTTGGCTCCACCAGATCCCCAGAATCTTCCAAGAAACTATGATGTTAATGCTCGGTGTGCCTTTCACTCAAATGTACCTGGCCATACTACAGAAAAGTGCAGAGCCTTGCACATGAAGGTTCAGGATTTGATTGATTCTAAGGCAGTTAAATTTGCACCTCCTCCGAGTGTTACCAAGAATCCTATGCCTAGACATGGTGTGCCTAGGATAAATGTTATTGAGGAAGATCAACCGATGAACCTAATTGACAATGTTGCAAGCATTCAGACACCTCTGGTCGAGGTTAAAGCCCAACTTTTAAAATGTCAAGTGTTCCCGGGTTGTGAGGCCCACTGTGAAGCTTGTAAGGCTTCTATCAACGGTTGTGCAGATTTGAAGACTGGTATCAACCATCTTATCAAGGAAGGAACTTTACAGATCACTTCAACAGTCCCGACTCCTACAACATCAACAACCATTCCTCCTACAACTCCAGCACATGTCACGCCATCAGATATCACTCTTACAACTTCAACAACAATCATTCCAACGGATTCTTCTACAACATAAACAACCATTCCTTCTTCCACTTCACCAGACATCAGTTTAACACATCCTTCTACAACAACAAAAACCATCAATGAAGATATTTCCACAGTTACTATTTACTATGATCCTACAACAATCCACGTTCCAAATTCACAGCAACATCTCCATCAACATCAGCAACTTTCATCACCAGCACCATCTCCGGTCAGACCTCCCATTACAATTTATTATGAACCTCAGACTGTCTAAATTCCTTCTTCTGCAGCAATCAGTCTGGTTACTATCACGGTACCAGGATCAGTTCCATATGATAGCAGTAGTCTCGTGCCTTGGCACTATGGCTCAGATTTGTATTGCAACGGAAAGAAAGTCACTCTTGACATCTCTACACCACAGATTGATAATGTGGGGGGAGGCGGAGGTTTCACCCGAAGCGGACGTCTCTTTGCCTCACAATTCCAAAGAACCAATGTTGAAGCAGAAGCTGCTGCCAAGACTAAGGGCAAGAGTGTGGTGCCTGAAGAGCCTATCACCAAGGAAACTCAGAAGACATCCTTTGAGCAGGATGTAGACGATTTCATGAGAATAATCAAGAAGAGTGACTATAAGGTTGTGGACCAGCTCCATCAGACACCCTCCAAAATCTCTATTCTATCACTGCTAATGTGTTCCGAAACTCACAGGAATGCACTTCTCAAAGTCCTGCACGCAGCTTACGTGCCAGAAGAGATTACAGTTAATCAGCTTGAAACAGTGGTTTCAAATGTCAATACTAGCCATGGGCTAGGTTTTACTGATGCTGATCTAACTATGGAGGGCCGTAACCATAATAAGTCTTTGCACATCACCTTGGAGTGTAAATGTGTTGTTCTTTCTCATGTCTTGGTTGACACTGGGTCCTCACTCAATGTTCTTCCAAAGAAAGCCTTGGTCAAGATGGAATATGATGGTCTTGCTTTGTATCCAAGTAACCTGGTAGTGAGAGCCTTTGATGGTTCTAAAAGATAGGTTCTTGGGGAAATTGAGTTGCCTGTGGTGATTGGCCCACAGATCTTCAAAACTATCTTCTACATGATGGACATTCAGCCTGCATATAGTTGTTTGTTGGGTCGGCCATGGATTCATGCCGCTGGCACTGTAACGTCGACCCTTCACCAGAAGTTGAAATACGAATGGGAAGTTCAAGTCATCACAATATGTGGGGGGGGAGGATATCTTCGTCAGTCATCTAGCTACTTATAAGTATATTGAGATGGACGGAGAGATCCACGAGACTATGAGCCAGGGGTTTGAGGCCCTCAATGTCAATGAAGCAACAGTTGAAGTGACTAGTACTTCAATCTCTTCATATAAGCAAGCTCGGAAGGTTGTTGAAGACGGGAATGACTAGGGGCGGGGCAAGTTGCTGCAAGTCCAGATCAAGGAAGACAAGTTCGGGTTGGGTTACAAACCATCTCGACGGGTCCAAGAGGAGGCTGCAGAAGCTCCAAAGTTTATCAGTGGGGGTATGTTGACCCCAGATGCAATCAACAATGTGGAAGACGAGGTTGAAAGTGACTTCAACCAGGAGAGCTGGATTCGTCCAAGGGTCCCAGGCCAGCAAGTCCTTAACTGGTCTTCCCAGGAAATTATAAGGGTTACTTCTACAGAGTAATTATTATTTCCTGTTTAAGCATGCATCAAGTCATGCATCTTGCCCAAGGTGTCAGGACTCATTTTGTAATAGGGCCATATTTGTATTTTGTGCAAATGAATGATTAATGAACAAATGGACATCTTTTGCAAACAATCTTCTTTTTTTTCGCTCACTGTTTTTCATTTTTGTTATTTTCGCACAAAGCAATAAAGGGCAATGTTTTTCAATAATAACTCCATTCACACTTTTTTCTAAACAAGATTAAAATCAATCACTAAAATGAACAAATCTCAACCCTTCCAGAGATAATCCTCCAGATTGCACCGACAACAACACTGTTATGACTTCGTATGACTTCGACAATCCGATTAATCAAGCAGATGAAGGGGTTGATGAAGACTATGATTTGCCTGAGGAATTGGCCAGGTTGTTGAGGCAAGAGGAAAAAGTGATTGCTCCTCATCAGGAGGAGGTTGAGACCATCAATCTTGGTACCGAGGAAGATGTGAAAGAGGTGAAGATCGGGGCCAGTCTGCAAGCCCCAGTGAAAGAACAGCTCATTAGTATGCTTTGGGAATATGATGACGTCTTTGCTTGGTCCTATTAAGATATGCCAGGTCTAGATACAGATATTGTCATGCACAGGCTACCATTAAAAGAAGATTGTCCGCCAGTTAAACAGAAGTTGCGTCGTACTCGCCCGGACATGGCTATGAAGATTAAGGAAGAAGTACAAAAGCAATGGGACTCCGGTTTTCTCGCTGTAACTAGTTACCCGCCGTGGGTTCCTAACATTGTACCCATACCAAAGAAGGATGGAAAGGTGCGTATGTGCGTAGATTACCGGGATCTAAATAGAGCTAGCCCGAAGGATGATTTCCCATTACCTCACATTGATGTATTGGTAGACAACACATCTCAGTTCTCGGTATTCTCTTTCATGGTTGGATTTTCTGGATACAATCAGATTAAGATGTCACTTGAAGACATGGAGAAGACAACTTTCATCACACCCTGGGGCACATTTTGCTACAAGGTAATGTCGTTCGGTCTGAAGAACGCTGGTGCAACGTATCAACGGGCTATGGTAACATTATTCCATGATATGATCCACAAAGAAATCGAGTGTTATGTGGATGATATGATTGCCAAGTCCCTTACAGAGGAAGAACATTTAGTAAATCTGTTGAAGTTGTTCAAGCGCCTGAGGAAGTATCAGTTGAAGTTGAACCCCAACAAATGCACATTCGGGGTGCATTCCGGTAAGCTGTTGGGTTTTATTGTAAGTGAAAAAGGAATTGAGGTTGATCCCGACAAAGTCAAAGCTATTCAGGAAATGCCCGCACCTAAGACTAAGAAAGAAGTTCGAGGGTTCTTAGGTAGATTGAACTACATCTCAAGGTTCATATCTCATCTCACCGCAACCTACGAACCCTTGTTCAAGCTATTAAGAAAGGAGAAAACAGACAGGTGGAACGATGATTGTCAGGGAGCTTTTGACAAAATCAAAGAGTATCTGCAAGAACCTCCAATTATCATGCCTCCAATCGAAGGAAGACCTCTAATCATGTACCTGACATTATTAGAAGAGTCAATGGGGTGTGTGTTGGGCCGGCATGATGGGTCTGGTCGAAAAGAGTATGTAATATACTACCTAAGCAAAAAGTTTATCGACTGTGAACAACGATATTCACTGCTTGAGAAAACTTGTTGTGCTTTAGCGTGGGCTGCTCGTCGACTAAGACAGTATATGTTGACTCATACTACCTTATTGATCTCAAAGATGGATCCAGTCAAGTACATATTTGAGAAGCCAGCACTTACCGGAAGGGTTGCAAGATGGCAAATGATTTTAACAGAATATGACATTCAGTACACCTCTCAAAAGGCCATCAAAGGTAGTGTATTGTCTGACTATCTGGCTCAGCAACCCATTGATGATTACCATACTATGAGATTTGACTTCCCTGATGAAGACATCATATTCTTGAAAGCAAAAGATTGTGAAGAGCCTATTCACACTGAAGGGTCTGACCCAAAAGAAGCATGGACTATGATGTTTGACGGGGAAGTTAATTGCAACGGTCGTGGAGTTGGTGCAATGCTTATCACACCTAAAGGAGTTCATATGTCTTTCTCGGAAAAACTCACCTTTGCCTGCACTAACAACAAAGCGGAATACGAAGCTTGTATCATGGGTCTTGAGGAAGCCATTGACCTCAGGAACAAAACCTTGAATGTATTCGGAGATTCAGCTTTGGTAATCAATCAGACCAACGACAAGTGGTACATCCATCAGGAGCATTTGATTCCCTGCAGTGACTATACGAGGAGATTGTTGACCTTCTTCACAACAGTTAAGCTTGAGTACATCCCTCGAGATGAGAATCAGTTTGTAGACGCTTTGGCTACCATTTCATCCATGATCAAAGTACAGGTTGCCAATTATGTACCTCGGATTTTGGTATCCATATTAGACCGACCGGCATATGTATTCTCTGTGGACACTGCTAGTGATAACAAGCCTTGGTACCATGACATAAAATGCTTCTTGGAAGATCAGACATACCCACCTGGGGCATCATCAAATGATAAGAAGACATTAAGAAGGCTAGCCGGTAGTTTCTTCCTCAATACTGATGGTTCTTTGTACAAGCGAAACTTTGACATGGTCTTACTCAGATGTGTTGACAAGAAGGAAGCAGACCTACTGATGCACGAAGTACATGAAGGTTCTTTCGGTACCCATGCCGGAGGACATGCAATGGCAAAGAAGTTATTAAGATCAGGTTACTACTGGATCACAATGGATGCAGACTGTTGTGCATATGCCAGAAAATGCCACAAATGCCAGATCTACGCAGATAAAGTGCATGTGCCTCTGAATCCTTTGAATGTAATGTCTTCACCTTGGCCTTTCGCTATGTGGGGCATTGATATGATTGGAAAGATTGAACCGACTGCTTCAAATGGCCACAAATTCATCCTGGTAGCCATTGATTACTTCACCAAATGGGTCGAAGCAGCCTCGTATGCAAATGTCACCAGACAAGTGGTAGCTAGATTTCTGAAAAGAGACGTCATCTGCTGATATAGAGTTCCCGAGCGAATCATTACTGACAATGGTTCCAATTTGAATAACAAGATGATGGCAGAACTTTGTTGGGACTTCAAAATTCAACATCACAACTCTTCTCCTTACAGGCCAAAGATGAATGGCGCTGTTGAGGTAGCTAACAAGAATATCAAGAAGATTGTGCAAAAGATGGTAGACACCTACAAAGACTGGCACGAAATGCTACCATTTTCCTTGCATGGGTACCGAACCTCTATCAGAACATCTACTGGGCAACACCTTATCAGCTTGTGTATGGTATGGAAGCTGTCCTACCTGTTGAAGTTGAACTACTCTCCTTACGGGTAATGATGGATGTGAAACTAGATGAAGCAGAATGGGTCCGGTCTCTGTACAATCAACTGAATCTGATTGAAGAGAAAAGATTAGCAGCCATCTGCCATGGGCAGCTATATCAGAAGCGAATGAAGAAAGCCTTAGATCAGAAAGTTAGACCTCGGTAATACCAAGTGGAAGAGCTTGTTATGAAAAGAATCTTTCCTCCTCATACAGACCACAGGGGCAAGTGGACACCAAACTATGAAGGTCCTTACGTGATAACTAAAGTCTTCTCTGGTGGAACACTGATGCTCGCAACCATGGATGGTGAAGACTTCCCGTCTCCTGTGAATTCAGATGCAGTTAAAAAATACTTCGCATAAAATGACCCGCTGGACATAAAAACAGAATGTAAATTTAGGCAAAAATAGGGCATCTCGGCGAGTCAAAACAGAATAAAAGACTCGGGCAAAAATAAGGGGAAAAAAATGTACACCCGCTGAGTTGAAAAGCCACATCGGACAGCTCAGGAAAAAATGGCTATCCCGGTGGATTGAAAACCCGAAAGGGCATTCCATGCAAAATCAGGGAGGAAGCGAACAACTGCATTCTGAATTCGTTTGTATCACTTACAACGTGGCAAGTTTCGAAAGGACAAAGCATCGGTCAGAATCAACTTTCTTCAGGAAGCAAGATAAGAAGAACGTCAAGGTCATACAGGTCATAGCAAAGGGAGCTCAATGGAACGTCATCTTCAACATTTCCAACACCTTTATTTTCTCAATTTTCAGCAATCTCCTCCTTTTAGGGGATTCGCTTCTTTGACTGTACTTGCCTATTCAGGGCACATAAATCAATGAAATCAGAATTTTCAGTCACACTTTGTTTTGTACATTTTTGTTTCGTTTGCAAAATGTCCAAAGTTCATGATACAACACTTGCATAAAACGTATGAGCCATTTTAATAGATGCTTGCAGGAGATATGTTACTTTCAGGTAAAAACTAACTCCTATGACGGAATCCAATTAAGGATACCTCGGGACACTTGTGCGTTCTCCTTTGTCTTAACAGGTTGCGGGTACTCAAGGCAGACAATCCTTCATAGCATGGGGCATATCAAGCATAGTATCCCCAGCCAAGTCAGCAATCACATCATCAGCAGAACTCCTTGACAAAAATAATATACTCATAAAGTTTCATCCTCCCAAAGGATCCCTTGAGGAATTCATCAATCCCCAGCAAATTACTTCCCAGAAGTTATCTCCTCACCAAGCGGGACCTCCCGAGCAATGACTGACAACACTTCTACAACAAAGTGGTCAAAGAACTTTCCATTCCCCATCAGCAGTGCCTGAATTTTTTCATCCTCAGCAGAGCCGGTGGAATTGATTCCCCACAAAGTTGCCTCCCCCAGTAGAGCAATGCCTGACATACTTCCTCAGCGGAGTTGATAAAACTTCCTCATCCCTAACAGGAGCTCTCCCTCCGGACAGATCAACCAATGATCTATTTCCCCAGCTGAGTTCTCCCTCCAGACAGATCTCCCAGAGATCTTTCTCCCCGCAGGATTCGGATCTCGGATTGATTTTTCTCATTTGCATAATCATAGAATTCGCATCATGTTCACCAAAATAAGCGTAGCGTTCCGTCTAATACGGAGCATTATAGTAAAAATCAAACATTTGCATGATCATGATCCAGGTTCGAGCCAGTCACCTGCAAATACCATATATCACTTCACCGGCAATATACAAAACTCATATCCCCTGCAGATTAAAAACCAAAGCGTCCCCTTTGCACTCTCAAATACAGATGTCTATTCATAGTTACACATGCTCTTTTCGACACTCGTCCGTGTTATCTTTCCCCAGTAAGGTCGCCATAAAACCTTTAGAATTATCAAAACATTTGTTCATACTTGTACATGTTCTTTTCGGCACTCGTCCGTGTCATACTTCCCCAGCAAGTCAAAACACGCGTCTGTATCCCTTGCTCAATCTTTTGGCACTCGTCCGTGTCTTGCACATATGTCCTCAGCATATCATACTTATACATAAGTCTTTGATGCTCATCTGTATCTTGTATATATCATCCCTCAGAAGATTCAACACTCGTTAGTGTTTCTTGCTTAACCGATCGATACTCGTCCGTATCAACATCCCCAAACACATGTCAGCGTTTGTTTCTACCGATACTCGTGCGTATCATGGTCCTAAATATGCTCGTCCGTATTTTTAGTCTATACATACTGTCAGACACTTATACCGTTTATTTTAAGACGTAATACTCGTCCGTGTTTACCATCCCCCAGTAAGTCGCCAACAAAACAACTTTCTCCTATCCGGCATTCGTCCTATGTCGTGATACTGTTCGGAAGCCGTCCCCTTCCAGGTGATCGTCATTCGTCATTGGATGACCGTCCCTCATCCATTCCCCAGTGGAATCCCCATTGTAGGAACTTTCTATCCGACATTCGTCCTATGTCGTGATACTGTTCGGCAGTCGTCCCCTGCCAGGTGATCGTCCTTCACCTTATGATGATTATCCCTCATCATTTATCCGATGGCCATCCCCATCGTCGATCTTGTTATCCGGAATTCGTCCTATGTCGCGATAATCCCCAAGAGCAGCCGTACCCTGCTAGGTGATCGTCCTTCACCTCTTGATGATCGTCCTTCATCATGCTTTTCCGATGGCCATCCCCATCGTTGACCTTTTTCTATCCGGCATTCGTCCTATGTCGTGATAAAAATCAGCCGTTCCCTGCTAGGTGATCCTCCTTCACCTTTGATGATCGTCCCTCATCAAATATTTCATTTATTCTTTAACCCGATGGTCGTCCCCGTCGTGGTCCCTTTTCCTTTTCCTAATGATCGTCCTTCATCATATTTACCTGACGGTCGCCCCCATCATTTGTTTACTTTACTTTCCAGCCTGATGGTCGTCCCCATCAATGTTTTTCTCAATCCCCAGAGATTTTTATTTTACCCGATGGCCATCCCCGTCGCGGTTTCTTTATTTCCCAGCATGATGGTCGTCCCCGTCATTGTTTTGCTTACCGTTTACCCCCGGCAGTCGTCCTCTGCTCGATGGTCGTCCACTATCGCTTTCATTTGATACTCATACTATACTATCTTTTACAATTTATATCCCTTTTCTTCTTCTCCCCAGCGAGTGCAAATTTCGGACTGTCTTTGGTATTCAACCACAAGTTATCTTGTTTGTCTGTTAAGCTAGACGCTTACATCCTGCACAACTAACTCATGCTTCAATAGGGGCAGCTGTAAACACCCAAAATTTTCCCCCACTTTTTCTCACACCATGGCTTGTGGTCTTTCATTTTTGCTTAATCATAGGCATACCACCTCATATTGCATATTGTTTCATCTGCATAGTTTCATTTCATCTGCATCTAGGGCTTGTGATCTGAGCAATCCAAGAAGTGATCTGAGCCATCCCAAAAGTCTTAAAGCTTTCCAAGAGGGTCCATGTGTATTCTATGATCATAATATGTTCCCCAAAGTTCATAAAAGTCAAGAGATCACAAAGAATGGCAAAGGCATAGAGGCAGACAGAGGATTTCCTACACAGATGACCTAAAATTAGGGTTTTGGTTTCAGAGGCTTTAATCCCATTTTTTTGGTCATTCTTCTTTCTAAAGGTCTTTGAAACTCTGGTATGACAGACTCAGATGTCGAATATGATGTTGAGACATCTTATTTGTTACTTATAAACATGGTAAGGCATACATATCAGTACTTAAATAATTCTGATATATCAGAGTCAAACATGCTTCAGGATGTTGGGACATCTGATAGGACATTCAGTTCAGGTACTGCATAAAACATAAAAGATTTAAAGAACACAGCAGAATTGTTAACCCAGTTCAGTGTATCTCCACACTTACATCTGGGGGCTACCAAGCCAGGAGGAAATCCACTATAAGTAATATTAATTCTAGACTTAAACCACCCAGTTTAATCTTTCACTTAATATCTACCCAATGCAATTTCTACCTAAGACACAACTTAGATATGAGTACCAACTCACTCCCCCTCAATCACACAGTGATCTTTTACAATGATTAATAAAATTGAAGTCACACTTCAAACACAACAGCTTGATCTTACTTAAAAGTTTCAATCAAGACACAATACTTCTCTTGCTTACAAGCTTCAAGAATCACAAGTGAAACAGCCACAATAGAGTTCCTTGTTACGCACGGCTGCCACAAGAACACAACCCTAATAATGTTTACATTTTCGGTTGATTGGGTTGGTTCTAAACTAGGTTACAGGGTTTCTTTTATAACCTATTCCCAACTGGATTTGGGCCTAAACAATCACAACAATAGCTGCTACAAATATGCCAAAAGATCTTCAAATCTAAAAACTCCTAAAATATCTCTAAATATAGAAACTCTATATTTTTCAATATTTGTCTTCAATTTAAATTGAGTCTTTTAGATCTTCTAAAACAGTACCCTTTAAATCAGCGCCACATATGATTGCATAATATCTCCAGAATATTCTGCATCTTTAAAAAGTAATTCCACCTGTGATATCAGAATATTCTCCAGAATGTTACTCTGTTTGACAGTGTCACAACATCTGGTGTGACATCCTGAACTAAGTTCAACACTTCTTGTTTGATATCTATATGTAACACATGACAGTAATGTTGTCATGACATTTGCAGATGTTTCAACATCTTCTTTGACATCTGTCTGTAACATATGACAGTAATTCTGTCATGACATTTGCAGATGTTTCAACATCTTCTTTGACATCTGACTGTAACATATGACAGTAATTCTGTCATGACATTTGCAGATGTTTCAACATCTTCTTTGACATCTTCCAATTATTATAACCACATTTATCTGTGCCACCATGTCAGGACATCATGTTTGACATGTTCTTCCAGAATCTATACCATGTTAATTTAACATATGGAACTTCTTATTCAACATTTTCCAGCCATATTTGTTTTACCAAACATAATGCCAATCATAAAATAATAGCATTAACAATCTCCCCCTTTGGCTTATTTTGGCTAAAACTAATTTACATACAGGTGTAGTAGTACCTTATGTAGAAGTTCCTTAACATCACATCTTCATATCAGACCTCACATTATTACTTCTCCCCCTTTTTAGCCATAAAAAGACAAAGGTACCATAATAAACATAGAGGTATATAATCTCCATAAGCTTGAAACACACACAAGCTTCACAATTCCTCAAGAATCAAACATAAACTGCAGAGAGCAACTTTATATAATATAGCCTTCTAGACTCTTAGGATACTCCTTATCTGGTTAAGGTATTACTCCCCCTTAACTCCACAAAATCAGGTGCACATACTTGTAACACACTCCCCCTATCTAGGATACTCCATGCTTCTCTGTACATTGATGAAAGGAAAACATAAGACGCATCTTCATGTCTTCAAGAGCTCCCCCTCTGTTCAATTCTCAATTGAACACATTTACTTCTTGTACCAAAGCATACCTGATTCCTTTCTGGGTTTGTAGTTACCATAGACTACACAAGATGAACATCTTCTAGCACACAGGTTCTTGACATTAAGCCTTTACACACCAAAGGCCATACAATCCAGATAAAACACATCCAAACTAATTATGACATTAGAATGAATGTCCACAAGCAAACTTCTAAGCAATCAATACCTGATATACTTCAGTCTCTTCTACATGTTTCTTCTAATATAGATCATCTACTTCATCATTCTCCCATATGATTAGGTAGTCTAATAATAGAAACCATGTAGATAAACACCCCAGATAATGTACTAACACTTAGTTAGAACATTTTTCATACACCAAGACCTTATCACCATGATCCTAGATGTGCTCCACCAACTGGACTTACTATAGCATAGTAATCCAAGAACTGAAAATCTTCAACTACACTGTGCCACCAGTTAGAATCAGAAATCCAGAAAGAGTGATAAACTCTCATCCACCTTCAAGAAGAATAAATCCTCTTGAGTCTTCAACTCATCACTCCTCTGCCCAAGAGCAATTTGTTCCAAGACAATCCTCAAGAACAACCAGCTGCCACACTCTGATTATCTTGATTCTTCGAATCCACTTTAAAGATCAACCAATTACCACATTTTGATAACCTCCTTTATGAATCCTCATATGAAAAAGCCAATTGCCACTTTTGTCTTCTTCACGTTTATAATAAATCTTCCAAAGATATCCTGATCAATAAAGTTGATCTTCACCAAGCAGTCAAGATAAAAGGCCTTATGAAGCATTCAATCCCTATAGATCATTTTATCTTGATTTATGTGTCACTTCACCAATTAGACTCTGATGTTGAACTAGATGTTTAAACATTATTAGCCCACATCCATCTGTTAAATTCAGGTCCTTCTTCTGCCACTTGAAAGAACCTCCTTCCTTTATAGAACAAGAGTTCCATGCTCTCATAGACTTGATTTATCCATCAAGTTTGAGTAAAGAACCTCCATTCTATTGGTTTTGCAGAAATTCCTACCGATAACACATATTGATGAGAGACTTCCAATGTTTCTCCAAAGTCTTCAAACCTGCCACTGTCTGATTATTCAGAAGGAATAGTTAAGAACTACACCTCATAATTATACCAAGGATGCCACCTTTCCTTGAGTAAGGCAGTCTTAACAAATTTATGATATCGCCACCTATCTTAACTCCATGATGAGCATTCTGGACTACACCTAGATCAGAAATAAACTAATCCAAGTAGTCATCAAGATTATGATATGTTCATGGTCTTTCATCTCCATCTTCAGAATCAACAATATCCAGACCAGTTCTTGCCAAGAAACTTTCCAGAAATACATAACTCCTGTCACACAAGACTGAAGCCAATGCTACAGCTTATGCAATACCTCTCCCATGATTCTGCACAAACTCTGATGATAAGATGTTCCAACATCTTTTTGAACATCACCAATCTTGAATCACAAGGATAATCAATCAAATATTTGTGAACTCCACAAACAACAATTGATCTTAAATCCTTGTATAATACCTTATCAGATAGTTCTACACAATCTGATCTTTTAATTTTGAAGGATTTTAAGGTTAGCTCCAGATAAGATTAGCAAGATCTCCTCATGTCATGGATAAACAATACTCCAGCTGAGCATAAACTCCACTAATTCTCAACTTCACACCTCTGATGAACATACAAAGAGCACAACTGATAAATATCCACACTTGATTTTATATTTCAAAACAGATGCTCTTAGTTTGCTTGCTACAAAGGGTTCATACTGCCACTATCCATGACTAGTAGTGAAAGAGACTACTAGTTCAACAACCATTCTGATCAGACTTCCCAATCTGACATTCTTCCCTTGCTTCTAGCAATTGTTGATCACATTGCTAGCTTTAATCATGACCAAAGTCATGCATTTATCACACACATTTGTAGATACATTTAGAAGCTTCTCCATCTTCAGATTCATCATCAGATTCATTAGCATTCTGAGCAACCTCTTCCAGCTCCAGCCTTTGAATTACTTCCTCAAGCTTTTTCTTCCTGGCATCCAGCTCTTTGCAAGTGTTCTTCAGATCTGCAATCAAGGCAGCTTTGGATATGGAAGTCTTTGCTTTTGAAGGTCCAGCAGATGTCCTAGTGGAAGCTTCAACATCAGCAGCATGATGGCTCAATAAAAGTTTGTAATGGAAGGCCAAAGGACTTTCTCTTTTGCAGACTGAATCCTTCTCAGTGAGGATACCTGGATACTGGCTAAGAATTATTCCACACAGCAAAGAAGGAAAGGCAATAGACAGCTTTGTTGCAGATGTTCCAGCATGCTTCAAAAATATAAGCCCCAAAGTCCAGCTTTGCTTGGGTGCCCACAGCATATATGAACCTGCCCAATCCAGTTGCTATTGAGGAGGTATGGTTGGTAGGTACCCAGTTTGCAGTGTCAATCCTATGCAGCATTGCATACTTCCTTGTCAGCAAGCTAACATAAAGTTTCCCCTTGACTGGCCAAGCTTTGACTTGATTAGCAGTGATGACCTTGCACACCTGGTTATCTGTCTTTCCCAGCTCATTAGGTCCATCAGATTCTCTTCCTAGATAGTGGTTGATAACCCTAGGAGAGAATTCCACACATCTCCCTTTTACATACACCTTTCTGAAGTCATCTAATTTACCATCAGCACAGTCCTCTTGTAGGTTGACAACGAATTCCTTGACTAGCAGCTCATAGCAAGGTGAAAAGTTTGATACTGTTTTGAATAAACCAGCAGAAGAAATTAGGTCAATTACCTCAGTGCACTCAAGTGCATTGCTGCCCAGCTCTCTTTCAAGTGCTACCCTTCTTTGGTATACAAATTTCCATCTGCTCACACTTGACACATGATGGAATGAAACATTGTCCAGAGAAGCTTCTGGAACAGCAGAGGTGGACCTTGAGGGTGGTGGTTTCTTCTTTGGTTGGGATGTTGGAACATCCTCTTCAACATCTGAATCTGGTGGAGTTACAGCTTTCCTCTTTTGGGTATTCACCTTGCTCCATTGTTTAGTAGGACCAAATACCACTTTGGCCTTGTCTTTCTTTGGAGTAGGCTTCTTCTTTTCAGGAGTTAAATGTCCTGCAGTCTTCTTTTCCTTTCTAGCCCTAAGCCTTTTGGCTATGCTAGGGTCCACAGAAGCAATGATCTCTGTGACAGAGTCACTAAGTTTTCAACATGTAGCATATATGCCTCCTCTTCCAGGTTAGGAGTAGGTTCCAAACATATGTGATCATCACACATTTGTCTAGCACCCAAAGCATCCATCATGTTAGCAGGATATCACACCAGTTTTCTTCTTCTGGAACACAAAACTAAGCTTGGTTCTGAAACATTATTGCTTTCAAGATTACTATCTTTTCTTCAATCAACTCCAACTGAAGTGCTATAACATTATGAAAGATACTTTGCACACATACAATAGTCAGTAGCATCTCAAAGAGTATTCAACTTCATATCTTCAGAGATCCAAAAAAAAACCACAATCTTTTAGGTCTTTGACTCAACATTTACCATAAACTGTTGATGTGTAGTGTGGTGTCAAGCCATTAGGATTGACATATCAACTCAGCTTCTTTCTTGATGAAACTTCCTTCAATTCATGATTTAGACAATCAGAAACATGTATCTTCACAAGAGAAATTATCTTCAGCTATACCTAAACTACATTGGACACCATAACCAGGAAGAATATCCTAATTAGGTCACCATAAATAAGCTTAAGAGATAACTTATCAAGATCTTCACTCCCGCATGAAAGATTTGATAATTATACTCTTTTGCTTTGGCTCCAACCTCTTCTTTCACCAGGAATCTCTTATCAAGAAACACAACATTCTGAACTAAGTGTTCTCCAGTTCTGTAATCACATGATAGAACATCAAACTTGACATTATGAACTGAAGCTTTGCAACAACCTTTGTATGAAGTATTGGGGAACCACTATCAAACACAACAACAATCAGATATAACACATCATAAATAATAGAGCAATTCCTTGGAGATAAATAACCTTCTCCACAGTAAGATCCTCCAAAAGATATTGAAACACAATGTCAAGACATCTTATCTGACATCAGCAAACCTATGTGAATACAACACCATTATATCATATGATGAATAGTCCATCCTCCACTTCTAGGGACCATTCAAACGCCAATATGAACCTCTCAAGTTCCAACAACTTTTCATTATATCATCCTTCTTCCTTTACCATGAACCAGATAGTATCCCCCTTAGATCTCATCCAGAAACAGACCAGGATGCCTGCTCTGATACCAATTGAAATTCTGGTATGACAGACTCAGATGTCGAATATGATGTTGAGACATCTTATCTGTTACTTATAAACATGGTAAGGCATACATATCAGTACTTAAATAATTCTGATATATCAGAGTCAAACATGCTTCAGGATGTTGGGACATCTGATAGGACATTCAGTTCAGGTACTGCATAAAACATAAAAGATATAAAGAACACAACAGAATTGTTAACCCAGTTCAGTGTATCTCCACACTTACATCTGGGGGCTACCAAGCCAGGAGGAAATCCACTATAAGTAATATTAATTCTAGACTCAAACCACACAGTTTAATCTTTCACTTAATATCTACCCAATGCAATTTCTACCTAAGACACAACTTAGATATGAGTACCAACTCACTCCCCCTCAATCACACAGTGATCTTTTACAATGATTAATAAAATTGAAGTCACACTTCAAACACAACAGCTTGATCTTACTTAAAAGTTTCAATCAAGACACAATACTTCTCTTGCTTACAAGCTTCAAGAATCACAAGTGAAACAGACACAATAGAGTTCCTTGTTACGCACGGCTGCCACAAGAACACAACCCTAATAATGTTTACATTTTCGGTTGATTGGGTTGGTTCTAAACTAGGTTACAGGGTTTCTTTTATAACCTATTCCCAACTGGATTTGGGCCTAAACAATCACAACAATAGCTGCTACAAATATGCCAAAAGATCTTCAAATCTAAAAACTCCTAAAATATCTCTAAATATAGAAACTCTATATTTTTCAATATTTGTCTTCAATTTAAATTGAGTCTTTTAGATCTTCTAAAACAGTACCCTTTAAATCATCGCCACATATGATTGCATAATATCTCCAGAATATTCTGCATCTTTAAAAAGTAATTCCACCTGTGATATCAGAATATTTTGTAGAATATTCTGCATAATTCAGATCTGATAAATCTCAATGTCATCACCTTGAATTAAGGTTAGTTAGTTTGTTACCTCCTTGATTCAAGGTGAGTTAGTTATTCTGTTATACTGGATTCAGATAACTAATCTCCCTAAAGATGCGCCTTGTATTGCTTATCTCTTTCCAATTAATTTCAGATAAATTCCCCTGAATTTACTCAGTTCTGTTGCGCATCATTTAAGTCTGGTAGCAGGTTTACGATGTCCCAACATCTGATGGGACATCCTGATGTCTTGACTTACTGTTACTCTGTTTGACAATGTCACAACATCTGGTGTGACATCCTGATATCTTGACTTAAGTTCATTAACTGTTACTCTGTTTGACAGTGTCACAACATCTGGTGTGACATCCTGAACTAAGTTCAACACTTCTTGTTTGATATCTATATGTAACACATGACAGTAATGTTGTCATGACAGTTGCAGATGTTTCAACATTTTCTTTGACATCTGTCATGACATTTGCAGATGTTTCAACATCTTCTTTGACATCTGTCTGTAACATATGACAGTAATTCTGTCATGACATTTGCAGATGTTTCAACATCTTCTTTGACATCTGACTGTAACATATGACAGTAATTCTGTCATGACATTTGCAGATGTTTCAACATCTTCTTTGACATCTTCCAATTATTATAACCACATTTATCTGTGCCACCATGTCAGGACATCATGTTTGACATGTTCTTCCAGAATCTATACCATGTTAATTTAACATATGGAACTTCTTATTCAACATTTTCCAGCCATATTAGTTTTACCAAACATAATGCCAATCATAAAATAATAGCATTAACAGTCTTAATATGTTATAAGGATCATATGTACCAAATTTGATGAAGAAATTCACTGTGGAAGTCATCTGATCATTGGGTAACTTCTTTAGCAAGTAAGGACAAAATCAGGGCATCTGAGGCCTCCATCAAGGGCACCAAAGGGTCATCATCATCATTTTGAGTCTCTATGATCTTTATTTGATCTTAGAAGTGGTTAGAAGTTCAAAAAATTGAGATTTTTGAGCCAAATGCAAACTTGCTATTTTTGGAAAGGACTTGTAATGGAAACTTTCCATTTTGGGAAAGATATTCAACCTATTCTTTCATGACCAAAAATGCTTCAAATGAAATATTCTTGGGCATGAAAGTTGTAGATTATGTCCTCCCATTTTCAAAAATTACAAGAACATGTCTTGATTCATCCTAGAACTCAAGATATGACCTTTCAAAGTTGGCAAAAATCCTATAATTTTCAAATTCATGCTAAAGAGGGAATTTTGCAATTTCACTTGCCAAGCCATTTCATGACCTCTAATCAACTTCTATGCACCATAACATGTCAAGGCAACTTCAAAACATCAGAATTGGCCCAAGATTGCATGGTTTTCATGGCTTGGTTCACAAGAAATCTCAAAATGACCATTATGCATAAACTTTGCAAAAACCATGACAACTCTTCATCCACTTGTGTCAGTTGCATAAACTTAATCCTAGGGCCATCCTTGAACCAAGTTGAGGCCAAGACACCCCTAAAGTCATCTCTGCACCTTGCCCATACCACAAGTACACAAAGTTAACATTTTTGCAACTTTTCCCATACCAATCACACTATGCCACCACCCACTTTCTGAGCACTCTCATTGGCCTATACTAATCTTATGGAGCTCATTTCACACAACACACAAGCTAAAAACATCCAAGAACTCAGATTGCCCAAAAATTCCATAAACCTTCCCTTCTTTGATTCTCTCAAACCAGCCATCAAAACTCAAAAATTCTTTCACCATTCAACTCCACATACCTCAAGGGTCATTTCCCACCCCTCACCATGGCCTGAATCACCCTAAAACAAAAAGGCGATTCCTGCTTCATCAGAACTGAAACCTCCAAACCAGCCACTATAAGCCTCATCTAAGCATTCCATTAGCACAAGGAGGACCAAAGGGGTTGATTTGCACAAGAGAGAGGCCCAGAAAGCTCCATTTTGAAGAAGCTCAGTTCAGGTAACCTTCAAGAACAATTTTTCCAGAAACTCTCTTTTAAATTCTTAAATGGTTCTACATGCTTAGCTGATCACTCTGATATGTTTAGAATTGAAAATGGTTGAAAAATGAGTATGTATGGTTGTTCTGAAACTTTTCCCGTGAAAAAGTTTTTTATTCGATTTGCATGATTCTTGTGATATAAATGATGTTTGATGAGTGATTTTGATTGTATGATGCATGGGGAGTGTTTTTGGGCAGTTATTTTGGCTTGGGGTGGCCTGGGGAAGAAGATAGGTTGAGGGATTGGCCGGAGAAGATGACTGGAGCTTATCTCCGGTCGCCTGAGATTAATTAGGGTTTTGTTGCCAGATTGAATGAGGGCCCTTGGTTTTTGATTAGATTAGCGTATGGACGGTTCTGATCATTTCACTTAACCCTAATCCCTTAATTAATTTAATTAATTAGGTTTAATTAATAAAAATGCCAGAATGAATCCTAGCCACCCAATCACGTGCGCAGTCAACACAAATCTCTCAAATTTGAATCTGAGCCCTTGGATCCTCTGACTTTCCTTTTCATTCATTTTTAATTCATTTTCTTTTCATTTGTTTTGTGCATTTTATTTAAAATAGCGAAAAACATCAAAAAAATATGATTCCTTGCATTTTTGTTTCAAATATTTTTCTTAACCTGAAAATAATTTTTATTTTATTTTTTGCATTAAAAAAGTATTTTTTAAAAATTAAAATATTATTTTTAATTAATTAATGTATTTTAATTAATTAAAAATGCATTTAGGTTTCTAAAAATCACCAAAAAATTCATGAACCATTCCAATACATTTAGAAACATTTTCAAATTCACCATACAAATTTATTTTTAGGTTTGATCACATTTTCACAATTTTATTTGAATTAGGGTTCTTAAATTTCACATTTTTAACCCTAATTTGAAAAATCCATTTCTTCCTAACCATGATGAGTTTGAACTTGATTCGTTTTGCATTGTTTAAAATATTTCATATAATTTCTAGGTTATTTATCTCATATTTATATCTTGCATTTTCAAATTGATTTGCATTTTCCCTTTAGAAGCACTCATTTTCCCCTTTGGGTTGTGATCTTATATGGGATTAGGTTTTGTTTGAGTTCAATTTCAATTTTTTATCATGAAGTATGCTTCTATTTTGGTCATATGCATCTCATGTTGTCTTAAAACCCTAATTTTGCATCTTCATTTGCATTCATCTTTGCATATCATCATCATATGAACTTTCCATGACATTTCAAGCATTTGTATGACATCTTAGACATCTTAAGACATGCTTGAACCTTTCTTGATCATTTATTCATTCATTTTCTATGCTTTGCATCTATTGCATTTCATGAACATCCATGTGTTTTCAAGCTTCTAAACATGCTCCCTTGCATCTCATCTTTGTATGATCATTCATATGCATATTGTATGACTTTGCATCATCTCATATGCCATTTACATTGCATTTTCACTTCTGACTTTGATATTTGCATCTCATTTCATCTCATTTCCTTTTGCTTTATGTCTTATGCATCCATACTAACATTTCAGGTACTTTGGTAAGTTATTTGGGAGGTGGATTTTCCTTCACATCCCACCACTTCTTATCTCATTCATATGCATTCTTACTTGTCTTTTAAGTGAACTTGCTTCACTTATGTTCTCTCCTTCTTACTTTCTCTCTTTTAAGTTACTTATCTTCTTTAGGAAGTAAGTAACTTATTCTTCTCCTTCCTTCTCTTTTCATCTGTTTCTTCCATTGGTGGCGTTGAAGATCTTTTCTCTTAAGCCTCATAAACCATAGGATATCCAAGCATGATAACTTTTAGGGTTGTATAGTCCCCCCTAGTTTTTTACCTTTGAGTCTCCTTGAGTCTCTCTTCTCATCTCAATAATCAGAGACCAAACTTTTAAAGCTTTAGGACTTTGGAATTAGGGTTATGCTTGCATCCATATCTTAGGATGGAATGTATAACTCTAATCCTTAGTGTTAAGCCTTTAATTTGTTTACACCTCTTAATCAAAACACATTAATAATCACTAAGACTTTATCTTGTAACTTGGGCCTTACATTAGGGTTCTATCTCTTCCTTATGGTTAAGAAGGACTAACCCCAGTGTTTAATGGACAAGTCCTCCTCAAGTTGTCTTACAAACCATAAAATCCACTTCTTAATCTCATCCCTTAATTAAAATCCGTTTAATAAAGGCTTGTTATATATTGCATTTAATCCCTAACCATGGATTAAGTTGAGGTATCTTCCTCATCTTAAGTGTTCTCATCTATCATCCTTCTATTAGGATGGTGTAATGAGTCCACTAATATGTGATTAGAGATTAAACTCATTACTTAACACTAAACAAAAAAAAACATCTTAATAATCACAAGTAGGTTAATGATCTTAATCCTACATCATCATGGTAATTAAGTTGAGATGCTTTTCTCATACTTAAGTAGGCTCATTATCCCTAATCAGGGAAGATATAATGAGTTTACAAGCCCTTGATTAGGCTTAATCTCATAATCCTATGCAAAATACCCAAAACAATAAAAAACTGAAAACACAAAAACAAATAATAATCGTCTCCTTCAGGATTCTTTTCTCATTACACTCATTCATAAACGAGAACTTGCTTCTTTCGTCTAATGCAAGACAGTTAGCACTTGAGCCAGACGTGTCATACACTTGAGCATAGGCAAGCAAGCAGTTCACAGTCATTTTATTTTCAGTTTCTTTGAGTCGAACTACGGTGTTCTGACTTCCTCATTGCATGAGAGGATACGTAGGCATAACTTAACAGTTATTGAACAAAAGTCTCTGTGTTTCCCCCTCTTTCAGCATTCTTTTCCAAAGCCTCAGTTCCTAAGCAATTCACACCTTTTTGCACTGACACCTGTACTTTCTTTTCTTAGCTTTTGCACATAGATATCACATACACCTACCCCTTTTAAACACAATTTTGTAAGTGTGGATCCCGTCAAGTACGGCGGACAATCTGGGTGCTAATACCTTCCCAGGTCGTAGCCAACCCTCTTTCTCAGTTTCTCTGGTTCGCAACTGTCTTATCCATCTCTTTCTAGGTTTATGCAGCATTACCTTTCCTTCGGGACAAAAATGCCTAGTTGGCAACTCTATTCAATTCAACCCTTTCTCTTTCGTCGACCGTTCGCGTCTGCACCTTGGGACCTAGTGTCTTTTCAGGGGAGCGACAGTACCTTGAAGCTTGGTTAACCAAGGTATTCCTCCCAGTAACGCTGGTATCCCCTGCAGAGACCCTTCTTGTTATTGATATGTATCTTAGCACCATCAATATTTCTTTTTAAGCCCAATTGTCATTGGCATAAAACCTTTAAGTTGTTTTCTTAAGATTCAAGGTCGCTTAATTCAACACGCATCTGTGTTTTCCTGACAGTTCCTGAACTTTTTCTTTAAACTCTCCATTTAAGGATTTTCCAGAGGCAGGATGTTTATCTCGTTGAGAACTCCAACATTTATTCTTATTTTCCAGTTGGTCGCTTAGAGCCGTTTGATTTATCTTTAAATGCTTGGCATTCCACTCTCAGTATCAGTTGATTGCACAGAGCCACTGCCCAAACACTGTTTCATTTTCTTTATCCTCGGTATCAACAGTTACACTTGAACCAATTGATTTACCACTTTGGATTATTTGTCTGTTATTCTATTTTCTGGCTGCCGTGTCGATGTCCGTTATTTATTTCTCGGCCGCCGTGTCGATGTCCGCTATTTTATTTTCTGGCCGCCATGTCGATGTCCGCTATTTTATTTCCCGGCCTCCGTGTCGATGTCTGCTATTTTATTTCCCAACCGCCGTGTCAATGTCTGTTATTTTATTTCCCGACCGTCATGTCAATGTCTGTTAATTTATTTCCCGACCGACGTGTCGATGTCTGTTATTTCTTTTCTTCAACCGTCGTGTTGAATTTCTTTTTCCCGACCGCCGTGTCGATATCTGTTATTTTATTTTCCGACCGCCGTATCGATGTCTGCTATTTTATTTCCTGACTGTCGTGTCGATGTCTGTTATTTCGTTTTCCTGACCGCCGTGTTGAATTTCTTTTTCCCGACCGTCGCGTCGATGACTTCTATTTATTTCTTCAACTGCCGCGTTAAATTTTATTCTCGACCGCCGTATCGATGACTGCTATTTATTTCTTCAACCGTCGCGTTGAATTTTATTCCCGACCGTCGTGTCGATGTCTGCTATTTCATTTCCCGACCGCCGTATCGATGTCTGCTATATTGTTCTCCTAACCGCCGAGTCGATGTCATTTCAACTTTTTTTTCTCAATCACTGAGTTGCTGTATTGGGACCCCCAGCAGTCCTCCTTGAACTTGCTAACTCATTACTTCAGATAATATGTTCTCGTTCATAGTGTCGTTTGGGCGCATCAAGCCGTTACATTCTACTTTGAACTTTCTTTTCTTGCTATTCTAAGTGACAGTCTGTTCATTAATCTTATGTTCTGGATTTCTGTTTTGTTTCCCTTTTTTTGTGTGTTATTCTTAGTGCCAGCAGTTACACTTGAACCTGTTAATCTATCACTTTGAATACTTCCTATTTTTGTCTCGCTGTCCCCAGCATTTTGTTATCCCCAGTGAGTCTTCACCCTCAGTTTCGTTTCTATGGATCACCGTTGCATTTCCCGCATACCATATTCAACATATCCATCATTAAAAAAAATCTAGGATTCATGGCATCTCATATCCCCAGCAAAAAAAAGAATCTCATAAATTCATATCATTACATATCATTGCATTTCGTCTACATTCAGTCAAAATTTTAGGTATTTTAATATTTAATCCTCTTCTACCTTGGATGTCCAAAAAACTTTGTTATTCATACATTCAGGTTCAAGATGATTAAATAGGGGCAACTGTCACACCCTAAATTTCAACCGAATTTTCTTCTAAAAAAATCATTTCATTGTCGACGCATTTGCACCGCATTATTAATAGCCAATCACTTTTGCATTCAAACGTCTTTGTTTTTTATTATTGATTTCTTAGAATTTTTGCCTCGATTCAAAATTATGTTTGTCTCATTTTTTTTTAATCTCTAATTTAGTTCATTTTAATATTTGCTTAGATTTTATTTTATTTTATTTTATTTTATTATTACTCTTTTTAAAAATTCAAGTTTAGTTTAATCTTTCCATTAGTTTATACTAACTTAAGTTTTAATTAGATTATCTTAAATAGTTAGTTTTTTTTAATTAGTCTTTAATTTATTCATATGTTAATTAGTCATAGTTTAATTAACTTATATTTTAATTTTGGATTAATAATTTAATCAGTTTAATCTTTGTTTAGTTTATTCAATTTTAATTTAGTTCAATTAGTTTGTTTAGCATATCTAATTAAATATAGTTGAATTAGTGTGTTTAGTTTATTTTAAAATTGCCAAAAAGAACTAGCTTGCACCCAACTGCCCTTTTTTTTCCCTCTCACAAACCCGGTTGACAACATCCATCCCTTTTGACCAAAAACCTGCAGAACTTGTACCACAACCAAAGGACCTATACATACAAACAAAACTTATGCTGTTAGTCAAGGTTACATGCCAAAACCCTGCGACACAAAAGTGACATTTCATGACAGTATGCAAAAGAAGACAGATTCAGTGTCATAGTTTTGGCAAAAAAAATTTGAACTCATAAATTGGTAATGGACATTGCTATAATTTCCTAGGAGATTCAAACAACACAAAATCCTAATTTTATGAATATAAGGGGGACGAATTAAACAAAAAGGGATGAAGAATGGTCCTGTATAAAAACCAGAAAAGATATCCGCAACAGCAAAAAAACACACGCCTTCTCCCTGTTTCGCTTATCCTTCACCATAACCACTCTTCCCAGTTGATTCTCCTAGTTGCCTAACCGCGAATATTCTTCATCAATCTAACAACCTTGACCGAAACCCTCCATTTTTGCTGTCACCACAACCACCAAAACTCACCTCCATCGCCGACCAAACCTTCCCTTCTCTCATTCCGCCGCTGTCAACCATTAACCTCACATCCATTACCGAAAAGCCTTTCAATACCACAGAATCTGAAACCACACGAGCCACCAAATAAACCGTGACCCACTCGAACCTCAAAACCGCACACCGCCGAGCTCGAAAATCGCACACTTCCATCACTCTGACGCGTCAAACCACAAAAATCGACCTGAGACGCAACCCACCGCCGACTTCTCGTGAAGCTTCACCCAAACCGCGATCTGAAACGCAACTGTGAGAGAGAGCCGAACGCAGTGAGGGAGACGAAACAATGAGCGCCGCCGTACCAGACCGAAGTTGAGCGCGAAAGCATCGAGAGAAAGGCCTTCAGTTGAACTGTGTGAGGGTGGGTTTTAGTCTGATTTCATGTGTTCCGCTTTCATCTTTTGAAACGTAAATGATGATGATGATTTGCTCCACGATTTCATTTATGCTTTTATCCATTTATTTATTTGTTTATTTATTTTATTTTATAAAAGCTATCTGGACATAATAACTTTCTTTAAGCCCATGAAATCATGATATTGGTTGCTATCAACACTCACCCTTCACATGATGCACACTACCTGCCCATATTCTATGTGTTTTTTTTATTTTTATTTTTATTATGTTTGTTTTATTTAATCTACTTATCTTGTTTATTTTAAGATTCTCTATTTTTTAATGGTCATTATTGTTTTTCTTGGTCAATGATACTTGATCCATTGTTCTTAAATTCATTTTTAGTTTAGTTTGATTTTCTTATTATTTTATTCGGGCCAATAATATAATAAAAAGCCACGATAAATCGTTTCTGATTAATCGTGACCAATATGAGGCCATTTATTTATTTTTATTTTTCATTCTATGTAATTTATTCTATTGTATAATTTATTTCACTTTATTGAGTACATTTATTTATTTTATTTATTTCTTGCATTTTTTTATACAATATTTAATACTAACGATTCTGATTAATTCATACACTGCACACACGCTTCCTCTTGGGCAAACTACAACGATACCTTTTATTTTCTTCGCAATCCCGTATAAATTATCATGTATCCCTCTCCCGTTTATTTTCAAACGAAATTTTTTTTCTCCTTTATTTTACGATTTAGTATTATTAGGAACACCTTTAGGAATTAGGATTAGAATCCACTTCATTTAATCAATTAAAACATTCTCACCTACACTTCACACACGTAAGTCAGTCACTTATGTGGTCACCATCCTCATTATTTTACGCGTCTTAATTTATTTAACGAGGAACTGAACTTCGGAATCTAGCATTTCGCGGGTTCTTTAATGAATCACTCTTGAGGCTAGCCTTCGAGTTGGGTTTCATTTACTCCTTTGTTTCTAAAACACTAAACCCTAATTCGTCCAAAATAATCACAAAACGTCTTAATATATAATTAATTTAATGTAAGAACTAAACTAAGGAATCCAACATTCCTCAGGTTTTTGAATTGGATTACTGTTGGGGCTAGCCCTCGATTTGCAATTCATTCGCTCTTTCATTTTCAAAACGTAAATCTTAAATCAAAATCGTGAAAGAACTAAACTCAGGAATCTAGCATTCCTCGGGTTTTTGAATTGGATTACTGTTGGGGCTAGCCCTTGATTTGTAATTCATTCGCTCTTTCGTTTTCAAAACATAAATCTTAAATCAAAATCGTGAAAGAACTAAACTCAGGAATCTAGCATTCCTCGGGTTTTTGAATTGAATTACTGTTGGGGCTATCCTTCGATTTGTAATTCATTCACCCTTTCACAATGAGAATACAACTTAAAACTTACCAACATACGTAAATTACTTTACAATTAATCGACGAATAACTGAACTCTGGAGTCCAACACTCCACGGGTCCTTAAATGAAATCACTCTTGAGGCTAGCCCTTGAGTTGTGGTCTATTCGCCTTTCGTTTTAAAACACTTAATAAAGGTCAAACCCATTTTCTTTAAACGAACATTGTTTAAATCATTCTATCTCGCAAACAAGCTAGCGCTTCAGCCTCCGCCACGAGTATAAGCCAACGCTTAGCAAATTAGAAAGCGTTTTCAAACAATCGTTCAATTAAAGAAACACAAACCATAGTTGCACGAACTACGAAGCTCAGAATTTCTCATTGCACAAGAGAATACGTAGGCACGGGGATTTTAATCCTTCACGAGCACAATAATAAAAAATTTAATCTTTTCTCCATCATCTCCATAACAATAATAATTTAAAGAACTTATTTCCTTAGAACAAACATATTAATAACATTTAGAAGACATAGACTAAGATCAACATTTAACCGCACAGTAGACTAAGAGGTTTTCGTTGAGTACAACAGACGTGAGGGGTGTTAATACCTTCTCCTTGCGTATCCGACTCCCGAACTTAGAATTTGGTTTCGTAAACCATTTCTTATCCTTCCTTTAGGTTATATCTATATCTCCCTTTTATCTCGTAGAATAAATAGAATTAGGTGGCGACTCTATTGTTTTCTTTCCGCATCCCATCGCGAGGATCGTATTTTTTGAGGTACGACATGGTTTTTGTCCAACTTATATGTTACCATTCCCCCCAGCCCTGGTTCTCGTACAAAGCATAATCATGAGATGGAGTACGGTGCCATTCTTCATTATCAATGTGACCCTTATTAACATTTATAGCCTCAACATTTTGATCTTCCTCATCATCATCTTCAGCACCATCGTCATCAATGTCAATACCATGGCCAACCCTTATTCCGAAGAATATAAATCAGATGAACTTAGATCATGTCGATACGAGAAAAACCGCCTTTCTTTGGACATAAGTTGTGAGACACAATCCAATGAAGAATGCAATCCAAAGGCTTAACCTTTCCAATAGTAGTTGATGTAGGTAACAATTCACAATTTACCGCAACCTCAATAAACGGTTCTTTCAACATACCGTTTAATTCCTTGTGAAATTCATACACGGGAACTTGTTTGGAGTCAGTCATTAGTATTCCTGCATCTTCAGGATGAATACCAAATATATCTTTCCATACTTGAGCAGACACAGCTAGCATTCTATCACCCATACAAAAATTAAACTCGAACCCTTTAAATTTACCCACTAAGCCAACATAAAATATCCTTACTAGATCTTCATTGTAATCTTCCCGACAAGACAAGAAAGGTTTGATACCGTGAAAATCTATCAAATCAATAATATGTGGAATATGCATATGATTTGCAACAGTTTTGGAGTACACCTATTGAGGAATGATCTTTCTACTCTTGAGATTCTTATTGTAAATATCACCCAAATCAGAAGGAAGTAAAGAAAGAGCATTTACCAGTAAAGAAGATTGAGATGAAGAACCCATTGTTCTCTTGCCTGTAGTTCTTGTTACCATACTTGAAGAAGATGAAGAGAATGGAGCTTTTGGAGAGAAAGTGGTTAAGGTTTTCTTTAGGGATTGAGAGAAATGAGATATGAATATGAAATGCACAATGTATATGAGGAGTTTACAATTGATTAATATCATTAAGAAATTTAAATTTAGTCATAAAGTGGTTGAAAAGAAGGAAATGCGCCGACCTAAGGAAGGCAAAACGCATGCGATGCGTGTTTTCAAGGCATTTATGGTTAGTCGAGTCGGTAATGAGCCGACTCAATCAGGACAATGAGTCGATGGAAATCAAAATTGAATTGAGCGGACTCAACCAGATGGTAGGTCAACGCATGAAGGTCCATGAGCTGACTCATGAGTCGACCTGTTGAGACCCGAGCCTCCAAGAAAACAAAATACCAAAATTTTCAACAAAATTCACTCAAAACATTAACATAGCATAGCACAATGCATTCAAATGAAAAACTTATCACTATTTTGATATTTTGAACAACATAAAAGATAAATAGGAACACATACAAAAGCACAAATACACTTATTTATTTTATATCATAGATGTCCCACAAATATTTATATGTTAAACAAGATACTTGAGACAAACATAGTGGGGATGATATTACCTCGTGAATGTGAAAATGTGAGATGAATAATCAAACGTAATCACTTCAATAAACGAGTAGTTAGTGAAGAATTGTGTTAAGTCAAACAATAATATATGATAGACATAATTAAGATTAAGATCGATCCGAAATGTCAAGAACACCAAGTTCCCTACGAATATGAAAAAAAGGTTCAGTGGCAAGTGGTTTTGTAAAAATTTCGGCAAGTTGATTTAAACTATCAGCATGTTCAAATACCATATCTCATTTCTCTACATGATCCTTAAGGAAGTGATGTCTAATCTCAATATGCTTAGTGCACGAGTGTAAAATCGGATTTTTGGTAAGGTTTATTGCACTAGTGTTGTCACACAAGATTGGAATATTTTTTAGAATGATATTGAAGTCAAGTAATTGTTGTTTTAGCCATAAAATTTGGGCACAACAATTTCCGACCGCAATATATTCTGCCTCCGCAGTTGACAAGGCAACAAAGACTTTCTTTTTGCTATGCCAACTTACAAGAGAATTAGAAAAGAAATGGCAAGTTCCACTAGTGTTTTTCCTATCAACTTTGCAACCGGCAAAGTCGGAATAAGAAAAACCTACCAAAGAATAATCACTACCCTTAGGATACCAAATACCAAACTTAGAAGTACCACAAAGATATCTAAGAATGCATTTAACAGATTTTAAATGTGATTCCTTAGGGCAAGATTGAAATCTAGCACACATGCATACACTAAACATAATATCCGAACGAGATGCGGTAAGATAAAGAAGAGATCTGATCATACCTCGATACCTTTTTATATCCACATTCTTACCATTTTCATCACGATCGAGACTCGCGGCCGTAGGCATTGGTGTATCAATAGGTTTGGAATTAGTCATATCAAACCTTTTTAGAAGTTCATTGCAATACTTTGTTTGAATTATGAAAGTTCCATCTTCAAGTTGTCTAATTTGGAGTCCGAGAAAGAAGTTAAGCTCCCCCATCATACTCATCTCAAATTCACCTTGCATGGAACTTGAAAACTCTTTGACTAACTTCATATTAGTAGACCTAAAAATAATGTCATCTTCATATACTTGTACTAATATTGAGTGATTTTCTTCTCGTTTAATAAAGAGAGTAGTATCAACTTTTCCCCTTGAAAAACCTTGATTAATCAAAAATTTACTTAGGCGCTCATACCAAGCTCTAAGAGCTTGTTTGAGACCATATAATGCACGTTTAAGCTTGTAAACATGATTTGGCCTTTCATGGTTTTCAAATCCGGGAGGTTGACAAACATACACTTCTTCATTTATGTATCCGTTAAGGAAAGCACTCTTAATATCCATTTGATATAATTTAAAATTTTGTGAGCATGCAAATGCAAATAAAAGGCGTATAGCCTCGAGTCGGGCAACAGGCGCATAAGTTTCCTCATAGTCTATGCCTTCCTCTTGGTTATACCCTTGAGCAACAAGATGGGCCTTGTTGCGAGTAATGATACCGTTTTCGTCCATCTTATTCCTAAATACCCATTTAGTGCCAATTACTCGATGGCCTCTCGGAGGTGAAACAAGGTCCCAAACCTTATTTCTTTTAAACTGATTAAGTTCCTCTTGCATAGCTAAAAACCAATTTTCATCGAGTAGAGCATCTTTGGAATTTTTAGGCTCAATTTGAGAGACAAAAGCATAATGAAAAAAAATTACTTATCCTTGATCGAGTGGTGACTCCTTTTGAGATATCTCCAAGTATATTGTCGATGGGGTGATCTTTAGAAGTTTTCCACTCCAAAGGTAAGTCATTTTGAATTCATGCATTATCTTCATCTTTAAGATTAGATCCTATATCTAGGTCCTTCTCACCAATATCCGGAATGGGTTCAACACAAGACTCATCTTGATCTTTAACAATCTCTTCAGATGAAGCACCTGCACCAATAACAACATTACCTTTTCCGACAACTTTCAGACAAGATTCATCAAAAGAAACATGCACATATTCTTCAACAATAAGCAATCTCTTATTGTATACTCTATATTCTTTACTTGAATTAGAGTATCCAAGAAAGATACCTTCATCCGCTTTAGAATCAAATTTGCCAAGATTTTCTTTGCCATTATTAAATACAGAACACTTACATCCAAAGACATGGAGATGGGATACATTTGGTTTCCTACCTTTCAATAGTTCATAGGGAATTTTTTTTAAATAGGTCGAATAATCACCCTATTTAATACATAACATTCAGTTCTTATCGCATCGGCCCAAAACTACTTAGGAAGACCACTATCATTGATCATAGTTCTTCCTAAATCTTCTAATACACGATTTTTATGTTCCACAACTCCATTTTGTTGTGCTGTTCTAGGAGCGGAAAAATTATGTTTGATACCATGTTTCTCACAAAACAATTCAAAAAGATGATTTTCAAATTCACCTCCATGATCACTTTGAATAGATACAATGTTAGTATTGAGTTTGTTTTGAGATATATTGGCAAATGTTTCAAATGCGGAAAAAGTGTCACTTTTGCTTGCTAAGAAAATTGTCCAACAAAATCTTGAGTAGTCATCTACAATAACAAAACCATAGTAATTTCCTCCTAGAATTTTGATTCTAGATGGACCAAATAGATCCATGTGTAGAAGTTCAAGAGGTCTAGTTGTTGAGGCTATATTTTTGGATTTAAAGGAGATCTTTGTTTGCTTACCCATTTGACAAGCATCACAAAGATGATCTTTAGTAAAATTTATTTTAGGAAAACCTACTACCAAATCTTTGGAGACAATTTTATTAAGCAAGTCAAAATTAATGTGTGCCAAGCGTCTATGACAAAGCCAAGAATCATCACTCTTGGATACTAGACATTTGGGATCATTAATGGATACCATGTTCAAATCAAGCATGTATACATTGTTAACCCTCAAGCCCTTAAACATATTATTATTATTTTCATCATATTCAATTATGTAACCTTCTTTTGAAAATGAGACTTTATATCCCTTGTCACACAATTGACTAATGCTAATGAGATTATGTTTAAGGCCTTCCACTAAGAGGACATTTGAGATGGATGTAGAAGAGGGATTACCTACACTACCTTTGCCGAGTATAGCTCCCTTGTTGTTATCACCATAGGTAACAAAGCGTTTCTTCTTAGCCACAAAGTCATAGAATAAAGAAATGTCACCGTCATGTGTCTTGAGCATCCACTATCAAGAAACCATCGTTTCTCCGTAGCCTCAAGACACTCCACCTACATGATTAAATAAGAGAAAGAGGTACCCAATTTTCATTGGGTCCTTGTGTGTGAGTGAAACTTTGGTTGCATTTAGGAAACCATTGAAAAATGCCTTTTGGGACCAAGAATCTCCTAAATCGACATTTTGCAATAGTGTGACCCCTCTTGCAACAATAAAGACAACACAAGATTGGCTTATTGTTGTGTTTGCTATTTTAATCTCTCGCTATATAAGAATATCTTTGATATGTGTTATTCATAGATTCTCTAAAATTTTAGGGATCAATAGCAAATGTCATCTTTGGCTGTGACATCTTGTCTAATTTGACTTGAAGAGTTTTTACTTCTTTTTGCCAAATGCAACAAGTTTCACAACTATGAAAGTTATGTCATTCTCATTTGTCTTCTTTAATAGATTCCACCATAGATTGCTTAAGGGCTTCCAAGGTAAGTTGACTTTTGGGAAGAATAAACGACGGCCCAAAATGAGATAACCTGCGGGAAGAATAAACGACGGCTCGAGGTAACAAGATAACCGTTGGAAAGAATAAATGGCGGCCCAAGGTAAGTTGACTTTTGGGAAGAATAAACGAAGGCCTAAAATGAGATAACCTGCGGGAAGAATAAACGACGGCCCAAGGTAACAAGATAACCATTGGGAAGAATAAACAATGGCCCAAGGTAAGTTGACTTTTGGGAAGAATAAACGATGGCCCAAAAATGAGATAACCTGCGGGAAGAATAAACAACGGCCCGAGGTAACAAGATAACCATTGGGAAGAATAAACGACGGCCCAAGGTAAGTTGACTTTTGGGAAGGATAAACGACGACCCAAAATGAGATAACCTACGGGAAGAATAAACGACGGCCCGAGGTAACAAGATAACCATTGGGAAGAATAAACGACGACCCAAGGTAAGTTGACTTTTTGGAAGAATAAACGACGGCCCAAGGTAAGTTGACTTTTGGGAAGAATAAACGACGGCCCAAAATGAGATAACCTGCGGGAAGAATAAACGACGGCCCAAGGTAACAAGATAACCGTTAGGAAGAATAAACGACGGCCCAAGGTAAGTTGTTGATGAAGTTTGTCTGCTGGAGAATTTAACCTGAAAAACCAGGTTAGTTTGATGCAAGTATAATGATATATATAACAATCTGTGAGATTATGATATGATGTGATATGATATGATGTGATATGATATGATGTAGCTGAAGCGTATAAGTAGCTTCGTAGAACAACTGTTGGCTGGGGAAAATAAATCCCGATTAGTTGCTGAAGAGTATGCAGAATTCGTTCATGTCTTGTTTAAGAACATTGTACTTAGAACCTTCTCGTTTTTGTTTGCCGTACTTCTTATTGAAGGAATAAGTTCCTGAATATCCTGATTGAGGATAAAACAGATGGACATAGACCTGAGAGACCTAGGTAGTTGAATATCAATTCTTCGGAGGATATGAAACTCCCTGGAGACTTCGTAAAGTTGGAAGTGTAAGATATTATTTGAAGTATTCTGTATGGATATCCGTAAAGATTACTCTGTGGGGATGAACCGGTGAAGCTTCGTTGAATTCCTACCTCCCTTCGTTCTTAGTAAATTCTATTATTGTATTTTATGCATTTCTGGTAAACATCAATCATATTCAAAGGCATATTTACATTCAAACATAATCAATGGATGTTTTTCGCTTTAGTAAAAAGGGGAAAAGTAAAGCTGAATAAAGAGGGAAAAGTAAAGCTAAATAAAGAGGGAAAAGTAAAGCTGAATATAGAAAATAAACTTATAACTAGACATGTTTTAATACGGAGACGGAAATCCTAGTAAGAGGAATTCGTCCAAGAAATTTTACAAGGAAAAATAGCTATGTGTAAATAACCCTATTGAGTTCCAACTTTGCCATTGCCATTATATTCAATTATCTCATCTCAGCTATTGGAGAGGAAACGATTGAACTGATCGGTATCTGTTGAACTTGACTTAGATAACACAACTAGTAGAGGTTGCATGGGTGATCTAACGAGATATAGTTATACGCTTTAATCCCTAACTTTTGCCAGGATTTCCCTTTCAGGTTTTCAATCCACCGGGATACCCTTTTTTGCCCAAGCCGCCCTTTCAGGTTTTCGACTTGCCTGGTGTACATTTATTTTATATATATCCCTAATTTTTGCCCGAACCCTTTTGGTTCGCCGGGATGCCCTTATTTTTGCCTAGGCCAGTCAACCTAGCGGGTCTCTTTTCATGCGTAGTATTTTTTAACTATGTCCGTGTTCACAGGCTGTGGGAAATCTTCATCATCCATAGTGGTAAGTGTAACACGGTGGGAGAACTGACTTTAAGTTTTGTTGCGGATAGCAAGAGTCGCCACCGACTTTTATTTTATCCAAAGGAAAGGTTATAAAAGAACAGGAAAGACCTTAAGAGAATGTTTTGGGTCCGGGGGGTAGGTTATGAAAAGGGAAGGTGTTAGCACCCTTTTCATCCATGGTTATCCATGGGCTCTTAGGTACTTAAGCTCACTTTAAGTTGTTTTTGAAAATGTAGTGTGTGAATAGAAAAATTTTCAGAATAGTTTAATAATAATCCATGTATGGATGTGTAAGAAACTTGTTTGAAAATTTGTTTGAAATTTGTTTAAGTTTGAAAAAATTTTGAAGTGAGCAAGTACATAAGAGGAACCTACCCTAATGTTTAAAGTCTTTCTTGTTCTTTTTCCTTTCCTTGGTAAGACTATCCCTACTATTAAGGAGTAGGTAGTCTTTACCTTGGATGTTAAGGGACATGTGAGGGGCATTTTGATTTTGAAGGCCATTGTGGGGTGTATTAAGCATGTATGAGGGACTATCATCATTTATTCCGAAGGGACTCGATCCGTAAAGGCAACCATAAGGGACTTTGATGATTTTCTTTTGAAAGGGACTTGCTTTATACACCCCACTTGACCATTATTCGTAGGCAACCTGAGGGATAACCTTAGAAAGTGAGACGGCGATTAAAAATCGACTTACGTGTGTGACGTGTTTAATTTAATTATCTTATGATTAAAAATGATCTAAGTTTATTTTTAAATAAAATACATATTAGCACTCCCTAATTACTAACCATAGCAATAATAATTAAAATGTTAAAATTTACATCCGAGAAACAATTACAACATTATAATAATAATAAATAAAATAGCAAATTAAATAATAAGCAATAAATAATAAAAGCAAATAAGGGGTTAGTAAATATAATAAAAAATAATAAGGTTAGTAAGAATAAAATAATAATAGGAATAATAGAAAAAATATAAGATATAATAATAATATGGTTAGTAGTAATAAACAAAATTAATTAAGATATTATAAGAAATTAACAATTTTTAATATGAATAATTATATTAAAAAGAAAAAAAAAGAAATATGATCAAACAATTATTTTTATTCGCAAAAATTAAATTTTTAATAGCATGAAATATATTTATATTTGATATGAGAAAAATAATTTATAATTATATTTACAATATGAGAATAAATAAATTATAATTATATTAACAATTAGAGAATAAAAATATTTAGAAAAAATAGGATTAGGTTTTATTTTTGAAAATATTTTTAGGGTTGAAAAATTAGGGTTTAGAATATACAAAATTAACTAATATATATACATATTATAAATAAGATAAATTTTTGAATAAAGAAAATTTAGAAATTTTTAGAGAATATGAGATTATTTTGAGTTTGGAATATATATATACATAATATCATAATATAATAATAAAATTTGATTATTTAAACTAATTAAATTAAAAGAAGAAAAATAAAATAAAAAGAAGGAAAGAAAAAGGAACCTGGTGGGATTTGATCCCAAGACCTCTTACTTGCAGGCAGTAACAATAACCACTGAACCAGCCAGGCGCAGGTGATAGAAGAATGAATCCAGTTTGTTTTATGCCTTGCCTTGCAAAAATCCAGAAAAAATAAGAAAACAAAAGGCCTGGGGTGGGATTTGATCCCAGGACCTTTATACATTCACACACGCGCATCACCACCCGGCTGGAAGAGCCCACCTGATAATTGAATGAGTATAACACATAATATATTATATTCACTTAATCCCTGAAAAAAAGAAATAACATGAACAAAAGCCAGGGATCGAACCCCTGTCCTTTTGTTTCACACGCCCAGGACCAAGCCAACAACCACTGGGACAACCACACAGTTGTGATAATAAACAATAAACAATCAATAAAATATTATACAAATAATTTGAATTCAAATCACGCGCGGGAATCAGTCTTCTTCAACCTCCTATCCTTCGAAATTTCCTGCGAATTTAGGTGCAAATTTTCCTGCGAGTTCTTCAAGTTTCTTGACCTGCGAAAATCAAATTCACACCAAACAGTAACGATTCATCAAATTGATTACAGCTTTATGATCTTTAGGTCTCATAGAACACTCCCATGTTCTTAGAATTTATTTAAACTCATTGAATCATCAAACCCTAACTTCAAGAGCTAAACCCTAACAATGGTCGAATCCTTATTAGGTCACGAAAATCCAATTGAGTTGTCCAGAATTGTTCCAGGGATCATCACAAACACAAAAACACAAACAAAATTCGTTAATAATGCATAAACAAACAGAATCGAAAAATTGAAATCCATGGCCAAGTTTGATTCGGGTAAGGCATTAGAGCATGGTATGGATGCATATGAGTAATGATAATGCTTCAGTGGAGTCTAAGGAAGCTTGCTACATCCTTATTTTACCTTTAAAAGCCCTGCAATTTGAAAACCGAATATGAGTTTTTCAAAGGATTTTTGAGAATTTGAACTTACACTACAAGGCTGCCAATTCGTCCATTAGGCTAGGGTTTATGTTTGTTATATATATATGTGAGTGAATTAGGTCAGAAATATCACTTGGTTGTGTGAAGATTTGGATCAAAAAAGATTGAAAAAGATCAAGTTGTAAAAGTCAAATATTTGCTTATGAATGCTTTCTATTTTGGGATAAATTATATGATTCCTTTCTCCTTTGAATTCAATCAATAATTATGAATTTCTAGAAGCAATATCTTCACCAAAAATAGATTTTCATATTTTATATTTATTTAAAATGATTTTTATGAATTAAATCAATAATAAATAAATAAAAAATAATAAAAATGCTGAATTTTGGTCAATTGGGTCGTGCACCATGTTATGAGATGGATTGGGTCATAAATTAGGCAGCCCATTTGGAAAGAAATACTTCTAAGCCTCCATTTTCAACATAAACCATCACAAAATTGCCCAACTTTGCAAGGGCACATCTCCCTTAATTTTAAAGGTATGAGGGTGTTCTTGGACTTTTTGGAAAGCTTGAAGAGTCCTATAAACAACCCCATTGGTTTCAGGTCCATATCATTTACCAATCTCAAGTTATGCCCTTTTGAAGTTGTTGACTTTTTGTTGACTTTTGAAATGACCTATAATGTCTTAGCTCATATCTTCCAAATGAAGCATTTTTGGGCTTAACTTGCAACATCAAAGTTGTAGAGAATTCAATTTCCTTCAAAATGAGCTTTGGATGGAGACTTGGTGATGAAGTATGCGAAAGTTATGGCTGGTCAAAATTCAGTTGACTTTTACTGAGGAAACCCTAATTTAGAAACTCCTGATTATTGATGATCTGGAATCTCCTTGATGAATCATGATCAACCCTTGATCAAATGATGAATTTTACTTCATATACTTGATGTTGGCAAAAAATCATGAAGTTTGACTTTGGTTTGACCACAGTTGACCTCAGTTTGACTTTTTGACTGTATTGACTGATTTTGACTTATCTGATCATCTGACTGAGCAAACTTTTGAGAAAAGTCTTGAAACTTGACATGGGGGTTCTTATACACATATAAGATGTTATTAAGCTCACTTGAGGTATTGGAAGTCCATTTAGCCTGATTAAAGTCAAAACCCTAGTTTTGGGTGCACTGCTTAGGAGGTGCATTGTTTGAGGGAATTGTCAACTCCTTTGACCAATTGTGAACTTTGTGAACCTTGTGAATCTTCATAAAGTGTCTTGTGATACTCATGGGAGGTATTGTAAACCTTGTGAACCTTGTGAACCTCATAAAGTTCCTTTGTAGACCTTATGAACCTCAGGAAAGCTTTGTAATCATTGTGTAACTTGTGAACCTTGTGAACCTTCAAGAAGTAACTTGCAGACTTCCTGAACTTCATGAAAGGTATTGTAAATGTTGAGAAGCTTGTGAACCTTGTGAACCTTCAAGAAGTGACTTGTAGACTTCATGAACCTCATGAAAGGTTATATAAGCATTGAGAAACTTGTGAACCTTGTGAACCTTCTTAGAACACAAAGTCTTGTATTGTGAGGGCAAATTTTGGGGTGCAACAGCTGCCCCTGTTCAATTTTCTGAAACCTGAGGGGTTAGATTGGTATATTTGCCAGTAGTAACCTGGAAGGTTGAAGGGGATTGAACACAAAAGCCCAAAAATTTGCACTCACCAGTGCATAGAGTGATATTGATGGTTGGTCGAACATGATTGAGTGGGCTTAAAGATGCCACTAGGGGAAAGTTCTTCAGCAATATAATGAGAGTTGTCAGGAGTTTGGAGCAGTCCTGAAGTATACTTTCAGGATACTGGAGTAATACTGATGTAACAGCATGTCTTCATGAGGATAGAGCAATCAATAATGATAACCCTAAAGCAGTCTTGAAGAAATAATATGACTTCAGGAGGATAGAGCAATGATAACTCTAAAGCAGTCTTGAAATAATAATGTGATATGTCTTCAGGAGGATAGAGCAATGATAACTCTAAAGCAGTCTTGAAATAATAATGTGATATGTCTTCAGGAGGATAGAGCAATCAATAGCTCTAAAGCAGTCTTGAAGTAATGATTTCAGGAGGATAGAGCAATGAATAGCTCTAAAGCAGTCTTGAAATAATAAGATGGCTTCAGGAGGATAGAGCAATCAATAGCTCTAAAGCAGTCTTGAAGTAATGATTTCAGGAGGATAGAGCAATGAATAGCTCTAAAGCAGTCTTGAAATAATAAGATGGCTTCAGGAGGATAGAGCAATGAATAGCTCTAAAGCAGTCTTGAAATAATAAGATGATTTCAAGAGGATAGAGCAATCAGTAGCTCTAAAGCAGTCTTGAAGTCATGAGGTGTTATCAGGAGGATAAAGTAACCCTGAGGTTACAATAAAGCAGTCCCAAAGTAATAAGAAGCTCATCAGGAGGATAAAGTAACCCTGAGGTTACAATAAAGCAGTCCCAAAGATCATAAGCTTGTTTGTTGGATAATTAACCTGAAAACAAGGTAGCATTATGTATAATAACATTAGTTTATGCTTTATGTATGTATGACACGATGTACTTAGGTAATGTACTATATGTCTATGGATATATATGCTATGGTATGATGTAAATGATGTATGTATGATATGATACAGCCGGAAGCGTCTGGATATCCTCGTATAACAACTGCTGGCCAGGGAAAATAAATCCCGATTGTTGAAGAATATATAACCCTCCGTCTGCTGGGGATAACAGGGTATAGATAACCTCCCGTTGTTGGGGATAGTAAGGTATATATAACCTTCGTCTTCATTTGATAGTAGAATAAGTATAACATCCCGTCTTCGTTCGTAGTACCCTTATTGGAAAGTAATTTCCCGTACATCCGTATGAGGATAAAAGAGATGGATATAAATTTCAGGGGAGATAAGACTTTAGGAAGATGGATTCGTCCTACTGAGGGTTTGTAACTGTCTTGTTAGATGAACCGGCGAAGCTTCGTTGAGATTCTTCCCTCGTTCGTCCTTAGTAAATACTATTACTGCATTTTCATGCATTTCTGGTAAACATCAATCATATTAAGCATACATGCATTTCTGGTAAACATTAATCATATTCAAAAGCATACATACATTCAAACACAACCAATGGACGTTTCGCTTATGTAAATAGGGTAAAAGTAAATCTGGATTCAAAAGATGGAATTTATTTATATCAAAAAGTGACCCATACACGGGTAAGTTTGTACAAGGAGACATAAACCCTAGTAAGAGGATTTTGTCATGAAGTTTTACAAAAGAGAATCAGCTATGTGAGAAACAATCCTATTGAGTTTCAATTCTACTATTGCCACTCAAGTATCTCATCTTCTTGCTGTTGAGACAGAAACGATTGGATTGAGCTTTATCTGTTCGAGCTTGAATAAGTAGTACAACTGGTTGCAGTTTCATGAGTGATCCAAACGAGACATAGTCATACGCTTTAATCCCTAACTTTTGCCTGGATTGCCCTTTCAGGTTTTCAATCCACCGGGATACCCTTTTTTGCCCAAGCCGCCTTTTCAGGTTTTCGACTTGCCGGGTGTACATCTTTTCATATATATCCCTAATTTTTGCCCAAACCCTTTTGGTTTGCCGGGATGCCCTTATTTTTGCCTAGGCCTGTCAACCTAGCGGGTCTCTTTTTATGCGTAGTATTTTTTAACTATGTCTGCGTTTACAGGCTGAGGGAAGTCCTCTCCATCCATTGTAGTCAGTATCATGGCACCTCCTGAGAACACTGTCTTGACTACAAATGGTCCTTCATATGTTGGAGTCCACTTGCCCCTAGGATCACCCTGTGGTAATATGATACGCTTGATTACCAAGTCACTAGCCTGATATACCTTTGGCTTAACCTTCTTGTTAAAAGCTTTGATCATCCGTTTTTGGTACATCTGGCCATGACAAACTGCTGCTAACCTCTTCTCATCAATCAAATTTATCTGGTCAAGTCGAGTCTGAATCCACTCATCTTCATCCAAGCCTGCATCCTTCATAATTCTCAAGGAGGGAATCTGAACTTCAATGGGCAGAACTGCTTCCATACCATAGACTAAGGAGAATGGGGTTGCCCCTGTTGAAGTACGTATTGTAGTACGATAACCATGAAGAGCAAATGGTAACATCTCATGCCAATCCTTGTAAGTAACAGTCATCTTCTGTACTATCTTCTTAATGTTCTTATTAGCAGCTTCAACTGCCCCATTCATCTTCGGGCGATACGGAGAAGAGTTATGATGCTTAATTTTGAACTGCGTGCAGAGATCAGTAATCATAGTGTTGTTCAGATTAGAGCCATTGTCAGTGATAATCCTCTCAGGGATGCCATACCTACATATGAGATTATTCTTAATGAACCGAGCCACAACATTCTTAGTAACAGATGCAAATGAAGCTGCCTCTACCCACTTTGTGAAGTAATCAATAGCCACCAGGATGAAACGATGCCCATTAGAAGCAGTAGGCTTGATCTCACCAATCATATCGATGCCCCACATGGCAAAAGGCCAAGGAGCAGTCAGCACATTCAGTGGTGATGGAGGTACATGAACTTTGTCAGCATAGATTTGACATTTGTGACATGTTCTGGAGTGTTGATAACAATCAGCTTCCATGGTAGACCAATAGTAACCTGCTCTCAATATCTTCTTTGCCATGGTATGACCACTAGAATGAGTGCCAAAGGTCCCATCATGCATCTCTTCCATAATCTCAGTTGCTTCTTTCTTATCCACACAACGAAGCATAGTTGAATCATGATTGCGTTTATACAGAATGCCATTACTCAGAAAGAACTTAGCAGAAAACCTTCTCAGGAACTTCCTATCTTTGACAGATGCCCCTTCAGGGAATTCTTGAGCTTCAAGATATCTTTTCACTTCATAGAACCAAGGTTTCTCCTCTGCCCCTTCTGTGTCAATCTCATTGCAGTATGCAGGCTTCTCAAATCTATCAATGGTAATCTTGGGAGCTTCATCATCCCAGCTAATCTCAAACATAGATGCCATGGTGGCCAAAGCATCTGCCAATTGATTTTCTCTCCGTGGAATGTGCTCAAAGGTAATCTCTTTGAAATGTGGGATCAAAGACAACACATGCTCTCTGTAAGGAATGAGGTTATCATGCTTGGTACCCCAATCTCCTTTAATCTGACTTACCACCAGGGCTGAATCTCCATACACATCAAGGAACTGAATCTTCATATCAATAGCAGCTTTAATACCCAGGATACATGCCTCATACTCAGCCATGTTATTGGTACAATGGAAACAAAGTCTAGCAGTAATCGGGGTATGACAACCTTCAGGGGAACTAATCACAACACCAACACCATTACCAAGTGCATTAGAGGCACCATCAAAAACCATAGTCCATCGGGATCCTTGTTCAGGTCCGTCATATTGTCCAGGTTCTTTGGTAACAGTCATAATGTCTTCATCAGGAAACTCAAAATTCATTGATTGGTAATCATCCACTGCCTGATGAGCCAAATGATCAGCAACAACACTTCCCTTAATGGCCTTCTGAGTAGTATACTGTATGTCATATTCTGTCAAGATCATTTGCCATCTTGCAATTCTTCCGGAGAGAGCAGGTTTCTCAAATATGTACTTGATTGGATCCATTTTTGAAATCAATAAGGTAGTATGGGTCAACATATACTGTTTTAGTCGGCGAGCAGCCCATGCCAAAGCGCAGCAAGTTTTCTCGAGCAGTGAGTATCTTGTTTCACAGTCGGTAAACTTTTTGCTAAGGTAGTATATTGCCTGCTCTTTTCGACCAGACTCGTCATGTTGCCCCAATACACACCCCATTGAGTTGTCTAACACTGTTAAGTACATAATCAAGGGTCTTTCATCAACTGGTGGCATCAAAATTGGTGGCTCTAGCAGATATCTCTTAATTTCATCAAAGGCAGTCTGGCACTCATCATTCCATTCCATCACCTGATCTTTCTTCAACAACTTGAAGATTGGCTCACAGATGGTAGTTAATTGGGAAATAAATCTTGCAATGTAGTTCAATCGTCCCAAGAAACCTCTAACCTCTTTCTCAGTACGGGGAGCTGGCATCTCTCGTATAGCTTTTACTTTTGCAGGATCCACTTCAATACCTTTTCCACTGACAATGAAACCCAGGAGTTTTCCAGATCTAACTCCAAAAGTACACTTGTTTGGGTTCAATCTCAACTTGTATTTCTTCAACCTCTCAAACAATTTATGCAAATGATCAAGATGTTGTTCTTCATTCTGAGACCTGGCTATCATATCATCTACATATACCTCTATCTCATGATGAATCATATCATGAAACAAAGCCACCATAGCACGCTGATATGTTGCCCCTGCATTCTTCAAACCAAATGGCATCACCTTATAGCAAAAGGTGCCCCACTGTGTCACAAATGTTGTCTTCTCCATATCTTCAGGTGCCATCTTGATTTGATTGTAACCAGAGAAACCATCCATAAAAGAGAATACCTTATGCTGAGCAGTGTTGTCTACCAGAATGTCAATATGAGGAAGTGGAAAGTCATCTTTAGGGCTAGCCTTATTCAGATCTCTGTAGTCTACACACATACGCACCTTACCATCTTTCTTAGGAACTGGTACCACATTTGCAACCCACTGAGGATAAGAAGTTACTGCTAAGAACCCTGCATTGAACTGTTTCATTACCTCTGCCTTGATCTTTTCTGACATTTCAGGACGCATACGACGAACCTTCTGCTTCTTTGGACGACAATCTTCTTTCACTGGCAAACGGTGAACCACAATGTCTGTATCCAACCCTGGCATATCTTCATAAGACCAAGCAAAGATCTCCACATAGTCACGTAACATCTGAATCAACTTGCTCTTGACACTGTCTTTTAAATCAGCCCCTACCTTGACCTCTTTTCTGTTTTCTTCAGTTCCCAGATTCACAACTTCGACTGGCTCTTCATGTGGCTGTATAACTTTCTCTTCTTGTTGTAACAACCTAGCAAGCTCTACAGGTATTTCACAATCGTCCTCATTTCCGTCTTCAGTTTGATAGATCGGATTCTCGAAATTGTAATTGGCAATAGTAGAACTGTTATCAACAGGATCTAGAGTGGATGAGGATCTGCATTTAGTGATGTGGGTGTGTGTAAGAACACATAGCTGATAAAGCGAAAATAAAAGAAAAAGAAAGACAAGGAACACAATATTTACGAAAACGAAACGTCCACTGATTTTATTGAATGAAGTATGCAAATGAAATGACAGCCCGTAACAAGCACACCATTGTGCCCCGGGTAAGGCACATGGCTTAAAAGTTTTATTGTTCAAGAAATTACAAATTTAAAATATAACAACACAGTAATAGTATTTACTCCTGACTAAAGGAGATAGGAATAACATCTTCAGCTTTCCAATTATTGAGTCCAGCACCCACAGTAGGAAAAATCCATGCATCCAAGTTGTAGTCTTCATCTTGATCTCCCACAGCATTGATAACCCCTTGATTGGTGATACGAGCAGCACGAGCACGACGAACAGCCTTCTGGGACTCTGCAGTGAAACCCAAACCAAACTTGTCAGACTTGTACAGAATATCAGGAAGCTGACCCCAAATAGTACAACCACCTTCATCCACCACAGCTCTAGCATCATTAAGGGAGGCCATTGCCATTGTTGGAGGTTTTCTGGTGACAATAGGAACTTTCTTCACAGCAGGAGTAGCTACACAATCATTAACAACCCAGGGAATCACTTCAAATGACTGACATGGGGTCTCAATGTATTCACCTTCCATTTCCAGATACTTGAAAGTGTTTACATGGCTGACAAAGTATTCTTCCTCTCCAAAGACAGTAACAACTTTTCCATTCACCGGATATCTTAACTTTTGGTGTAATGTAGAGGTCACAGCTCCTGCCCCATGGATCCAGGGACGACCAAGCAGACAAGAGTATGAAGGACGAATATCCATCACATAAAATGTAGCAGTAAACACCTGAGAACCAACTTGAATTGGAAGATCAATTTCCCCATGCACTACTCTTCTAGAACCATCAAAAGCTTTTACCACAATATTGCTGGGCTTCAGCACAGTATTTTCAGGACTCAGCTTGTTCAGGACTTCCTTAGGCAACACATTCAGAGAGGAACCATTGTCTATCAGCACATGAGACAGGGTAGTGCCCCTGAATTCAATTGAAATATGCAAGGCCCTGTTATGATCTCTCTTGGCAGGGGTCAAATCAGCATCAGAGAATCCTAACCCATTGTCATAGGTCAGGTGGGCAACACAGTTCTCAAATTGGTCAACAGAAATTGCACTGGGTACATGAGCCATCTTCAGAAACTTGATCAATGACTTGGCATGAGCTTCAGAACATAATAATAGGGAGAGCATGGAAATCTTTGAGGGAGTATGCCCCAACTGATCAACAATGTCATAATCACTCTTGCGAATGATTTTCAATACTTCTTCCATCTGCTTAGAGAGATCATCAGCAGCTGGCACATCAGTAGATACAGGCTCAATAACAGGACTCTTGCCCCGAGCATCAGTGGTGGAAGTAGCAGTAGGAGTAACTGCATTCTTGGAAGTAACTGGAGGAGAGAAGACTCTTCCACTACGAGTGATCTTGCTAGAGCCAGCAATATTATCAATGTCAACAGGCACATTAGCTACAGGTTCTTGCTTAACACCATGGATGTAAACATCAGATCCATAGTGCCAAGGCACAGCTTTGTCAGATGTATAAGGAATAGGACCAGGAGTGGTAATGATCAGAGGAGCCATTCTGGCTTCAGCAACAACTTTTACAGGACCTTCAGCAGTAATCTTGATTGGACCCTGATGAGTGATTTTAATGGGACCCTTTGAAGTGATTCTCACCGGTACTTTGTCAACCATGTCAACCTCTTCAATCCTCTTACCTCTGGTAATATGCTCCACCATACTCTCCACAGAAGACGGTCTTCTTTCAAACACTATGGTGTAATTATCCATGAGACGCTGAATTCCGTCCTTCAATCTGAAGCACTTTTCTGGATTATATTCACAATAAACACAATCTTCACGACAACCTGGAAAGAACCCAACCTGTACTAACTTCTTTCTGATGACAGACAATGGTGTGGTCAATTCATCAACTGAATGGATATGCAAATCTTCCTCAATGGCACTGACAGTCTTCTCGTGATTTGGCATTGGAGCTGTAATCACATTTGGAGTACCTGGTGGATCAAACTCAATTTCTCCAGCATCAATCATATCTTGAATTTTGTTCTTCAAGACCCAGCAATTATTAGTATCGTGTCCTGGACAGTTTGAATGATATGCACATCGTGCATTGGGATTGTACTTGGGAGAGGTAACATTGGGATTCTGAGGAGCCTCCCTTAGGGTAATAAGTTCAGCCTTCAACAAGTGTTGCAATGCCTGAGCCATTGACATGTTGATCTTTGTGAACTGTCTCCTAGCCCTCTGTTGGTTGCCTTGTGGCTGCTCTGTTGTTGCAGGAGTTGGATTTGAAATATGAACTGCACTAATAGACTGATGCCTTCTATTACGATCAGGTTGACCATAAACAGCATTGGATTCTTTCTTCCCAGTGGGAGGCTTCTTTGCAGCACCTGATGAAGAAGTACCCACTTGGATCTTACCATTCTTGATACCATTCTCTACCCGCTCTCCTGTCATGATCAACTCAGTGAAGCCAGATGATGAGCTTCCAATGAGATGACTGTAAAACGGACCATTCAGCGTACACATGAACATATCAACCAACTCCCTGTCAGTCAAAGGGGGTTGAACTCTTCCAGCTAAATCTCTCCACTTCTGAGCGTATTCCTTAAAACTTTCTTTGGCACCCATAGACATACTCTGAAGCTGCATGCGAGTGGGGGCTAAGTCAGCATTGTATTGATACTGCTTATAGAAAGCCTCAGCAAGATCATTCCAATCTCTGATGTTGACACTCTCCAACTGATAATACCACTCCAACTGAGCTCCAGATAAGCTCTCTTGAAAAAAATGGATCCACAACTTCTTGTCAGCAGTGTGAGGCTGAATCCTTCTGACATAAGATCTCAAATGCAGTTTAGGACAAGAGACCCCATCATAAACCACAAAGGTAGGAACCTTGAAACCAAGGGGTATCACAACCCCAGATATCAAACTCAAATCCTCAAAATCCAGCCCAGATGATTTCTGCAATTCCATAGCATCCATCCTATCCACCAGCATCTTGAATTTGTCTTCATTAGGCTCATGGTAGTAATTTGCCTCAGAATCAGAATCCCCCATTGTGTTGTGGAGACTGCCTCTCTCTTTCTCAGATTCCTCAGATTCATAGTCTTCAACCTCCTCCTTGGTCTTGACAGGCCCTTTGAACCTTCTTCCCATGTTGAGTAACCCAGCAGACCTTCTAGTCTTCTTAGTCTTCTTGGCCAGCAGTGCCTTCAAATCATCTTGCCCCTTGGACAAGTTCAAGATCAGCTCCTGGAACTGGGCATTCTGTGCCTGAAGATCCTTAACTGATTGTTCAAGAGCCATTGCTGAAATAAACAGCGAGAAGATGAGAAACCTGTGTACAATTATAAACCTGTGATGCAATGAAATGACATGGTAATGCATATGCAATGTTTTCAAGGACCGCAGGATTTAAATTTGCTTAAACAAACAAGAAAGTAACTTTTTATTAGTAATAACTTGTTTTGCCTTTTAGGCGTACATCAATGAAATGAAGTAAAATAAGTACAAAAGATGGGGTTTTAAGTCTCCCATGGACGTTTCCTCTTTATGTTGAGGTATGAATTGAGGTTTCGTTCCTCATGAAGTTGCTTTGTTAGCTCTAGGATTTTTGCTTGGCTTGCTTTGTAATGAGCCTCGAAAGTATCCCTTTGCTCCTTCAGTTGGATCCATGATCTCTGCAAGTCTTCCTTATCAGTAGGCATGTCTGGGTGAAGGATGGTATAAGCTGTGTCTCCTTCAGCAACAGGTTCCATGGTAACTGGTAGGACGGCAGGATATGGCATCATGAGTGTCTGAGCACGAGATCGTACCCATCGGAGATAAGCCTCCATAGGAATAGTGTACTTAGGCTCCAGTGTCTTGCTGTCAATCCTGTTTACCTTTCCCCAAGCTCGTATGAATCTCTGACGGTAACCCTGAAGATCGTTGTCGTAATCAAACATAATGCCCTGAATCAACATGTCATGTGGGCCATCGCTCCGAGCGTAACCAAACTGTCGTAAAGCTAGAGAGGGGTTGTAGGTGATGCCTCCTCTTATGCCTAGAAGTGGCACATTAGGAAACTCCCCACAACGGTCAATGATGGTGACATTCTCCATAGATCTGGAGCACCAATGGATGTCTGAGTGAGAAAGTGACATGATCCTCTTGGACCATCTGAGCCCTTGCTCATTCTTCATTACTGAGCGAGGAAGGTGAGAAATAAACCACCTAGAAAGCAAAGGTATGCAACACATCAAAGTTCCTCTTGCCCTTGTAGTACGGGTGTGAAGAGAATGCAGGATGTCTCCAAGCAATGTAGGCACTGGATTGTGACTCAGGAAAATGTTGATGGCATGAACATCTATGAACTGATCCGGATTGGGGAACAATACTAAGCCATATATCAGCAAGGCTAAGATCTCCTCAAAAGCATCATAGCTCATGGCTTTCAAGAACATTTGAGCCTTATCCATTAGTACTTTGGCAAGAATACCCTTGACTCCGCTTCTCGTCTCTAGAACAATGTCAGATTTCTTCAGATGTAGAGCTGCAGCAATAACCTCTGGTTTGAGCTCCTTCTCCAAGCCTGTGAAGGGTCTTTGATCAAGAACAGGTATACCCAGAAGTTTAGAGAACTCTTCCATGGTTGGAACCAGCTGGTAGTCGGGGAATGTGAAGCAATGGTGCTTAGGGTCAAAGAACTGAAACAGGACACTCATCATGTCTTCATTGAACCCTGAAGTGACCAGATCCAATAGGTGACCATGTCTCTTGATGAACTGGGAATGATCAGACACTTGAGCAACCAACTCTTTAAGCTTAGCAGGTATGCCCACAAAGTTGATCCTGATGGTGTTTCTACGAGCAGAAGCCATGACCTGCAACAAAGAACAAAGATAAATCCCTTGGTCCTTGAAATGGTTAGTGAAAATGCTATGCTTATGATGCATGATGATGTCATGATGTTATGTTCAATCACAAACATGTGGCACACACAAACAAGTCACACCATAGCCCTAGGTTTGAAGGCTTGCATGAGGTTTAAAGGTAAGTACCCTCCCCTGAAGTTAGATGGTTCATCCTGTCCTACAAAAGTAATTGGGTTCTAAGGGATCTCAATATCATTGATCCTTCACAAGGGTGGTTGTTCAGTAGGCAACTTACTTGCCAACCAAAACCCTCCAAGTTTAAGATCTCAATGAGCGTAGTATCGAGTGTCAACCAACTTCAGTCTGCACCAAAGCCGGTTACCTCACTACTTTCTAAAGGCCAAGATGAGTTAACTAGGGTTCTAAAAGTTAGTTAGTGCATTGACAACATATGGCAGCCTCATATTATCCTCAACTTGACTTAAGGAACATAAGCACCAACCAAGAAGTCGCACTAACTATGGCCACCAGATCAACCATATCGATATACGTCGTACAGTTTCCTTGGTCTATTGCCATTTACCTAAGGTACACTAGATCCGGGTTAGGACCTTTCACACATAAGAGCACCCCAACAATATAATAATAAAGCAAACAAATCAAACAATATTAAAGTGATCTTAATTCCTAAGGGTACCCCTCTTTAATATTAAATCCCCAGCAGAGTCGCCAGTTCTGTAACACGGTGGGAGAACTGACTTTAAGTTTTGTTGCGGATAGCAAGAGTCGCCACCGACTTTTATTTTATCCAAAGGAAAGGTTATAAAAGAACAGGAAAGACCTTAAGAGAATGTTTTGGGTCCGGGGGGTAGGTTATGAAAAGGGAAGGTGTTAGCACCCTTTTCATCCATGGTTATCCATGGGCTCTTAGGTACTTAAGCTCACTTTAAGTTGTTTTTGAAAATGTAGTGTGTGAATAGAAAAATTTTCAGAATAGTTTAATAATAATCCATGTACGGATGTGTAAGAAACTTGTTTGAAAATTTGTTTGAAATTTGTTTAAGTTTGAAAAATTTTTGAAGTGAGCAAGTACATAAGAGGAACCTACCCTAATGTTTAAAGTCTTTCTTGTTCTTTTTCCTTTCCTTGGTAAGACTATCCCTACTATTAAGGAGTAGGTAGTCTTTACCTTGGATGTTAAGGGACATGTGAGGGGCATTTTGATTTTGAAGGCCATTGTGGGGTGTATTAAGCATGTATGAGGGACTATCATCATTTATTCCGAAGGGACTCGATCCGTAAAGGCAACCATAAGGGACTTTGATGATTTTCTTTTGAAAGGGACTTGCTTTATACACCCCACTTGACCATTATTCGTAGGCAACCTGAGGGATAACCTTAGAAAGTGAGACGGCGATTAAAAATCGACTTACGTGTGTGACGTGTTTAATTTAATTATCTTATGATTAAAAATGATCTAAGTTTATTTTTAAATAAAATACATATTAGCACTCCCTAATTACTAACCATAGCAATAATAATTAAAATGTTAAAATTTACATCCGAGAAACAATTACAACATTATAATAATAATAAATAAAATAGCAAATTAAATAATAAGCAATAAATAATAAAAGCAAATAAGGGGTTAGTAAATATAATAAAAAATAATAAGGTTAGTAAGAATAAAATAATAATAGGAATAATAGAAAAAATATAAGATATAATAATAATATGGTTAGTAGTAATAAACAAAATTAATTAAGATATTATAAGAAATTAACAATTTTTAATATGAATAATTATATTAAAAAGAAAAAAAAAAGAAATATGATCAAACAATTATTTTTATTCGCAAAAATTAAATTTTTAATAGCATGAAATATATTTATATTTGATATGAGAAAAATAATTTATAATTATATTTACAATATGAGAATAAATAAATTATAATTATATTAACAATTAGAGAATAAAAATATTTAGAAAAAATAGGATTAGGTTTTATTTTTGAAAATATTTTTAGGGTTGAAAAATTAGGGTTTAGAATATACAAAATTAACTAATATATATACATATTATAAATAAGATAAATTTTTGAATAAAGAAAATTTAGAAATTTTTAGAGAATATGAGATTATTTTGAGTTTGGAATATATATATACATAATATCATAATATAATAATAAAATTTGATTATTTAAACTAATTAAATTAAAAGAAGAAAAATAAAAGAAAAAGAAGGAAAGAAAAAGGAACCTGGTGGGATTTGATCCCAAGACCTCTTACTTGCAGGCAGTAACAATAACCACTGAACCAGCCAGGCGCAGGTGATAGAAGAATGAATCCAGTTTGTTTTATGCCTTGCCTTGCAAAAATCCAGAAAAAATAAGAAAACAAAAGGCCTGGGGTGGGATTTGATCCCAGGACCTTTATACATTCACACACGCGCATCACCACCCGGCTGGAAGAGCCCACCTGATAATTGAATGAGTATAACACATAATATATTATATTCACTTAATCCCTGAAAAAAAGAAATAACATGAACAAAAGCCAGGGATCGAACCCCTGTCCTTTTGTTTCACACGCCCAGGACCAAGCCAACAACCACTGGGACAACCACACAGTTGTGATAATAAACAATAAACAATCAATAAAATATTATACAAATAATTTGAATTCAAATCACGCGCGGGAATCAGTCTTCTTCAACCTCCTATCCTTCGAAATTTCCTGCGAATTTAGGTGCAAATTTTCCTGCGAGTTCTTCAAGTTTCTTGACCTGCGAAAATCAAATTCACACCAAACAGTAACGATTCATCAAATTGATTACAGCTTTATGATCTTTAGGTCTCATAGAACACTCCCATGTTCTTAGAATTTATTTAAACTCATTGAATCATCAAACCCTAACTTCAAGAGCTAAACCCTAACAATGGCCGAATCCTTATTAGGTCACGAAAATCCAATTGAGTTGTCCAGAATTGTTCCAGGGATCATCACAAACACAAAAACACAAACAAAATTCGTTAATAATGCATAAACAAACAAAATCGAAAAATTGAAATCCATGGCCAAGTTTGATTCGGGTAAGGCATTAGAGCATGGTATGGATGCATATGAGTAATGATAATGCTTCAGTGGAGTCTAAGGAAGCTTGCTACATCCTTATTTTACCTTTAAAAGCCCTGCAATTTGAAAACCGAATATGAGTTTTTCAAAGGATTTTTGAGAATTTGAACTTACACTACAAGGCTGCCAATTCGTCCATTAGGCTAGGGTTTATGTTTGTTATATATATGTGAGTGAATTAGGTCAGAAATATCACTTGGTTGTGTGAAGATTTGGATCAAAAAAGATTGAAAAAGATCAAGTTGTAAAAGTCAAATATTTGCTTATGAATGCTTGCTATTTTGGGATAAATTATATGATTCCTTTCTCCTTTGAATTCAATCAATAATTATGAATTTCTAGAAGCAATATCTTCACCAAAAATAGATTTTCATATTTTATATTTATTTAAAATGATTTTTATGAATTAAATCAATAATAAATAAATAAAAAATAATAAAAATGCTGAATTTTGGTCAATTGGGTCGTGCACCATGTTATGAGATGGATTGGGTCATAAATTAGGCAGCCCATTTGGAAAGAAATACTTCTAAGCCTCCATTTTCAACATAAACCATCACAAAATTGCCCAACTTTGCAAGGGCACGTCTCCCTTAATTTTAAAGGTATGAGGGTGTTCTTGGACTTTTTGGAAAGCTTGAAGAGTCCTCTAAACAACCCCATTGGTTTCAGGTCCATATCATTTACCAATCTCAAGTTATGCCCTTTTGAAGTTGTTGACTTTTTGTTGACTTTTGAAATGACCTATAATGTCTTAGCTCATATCTTCCAAATGAAGCATTTTTGGGCTTAACTTGCAACATCAAAGTTGTAGAGAATTCAATTTCCTTCAAAATGAGCTTTGGATGGAGACTTGGTGATGAAGTATGCGAAAGTTATGGCTGGTCAAAATTCAGTTGACTTTTACTGAGGAAACCCTAATTTAGAAACTCCTGATTATTGATGATCTGGAATCTCCTTGATGAATCATGATCAACCCTTGATCAAATGATGAATTTTACTTCATATACTTGATGTTGGCAAAAAATCATGAAGTTTGACTTTGGTTTGACCACAGTTGACCTCAGTTTGACTTTTTGACTGTATTGACTGATTTTGACTTATCTGATCATCTGACTGAGCAAACTTTTGAGAAAAGTCTTGAAACTTGACATGGGGGTTCTTATACACATATAAGATGTTATTAAGCTCACTTGAGGTATTGGAAGTCCATTTATCCTGATTAAAGTCAAAACCCTAGTTTTGGGTGCACTGCTTAGGAGGTGCATTGTTTGAGGGAATTGTCAACTCCTTTGACCAATTGTGAACTTTGTGAACCTTGTGAATCTTCATAAAGTGTCTTGTGATACTCATGGGAGGTATTGTAAACCTTGTGAACCTTGTGAACCTCATAAAGTTCCTTTGTAGACCTTATGAACCTCAGGAAAGCTTTGTAATCATTGTGTAACTTGTGAACCTTGTGAACCTTCAAGAAGTAACTTGCAGACTTCCTGAACTTCATGAAAGGTATTGTAAATGTTGAGAAGCTTGTGAACCTTGTGAACCTTCCAGAAGTGACTTGTAGACTTCATGAACCTCATGAAAGGTTATATAAGCATTGAGAAACTTGTGAACCTTGTGAACCTTCTTAGAACACAAAGTCTTGTATTGTGAGGGCAAATTTTGGGGTGCAACAGTAAGCATCATGGCACCTCCAGAAAATATTCTCTTAACAACAAATGGCCCTTCATAGGTGGGAGTCCATTTGCCCCTGGGATCACCATGTGGTAATATAATACGCTTGATTACCAAATCACCAACCTGATACATCTGCTGCCTAACTTTCTTATTGAAGGCTTTGATCATCCGTTTCTGATACATCTGGCCATGACAAACAGCTGTTAATCTTTTCTCGTCAATCAAGCTTATCTGGTCAAGTCGAGTCTGAATCCATTCATCTTCATCTAAGCCTGCATCCTTCATAATTCTTAAAGAGGGAATCTGGACTTCAATGGGTAAAACTGCTTCCATACCATAGACAAGGGAAAATGGGGTTGCCCCTGTTGAAGTGCGCATGGTGGTACGATAACCATGAAGAGCAAATGGTAACATCTCATGCCAATCCTTATATGTAATTGTCATCTTTTGCAAGATCTTATTAATATTCTTGTTGGCGGCTTCCACTGCGCCATTCATCTTTGGACGATATGGAAAAGAATTACGATGTTTAATCTTGAACTGCATGCAGAGATCAGTAATCATAATGTTGTTCAAATTAGTACCATTATCTGTGATAATCCTTTCAGGGATGCCATATCTGCATATAAGATTATATTTGATGAATCGAGCCACAACATTCTTAGTAACAGAAGCAAATGAAGTTGCCACTACCCATTTTGTGAAGTAATCAATAGCTACAAGGATGAAACGATGTCCATTAGAGGAAGTAGTTTTGATTTCACCAATCATATCAATGCCCCACGTGGCAAAAGGCCATGGAGCAGTTAGAACATTCAACGAAACTGGAGGCACATGAACCTTATCAACATAAATCTGGCATTTGTGACAAGTTTTGGAATGTTGATAGCAATCAGCTTCCATGGTAGACCAATAATAACTTTCTCTCAGAATTTTCTTAGCCATTGTATGCCCACTAGAGTGAGTACCAAAGATTCCATCATGCATGTCTTCCATAATCTCTACTGCTTCTTTCTTATCCACACAGCGAAGCAAAGTTGAATTGTGGTTACGCTTGTACAGAATTCCATTACTCAGGAAGAATTTAGCAGAAAATCTCCTTAGAAACTTCTTATCATTGACAGATGCCCCTTCAAGGAACTCCTGAGCTTCAAGATACCTCTTCACTTCATGGAACCAAGGCTTTTCTTCTACTCCTTCAACACCCACTTCATTGCAGTATGCAGGTTTATCAAATCGATCAATAATAATTCTCGGAGCTTCATCATCCCAACTGATTTCAAACATAGATGCCATGGTAGCTAATGCATCTGCCAATTGATTCTCTTCTCGTGGAATATGTCCAAAGGTAATATCTTCAAATTACGGGATCAAAGACAACACATGCTCTTTGTAAGGGATGAGATTAGGATGTCTGGTATGCCAATCTCCTTTAACCTGACTGACTACTAAGGCTGAATCTCCATACACATCCAAAAATTGAATCTTCATTTCAATAGCATCCTTGATACCCATGATGCACACTTCATACTCAGCCATATTATTGGTACATTTAAAAAAAAGCTTTGCAGTAACTGGTGTATAACAACCTTTAGGAGAGATAATCACAACACCAATACCATTACCAAGTGCATTAGAAGCTCCATCAAAAACCATAGTCCATCGGGATCCTTGTCCAGGTCCTTCATATTGTATAGGTTCTTTAGTAACAATCATAATATCCTCATCTGGAAATTCAAAATTCATAGATTGATAATCATCCACTGCTTGATGAGCCAAATGGTCAGCTACTACACTTCCTTTGATTGCTTTCTGAGTAGTATACTGTATGTCATATTTTGTCAAGATCATTTTCCATCTTGTTATTTGTCCGGAGAGAGAGGTTTCTCAAATATATACTTGATTGGATCCATTTTTGAAATCAATAAAGTGGTATGAGTCAACATATATTGTCTTAGTCAACGAGCAGCCCATGCCAAAGCGCAACAAGTTTTCTCGAGCAGTGAGTATCTTGTTTCACAGTCGGTAAACTTTTTACTAAGGTAGTATATTTCCTGCTCTTTTCGACCAGACTCATCATGTTGCCCCAACACACACACCCATTGAGTTATCCAATACTGTCAAGTACATAATCAAGGGTCTTCCTTCAACTGGTGGCATCAATATAGGAGGTTCCTGTAACTACCTTTTTATTTCATCAAAAGCTGTCTGGCATTCATCATTCCATTCCAATACTTGATTTTTCTTCAACAACTTAAAAATTGGTTCACAAGTAGTAGTCAACTGGAAAATAAATCTAATGTAATTTAGTCGTCCCAGGAAACCTCTAACTTCTTTCTCAATACGAGGAGTAGGCATCTCTTGTGTAGTTTTTACCTTTGCAGGATCTACTTCAATACCTTTACCACTAACAATAAAACCCAGAAGTTTACCAGATCTAACTCCGAAAGTACATTTGTTTGGATTTGACCTCAACTTGTATTTCTTCAACCTCTCAAACAACTTGTGCAGGTGATCAAGGTGCTCTTCTTCATTCTGAGATCTGGCTATCATATCATCCACATATACCTCTATCTCATGGTGAATCATATCATGGAACAAAGCTACCATAGCACGCTGATATGTTGCCCCAGCATTCTTCAATCCAAATGGCATTACCTTATAGCAGAAAGTGCCCCATTGTGTGACAAATGTAGTCTTCTCCATATCTTCAGGTGCCATCTTAATCTGATTATACCCAGAGAAACCATCCATAAAAGAGAATACCTTATGTTGAGCAGTGTTGTTTTTCGCTCCCCCGAAAAGACACCGGGTCAGATAGGGTACAGACGCGAACGGTCGGCGGAAGGAGAAAATGAAGTGAACTGAAAAGAGTCGCCAGCTAGGCATTTTTATCCCGAAGGAAAGGTAATGCTGCATAAACCTAGAAAGATATGGATAAGACGGTTGCGAACCAGAGAAACTGAGAAAGGGGGTTGGTTACAACCTGGGAAGGTATTAGCACCCAAATTGTCCGTCTTACTCGACGGGATCCATGCTTAAAAGATTGTGCTTAAAGGGGTAGGTGTATGTGATATCTGTGTGCAAAGGCTGGGAAGGAAATATACAAGTGTCAGTGCAAAAGGGTGAATGTTCAGGAACTGAGGCTTTGAAGAGAAAGCTGAAAGAGGGGGAAGACACAGAGACTTTTGTTCAATAACTATTAAGTTATTGATAACACTAAATTTCACCATATTTCTGACTCCGATTTCGCATGCATTTTAGGTCTTTATTTCTATTTTGTTATGTTATTACTATGTTTTCCTTTGTTTTCAGGTATTTATCCATTTAAGAGTCACATGCGAAGAAACGAAGCAATTAGGATGAAAAAATGAGAGAAATAGAGCAATTTGCACACAAGACGTTGTCCGACGATTTTGACCATAACTTTTGATCCGTAAATCAGAATGACGCCCCGTTCGAAGCACTGGACAGCTAACACAGAGAGATACACCATGGAAAATGGACCTAACACTCATGGCGGGCGCTATGGGAACATGGAGGGCGCTACCTTCACAAAAAGGGTTTCGGTCAAAAACGGTTAGAGAAAACCACTCACGATCCCCACTTTCTCCACTCTTTTACACTCATGGCGGGCGCCATGAGCCTGTGGCGGGCGCCACAAGGCTAAAACTTTTCCCTCCACTTTTTAGTGGAAGGGGCATCCTTGTCTTTTCCCATTTAATGTTTGCCTATAAATAGGACTTCACAATTTCATTTTTAATCATCCAAACTTAGTATCTCTTAGGCATATATCAGTTTTAAAGTAGTTATCATTCCACATCGGGGTGTTACTGTGATCGAGTGATCGAGTCTGTATACATCTGTGTGATCGAGTTTTGGAGCACCCTGGGAGGAAGTTAATCCTGCCGCCATTTTAATTCCAGTTTGTATTTTATTTTTCCGCATTCGCTTTATTTTATTTACTTTCCGCATTGCTTTACTTTTATTTATTTCCCGCACTCACTTTACTTTATTTATTTCCCGCACTCGCTTTACTTTCGTTTATTTCTCGCACTCGCTTTAAATACCTTTATTTCTCGCACTCGCATTACTTTCATTTACTTTTCGCACTCGCACTACTTTTATTTACTTTCCGCAGTCGCACTAATTACTTTTATGAAAAATTATAAAAAGAACTTTTACTTTACCATGTCTAACTAAATCCATAAAGGTTAGAATGTAAGGATCGTAATTGGACCAGTAATTCGTACAATTGTTTGTAGAAACACTTAAGGGCTATTTTAACTTTCAATATAAGTTTAATTGTTTTTAACTATTTCAAAAACAGCCAAAAGCGCTTTGTCTAGTTCATTAGGAGTTTTTAGATTAAAAAGAAAAGAGATTTTAAAATGATTTCTGGACGCGTTAAGAAGTTTAGAGTTTGGTTCGTGAGAACCTCTTTTTGCTAAGAAATCCAGGTTAAAGTACTTTTCAACTTAGTTAAGATACTATATTTCTTAGAAATATGTTTACTACTCTAACGCAGTACGCACCTTTTTATTCGTGACAATAGGAGGGGTTGATTAGAGAGTACAACTCGGTTCTGAATACGCGAAAGCGACAGTTCCTGTTAAATTAGTTCTTTTTAAATTAGAAAACATTTCCCATAAGTAGTTCTATTAACAAGTACCGGAATATCTATTGATTATGTGAATTACATTCGAGCCTGTCTTTATTAATTGTTTAAAATTATTATTTTATTTACCATTGTGCACTCCTTAAAACCCTTATATTCAGTTGCCTTAGATACACACCATAACAACAAGTACGATAGATTGACACTTGGTCTCTGTTGATTCGACAATCTTTTATATTACTCTGACGTGTTCGTACACTTGCGAAAAACACGCATCAAGTTTTTGGCGTCGTTGCCGGGGACCAATTTCGTCAAATTTTGTACCCTGTAGTTATACCGTATAGACTAAGGAACTCTTTTACAACAAATAAAAAAAATTACTATGTTTCACCCAAAAAATTTCTACAATCACCACTCCCAGTATTTCGGGGGATCACAAGAATCACATATGTCCAACCTCGAAATACAAATGGAGAATTTCAATGCATCACTAACTCATTCTCACCCAAATCACCACTCCCAAAATTTTGAGGAGCCGCACCTAAATTTTCTCTACAATTATCAACCGCAAGATTTCCAGTATTTTAAGGAACTGCTAGAATCTGTTAATCCAAACTTCGAAATATTATTGGAGGATTTCATTGAAACAACAACTAATTCTAGGCTAGAATCTATGATGAAGCGCTTTGTGGAGACACAAACCCTCAAGAATGAAGAGTTTAGAAGACACCATCTCGATACTTGTGAAACCTTTAGGCAAATAGACACTATGGTCGAGTCCCTCATGAATCACACTAAGGCATTGGAGACTCAGATCTTCCTACTTGCACAAACACCTATAGGACCATCCCCTGAGGAGAATGCGTGTGTTATAACAACTAGTAGTGAAAAACAGATCGAAAATCCTAGGGAGAGTGATAATGAGCATGACGAGAGTTGTGGTGAGGAAAGAGTAGAGAAAAATCCATTGAAACCATCTGAAAGGAAGGGTGTCATAAAGGTATAGAATGAAGCAACTATTTTTGTTACCCCTCCATATATCCCACCATTTCCTGTCCCGCAAAGTTTTATGGAAGCTAAGGTAGAATCCCAATCCAAAACATACGTGGAGGTATTGAAATATACCTGCACCAATGTACCCTTATTTGAGCTCCAGCATAAAAAGAGAAAAATTGAGGACCATGAAAATAGGGAAATAATTAGTGCTAAGAGGGTAAGGCTAACCTTTGAGATGGTGAATGAAATGACTAAGCTCGAATTTGAAAATCTAATACTTAGCATAGATCCAGAACCACCACCACAAGTTCAAAAGAATGAGCCAACCTATAGAAGGAAGAAAAGAAAAGGTGAGGGATATGTGAGATGGCTTGATAAATGGGCCTACATAACCGCTTTCAAAACCCCTATAGGAACAACCCCCCACCAACTGGTCTATGGAAAATCATGTCACTTACCTTTTGAGTTGGAGCATAAGGCCTATTGGGCCATCAAAACTTTGAATTTGGATTACCTAACTGCTGGTGAAAAACGTATCCTTGATATCCACAAATTAGAAGAGCTCGGACAATCTGCCTACAAAAATGCCATCATATACAAAGAAAGAACAAAAGCTTGGCATGACAAAAGAATCATAAGAAAAGACTTCAAAATAGGCGATCATGTTCTTCTGTTTGATTCTAGGTTGCGACTTTTTCCAGGGAAGCTTCGTTCGAGATGGACTGGCCCTTTCGAAGTATCTAAGATTCTAAGATCTGGAGCTATCAAAATCAAGAACCAAACATGTAAACCGTTCATTGTCAATGGACAGAGACTGAAGCCCTACGAAGGAGGAGACATCCCAACAACATACTCCAGCCATACTTTGAGTGATCCACCAAATCCTTCGAATGATATATAAAATCCGGTCGTCGAGCTAATGACGTTAAACAAGCGATGCATGGGAGGCAACCCATGGTTTTCTTATCTTACTTACTTTTTATTTATTTTTACTTTATTTTAATTTGTTTACTTTATTATTCTGTCAGGACTAACGATTGAATGTTTTATGTGATTTCAGGACTCTTTTGCTAACCTTGTGCAGAATGCAGAAACCCGACGACATGCACGTGGCCTTCAGAGACGACGCATAGAGAGACCGTTACTATGTCCACATGAGACGCCCCGTGGCACCTACCAGGTACCCGGACCAAGATTGCATGGATGCCTTGGGGATAGAGCCAAGCGTCAGATTCTTATGCCACCAACTCCAGTGGGACCAGTTCGACGATATGAACAACACTTACAGGAACTTGACTCTAGAGTTCCTCAACTCATTTGATTATGATCCTTGGGCTGGACCAGATGGACATGCTATTTTCAGAGACACCGATGGGGTATTTTATAAGCAGAGAAGTGGAAAAGTTTTGGATTAACATCTCAGGTGGAGGCAGCCAAGATCCTTCCACTCAATTTTCTCAGGTAATCCACAATCCTGCATTAAGGTACTTCCAGATGATTCTAGCACACTCTTTCCTCGGTTTTCCAGATACAGAGACTTTGCTGAGTGAGGAGGAGATTTTCCTACTGTTTTGTGCGACTCAGTCACGCCCAGTTGCTTGTGGCAACTTTCTGTTGAAGGGCCTTGCCAGTGTCGCCAGGTCATCTGTAGGCATTATACATGTCAGTGGGATTATTACACAGATTGCTACTGCATTGGGTTTGTCTTGCAAATTATTGCATCTCAGGACCTTCTGCTGCTACACCTCCCTGGATGTTGACTTTTGTCTTGACAGAGGATTGATGAGGAGGGCCTCTTTTGAGCCCAACACATTTAGATTACTGATTGACGGCGAAGTGATACATTACTTTACATTACCTGACCCACTGATGACCAGTGTCTACGACCCTGCTAATTGGAGTTATGCTTTAGAGGGTTATGGAGAGACTATCGAAGAGCCAAAATCACCTCCCGTCGCTGACCGCCTGATCTACAGACCCAGATTTATGTGCTCCGCAAGGAGACTGCCCTGCTCAAGTAGGAAGTAGCGGACTTGGCATTACAGATCGAGATATCTGATCTAACTCATGCCTCAGAGGCCGATGCTCTATATCAGGAGATTGGAGTGCTTCGGAGGGAAATTGCTGAGATTCGTGGATCAGACAAGGCAGGGAAGCCTACTACATGACCGTGTTACCCTGACATATCACTCTAGTATTTTATATTTTATGCATTATTTTTATTTCTCGCATCTTCAGACATATTTTATATTATCGCATCTGCTACATTTTCCATGTACTTTGATTCTAATCCTATATATTATATATATTGTGTGCATTAATTTATTTTTCTCTTTTATTTTATATGTCTAATAGTGAAAAAAGAAAAAAATTTATTTTTATTTGCCTTCATAAAAGTCAATGCAAAGCTTTGTGCCTTAGAAGAAGAAAGAAAACGCTATCTGGACCCCCGACGACAAAAAGGTACGCGAAGCCAACATGGATTTTTCACAACAACTGGCGGACAACATGAGCTATATGGAACAATCGCGACTGAGGTCAGATCAAGCTTACGGGAACGTATGCCGCATCTTGACTGCGATCTCATCCGACCAAGCCCGTCTGAGAGATGTCGATCGTCGTCACTGCCAGCTTAGGGAAGCCACTCAAGGCTCCGTGCTTGGAAATATTTGGCAGGTCAGAGAGGCTCAAGCAGCCTTAGAATCCAGTTAGACCAGAGAGACCAGTACCACAATAGATCCTGTCGTCCCAGACCTTCACAGCAGGACGACGAGGGCACCAGTGGTCCTCCACAGTAGTTTTCCAGGTTACTCTCCTTATCTTATTTCGAAACATTGGGGACAATGTTCGATTTAAGTGTGGGAGGGGATTTTATTGCTTTCTGTCATTTCCCTTTCTAGTTATTTATTTGCTTTCTGTTATTTCCCTTTCCAGTAAGTTATCTAGTTTAACTTTTCTTAGATAATGCATGAGTCTGACGAGTCACCAGTATAGTGTATTTTTAGTACATCCTCATTGTTTCCCATTTCCTTAGCCTTACCAAAAAAAAATTTAAAAAGAAAACAATGTTGTTTCACATGTTTTTTGGGCTTTGAGACAGGTTTGGATTAGGATGTGGTGACTTAGGTCAACTTTTTGAAACATCAGTACCATTGTAGCACCATAGACCTCTTGAATATAGGAACCACTCCTAAACCCCGCACAATGGCCTTTATTATCATTCAAAAAAATTGTCCCAAGTAGTTTATTCTAACAGTCAGCTCCGGCCTAAGCATGCTCTATGTAGGGGGCCGATGAACATAAGCGAATGATCCAGTGCTAATAAAAAAGAAAAAAAGGCAAACTCTGGGATAGGTGACCCTCACAAAGTCATTTAAACCGAAAAAAGAGAAGAAAAAATTTGTTTTCCACAAAAAGAAAAAAAATTGTAGTCACCTATTGTTAGTTGGTTCAGAGGTATCTGGCACTGAACTTGGTAGGGCGGATTACGATCTGATCCCCCGCAGCTACATTTAGGCAAAATAAAAACGGGTTTACACATGCTTATGTGCCAGAAACCTTATGTTATGGATCATAATCACTAACCGGTCACTCTACTATAAAGCATGTATGGATAGCAGGCTTAATGTGATTGCGCCTGAATGAAAAGGACCCAAAAAGAGATGAGAAGATAGGCCTAGGTATTGTGGGATGACATGGGGTGGTTAATATAGGATTGAAGTTTGTGTCTGTGTTATTATGGTACCCTTGTTTCACTTAGTTAGTATCTGTCACTGCATCCTAACTTGAACTTAGAATCCCTTTAGCCCAAATCACGTGTTGACACCAGTTTTCTTCATTTTTGAGCTTTAAATGTTTGCTTGAGGACAAGCAAAGGTTTAAGTGTGAGAGTTATTGACAACTCTAAATTTCACCGTATTTCTGACTCCGATTTCGCATGCATTTTAGGTCTTTATTGCTATTTTGTTATGTTATTACTATGTTTTCCTTTGTTTTCAGGTATTTATCCATTTAAGAGTCATATGCGAAGAAACGAAGCAATTAGGATGAAAAAATGAGAGAAATAGAGCAATTTGCACACAAGACGTTGTCCGACGATTTTGACCATAACTTTTGATCTGTAAATCAGAATGACCCCCCGTTCGAAGCACTGGACAGCTAACACAGAGAGCTACACCATGGAAAATGGACCTAACACTCATGGCGGGCGCCATGGGCACATGGCGGGCGCCACCTTCACAAAAAGGGTTTCGGTCAAAAACGGTTAGAGAAAACCACCCACGATCCCCACTTTCTCCACTCTTTTACACTCATTGTGGGCGCCATGAGCCTGTGGCGGGCACCACAAGGCTAAAACATTTCCCTCCACTTTTTAGTGGAGGGGGCGTCCTTGTCTTTTCCCATTTAATGTTTGCCTATAAATAGGACTTCAGAATTTCGTTTTTAATCATCCAAACTTAGTATCTCTTAGGCATATATCAGTTTTAAAGTAGTTATCATTCCACATCGGGGTGTTACTGCGATCGAGTGATCGAGTCTGTATACGTTTGTGTGATCGAGTTTTGGAGCACTCTGGGAGGAAGTTAATCCTGCCACCATTTTAATTCCAGTTCGTATTTTATTTTTCCGCATTCGCTTTATTTTATTTACTTTCCGCATTGCTTTACTGTTATTTATTTCCCGCACTCGCTTTACTTTAATTATTTCCCGCACTCGCTTTACTTTCGTTTATTTCTCGCGCTCGCTTTAAATACCTTTATTTCTCGCACTCGCACTACTTTCATTTACTTTCCGCACTCGCACTACTTTTATTTACTTTCCGCACTCGCACTAATTACTTTTATGAAAAATTATAAAAAGAACTTTTACTTTACCATGTCTAACTAAATCCATAAAGGTTAGAATGTAAGGATCGTAATTGAACCAGTAATCCGTACAATTGTTTGTAGAAACACTTAAGGGCTATTTTAACTTTCAATATAAGTTTAATTGTTTTTAACTATTTCAAAAACAGCCAAAAGCGCTTTGTCTAGTTCATTAGGAGTTTTTAGATTAAAAAGAAAAGAGATTTTAAAACGATTTTCGAACGCGTTAAGAAGTTTAGAGTCTGGTTCGTGAGAACCTCTTTTTGCTAAGAAATCCAGGTTAAAGTACTTTTCAACTTAGTTAAGATACTATATTTCTTAAAAATAGGTTTACTACTCTAACGCAGTACGCACCTTTTTATCTGTGACAATAGGAGGGGTTGATTAGAGAGTACAACTCGTTTCTGAATACGCGAAAGTGACAGTTCCTGTTAAATTAGTTCTTTTCAAAGTAGAAAACATTGCCCATAAGTAGTTATATTAACAAGTACCGGAATATCTATTGATTATGTGAATTACATTCGAGCATGTCTTTATTAATTGTTTAAAATTATTATTTTATTTACCATAGTGCACTCCTTAAAACCCTTATATTCAGTTGCCTTAGATATGTTGGATTTATTAATTCAGTGTCACCCTTAGGGATTCGATGGGTTTAACATCCCAACCCATGGCGCTTAATAGGCGCAGCCCCTTGAGGGCTCTATACTATAAGGAAATAAAGTTGCGCCTTCACTAACAGCAATTGCTTTTAGTGCAGTGGTAAGCGCTTGATCCTACAAGTGGTATCAGAGCAAGGTCATGGGTTCGAATCCCCCCGGCTGACACTGGGGGAAGATTGTTGGATTTATTAATTCAGCGTCACCCTTAGGGATTCGATGGGCTTAACATCCCAACCCATGGTGCTTAATAGGCGCAGCCCCTTGAGGGCTCTATACTATAACGAAATAAAGTTGCGCCTTCACTAACAGCAATTGCTTTTAGTGCAGTGGTAAGCACTTGATCCTACAAGATACACACCATAACAACAGGTACGATAGATAGACACTTGGTCTCTGTGGATTCTACAATCTTTTATATTACTCTGACGGGTTCGTACACTTGCGAAAAACACGCATCAATTATGCCTACGTATCCTCGCGTGCAATGAGGAAGTCAGAACACCGTAGTTCGACTCAAAGAGACTGAGAGATAAATTGACTGTGAACTACCTGCTTGTCTATGCTCAAGTGTATGACTCATCTGGCTCGAGTGCTAACTGTCTTGCATTATACGGAAGAAGCAAGTTCTCGCTTATGAATGAGTGTGATGAGAAGAGAATCCCGTAGGAGACGATTATTGTTTGTTTTTTTTGTTTTCAGTCTTGTTATTGTCTTTTTAGTGTTTTGCATAAGTTAATGAGCTTAAGCCTAAATCAAGGGCTTGTAAACTCATTATATCCTCCCTGATTAGGGATAATGAGAATACTTAAGTATGAGATAAGCATCTCAACTTAATTGCCATGATGATGTAGGATTAAGATCATTAACCTACTTGTGATTATTTAGATGTTTTTGGTTTTTTGTTTAGTGTTAAGTAATGAGTTTAATCTCTAATCACAGATTAGTGAACTCATTACACCATCCTAATAGAAGGATAATAGATGAGAACACTTAAGCTGAGGAAGATACCTCAACATAAGCCATGGTTAGGGATTAAATTCATTATATAACAAGCCTTTATTAAGTGGATTTTTATTAAGGGATGAGATTAAGAAGTGAGTTTTATGGTTTGTAAGACAACTTGAGGGGGACTTGTCCATTAAACACTAGGGTTAGTCCTTCTTAACCATAAAGGAAGAATTAGAACCCTAATGTAAGGCCCAAGTTACAAGATAAAGTATTAGTGATTATTAATGATTTGACTAAGAGGTTTAAACAAATTAAAGGTTTAACACTTAGGATTAAAGTTATACACTCCATCCTAATAGAAGGATACAGGCATAACCCTAATTCCAAAGTCCTAAAACTTTAAGAGTTTAGTCTCTGATTATGAAGATGAGAAGAGAGACTCAAGGAGACTCAAAGGTAAAAGCTAAGGGGGACTAATCACAACCCTAATTATTATCATGCTTGGATGTTCCTATGGTTTGTAAGGATTAAAAAGGATCTTCAAGGAAGCCACCAATGGAAGAAACAGATGAAAGGAGGATGAAACAGAAGAATAAGTTACTTACTTCAATTAAGAAGATAAGTAACTTAAAGAGAGAAAGTGAGATGGAATGGAACACAAGTGAACAAGTTCACTTCAAAAACCAGCAAGATGCATATGAAAGAGATAAATAGAAATGAGAAGTGAGGGCAAATTCACTTCTCAAAGTAACTTACCACCTGAAAATGTTAGCATGAATGCATAAAGTTCAAGGCATAAAGAAATGAAATGAAATGAGATGAGATGAGATGAAATGAAAGGACCAAAGTCAGAAGTGTTTATGCAATGTTAATTTCATGTGAGATGATGCAAAGGCATACAAAGTGCATATGAATGATCATACAAGAATGAGATGTCATGGAAGCATGCTTTGAGGTTTGAAAACACATGAAAGTTAATGAAATGGAATGAATGCAAATCATGGCAAATGAATGAATAAATGATCAAGCATGGTTCTAACATGTCCTAAGATGTCTAAGATGACTTATGAATGCAAGAAATGTCATGGCAAGTTCATGTATGGATGTATATGCAAGGTGAATTCAAATGAACACATAAAATTAGGGTTTTATGGACAAGTGAGATGCAAATGATCAAAACAGAAGCATATGACATGATAAAAAATGAAACCAAGCTCAAATGAACCCTAATCCTATACTAGGTCACACCCCAAAGGAGAAGGTCAGAAGCCTAACCAATCACAAGTTATGAATTTCCTAAGTTTCTAGGGTTTTTGGATGGTTCAAAAGGGAAAAATGCAAATCAATTTGAAAATGCAAGATAAATTTATGAGAAAAATATCCTATAAACTACATGTAATACGCAAAACAATGCAAAAAGAATCATCTTCAAACTCTTCTTTGTTAGGCAGAAATGATTTTTTAAAGTTAGGGTTTAAAAAATGAAATTTAATGACCCTTAATTCAAAGAAAATTCACAAACTATGATCAAACCTAAAAATAAATTTGTGTGAAGAGTTTGAAAATGTTTCTAAATGCAATGGGATGATTCATAATTTTTTTGGTGATTTTTAGAAACCTAAATGTATTTTTAATTAATTAAAAGACTTTAATTAGTTAAATATAACATTTAAATATTTTAAAAATACTTTTTTAATGCAAAAAATAAAAATAAAAATGTTTTCAGGTTAAGAAAAATATTTAAATCATAAATATAAAGTTTCATATTTTTTGGATGAGTTTTGATATTTTAAAATAAATATGCAAAAGAAATAGAATAAAATGAATAAAATACAAAGTAATCTGATCCAGAGGCCCATATTCAAACTGGAAAGGGAGGGAATTGACCACGCGCGCATCTGGACGGCCCACATTCAAACTGGCTTTTAATTATGTTTTTAATTAATTAATCAGGATTAAAAGGTAATGACTCAATCCGGACCACACGCTACTAACCCTAATCCTCATCTAACGGCCACAAACGCGTCTGGGGAATTAATCATAGATTAGGGTTTAATGACTTTCAGGTGGCCGGAGAAGACCTCCGGTCATCTTCTCCGGCCAACCAAAATTGATATCTCTCTCCCTAGGCTATGAGAACCTCCCAAACTCTCCAGAATCACTCCCCAAACATCAACAATCAAGAATCATCCCTCAAAAACAATTTATCATTCACTAAAAACAAGATTCGAAGCAAATCATAAAACTGAACAAAACTTTCAGAAGTTCAATACATGCTTAATATCCAACCATTTTAAAAACAAATTACATCAGGGTGATCAGTGAAGCATGAAGATTCATTTAGAAACTTAAAATGCAAGTTCTGGAAAAAAGTTCTTGAGGTTACATGAGGTTGAGCTTTCTGATTCTGGGCTTTCTGGCCTCCTCCCTTGTGCAAATCAACTGCAATGAACCCCCTGAGGATGATGTGAAGCTTAGAACAAGTTTGCAATGGTTGGTTTTGATGTTTCAACTCTGCTGCACCAGAAATCGTATTTGTGTTTGGCTGTGTTTTAGGCTAGGGTGAAGGGGGGAAATGCTCCTTAGGTCATTTGGAGATGATTGGTGAAGAAAGATTGAGGTTTCAGTGGTTAGTTTTTGAGATTCGAAGACTTGAAGTTTTTTGCAAGTTTTGGGCAATCTGAGTTCTAAGATGATTCAGCTGCTTGTGCCTTATGAAATGTGTTCCATAAGGATAGTATAGGCCAATGAGAGTGTTTAGAAAGTGGGTGGTTGCATAGTGTGATTGGTATGGGTCAAGTTGCAAAAAGTCAAGATTTTGTACTTTGAGGTATGGGCATGGTGCAGGCCTGAGTTCTTGGGGTGTCTGGCCTCAGCTGACTTTGTGGAGAGCCAAGGAATTGGTTTTCGCATGATGGCACAAGTGGATGAAGAGATTCATACCATTTTGCAATTGTTGAAAGTTTTGGCCCTTTTGAGATTTCTTGAAGTTCAAGGCATGAAAACACTTGATTCAAAGCACAATTATGATGTTTAGAGGTCCATTTGACATATTGTGAAATGTTTGTGTCCATTTGAAGTCATTAGAATGCCTTAACATGCCAATTTGCAAAATCCCTCTTTGGCATGAAACTTGAAATTTTAGGATTTTTGCCAACTTTGAAAGGCCATATCTTGAGTTCTAGGATGAATCAAGACATGTTCTTGTAATTTTTGAAAAGGGAAAGACCAAATCTAAAACTTTCAGGACCAAGAATTTTTCATTTGAAGCATTTTTGGTTGAGAAAGAGGAGGTTGAAAAACTTTCCCAAAATGGAAAGTTTCCATTACAAGTCATTTCCATTTTTGGCAAGTTTGCAAATGGCCCAAAATCCTTCAATATTGTGAACTTCCAACCACTTTTAAGATCAAATAAAGATCATAGAACTTCAATTTGATGAAAATACCCCTTTGGTTCCATTGTTGGGGGCCTCAGATGCCCTGATTTTGACTTAACTTGCTCAGGAAGTTACCCAATGAACAGATGACTTCCACAATGAATTTCTTCATCAAACTTGGCACATATGATCCTTATAACATCTTAAGAACATTAGAAACAAGAATGGCCCAAAAATTTGGAGTTAAGGCCTCTGAAACCAAAACCCTAATTTTGGTCATCTATGTAGTGAAAACCCTAGCTCTACTTCCATGCCTTACCAGTTCTTGTGATCTCTTGAATTCCATGAACTTTAAGGGACATAATATGATGATAGAACACACATGGACCCTCTTGGAAAGCTTTGAGGCCCTTGGGATGACTCAGATGGAATCTTGGATTGCTCATATCACAAACCCTAGATGCAGATGAACTTGAACTCATGCAGATGAATCAAAAAATGTAATATGATGTGGTATGCTTATGCTTATGCAAAAATGAAAGATCACAAGCCATGGTCTGATATGATTGAGGGCAAATTTGGGGTGTTTACAGCTGCCCCAATTCAAACATGAGTTAGTTGTGCAGGGTGTAAGCGCCTGGCTTATCAGACAAACAAGATAACTTGTGGTTGAATACCAAAGACAGTCCAAAATTTGTACTCACTGGATAAAAGAAGAAAAGGGATATAAATTGTAAAAGACAGTATAGTATGATTATCAAATGAAGGCGATGGAGGACGACCATCGAGTAGAGGACGACTGCTGGAGATAAAGCGGTAAGTAAAGCAATGACGGGGACGGCCGACAAGCTGGGGGAATAAAGAGATCATAATGGGGACGGCCATCAGGTAAAGAAACAAGCTTCTCTGGGGATTAAAGTAAAGGCAATGATGGGTGCGACCATCAGATATGCGAGTTAAAATAAACAACGATGGGGACGACCATCGGTTTAAAGAATAAATGAAATAATGATGAGGGACGGTCATCAAAAGGTGAAGGACGATCACCTAGCAGGGGACGGCTGCTCTTTATCACGACATAGGACGAATGCTGGACATAATAGATCAACGATGGGGACGGCCATCGGATAAGCATGATGAAGGACGATCATGAAGAGGTGAAGGACGATCACCTAGCAGGGTACGGCTGCTCTCGGGGTTTATCACGACATAGGACGAATGTCGGATAACAAGATCAACGATGGGGACGGCCATCGGATAAACATGATGAAGGACGATCATCAAGAGGTGAAGGACGATCACCTAGCAGGGGACGACTGCTCTTTATCACGACATAGGATGAGTGCCGGATAGAAAGGTTCCAATAATGGAGATTCCACTAGGGGAAGGGATGAGGGACGGTCATCCAAAGGTGAAGGACGATCACCTGGTAAGGGACGGCTGCCGAAAGCATCACGACATAGGACGAATGTCGGATAGAAGAAAATTGTTTTGTTGGTGGCTTACTGGGGAACAGTAAACACGGACGAGTGTTCACGCTCAAGAATAAAAGGTATAAGTGTTTGACGTTGTGTATAGATTAAAGATGCGGACGAGCATCCTTAGGACCATGATACAGACGAGTATCGGTAGAAACAAACGCTGACACGTGCTCAGAGATGATGATACATACGAGTACCAACTGGTTAACAAAGAACACGGACGAGTGTCGAATCTGTTGGGGAATGTATGACACAGACGAGTGTCAAAATATGTACTATATAAATAGGCATTTGTAAAAGATATGTTTGAGAGTGCAAAGGGGACGCTTTGGCTTTTATTTGCAGGGGATGTGCTTTATATATTTTTTTGCTTATGAGATACTGATGATATTTGCAGGTGACTGGCTCGAACCTGGATTGTGATCATGCAAATGTTTGATTTTTGCTGTAATGCTCCGTATTAGACGGAATGCTACGCTCATTTGGTGAATTTGATGCTAATTCTATGATTATGCAAAAGATAAACCGATCCGGGATTCAGATCCTGCTGGGATAAAGATCTCTGGCTGATCTGCTTGGAGGGATGTCCTGGTTGGGGAAAAGATCCTTGGATCTGTCAGGCGATAAAGCTCTGCTTGGGGAAATAGATCTCTGGTCGATCTACCCGTAAGGAGAACTCAGCTGGGGAGAAGGAAACTTTCGTTACTTTGTTGTGTAAGAGTTTCAGGTATTGCTCTTCTGGGGAGAGGGTGGAAACTCTGTGGGGAGATAGTTCCAGTAGCTCTGCTGAAGATGAGAAATCTGGCACTCTGGTGGGGATCTCGGTTGGGGAAGCTCCTGTTGAATAGACTTATGTTGGGGATGAAGAGGCTTTGGCAACTCCGCTGGGGGAAAGCATTTCAGATATTGCTCAGGAAATCCCGCTTGGGGAGGAGGTAACTCCCGGGAAGTAGCATGTTGGGGATGCGATGGTTGATGTGCTCCATGTTACGTATTGAATACTTGCAATCTGTTAAGACAAAAGAAACGCACAAGTATCCTGAGGTATCCCTTACCGAATTCCGTCATAGGAGTTAGGCCTTCCTGAAAGTAATATATTTCCTGCAAGCATTTATTAAAAATGGCTCATTTGTTTTATGCAAGTACTATATCATGAATATTGGACATTTTGCAAACGAAACAAAAATGTACAAAATGAGGTGTGACCGAAAATTCTGATTTTATTAATCTGGGTGCCCTGAATTGGCAAATGCAGTCAAAGAAACAAATCCCCTGGAATGAGGAGATTGCTATAAACTGAGAAAATAAAAGTGCTGGAAATGTTGACGACGCTCCGGTGAGCTTCCTTTGCTATGACCTGTATGACCTTGACGTTCTTCTCATTTTTCTTTCTGAAGAAGGTTGATTTTGACTGATACTTTATCCTTTCGAAGCTTGCCATCTTATGAGTGATACAGGCGAATTCAGAATGCAGTTGTTCGCTTATTCCCTGATTTTGCGTGAATCGCCCTTTCGGGTTTTCAATCCACCGGGATACCCATTTTTGCCTGAGCTGTCCAATGCGGCTTTTCAACTCAGCGGGTGTACACATTTTTTTTTTCCAATTTTCCCTCATTTTTGCCCGAGTCTTTTATTCTGTTTTTGACTCGCCGGGATGCCCTATTTTTGCCTGGACTTACATTCTGTTTTTATGTCCAGCGGGTCATTTTATGCGAAGTATTTTTTAACTGTATCTGAATTCACAGGGGATAAGAAATCTTCACCATCCATAGTGGTGAGCATCAGTGCTCCACCAGAGAAAACCTTCTTTACTATGAATGGACCATCATAATTTGGAGTCCACTTACCCATGTGGTCTGTATGAGGAGGAAAGAGTCTCTTCAGCACAAGATCTCCTACTTGGTATTCCCGAAGCCTGACTTTCTGATCGAAGGCTTTTTTCATCCTTTTCTGATATAACTGCCCATGACAGATGGAAGCTAGTCTCTTCTCTTCGATCAGATTCAGTTGATTGTACCGAGACCGGACCCATTCTGCTTCATTCAGCTTTACATCCATCATCACCCGTAAGGAGGGCAGCTCAACTTCAACAGGTAAGACTGCTTCCATACCGTACACAAGTTGATAAGGTGTTGCCCCAGTAGAAGTTTTGATTGAGGTTCGATACCCATGCAAGGCAAATGGTAGAATTTCATGCCAGTCTTTGTAAGCAATCACCATCTTCTGCACAATCTTCTTGATGTTCTTATTAGCTGCCTCAAGAACGCCATTCTTCTTTGGCCTATAAGGAGAAGAGTTGTGATGTTGGATTTTGAAGTCCCGACACAGTTCTGCCATCATTTTGTTGTTCAGATTAGAACCATTATCAGTAATGATTCACTCGGGTACTCCATATCGACAGATGATGTCTCTTTTCATAAATATGGCTACCACTTGTCTGGTGACGTTTGCATATGAAGTTGCTTCAACCCACTTGGTGAAATAATCAATGGCTACCAGGATGAATCTGTGGCCATTTGAAGCAGTTGGTTCGATCTTTCCAATCATGTAAATGCCCCACATGGCAAAGGGCCAAGGTGATGACATCACGTTCAAAGGATTTGGAGGCACATGCACTTTATCTGCATAGATTTGGCATTTGTGGCACTTTCTGGCATAGGCACAACAATCTGCATCCATTGTGATCCAGTAGTAACTTGATCTTAATAATTTCTTAGCCATTGCATGTCCTCCAACATGGGTACCGAAAGATTCTTCATGTACCTCATGCATCAGCAAGTTTGCTTCTTTCTTATCAACACATCTGAGAAGAACCATGTCAAAGTTTCTCTTGTATAATGAACCATCAGCATTTAGGAAGAAACTACCGACCAACCTTCTTAGCGTCTTCTTATCATTGGATGATGCCCCAGGTAGGTATGTTTGATCTTCTAAGAAGCATTTGATGTCATGGAACCAAGGCTTGTCATCTTTGGCAATATCCACAGAGAACATGTATGTTGGTCGGTCTAGTCTGGATACCGCAATCCGAGGCACATAATTTGTAGTTTGAACCTTGATCATGGAGGAAATGGTAGCTAAAGCATCTGCGAACTGATTTTCGTCTCGAGGGATGTACTCAAGTTTGACCATTGTGAAGAAAGTCAATAATCTCCTCGTGTAGTCACGGTATGGGATCAGATGCTCTTGGTGAGTGTACCATTTGCCGTTGGTCTGATTGACTACCAAAGCTGAATCTCCAAAAACATTCAAAGTCTTGATCCTGAGGTCAATGGCTTCCTCAAGTCCCATGATACATGATTCGTATTCTGCTTCGTTGTTAGTGCAAGCAAAGGTGAGTTTTGCCGAGAAAGGCATATGAAATCCTTTAGGTGTAATGAGCATTGCACCAACTCCACGACCATTCATATTGACAGCCCCATCAAACATCATTGTCCATTCTTCTTCTGGGTCAGACCCTTCAATGTGAATGGGCTCTTCATGATCTTTTGCTTTTAAGTACATGATGTCTTCATCAGGGAAGTCAAATCTCATGGGTTGATAATCATCAATGGGTTGCTCAGCCAGATAGTCGGACAGTACACGGCCCTTGATGGCCTTTTGAGATATGTATTGAATGTCGTACTCTGTCAGAATCATTTGCCATCTTGCAACCCTTCCGGTAAGTGCTGGCTTCTCAAATATGTACTTGACGGGGTCCATTTTTGAGATCAACAAGGTAGTGTGAGTCAGCATATACTGTCTTAGTCGGCGAGCAGCCCACGCTAAAGCACATCACGTTTTCTCGAGTAGTGAATAATATTGTTCACAGTCGGTAAACTTTTTTTTTAGGTAGTATATTGCATACTCTTTTCGACCAGACTCGTCATGCTGGCCCAACACACACCCCATTGATCCTTCTAATACTGTCAGGTACATTATCAGAGGTCTTCCTTCAACTGGAGGCATAAGAATCAGAGGTTCTTGCAGGTATTCTTTGATCTTGTCAAAAGCCTTTTGACAATATTCGTTCCACCTGACCGTTTGTTCCTTTCTTAATAATTTGAACAGGGGTTCACAGGTTGCAGTGAGGTGAGATATGAACCTTGATATGTAGTTCAATCTACCTAAGAACCCCCGAACTTCCTTTTCAGTCCTAGGTGCAGGCATCTCCTGAATGGCTTTGACTTTGTCAGGATCAACTTAAATTCCCTTTTCACTTACGATAAATCCCGACAACTTACTAGAACGTACCCCAAATGTGCATTTGTTGGGGTTTAGCTTCAGTTGATACTTTCTCAGACGCTTGAACAACTTCAGCAGATTCACCAGATGGTCTTCTTCAGTGAGGGACTTGGGAATCATGTCATCCACGTAGCATTCAATTTCTTTGTGGATCATGTCGTGAAATAACATTACCATAGCCCGTTGATAAGTCGCACCGGCATTCTTTAGTCCAAAAGGCATTACCTTGTAACAAAATATGCCCCAAGGTGTGATGAAGGTTGTTTTCTCCATGTCTTCGGGTGACATCTTGATCTGATTATAGCCAGAAAAACCATCCATGAAGGAAAACACCGAGAACTGAGTTGTGTTTTCGACCAATACATCAATGTGAGGTAAAGGGAAATCATCCTTCGGGCTAGCTCTGTTCAGATCCAGGTAATCCACACACATACGTACTTTTCCATCTTTCTTAGGCACAGGTACAATGTTAGCAACCCATGGCGGGTAACTAGTTACAGCAAGGAAACCGGCGTCCCACTGTTTTTGTACTTCTTCCTTAATCTTCATGGCCATATCTGGGCGAGTACGGCGTAGCTTTTGCTTCACTGGAGGGCAGTCTTCTTTCAACGGAAGCTTGTGCAAAACAATATTCGTATCTAGACCTGGCATGTCTTGATAGGACCAAGCGAAGACGTCGACATATTCTCGAAGCATGTCAATGAACTGTTCTTTTACTAAAGCCTGCAGACTGGCCCCAATCTTCACTTCTTTCAAATCCTCTTCGGTGTCGAGATTAACTGTTTCAACCTCCTCCTGGTGAGGAGTGATCACTTTCTCTTCTTGTCTCAACAACCTGGCTAACTCTTCAGGTAACTCATAGTCTTCTTCAACCCCTTTATCAACTTGATTAATTGGATTGTCGAAGTCATACAAGGTCATAGCGGTGTTGTTGTCGGTGTAATCTGGAGGGTAATCTCTGCAAGGTTTGAGATTTGTTCGTTTTAGTGATCAATTTTAATCTTGTTTAGAAAAGTGTAAAATGAAGTTATTTATTTTGAAAACATTGCCATTTTATTGTTTTGTACAAAAGTGAAAAATGAAAAGACAGTGAGCGAAAAAGAGACTTGTTTGTAAAAGATGTCCGATATTCATTGATAATCCACTTGCACAAAATTACAATATAGCCCTATTACAAAATGAGTCCTGACACCTTGGGCAAGATGCAGGACTTGATGCATGCTAAAAAAGGCAGGAAATAATAATTACTCTGCAGGAGTAACCCTTATAATTTCTTGGGAAGACCAGTTAAGGACTTGATGACCCGAGATCCTTGGACGAATCCAGCTCTCTAGGTTGAGGTTGCTTTCCACCTCGTCTTCCAGGTTGTAAATAGTATCTGGGGTGAGCATCCCCCCACTGATGAACTTGGGCTCCTTAGCAGCCTCTGATTGACCTTGTCGGAATGGTTTGTAACCCAAACCGAATATGTCCTCCTTCTTCTCCACCAGTAGCAGCTTGCCCCAGCCTTGGGCATTTCCATCTTCAACAACCTTCCGGGCTTGTTGATAGGAGACAATTAAAGTACCCATCTTATCCTCCTGGGATGCAGCAAATACTTCAGTCGTCGCTGTCGTGCCACGGAAAATATGATCCTCGCGAATGCGGTCGCGGCTGGGCTGACTTGAGAGTCGCCACCTAATTTTGATTTATTCCCAAAGAGGGAAAGGTAAAATATAGATAAAACCCGGGAAGAAAGGATAAAGACAAGATCGTCGGAACCATTGCCTGTGTTCGGAAGTCGGTTATGCAGGGGGAAGGTATTAGCACCCCCTACATCCATCGTACTCGATGGGAACCTTCTAAATTGTCACGCGCGAAAGAATGTCTATGCCTAATGAATTACTTGCTAAAAGAGAAAAAAGATTTAAATTTTATTATCCTTCTTTAACGAAAGGATTTAGGAGTCGAATTGTACTAAAGACTATGGGTAGTTTATTTCGAACCAACAAGCCAAGCGTCTTGTGACGGAATAATCGGAGCGAATAACGAGAGCTCGTAATCCTCCTTTCTCCCACTTAAGGCTCGTGGCGTACAATTTTTCTCATATTATTAAAGTATTTTATTACCTAAGACCACTTGACGTTGGATCAAGGGTTTGGATTTAAAAGAACCATCTTGGTAGGTCGATTGTGAGGCATAAAGCAACCGCGAAGGGTGAGTGCAAAATGGAAGTTAAGTGTTAATTAGTTATGCGGGATCTAGTCCTAGTCCTAAGCTAACGCGGAGCCGTTGGAGCTCGAATTAAACCGAAAGCGTCAAAATATAGCTCCTTAACTGTCTTAGAATCGATTCAAAATTAGAATCATTCTATGAGAAGTCTAGCGTTATTTTATAATCAAACAATTATTTAAATAAAAGAAATGCGATAAAAAACAATTGGTCTCATATTGATTTAAATAACGTCGATTTATTGAAATCGAATATTTAAATCGTTTGTTATATCATCGACCATAAAAATAAAATAAAGTCGAAATAATAATAAAATAAGAGTTTGGCCTCATATTTAATTTAAATAACGTCGATTTAATCGAAATCGAATATTTAAATATTTATTCATCGGCCAAAATAATATAAATTGAGATAATGAGAAATAATAAAGAAAATAAACGTGTGGCCTCAAATTAGGGGATAACGTCGATTTATTAGAAATCGAATATCACCATTTATCATTGGCCGATTAAATAATGAAGTCGATAAATAATAATGGATCTAAAATTAATTAGAAACCATAAAAAAGAATAGAAAATGGTCTCATATCGATTCGGACAACGTCGATAAATTGAATGTCACAAATCAGATAATAATATCATGGACCAAATAATAAATATAAATAAACCAATAAATCGATAAAATAATAAATGAAGAAAAAGTCGGCCTCAAATTGGTTTAGACAACGTTGACAAAGTCAAATATCAATAAACCATTTATTCTTATCATAGGCCCAAAATAATAAATATAAAGTAATGAGAAAATAATGAAATCGGTCTCAATTTAATGGATAACGTCGATTAAATAATCGAATATCTCATTTTATCATTAACCGAATAATAAAATATAATAGTGAATAAAATAATAAAATCGGTCTCAATTTAATGGATAACGTCGATTAAATAATCAAATATCACATTTTATCATTAACCGAATAAATCGAATAATCGATTAAATAATAGCGAAAAATAAAAATGGCCTCATAACAACTTTGATAACGTCGATTTAAAATCGAATATCGAAAAGTTATAATTATATCATTGGCCCAAATAAAATGAATATAAATAAAAAAATGCTTACGAATTAATATAGAAAAAATGGTCTCATAACGATTCCGATAACGTCGGTAAACCGAATATCAAGGAAACGCGGTTATATCATAGACCATAAAAATAAAATAATAAACAAAATTAAGAAAAGAAACAAATATCATAAAAACAAATTCATAATTCTTTATTAACAAATAAAATGCTAAAAAAAACAATTATTTTCAGAAGAACAAAGACAAATACTCACCAAGGCAATGGGCCAATGATATATTGAAGAGATCAAAAAGCCCAAAAAAACTAAAACCTCTAACTAGATGGTTTGGGTCCTGAACCCGATTTGTCCTCTCAACCCGTCACATAATGCATGAAGGGAAACAAATGGTAACCTAGGCATTAGCATCATCAATTAACCACTAAACCATGGTGCCATACATTGACAAGCCAACACACATGGTGGCTAGAGGGGACACGTGCCTCATAGGTCTATATCACACAAATAACTCATCAATGAAACTGACATATGGGGAACAATGACATATCGATAATGAGAAAAGAAATAGGAAAGGGAAACGGCACACCCATATATTTAATGGTCTTTTCATTTCTCACTTTTAACAACGATTAAAAGGACAATAAGTAAATCATAAAGCCAAAACCAACTAAACCAATTGTTTTGCTCTATACTCTTCATCATCTCAAGTCTCAACTCATTCATGTTTTTTTATAGAAAAAACATAAAAACTCATCGTCATCATCGAATCAATCGCAACAACAAGCAAACAAAAGGTGTTTCGTTACGACAAAACAAGGGATGCAAGAATCGGTGCTAGAAGGATGCAGGTTTACCTGAATCGGAGAAAAATCTGATTTCGAAGCTCACTGTGAAAGAGGTACTATATCACTCCTCAACTCTCTCTTTTCGATCTCCTCGTCAATGAGTCTTCCTCTGCTCTTCTTGTTTTTGTTATTTGATATTGCTACGTTGTTGAGTATCATTTAGAAATCCTCTTATTCCATTATTCTTCTCTTTGCTGTTGATGTTGGTGAGAACAAAAATCGTTTTTTTAGCTCAAATTCCTTAGAATTTCAATTTGAGACCCTAAGGAATTTTCGGCGAGATTTGAGCTTTAGTGTGAATGAGGTTTTGGATGAGTCTTGCTGTCGCTTTGCTAGGTTTTTTTTTGTGCCTTTTGAGTAGCTAGGGTTTTTCCTCTTCAGCTTTATGATTGCCAATCATTGGCTTTTATAATGAGAAAATGAGGGCATAAAATATGTGAGATTGAAGGATTTTGTTGTGAGGAAATCGTGTGCGAGTGAGCTGTATTTTTCAGGGAATGCTGATATCTTGTGTCCGTGAGAATCAAATCCGTTAGAGGGCATTTGCAATGAGATTTGTGGGGACCAAAAGGATGACTCACTAAAAAACGTTTGTCTGTAGTGCAGCCTAAAAATGTTTCTAGAACATGTGGTCCCAACGAGAATTTTCACTTTATTTTTAATGCCCTGTAATATATGAATCTACTGCTGTAAACTGAAATTTTCACTGCTATGTCAGTTTATATAATACACATCATTTTGACCCACCTTTCCTTTTGTGGCATAACTTCTCTTTTGAACTTTTAAATGAATTATGCATTGGTGTTTTTCTGAGCATTATGCTTCATCAATCACAACATGTAACCTCTTCCTTTTGTTGCAGGGCATGAAGATAAAAAAGTGGGCACCTTGTAACTTGTAGGACATCTATTTGGTGCAGGGTCTCGTTCTTTTATTCCTTCTACTTGTCTTAATCTTACTTAAACTTCATGTGCATTAATTCCCATGGCTTGGTATTTTTAGGTCTATTGACTTGGCTTTGAGTTTTCAAACTGGTGTGGCAAGAGAAATTCCATGTTGACTTGCCAATGAAAGTTTGAAGGGCTACCTTAGCACTGAATTCAGGAAGGTGTGTTGTGATACCAGTTTGCTGCCTCAACCCGCTTGTCATGCTATGTAATGGTTCAGGTGTGGAAGATGAAGTTGATTAGTAGAAGGCTTGAATTTGTGGCTATGTAAGCAGCTTATGCATAGGATGAAGATGGACATGATCATTAATGAAGCTTGAGCAATGTTGCTGTCATGAACTTATTGCTTTGAATTGTACACACATTTCTGGGGCCTTGTCCTGATGCCTTGCAGGTTTGAAGGGGAAGCTCAAATGACAGAAATGCAGAACATGAAGTCAGATTTATTTATGGGATCCCCTTTGTCATGGTATGGTATTATCTAGAGGAATTACTTTAATGCTCACTCTCTTTTAGTCTGAACTACTGCACTAGCTGAACATTGCCCTGTAAATCTTCAGGTAAAATATGAAATCATGATTTTTTTGGCATGAGCATTTTGTCCTTCAGGGAACTAGCTTTGTTTATTGATTGAGCTAGGGTCATCATTGGTATGAGGGATTCAAGCCAACCTGCTCATGGAGTTGGTAAGGAGCTTGGAGAATAGGGCAGCATCTTGGTTGATGAAGACTTGTATAGAGATGGTGAGAACACAATGTTTGGCCTAGACTTGGTGCAACCTGTATTTCTTATAGATTAGGATGAAGCTTGTCATGAAAATAGGATCTTGTTAGGCCTAGTACTTTGTACCTTATGCATCTGACTTTTACATTTGTACAACCTCTTATGGTGTTGTCATGAACATGTAACTTTGACTTTATTGATGTGAAATAAGCCGTATAGGATTTTAAAGGCTTGGGTTTGAGATGAATCATGCTATGTGTAGGGAGAAATCTCACGGGATTCGGTGATAGCTTAAATGGTATTTGATGCAGGATTCCGTTTGTAACTTGCATTCTTCGTGATATTTTGGACCACTTGTAAAATTATGACTTCAAATGAAACATTATGAATTGATGAGCTTCTCCTTGTTATTGTCTGGTGCTATGGTAAAATTATTTTGTTCTAAACAAACATTTTGGGTGAAGATGTGGTATTCCCATCTTGAGCATGAACTGCCTCCTGCGTTATTTTTGAACCTATTGCATGATATACAAAGTTTCCAATTTTTTAAAAACAAATACACTATGACTCCAACTTGTTCTCTTTGACTCAAAATAACCTCAAATGTTGAATGCACAAGATGGAAGGATAACTACCTACTTCATGATAAACCTTTGAATCACAAGTTTCAATGAAATACTTCAAATAACTTTATGGTTAAACCAAGTAGCATCGATCCAATAAAAAAACCATCAATCTTCCAACTTCCATTATGACTTGTAATGCAAAAGGAAATAAAAAAAGCCAATCCATGAGTGGTATATGTCTGAAAAACTCGATTGAAATTCCTCATGATCTACATTCATGAAATCATTTTTGAATATCTTGGATCCAAAATCAATTCCTTGAAATCAAAAGATTATGCATTATAGTAATGACTTTTGATATTTTTTACAACTCTAACTGAAGTGCAAATTGGATTCATATAATCATCCACCGTGAAACACTTGATTTGGTACACCCTGAGTGAAACCCTGACTCCAGTGAAACATATATATTTTTTTTGAAATTTATTTTATTAATAAAAGTAAATATGCGGGTAGGACAAATTTGGGGTATGACAGTCGCCTCATTTACGTTCAAAGCTTCGAACCCCTGGCTCATAGTTTCATGGATTTCATCATCCATCTCAATGTATTTGTATGTAGCCAGATGGCTAACAAAGATGTTCTCTTCGCCACAGATAGTGATACTCTGTCCTTCCCACTCATATTTCAATTTCTGGTGAATGGTCGACATAACTGCGCCAGCAGCGTGAATCCATGGTCGACCCAACAAACAGCTGTAGACCGGTTGAATGTCTATCACATAGAAAGTAGTCTGAAAGACCTGCAGACCGATTATCATAGGCAGCTCCACCTCTCCAAGAATAGACCTCTTGGAGCCATCAAAAGCCCTGACCACAAGATTGCTTGGTCGGAGAGCTATTCCATCATATTCGAGCTTGATAAGAGCTTTCTTCGGCAAGACATTGAGTGAAGACCCAGTGTCAACAAGAACATGAGAGAGTACAACCCCTTTTCACTCCAGGGTGATGTGCAAAGCTTTGTTGTGGTGACGTCCTTCCGTTGTCAAGTCAGCATTGGTGAAACCTAGCCCATGGCTAGTATTAACATTAGACACCACTGTCTCAAGATGATTTACTGTGATCTCCTCCGACACGTAGGCAGCGTGCAGGACTTTGAGTAGTGCATCCCGATGAGCTTCGGAACACAACAGCAAGGATAGGATGGAGATCTTAGAAGGAATCTGGTAGAGCTGATCCACAACTTTGTAGTCACTTCTTTTAATTATCCTCATAAATTCATCCACATCCTGATCAAAGGATGATTTATGAGTCTCTTTTGGCGCAGGTTCTTCAGGTGCCACACTTTTCCCTTTGCCTTTGGCAGCAGCCTCTGCCTCAGTACTAGTTCTTGGAGCTTGTGACGCAAAGAGGCGTCCGCTTCGGGTGAAGCCTCTGCCTCCCCCGACATTATCCACTTGTGAGGTAGGAATTGAAGAATCGAGAAGGACTTTTTCTCTGTTGCAGTAAAGGTCTGCACCATAATGCCATGGTACAACATTGTCTTTGTCATATGGAATAGGCCCTGGCACCGTGATGGTGACTGGGCTAACTGCAGCAGAGGTTGGAATCGTTATTGTATCTGGATCATAGAAAATGGTGACAGGACTTCTGGTGGATGTTGGTGGTGATTGATTGAAACTTGATTGTTGCTGAAACTGTTGCTGAGATTGTTGTTGATAATTGTTGGAATTTGGGACCGTTGCAGGGTCATAATAAATAGTGACAGTGGAGACGTCGTTGTTGGTGGTTGTTGTAGTTGTAGAAGTAGATGAGATGGAACTGTTGTTTGTTGAAGTGATGGAAGAAGTTTTTGCTGATTTTGTAGACGAGTCTGTGGGAACAATTGCCGTTGCAGTTATAGGAGAAACATTTGTTGTTGAAAAAGGAGTTGCTGGTGTTGTAGAAGCTGTTGTGGTTATTTGCAGAATGCCTTATTTGATCAAGCCATTGATGCCATTCCTCAAGCTTTCACACCCATTCACGGAAACCTAGTAAGATTCGCAACAGGCCTCACAACCTGGAAACACTTGGCATTTCAAAAGCTGAATACTTGCAGTATCTTCAATCAAACTCATGGGTGAGTCCTCCTCTATAGCATTAATCCTTGGCCCACCATGGCTGGGCATAGGATTCTTCATGACACTAGGAGGTGGTGCAAAATTCAGGGCCTTTGAATCTACTAGATCCTGGACCTTCATATGCAAAGCCCTGCATTTTTTTGTGGAGTGACCAGGTGCATTAGAATGAAAAGTACACATGGCGTTGACGTCGTAATTTCTTGGAAGGTTATGAGGATCGGGTGGAGCCAATGTCCTTAACTCGGCAAGATTAAGCTATTAGGAGTTGTGGCAGCAATGTGGCATATGGCATTGGAATAGGGTCAATCACCCTGTTGATCTAAGATGGCCGCTGCTGGAAAGGGCGTTGTTGTTGATTGTTGTTATTGTTGTTGTAGGATCTCTGTTGAGGAAACTGTGGTTGTTGAGGAAAGTGTTGTGGTTGTTGAGTATACTGAGGAGGTGGAGTAGGAATAGTGACGGAGGCAACTGATCTTGGCAAGTATTAGGGTCTCCCTCTTCCCATATGTACAGAGTTTGTTTCACCGGATCTGCAGGGTCCTGCAAATGGCTTCCTTGCACTGCTTGAACTGGCGCCTTTGTCGGAAATCTTTCCCATTTTCAGTAAGCTCTCAATTCTTTCCCCAACTATAACCACGTCTGCAAAGCTGGTAGAAGAAAATGCAGCCAACCTGTCAATATAAATACCCTGGAGAGTGTTCATGAACATATATGCCAACTCCCTTTCTGACATCGGGGGTTAAACTACAGCAGCCAATTGCCTCCACCTTTGGGTTTACTCTCTAAAACTTTCTCAGGAAGACTGTGACATTCCCATCAGAAGGGTCCTGTTTAGAGCCATGTCCAGATTATACTGATATTGACGAATGAAAGCTTCTGCCAAGTCTTTCCAATTTCTAACTGTGGCCCTGGTCAAGTGAGAATACCACTCTCGGGATGCCCCTGTCAGGCTATCCTCGAAGTAAAACATCCACAGCTTCTCATCCATGGTGTATGCTTTCAATCTCCCCAGGAAAGATTGAAGATGGGTACGTGGGCAGGATGTGCCATTGTATCTTTCAAAACAAGGAGGTTTGAAATTATGAGGAATTCTAACCCCCTCCACTAATCCCATGTCCATGACATCAAAACCCAGAGAGTTTTGGGATTCAAGAGACCTTAGCTTTTCTGTTATTTCATCCAACCGACGATCGTAAACTTCGTCTCCAGCCCCAACCATAGTAAATTGTTCTTCCTGAGGGTCTTCCTGCAAAGCCCTCCCTCCAGTGTTACCTTGGGTGTTTCTTATAGCATTGATGTTTGGGTTCAAATGAGGTCCAAACTCTAGGGGATCAGTACGAGGTTGTACGTGATCATTGTTACTGGTATCCCCTATACCTGGATGGTTTTCCTCGGGAGTTTGCTGCTCGACTAACTCTCTCAGTCTCTCCTGGCTCTGAGCTAAGCCAGTCATCACTGCATTAAATTGATTCATTTGGGCCCTCATCTCTGTCCTTTCATTGGCCATTTGGGTCCTCACATCAGTCAAGTCTTGTTGAACCTGATCCATTTGTAATCCCGGAAGGTTGTTTCTTGTCGGATACCGTTGCACTCTATTGATGGGGAACACCCTTCTGCGAGCAATGTTTCCTGAAACCACAACAAAGTGAGAAACAACAACAAAAACAAAACCTACAAAACAAAGAAATGATGTTAGTATGCAATGCAGGATGCCTATTTGTCTTCCAAGGGTATCCGATTTGGTTCTTTGGTTTTGACCTTTCCAAACCTCGAGGAATGATGATGTTGCAGAGAGATAAAGCCCATGAAATAATACAAACCATATATTACAAAAAATGTGAAGATACATAGTTTGATTACAATAAAGTTCCCATGGGGGGGAATGATACAATAACAAAATCAAAAGTACAAACAAAAGGAAAGTACAAGTACAAGGAAATCAAACATCCAGTCCAAAGTCATCCTCTCTGACTTCCTTCACGAGAGCCTCAGTCACTGGACCTACTGGGTGCTCTGTGATGGTCCTGATGAGGAGGTTCCTGGTGGCAATGGCACTGGTCAACTTCTTATGCTTATCCTGGTCCTTTGACCTCTTTAGCCCCACCTGGAGTTTCAACTCAGAGATCTCCTTCTGTGCTGCCAACAAAGTTGCCTGATTCTTCTTCTCACTAGCCTCCAGCTGCTCTATCCTAGCTTGGGTTCTCTGATATTCCTGTGCACGAGCCTCAGTGATCCTGATCCACCTAGCCTGACTCTCCTCTAAGTAATGCTCAGCTCTGGCCTTCTGAGTCTTAGCTTCCTTGCAAGCATTCTTCAGCACCAACTCTCCTGCTCTAGCCTTTCTGATGTAGTCATTTGTCTTCTCAATCTTGGTAAAGTGCTCAATATGGAGCTTCTCTAACCTTTCATTATCTAGACGGCTGTCATTCCTCTCCCAGAGGGTCTTCTTCAAAGCTTCAGAGAGCTGAGTATTCCTTTCCTTCAGTTTTTCAAACTCCTCCAAACTGACAGTAGTTGCAGGCTCCACTGCTGAAGGACCAGGTACATCCTCTAAGGTGAATGGCATCCGGGTGATATGTCCCCTGACACGAGACCAGTCAAGATATTGTGTTGAGGCTATGTTGTTGCATTTGCCAAGGATAACTGTCCCATTAGTCTGAATGTTGTCCCAAGCCCAGGCTGCTTGTCTGATAATGGCAAGATTGTGTTGGATGTCACAATAGAGGGTTTTTGTAAAATCTTGCCCTCTTGTACCAAAGCATACCCTAATTGCCTCTTGAAAATCAAAGGGTTGTAGTTGATGCAACCTTTTACTCCAATCAAGGGTACATTGGGATACTGCCCACAGCTAGTAATGATATCTTTACCCTTGGTGCTCTGAGTGCACCATCTGATGTCTCCTGATGTAAGGGCAATCAATCTCTTAGCCCAGTTCCTTGGCTGATGAGGATTCAAGAAAGTGTCTTACTTAGGCAAGTGCCTTAACAACCAACAATAGAAGAGGGGTGCACGACATCTGACCAATCTTCCTATTTGTTTCCCATTCCTTTGATGCACTGAGTAGTAAAAGTCTCCAAGCAAGGTAGGAACTGGGTTCCTCAGTAAGAACAGGTGAATAGCACTCTTACTTACAAACTTTGGCTCGTCTGCAAACAAGATGATTCCATATATGCTGAATTCCAAGAGTGCACAAACAGTATCCCACTTCCCTGCTGCAGCATGCAGGGTGGCCTGGGAGATCAAGAAATCTAAGTGAAGGCCTGGGATCCCAGCCTTGGTGGTCATGTTCTGATCAATAAGGGTAGGCTCCAAGTGCAAGGCCTTAGCTATATCTTCATTCTTGGGAGCAACCATCTCAGGGTTGAAAGGAATCCCCCTTCTGATAGGGACACCTAACAACATGGAGAACTCTTCCATCAATGGTCCTATCTGAAAATTTGGGAAAGTGAAACATCTGAGAGGAGGATCATAAAAATGCAAGCAAGTGTGGATCATGCTCCTCTGGGATGCTGATGCGTGTTTTTCGCAAGTATACGAACACGTCAGAGTAATATAAAAGATTGTCGAATCCACAGAGACCAAGTGTCAATCTATCGTACCTGTTGTTATGGTGTGTATCTAAGGCAACTAAATTTAAGGGTTTTAAGAAGGGTGCAATGGTAAATAAAATAATAATTTTTAAACAATAAACAAAGACAGGCTCGAATGTAATTCACGTAATCAATGATAATCCAGTACTTGTTAATGGAACTACTTATGGGCAATGTTTTCTACTTTGAAAAGAACTAATTTAACAGGAACTGTCGCTTTCGCGTATTCAGAACCGAGTTGTACTCTCTAATTAACCCCTCCTATTGTCACGGATAAAAAGGTGCGTACTGCGTTAGAGTAGTAAACCTATTTTTAAGAAATGTAGTATCTTGACTAAGTTGAAAAGTATTTTAACCTGGACTTCTTAGCAAAAAGAGGTTCTTACGAACCAGACTCTAAACTTCCTAACGCGTCCGAAAATCGTTTTAAAATCTCTTTTCTTTTTAATCTAAAAACTCCTAATGAACTATACAAAGCGCTTTTGGCTGTTTTTGAAATAGTTAAAAACAATTAGATTGAATTGAAAGATAAAATAGCCCTTAGGTGTTTCCACGAACAATTATACGGATTACTGGTTCAATTACGATCCTTACATTCTAACCTTTATGGAATTAGTTAGACATGATAAAGTAAAGATTCTTTTTATAGTTTTTCATAAAAGTAATTTAGTGCGAGTGCGGAAAGTAAATGAATTTAGTGCGAGTGCGAGAAATAAAGTAATTTAAAGCGAGTGCGGGAAATAAAGTAATTTAAAGCGAGTGCGGGAAATAAACGAAATAAAGTGCGAGTGCGGATAATAAAGAAAGTAAAGCGAGTGCGGAAAATAAACGAAATAAAGTGCGAGTGCGGATAATAAAGAAAGTAAAGCAATGCGAGAAATAAATAAAAGTAAAGCAATGCGGAAAAGATAAAATACGAACTGGAATTAAAATGGCGGCAGGATTAACTTCCTCCAGAGTGCTCCAAAACTCGATCGCACAGACAGATTACAGACTCGATCACTCGATTGCAGAAACACCCCGATGTGGAATGGCAACTGCTTTGAAACTGATATATGCCTAGAGAAATCTAATTTTGGATGAAGAAAAACGAAAATCTAAGGTCCTATTTATAGGAAAACTGAAAGCATGAAAAGACTGGGATGCCCCTCCACTAAAAAGTGGAGGTTACTGAAATTAGCCTTGTGGCGCCCGCCACAAGGTCATGGTGCCCGCCATGGTCCCTACAGGGGATTGGAGAGTGGAGATCGTGGGTCTTAGAGGTTGAGGAGTGGTCTTGAGTCGTGGCCACGTCATGGCTAACCCCATGGCGCCCGCCACGGTGGGTGCCGTAAGTGCAAAACGCTGAATTTCTAGGTTTTCGTCCGTTTTCACTCCTTTTTCGCTCCCTTTCTCGATTCAAGCCCCGATTATTATAAAAACCTGAAAACATAAGAAAACAAAGTAATAACATAACAAAACAACAATAAAAGCTAAGAATGCATGCGAAATCGGAGTCAGAAACACGGTGAATTTTAGTGTGATCAAATTCTCCCACACTTAAACCTTTGCTTGTCCTCAAGCAAACATTAAAGCTTAAGAAAATATGGTGTCAACACGTGTCTTTGGGCTAAAGGGCTTCTAAGTTCAAGTCAGGATGCAGTGACAGATACTAACTAAGTGAACCAAGGGTACCATAGTAACACAAACACAAACTTCAATCCTATATTAACCACTCCATATCATCCCACAATACCTAGGCCTATCTTCTCATCTTTTTGTGTCCTTTTCATTCAGGCGCAATCACATTAAGCCCGTTATCCGTACATGCTTCATAGTAGAGTGACCGGTTAGTGATTCTGACCCATAACATAAGGTTTCTGGCACATAAGCATGTGTAAACCTATTTTTCTTTTTTTTATTAGCACTGGATCATTCACTTATGTTCATCGGCCCCCTACGTAGAGCATGCTTAGGCCGGAGCTGACTGCTAAAATAAACTACTTAGGACAATTTTTTTGAATGATAATAAAGGCCATTGTGCGGGGTTTAGGAGTGATTCCTATATTCAAGAGGTCTATGTTGCTAAAATGGTTCTGATGTTTCAAAAAGTTGACCTAAGTCACCACATCCTAATCTAAACCTGTCTCAAAGCCCAAAAAACATGTGAAACAACATTATTTTCTTTTTAAAATTTTTCTGGTAAGGCTAAGGAAATGGGAAAAAATGAAGATGAACTAAAAATACACTATACTGGTGACTCGTCAGACTCATGCATTATCTAAGAAAAATAAATTACTGAAAAGGGAAATAACTGAAAGGAAATAATTAACTAAAAAGGGAAATGACAGAAAACAATAAAATCCCCTCCCACACTTAAATCGAACATTGTCCCCAATGTTTCGAAATAAGATAAGGGGGGTAACCTGAAAAAGACTACTGAGGAGGAGCACTGGTGCCCTCGCCGTCTTGCTGTGATGGTCTGGAACGACGGGATCTACTACGATGCTGGTCCCTCCGGTCGAGTCGTGCTGATAAAGCAGCCTGAGCACTCCGGACCTCTCGAAGGTTACCTAAGATGGAACCCTGAGTGGCTTCTACAAGCTGGTAGTGCCGGTTGTTGAACTCTTTCTGACGGTTCTGCTCTAATGAAATATCGTTCAAGGTACGGCAAACGTTGCTATAAGCACGATCCGAAACCAATCGCGATTGTTGCATGAAGCTCATGTTGTCCGTCAGCTGTTGTGAAATAGTAGAGAGAAGGCCATCACGCCTTTCTTCTCTGGCTGTCATATCACGCCACATCTCCTCGGTGACATAGAATCCAGGATCAGTACCTGCAACAGGGTTAGAGGAAGATGGTGCGGTGTGTGACTGTGAAGGACGATGGGGGGACATGTGAGGGATGGGAGACTGCTCTCTCCGATCATACTCTTCATCAGTGTCATGTGCCTCCCCATCGAGAATATTAGGAGGAAGTGGACCCAAAACACGTGGAGCATTAAGATCATAGGTCCAGTTCCTTTCATCACGTACATCAGTACGTCTACTGCATGGTAAAGCAACAGATGGGATAGCTACCCCATGAACCATCAACTCATAACCACCTTCTCTCCTCGTTCGACACAATTTCATGTCTTTCAGAAATTTTAAATTAATTGTGCGAGGAGGTAGTGGTTCAAGTGTAGCTATCTCATCGTTCAGGCCAAGAGCCCGAGCAATAGACGTAATAAGCCCTCCAAAAACAATCGGTCCTGTTTTATTAGTAAATAAAGTCATGTGGGCAAGCATAAACGGGACCGGATTGATGTGGATTCTAGTGAGGCATCCTTGCAAAAATAGGAGTTCACGAGCATTTACCTTGTTTGGACTTTCCCGGCCAAAAATAGTACATGCCAAAAGAAGTCTAAAAACTCTTATGGCCGGGTTGTGAATGGTCGACGCAAGTATCCCTTCAAAAGAATTAATTGAAGTACTTGAAAGACTTTGCCAGAAGGTAAATACCTCGGCCGACCACTCCGCATCCAAAGGTGCCTCACAAATTGCACCTTCCCTATGAGGGATTCCTAACAAACCTGCTAGATCGTCGGTACTGAATTCATACTCAATTCCAAACAGTCTAAAAATAACAGTACCGACAGTGCTAGCAGTGTTAGGACTGACAGTGTATATCAAAGAACTCAAAAACTCAGTTGTCAGCCTCTCATAGGTAGGTTCCTGATTAATGAAAATATTATGCAAGCCTAGAAATTCTAATAAATTAAAAACACTATGATAAATACCCAAAGCATACAGACAGTTATCGTCGACGTACCTAGTCGAGAGAATTTCTCGACTTTGAAGCCTCTGAATAATTTTCCGTTACCTATCGCCCGGTCTTCCATCACGAAGAAGAAATCCGTTGAACTCCATTGTTGATAGCTCCTTAGGTAGTGAAAATGGTAGAAAAGTGATTTATGAGGGGAATGATAAAGTTTTGATTTTTTTGGTTTTTGGTGGATGAAAATGAAAATGGATGTTGGATATGTTTTATGGATGGAGGGTATTTTGGAAATGGTGGAGCTTTAATGGGGTTCAAGGAGGTTTTGGAAGGTTGTAAAAATGGGTTTTTGGTGAAGAAAGGGATGAAAATGGTGGAAATGGGGATTCAGCCCCGTACTTGTTGTTGGTACGGTGTGGCGCCCGCCACAGGGCCTATGGCGCCCGCCACAAGGCCAATTCCTGGGCCTTGGGTTTTTGGATCCTCCTTTTTGGGCCTTCCTTGCACCTTTGGTCTTCGGGGGGGTCTGGATAGCGTTTTCTTCTTCTTTTCAAGGCATGAGGCTTGCATATTTTTTTGTAAAGACAAAAATGAAAATATTTTTGTCTTATATTTTTTTTCTTTGCACGACAAAAATAAAATAAAAAAATAAAAAAAAATAATTAAAAATCAAAAAAGAAAAAGAAAAATTAACATTAGTGCATAATATGTATATATAGGAGGAATTCAAAGTACATGAAAATATAAAAGCTGCAATAAAGTAAAATATGTCTGGCAATGCGATAAATAAAATAAAGCGTATAAAAGGAAATTAAATACTAGGGGTAGTGCTGTCAGTGTAGAATGAGTCATGTGGTAGGCGTCTTTTCCTGGCTTGATCCACGAATCTCAGCTATCTCCCTCCGAAGCTCTTCAATCGCCTGATATAGAGCATCGGCCTCTGAGGCATGAGTGAGATCAGAAACCTGCATCTGTAACTCTAAGTCTGCCACTTCCTGCTTGAGTAGGGCAGTCTCCTTACGGAGCTCATAAATCTGTGTTTGTAGGTCAGGTGGCTGCAGAGACATATTGTTAGACATAACAGTGATTCGGGGAGTAAGAGGTGTAGGAGTGTACTCAGCGGCGGGAGGCGATTTCGGCTCTTCGACAGTCTCTCCATAACCCTCTAGAGCATAACTCCAATTTTCAGGATCATGGACACTGGTCATCAGCGGATCTGGTAATGTAAAATAGTGTATCGCTTCGCCGTCGATCATCAATCTAAACATGTTGGGCTCAAAAGAAGCCCTCCTCATCAGTCCTCTATCAAGACAAAAATCAATATCCAGGGTGGTGTAGCAGCAGAAGGTCCTGAGGTGCAATAACTTGCGAGACAAACCCAATGCAGTAGCTATCTGTGTAACAATCCCACCGACATGGATGATGCCTACTGATGATCTGGCAACACTAGCCAGGCCCTTCAACAGAAAGTTGCCACAAGCAACCGAGCGAGACTGAGTCGCACAAAACAGTAGGAAAATCTCCTCTTCACTTAGCAGTGTCTCTGTATCTGGCAAACCTAGGAAAGAATGTGCTAGAGTCATCTGGAAGTACCTCAATGCAGGGTTGTGGATTACCTGAGAAAACTAGGTAGAAGGATCTTGGCTCCCTCCACCTGATATTTTAGTCCAAAACTTTTCCACTTCTCTGCTCATAAAATACCCCATCGGAGTCTCTGGAATAGCATCAGGAGTAGTCTGGAAACCTAGCAAATCACCAAACTCTTTGTGAGAGAATGAGTAGTCAATCCTGAACAACCTGAAAACAGCGAGTCCATCGGGTCCAGCCCAAGGGTCATGATGAAACGAGCTGAGGAACTCAAGAGTCAAGTTCCTATAAGTGTTGTTCCTGTAGTCAAACTGGCCCCAGTGGAGTTGATGGCATAAGAATCTGACGCTTGGCTCTATCCCCAAGGCATCCATGCAGTCATGGTCAGGGTACCTGGTAGGAGCCATAGGGCGTCTCATGTGGACATGGTAACGCTCTCTCTGTGCATCGTCTCTAAAGGCCACGTGCATGTCATCAGGGTTCTGCATTCTGTACAAGGTTAGCAAACAAGTCCTGAAAGCACATAAAACATTCAATTGTTAGTCCTGACATGATAATAATATAAACAAATTAAAATAAAGTAAAAGTAAAAAATAAAAAGTACAAAAATAAGAAGAACCATGGGTTGCCTCCCATGCAGCGCTTGTTTAACGTCATTAGCTCGACGACAGATTTTTAAACATCATTGGAAGGATATGGTGGATCACTCAGAGTATGGTAGGTGTATGTTGTTGGGATGTCACCTCCTTCGTAGGGATTCAACCTCTGTCCATTGACGATGAACGGTTTACATGTCTGGTTCTTGATTTCAATAGCACCGGATCTTAGGATCTTAGATACTTCGAAAGGGTCAGTCCATCTCGAACGAAGCTTACCTGGAAAAAGTTGTAACCTAGAATCGAACAGGAGAACAGGATCGCCTATTTTGAAGTATCTTCTTATGATTCTTTTGTCATGCCAAGCTTTTGTTCTTTCTTTGTATATGATGGCATTTTCGTAGGCAGATTGTCTGAGCTCTTCTAACTTGTGGATATCAAGGATACATTTCTCACCAGCAGTCAAGTAATCCAAATTCAAAGTTTTGATGGCCCAATAGGCCTTATGCTCCAATTCAAAAGGTAAGTGACATGATTTTCCATAGACCAGTTGATAAGGGGTTGTTCCTATAGGAGTTTTGAAAGCGGTTCTATAGGCCCATAATGCTTCTTGAAGTTTCTGTGACCAATCCTTTCTAGATATAGAGACAGTCTTCTCGAGGATTTGTTTGATCTCCCTATTAGATACTTCCACTTGTCCATTGGTCTGTGGGTGGTATGGTGTTGCTACTCTATGCTTAACTCCATACTTGCTTAAAAGTTTATCAAATATTCTCGATATGAAGTGTGATCCTCCATCACTTATGACTAAACGAGGTGTTCCAAACCTAGGAAATATATAGTTTTTGAATAATTTGATGACTATTATGGTGTCGTTCGTGGGTGCGGCGATAGCTTCAATCCATTTAGACACGTAGTCAACTGCTACTAAGATGTACTGATTTCCAAAAGATGGTGGGAACGGTCCCATAGAGTCTATACCCCATACGTCGAAGAGTTCTACTTCTTGGATATTTCTTAACGGCATTTCATTACGTCTTGAAATATTTCCTGTGCGTTGGCATCTATCACACTTGACAATGAAAGCATGGACATCACGCCACATAGTAGGCCAGAATAGGCCAGCTTGAAGAATCTTAGCGTAGGTCTTAGATGTGCTCGCATGTCCACCATAGGGTGCAGAGTGACAATGCTCAATTATATTATTTACCTCTTCTTCTGGAACACAACGGCAGAAAATGCCATCTTTACCTCTCTTGAAAAGAAATGGTTCGTCCCAATAGAAGTTTCTCACATCACTATAGAACTTCTTCTTCCGGTGGTAGTTTAGATCAGGGGGTATGATGTCAGCGGCTAGGTAATTAACAAAGTCTGCATACCAAGGTACATTACTTATAGATAAGGATTTATGAAAATGCTCATGAGGGTCTGGGTTATCTTCTTCAATAGTTTCTAGTTGGGCTATCAGTCTATCATAGGCAAAATCGTCATTTATGGGTACTGAGTCAGGTTTCAGGTATTCTAGCCTAGATAGGTGATCAGCTACCACATTATCAGTGCCTTTCTTATCACGGATATCCAAATCAAACTCTTGTAATAATAGAATCCATCGAAGTAACCTAGGCTTGGCATCCTTTTTGCTTAGTAAGTAACGAATGGCAGCATGGTCGGTATAAACTATAATCTTGGCTCCTACTAGATAAGATCTAAATTTGTCTATTGCAAAAACTACAGCTAGGAGCTCTTTTTCGGTTGTTGCGTAGTTGAGCTGTGCAGCGTCTAGGGTTCTACTGGCATAATAAATCACATGTAACTTCTTATCTTTTCTTTGACCTAGAACGGCTCCAACAGCATAATCACTGGCGTCACACATTATCTCAAACGGTTCTGACCAATCAGGGGGTTTCATTATAGGTGCTGAAATCAGAGCTTGCTTCAGAAGATTAAATGCTTCAGTACATTTTTCATCGAAGATAAATTCAGCATCTTTCATTAAAAGACCAGTTAAGGGCTTTGTTATTTTGGAGAAATCCTTGATAAAACGTCGGTAAAATCCGGCATGTCCAAGAAAACTTCTTATCTCCCTGATAGTCTTCGGCGGTTTTAGATTCTCTATGACTTCTATTTTTGCTTTATCTACCTCTATACCTTTTTCGGAAACTATATGTCCTAAAACAATCCCTTTGGTGACCATGAAATGACATTTTTCCCAATTTAGCACAAGGCTTACCTCCACACATCTCTCCAGGATTTTCTCAAGGTTGACAAGACAATTTTTGAAATCTGATCCACAAACTGAGAAATCGTCCATAAATACTTCCATAATTCCATCTAAATAATCAGCAAAGATAGACATCATGCAGCGTTGGAAAGTTGCAGGAGCATTACAAAGTCCAAAAGGCATTCTTCTATAGGCAAAGGTTCCAACTGGGCATGTAAAGGTAGTTTTTTCTTGATCTTCGGGGTGAATAGGTATTTGGAAGAATCCTGAATATCCATCTAAATAGCAAAAGTAAGAGTGTCTGGCTAGGCGCTCCAACATTTGGTCTATGAATGGTAATGGGAAATGGTCCTTCCTAGTTGCTTTATTTAATTTTCTATAATCTATGCACATACGCCAACCTCCATCGGTTCTTTTTGCTACAGGTTCGCCCTTCTCGTTTTGCACGACTGTGATGCCTCCCTTTTTAGGTACTACATGCACAGGACTCACCCATTTACTGTCCGAGATCTGATATATTATACCTGCCTCTAGTAACTTAAGAACTTCAGTCTTAACTACAATACTCATTATAGGATTTATTCTTCGTTGGTGTTCTCTGGAAGGTTTTGAATCTTCTTCAAGCAAAATCCGATGCATGCATACGGATGGGCTTATTCCTTTTAGATCAGAGATCTTATATCCTAAGGCTGAGGGGTACCTACGTAAAACTTCTAATAATTGATCGGTTTCTTCTTGGTTTAAGGTAGCACTGACTATAACTGGACGGTTCATATCTTCATCGAGAAATTCATATCTCAGGTTTTTAGGCAGTTCCTTAAGTTTTACGGTCGGTTTCATAGGGCAAGGCATAGGATCTGGGGTAAGAGATAAACATTCGTGAAGGTTATCATCAATGTAGGGTCTTTTATAATTGTCATCTTCCAAAATAAGGGTTGATGGCAATTTTATAGATTCATTTTCTTCTTCCTGTTCTAATTCCCTAATGCATTCTTCGATGATATCTAAGGCATAACAAGCATCTCCTATCACAGGTGCCATAAGAAATTTTGACAATATAAATTCTATCTTCTCGTCACCTACCTCAAAAGTTAGTTTTCCTTTTTTAACATCTATTACGGCTCCAGAAGTCGATAAGAACGGTCTACCTAGGAGGATTGGTATGTCGTCATCTTCTTTAATGTCCATGACAACAAAATCAGTAGGTATAAACAGCTGACCTATCCTAACAGGGACGTCTTCAAGTATGCCTATAGGGTATTTAACGGATCTATCGGCTAATTGAAGTGACATCTTAGTAGGTTGTAATTCTCCTAAGTTTAATCTCTCACAAAATGCTAAAGGCATTAAGCTTACACTAGCTCCTAAGTCTAGAAAAGCTTTTTCGATGACATGATTCCCCAAAACACAAGGAATGGAAAAATTTCCGGGATCTTTATCTTTCTTTGCTAACCTATTTTCGGAAATAGAATTACATTCCACGGGTTTTAGATCTTCAAGTCTACGTTTATTTGTAAGTATGTCTTTGAGAAACTTAGCGTAAGAAGGTATTTGGGTGATGGCTTCTGTAAAGGGGATTTCTACGTGAAGTTTTTCTATAACCTTAACGAATTTTTGATATTGATTATCGATTTGGGTTTTCTTTAATCTTTGAGGGTAAGGTATTGGTGGTTTGTATGGCGGTGGTGGTACATAGGTTTTATTTTTAGGTTCTTCTCCTTTTTCTTGACTTTCCGGGGTTTCAGGCTTCTCTGGTTCCTTCTCCTCATTCCTCTCAGAAGTTTCGGGCTCACTTAATCTAGGGTTCAAAGGTTCCTTATAAGCGGTTCCACTTCGTAGAGTAATGGCATTAGCTTGCCCTTTCGGGTTTTGTTGAGGTTGTCCAGGGAACTGTCCTCCAGGTGTAGTCTGTGGGGCTTGGTTTAACGCTACCTGAGAGATCTGGGTTTCAAGCATTTTATTATGAGTAATGATTTGATCAACCTTGGTTCCTAACTGGGTAATTAGTTCGTTAACATGGATGTTTTGGTTCATGAACTCTTTGTTTTGTTTTGCTTGAGCAGTGATGAAGTTTTTTACAACTTCCTCAAAGCTCGGGCTTGGTGGTACAGGTTGCATAGGTTGATTTGTTCTTGGGGCTTGGTAACCTTGTTGTCTCGGAGGTGCGGTATTTTGAATAGGGTTATTATTTTTGTAGGAGAAGTTTGGGTGATTCCTCCATCCAGGGTTATATGTGTTTGAAAATGGGTTCCCTTGGGTATAGTTTACTTGCTCAGTGTTGGTCTCATTCAACAGATTGCATTCGGCGGATTGGTGTCCTTGCGTTCCACATATCTCACAATTCGGCGAAACTGCGGCAACAGTATTCGGAGTTGCATACATATGTTCGACTTTAAGGGCCAACGCGTCCATTTTAGCCTGCATCATGTCTATAGAGCTTAGCTCATGTATTCCTCCTTGGGCTTCCTTATTTTCCACTGTCGCTCGTTCTTCTCCCCATGATTGATGGTTTTGGGCCATATCCTCGATAAGGGAACTAGCTTTAGGGTAAGGTTTGTTCATCAGTGCGCCACCAGCGGCAGCGTCGATGGTCATTTTAGTGTTATAATGAAGTCCATTATAGAAGGTTTGGATGATTAGCCAATTTTCTAAGCCATGATGTGGGCATGCTCTCAATAGTTCTTTATATCTCTCCCAGGCTTCGAACAACGACTCTCCTTGGTGTTGGGTAAATCTAGTTATTAGGTTTCGAAGAAGAGCGGTCTTACTCGGGGGAAAATATCTAGCAAGGAAAACTTTCCTAAGGTCATCCCAAGTTGTTATTGAATTGGGTGGAAGGGAATCTAACCATGATAGAGCTTTATCTCTGAGGGAAAAGGGAAATAATCTTAAGTGTATCGCCTCAGGAGAAGCTCCATTGGTTTTAAAGGTGTCTGCTAACTGAAGAAAGTTTTTTAAATGTTGGTTCGGGTTATCAGTAGCGAGACCTGCGAATTGTCTCTGTTGCACTAATTGCAGCAGGGATGGTTTAAGTTCAAAATTATTGGCTGGGATAGTGGGGTTTACTATACTGGAACTAGGTTCCTCGTTTGATGGTTGGGCGAAGTCCTTAAGAGGTCTTCGGTTTTGATCTTCGGCCATAGCTCTCCTATTCCTATGGAAAAATAAACGTGCGCGAGCGTAACGTTCAGGTTCAGCTAGAGGGTCTACTAAACTTCCGGCACTGCGAGTCTTTCGCATTGACCGGTGGGTAACAACCTTAGTCTAAACGGTATAACTACAGGGTAATGAAATTTGACGATATTGGTCCCCGGAAACGGCGCCAAAAACTTGATGCGTGTTTTTCGCAAGTGTACGAACACGTCAGAGTAATATAAAAGATTGTCGAATCCACAGAGACCAAGTGTCAATCTATCGTACCTGTTGTTATGGTGTGTATCTAAGGCAACTAAATTTAAGGGTTTTAAGAAGGGTGCAATGGTAAATAAAATAATAATTTTTAAACAATAAACAAAGACAGGCTCGAATGTAATTCACGTAATCAATGATAATCCAGTACTTGTTAATGGAACTACTTATGGGCAATGTTTTCTACTTTGAAAATAACTAATTTAAAAGGAACTGTCGCTTTCGCGTATTCAGAACCGAGTTGTACTCTCTAATCAACCCCTCCTATTGTCACGGATAAAAAGGTGCGTACTGCGTTAGAGTAGTAAACCTATTTTTAAGAAATGTAGTATCTTGACTAAGTTGAAAAGTATTTTAACCTGGACTTCTTAGCAAAAAGAGGTTCTTACGAACCAGACTCTAAACTTCCTAACGCGTCCGAAAATCGTTTTAAAATCTCTTTTCTTTTTAATCTAAAAACTCCTAATGAACTATACAAAGCGCTTTTGGCTATTTTTGAAATAGTTAAAAACAATTAGATTGAATTGAAAGATAAAATAGCCCTTAGGTGTTTCCACGAACAATTATACGGATTACTGGTTCAATTACGATCCTTACATTCTAACCTTTATGGAATTAGTTAGACATGATAAAGTAAAGATTCTTTTTATAGTTTTTCATAAAAGTAATTTAGTGCGAGTGCGGAAAGTAAATGAATTTAGTGCGAGTGCGAGAAATAAAGTAATTTAAAGCGAGTGCGGGAAATAAAGTAATTTAAAGCGAGTGCGGGAAATAAACGAAATAAAGTGCGAGTGCGGATAATAAAGAAAGTAAAGCGAGTGCGGAAAATAAACGAAATAAAGTGCGAGTGCGGATAATAAAGAAAGTAAAGCAATGCGAGAAATAAATAAAAGTAAAGCAATGCGGAAAAGATAAAATACGAACTGGAATTAAAATGGCGGCAGGATTAACTTCCTCCAGAGTGCTCCAAAACTCGATCGCACAGACAGATTACAGACTCGATCACTCGATTGCAGAAACACCCCGATGTGGAATGGCAACTGCTTTGAAACTGATATATGCCTAGAGAAATCTAATTTTGGATGAAGAAAAACGAAAATCTAAGGTCCTATTTATAGGAAAACTGAAAGCATGAAAAGACTGGGATGCCCCTCCACTAAAAATTGGAGGTTACTGAAATTAGCCTTGTGGCGCCCGCCACAAGGTCATGGCGCCCGCCATGGTCCCTACAGGGGATTGGAGAGTGGAGATCGTGGGTCTTGGAGGTTGAGGAGTGGTCTTGAGTCGTGGCCACGTCATGGCTAACCCCATGGCGCCCGCCACGGTGGGTGCCGTAAGTGCAAAACGCTGAATTTCTAGGTTTTCGTCCATTTTCACTCCTTTTTCGCTCCCTTTCTCGATTCAAGCCCCGATTATTATAAAAACCTGAAAACATAAGAAAACAAAGTAATAACATAACAAAACAACAATAAAAGCTAAGAATTCATGCGAAATCGGAGTCAGAAACACGGTGAATTTTAGTGTGATCAGATGCATCCAGGTCCATGATCATGTCCATAATGCCCCCATAATGTTCCCTGAATAAAGGGACATGATCAGGAGTGATGAGAGACTGGATCTGTCTGATGCCTGTCAGAGTGGGCTCAAAGAAATGGTATGTGATGTTGCTTTCCTGGAAGTGTCCATGCTGACAATGGATGCTGATGAAGGAGATTGAGGATAACTGCGGAAGATAACTGGAGAAGATACTTGAGAGGATATCTGATGAAGACAACTGGTGAAGATAACTAGAGAAGGTGCTGAAGAAGAAACTCTGAGGAAGGCAACTGATGAAGATGCTGGTGCAGATAACTGAAGAAGTTTGAGCAGCAGAACAGGTCAAAACCAAACCAAAGGCAAGATGTGGATACCCTGTAAAACAAATAGACAAATGTTAAATGATGCAAAATGATATATGCAGAATGATATGCAAAGGGTTTGTGATCAAGTGCTGGATCTGTTATCTGCCTTGATAGGGTTCATGTGTGTTCATAAGTCCGGATGAAGGTTTAGAAAACAAGTAACTAGGTGGGGGACTCAAATAAAGAGTCACAAGTCCAGGGTTTCACAAGAACAGTCCAAAATGATACAACCTTAACAAAACTAGTAACAAGGTATGATGAGGCCAAGGGTTCCTGCAAACCTGTAAACATCACAACCCCATCACATCTATTGTTCTAGAACAAGGATCCTCAGACTTGGATCAGTTATGAGAAGTGTAAACACTTCTAACCCGGAGGTACAGTGTTTACAATAACCATAAAGGATCCTCCTCTAATTCACCTCAGATGCTGAAGGTCATAAAAGGTCATCCAGACTTAGCAGGCTTCCTAGATAGCCCTAGTACTACAGGAAATTCGTAGCACTGAGTTCTCAAGAAGAAACCCATATCTGAACCGTGTTTCATATTCCCGCACCAGACCAAAATGGAATGAGAAAGAATATGAAGCCACTATATCCTATGTGTCACCGAGGTCCCCGGTATGGAACCTTAATCACTCAACAATCCCACCCACCAAAGCAGACAGGAGATCCAACACAAATGATATGATAATAACAGTATAAAATGCATTAGACTGTAAATGAAAGCAATAAATAAAGCTATACAGAAAGCAATAAATAAAGAGATAAACAAAAAAGCACAAGTAGCACATAACACCCCCATAAACACAAAGCAAACACGCGTTAGGAGAAACCCACAAAAAGAACCAGAAGCCCTAGTTGCAAGATCCTTTCCCCAGCAGAGTCGCCAAGCTGTCGCTCCCCCAAAAAGACACCGAGTCAGATAGGGTACAGATTTTAAACACCCCAAATTTGCCCTCACCCATTCACACCATGGCTTGTGATCTCCTCATATGCATAAACACAATCATAGCATCTCATACCACATTTTTGATTCACTGCATTGTCTCAAAGTCATCTGCATCTAGAGTTTGTGATCTGAGCAATCCAAGGGGCCATTTGAGCCACTCCAAAGGTCATCAATCACTTCAAAGGGGTCCATGTATGTTCAAGCATCATATTATATCCTCTCAAAGTCAAGAATGTCAAAAAAAATCACAAGAACTGAGAATGGTATGGAAGCAGAGCCAGGTTTGACTGCACAGATGACCTAAAATTAGGGTTTTGGTTTCAGAGGCCATAACTCCAATTTTTTGGTCATTCTTGTTTCTATTGGTCTCTATATGGTATGGGGAGCATGCATATCAATTTTCATGAAGAAATTCCATGGGGAAGTCATCTGATCAAGGGTTGACTTTCTGAGCAAGTCAGTGTAAAATCAGGGCATCTGAGGCCCCCAATGACCCAACCAAAGGGTGTTCTTCATTATTTTGATTGTGTATGATCTTTATTTGATCATAGAAGATGTTAGAAGTTCACAAAATTGGAGAATTTCAAGTCATTTGCAAAGTTGACTTTTTGGGAAAGTTGACTTATTTTGAAAATTGCCATTTTGGGAAACTTTTTCAACCCTTGCTTTTTGATTCAAAAATGCTTCAAATGAAAAAACTTTGGCCATGAAAGTTGTAAAATGGATCATTCCCTTTTCAAAAAGTACAAGAACATGACCTAATTCCTTTTGGATCAAAAGTTATGGCTTGTCAAAGTTGGCAAAAATCACAAAATTTCAAGTTTTCTACCAAAGAGGCAAAGTTGCAAATTCACTTGCCAAGGCAAATTGAGCTATCAAATAAACTTCTAATCTTCATACAAGCATGTACCAAGACCTAAAATTCAGAATGGGCCAAGGGATCACTCATTTTTATGCCTTATGGAGCAAGAAATTTCATAAGAAGCAAAAGTGAGGCAAGTTGCAAAAACTCACTCAAGTTTGAATCCACTTGCTTGCTGACTTCATAATCAATCCTAGGGCTCTCCACACTTCTTGCTGCGCAGGACACCCCATTTGTCCTTGGCTAGCTAGCAGCCCATGCCTCTCTTACACAAATTTGACATTTTGGCAACTTGAGCCATACCAATCACAGCAGTACACATCAACTCATCTGACCTATCACACTTGTTTATACAAACCAAAAGAAAGCCATTTCTCATACAACACAAGCCTGAAAGCACCAAGAAGACAGCTCTCTCATTTTCCACCCCATTTGCAAAAGCATTCGAAACACTCTCTACAAGCTGCAAACACATAAACAAACTTCACAAACAAACTCAGCATACTTCACTGATCAAAAAGCACCCATCACCATAGCCTGAAACTCCCTGAATCAAAAACACGATCACCACCCCCCTTGAACAGAACTTCTGTAATCTTCCAAACCAACCATCACAAACTTCTTCCAAGTATCAAGACTTCATCAGGGGCTTAAGAGGAGTGGTTTGCACAAAGAAAGAAGGTCAGAAAGTTGCAAACTGAGAAAGCTCAAGCTCAGGTATCTCAAGAACTTTTTTTCCAGAAATGAGTTTTTAAGTTTCTAGATTGTTCCTCATGCTTTGTTGATCACTCTGATGTTTTTACTTTTTGAAATGGTTGAGAAATAAGCATGTAATCGTGTTCTGAAATTTTTCTGACCTAAGTATGTTTTGCCATGTTGTATGTCATTTGCATTTCATAACTTTTCATGTATGTTCATGGTTTTAAGCATGCTTCTCTTGCATCCATATGTTTGTATGATCATCCCCATGCCTTGCCTCATGGGTACACCATCTCTTGGAATCATTAACATCACATACATGCTTCTAGTTTTGGTTTGCATCATCCCATTTCATCTCATTCTACATTGCATTACATTTCTCTCACTAACTTTTCAGGTGGTAAGTTGTTTTGAGAAGTGAACTTGCCTTCACTTCTCACAATCTCTTTTCATCCCTCTTATGCATCATTGCTGCATTTTGTCTTGTGTTTGAGATTGATCTTGCTCATTCTTCTTCATCTTACCTTCTTTCTTCAAGTGACTTGTCTTCTTAAATGAAGCAAGTTACTTTGCTTCTCTTGCTCCTTTCATTTGCTTCCTGGTGGTTTCTCTGAAGATCTTTCTTTTAAACCTCACAAACCTTAGGAACAACCAAGCATGACAATAATTAGGGTTTTGGTTAGTCCCCCATTTAGATTTTACCTTTGTGTCTCATTGAGTCTTCTCTTCTCATCTCATAATCAGGGACTAAACCCTAAAGGTTTTAAGGCTTTGTGATTAAGCTTATGCCTGCATCCTTCTATTAGGATGGAGTGTATAACTTTAATCCTAAGTGTTAAATCCTTAATGTGTTTAAATCCTTTAATCAATTCACTTAATAATCGTCAAGGCATCAAGCTTGTAACTTGGGCCTTGCATTAGGGTTCTAATTCTTCCTTAACTGGTTAAGAAGGACTAACCCTAGTGTTAATGGACAAGTCCACCTCAAGTTGTCTTACAAACCATAAAACTTACTTCTTCATCTTATCATTAACTAAAAAACCACTTAATAAAGGCTTTGTTTTGTCATGAAGTTAATCCCTAATCATGGATTAAGTTGAGGAGCTTTCCTCAGCTTAAACATTCTCATCTATTATCCTTCTATTAGGATGGTGTAATGAGTCTGTTTAATCCTTGATTATGGCTTAATCTCATTACTTAACACTAAACAAAAACACCAAAAACATCTAAATAATCACAAGTAGGTCAATGATCTTAATCCTACACCATGGTGATTAAGTGTGAGAAGCTGACTTCACACTTAAGGCATTCTCATTACCCCTAATCAGAGGGAAGATGTGGTGAGTTTACTAACCCATTGGTTTAGGCTTAAGCTCATTAATCTATGACAAACTTTCAAAAGCAATAAAAGATTGAAAACTCAAAAACAAACAATAATCGTCTCCTTCGGGATTCTCTTCTCATCTAACTCATTCACAAACGGGAACTTGCTTCTTCCGTCTAATGCAAGACAGATTGCACCTGAGCCAGACAGGTCATACACTTGAGCATGGGCAAGTAAGCAGTTCACAAGTCAATTCATCCCTCAGTCTCTTTGGGTCGAACTACGGCGTTCTGACTTCCACATTGCACGAGAGGATACGTAGGCATAACTTAACAGTTATCGAACAAAAGTCTCTGTGTATTCCCCCTCTTTCAGCATTATTTTCTTAGCCTCATGATCTTGAGCATCTTATTCCTGTTCTTACACTGACACTGTACATATCTCACTTCACACTTCTTTTACACTGACACTTGTACATCCTTTTCCAGCTCTTTGTATACAAAATTGCACTGACACTACCCCTTTCAAACACAAATCTTTTAAGCGTGGATCCCGTCGAGTACGACGGAAAATCTGGGTGCTAATACCTTCCCAGATTGTAACCAACCCCCTTTCTCAGTATCTCTGGTTCGCAACCGTCTTATCCATATCTTTCTAGGTTTATGCAGCATTACCTTTCCTCCGGGATAAAAATGCCTAGCTGGCGACTCTTTCTTTTCCCTTGAGTTCACTCCTGTGTGTCCTCATTTCCTCCTTTCGCCGACCGTTCGCGTCTGTACCTTATTTGAGTCAGTCTCATTTATCGGGAGCGACACAGATGCGAACGGTCGTAGGAAGGAGAAAATGAAGTGAACTGAAAAGAGTCGCCAGCTAGGCATTTTTATCCCGAAGGAAAGGTAATGCTGCATAAACCTAGAAAGATATGGATAAGACGGTTGCGAACCAGAGAACTGAGAAAGGGGGTTGGTTACAACCTGGGAAGGTATTAGCACCCAGATTATCTGTCGTACTCGACGGGATCCACGCTTAAAAGATTGTGTTTAAAGGGGTAGGTGTATGTGTTATCTGTGTGCAAAAGTTGGGAAGGAAATATACAAGTGTCAGTGCAAAAGGGTGAATGCTCAGGAACTGAGGCTTTGAAGAGAAAGCTGAAAGAGGGGGAAGACACAGATACTTTTATTCGATAACTATTAAGTTATGCCTACGTATCCTCGCGTTCAATGAAGAAGTCAGAACACCGTAGTTCGACTCAAAGAGACTGAAAGATAAATTGACTGTGAACTACCTGCTTGCCTATGCTCAAGTGTATGACTCGTCTGGCTCGAGTGCTAATTGTCTTGCATTAGACAGAAGAAGCAAGTTCTCGCTTATGTATGAGTGTGATGAGAAGAGAATCCCGTAGGAGACGATTATTGTTTGTTTTTGTGTTTTCAGTCTTGTTATTATTTTTTTAGTGTTTTGCATAAGTTAATGAGCTTAAGCCTAAATCAAGGGCTTGGAAACTCATTATATCCTCCCTGATTAGGGATAGTGAGAATACTTAAGTATGAGATAAGCATCTCAACTTAATTGCCATGATGATGTAGGATTAAGATCATTAACCTACTTGTTATTATTTAGATGTTTTTGGTTTTTTTGTTTAGTGTTAAGTAATGAGTTTAATCTCTAATCACAAATTAGTGAACTCATTACACCATCCTAATAGAAGGATAATAGATGAGAACACTTAAGCTGAGGAAGATACCTCAACTTAAGCCATGGTTAGGGATTAAATTCATTATATAAAAAACCTTTATTAAGTGGATTTTTATTTAGGGATGAGATTAAGAAGTGGGTTTTATGGTTTGTAAGACAACTTGAGGGGGACTTGTCCATTAAACACTAGGGTTAGTCCTTTTTAACCATAAAGGAAGAATTAGAACCCTAATGTAAGGCCCAAGTTACAATATAAAGTCTTAGTGATTATTAATGATTTGATTAAGAGGTTTAAACAAATTAAAGGTTTAACACTTATGATTAAATTTATATACTCCATCCTAATAGAAGGATACATGCATAACCCTAATTCCAAAGTCCTAAAACTTTAAGAGTTTAGTCTCTGATTATGAAGATGAGAAGAGAGACTCATGGAGACTCAAAGGTAAAAGCTAAGGGGGACTAATCACAACCCTAATTATTATCATGCTTGGATGTTCCTATGGTTTGTAAGTCTTAAGAAGGATCTTCAAGGAAGCCACCAATTGAAGAAACAGATGAAAGGAGGATGAAACAGAAGAATAAGTTACTTACTTCAATTAAGAAGATAAGTAACTTAAAGAAAAAAAGTGAGATGGAATGGAACACAAGTGAACAAGTTCACTTCAAAAACCAGCAAGATGCATATGAAAGAGATAAAGAGAAATGAGAAGTGAAGGCAAATCCACTTCTCAAAGTAACTTACCACCTGAAAATGTTAGCATGAATGCATAAAGTTCAAGGCATAAAGAAATGAAATGAAATGAGATGAGATGAGATGAAATGACCAAAGTCAGAAGTGTTTATGCAATGTTAATGTCATGTGAGATGATGCAAAGGCATACAAAGTGCATATGAATGATCATACAAGAATGAGATGTCATGCAAGCATGCTTTGAGGTTTGAAAACACATGAAAGTTAATGAAATGGAATGAATGCAAATCATGGAAAATGAATGAAGAAATGATCAATCATGGTTCTAACATGTCCTAAGATGTCTAAGATGACTTATGAATGCAAGAAATGTCATGGCAAGTTCATGTATGGATGTATATGCAAGGTGAATGCAAATGAACACATAAAATTAGGGTTTTATGGACAAGTGAGATGCAAATGATCAAAACAGAAGCATATGACATGATAAAAAATGAAACCAAGCTCAAATGAACCCTAATCCTATACTAGGTCACACCCCAAAGGAGAAGGTCAGAAGCCTAACCAATCACAAGTTATCAATTTCCTAAGTTTCTAGGGTTTTTGGATGGTTCAAAAGGGAAAAATGCAAATCAATTTGAAAATGCAAGATATATTTATGAGAAAAATATCCTATAAACTAAATGCAATACACAAAACAATGCAAAAAGAATCATCTTCAAACTCTTCTTGTTTAGGCAGAAATGATTTTAAAGTTAGGGTTTAAAAAATGAAATTTAATGACCCTTAATTCAAAGAAAATTCACAAACTATGATCAAACCTAAAAAGAAATTTGTGTGAAGAGTTTGAAAATGTTTCTAAATGCAATGGGATGATTCATGATTTTTTTGGTGATTTTTAGAAACCTAAATGTATTTTTAATTAATTAAAAGACTTTAATTAGTTAAAAATAACATTTAAATATTTTAAAAATACTTTTTTAATGCAAAAAATAAAAATAAAAATGTTTTCAGGTTAAGAAAAATATTTAAATCAGAAATGCAAAGTTTCATATTTTTTGGATGAGTTTTGATATTTTAAAATAAATATGCAAAAGAAATAGAATAAAATGAAAATAAAATGAATAAAATACAAAGTAATATGATCCAGAGGCCCAGATTCAAACTGGAAAGGGAGGGAATTGACCACGCGCGCATCTGGACGACCCACATTCAAACTGGCTTTTAATTATGTTTTTAATTAATTAATCAGGATTAAAAGGTAATGACTCAATCTGGACCACACGCTACTAACCCTAATCCTCATCTAACGGCCACAAACGCGTCTGGGGAATTAATCATAGATTAGGGTTTAATGACTTTCAGGTGGCCGGAGAAGATCTCCGGTCATCTTCTCCGGCCAACCAAAATTGCTATCTCTCTCCCTAGGCTATGAGAACCTCCCAAACTCTCCAGAATCACTCCCCAAACATCAACAATCAAGAATCATCCCTCAAAAACAATTTATCATTCACTAAAAACAAGATTCAAAGCAAATCGTAAAACTGAACAAAACTTTCAGAAGTTCAATACATGCTTAATATCCAACCATTTTCAGAACAAATTACATCAGGGTGATCAGTGAAGCATGAAGATTTATTTAGAAACTTAAAATGCAAGTTCTGGAAAAAAAGTTCTTGAGGTTACCTGAGGTTGAGCTTTCTGATTCTGGGCTTTCTGGCCTCCTCCCTTGTGCAAATCAACTGCAATGAACCCCCTGAGGATGATGTGAAGCTTAGAACAAGTTTGCAATGGTTGGTTTTGATGTTTCAACTTTGCTGCACCAGAAATTGTATTTGTGTTTGGCTGTGTTTTAGGCTAGGGTGAAGGGTGGGAAATGCTCCTTAGGTCATGTGGAGATGATTGGTGAAGAAAGATTGAGGTTTCAGTGGTTGGTTTTTGAGATTCGAAGACTTGAAGTCTTTTGCAAGTTTTGGGAAATTTGAGTTCTAAGATGATTCAGCTTCTTGTGCCTTATGAAATGTGTTCCATAAGGATAGTATAGGCCAATGAGAGTGTTCAGAAAGTGGGTGGTGGCATAGTGTGATTGGTATGGGCCAAGTTGCAAAAAGTCAAGATTTTGTACTTTGAGGTATGGGCATGGTGCAGGCCTAAGTTCTTGGGGTGTCTGGCCTCAGCTGACTTTGTGGAGAGCCAAGGAATTGGTTTTGTCATGCTGGCACAAGTGGATGAAGAGATTCATACCATTTTGCAATTTTTGAAAGTTTTGGCTCTTTTGAGATTTCTTGAAGTTCAAGGCATGAAAACACTTAATTCAAAGCACAATTATGATGTTTAGAGGTCCATTTGACATATTATGAAATGTTTGTGTCCATTTGAAGTCATTAGAATGCCTTAACATGCCAATTTGCAAAATCCCTCTTTGGCATGAAACTTGAAATTTTAGGATTTTTGCCAACTTTGAAAGGCCATATCTTGAGTTCTAGGATGAATCAAGACATGTTCTTGTAATTTTTAAAAAGGGAAAGACCTAATCTACAACTTTCATGACCAAGAAATTTTCATTTGAAGCATTTTTGGTTGAGAAAGAGGAGGTTGAAAAACTTTCCCAAAATGGAAAGTTTTCATTACAAGTCATTTCCATTTTTGGAAAGTTTGCAAATGGCCCAAAATTCTTCAATCTTGTGAACTTACAACCACTTCTAAGATCAAATAAAGATCATAAAACTTCAATTTGATGAAAATACCCCTTTGGTTCCATTGTTGGGGGCCTCAAATGCCCTGATTTTGACTTAACTTGCTTAGGAAGTTACCCAGTGAACAAATGACTTCCACAATGAATTTCTTCATCAAACTTGGCACATATGATCCTTATAACATCTTAAGAACATTAGAAACAAGAATGGCCCAAAAATTTGGAGTTAAGGCCTCTGAAACCAAAACCCTAATTTTGGTCATCTGTGTAGTGAAAACCCTAACTCTGCTTCCATGCCTTACCAGTTCTTGTGATATCTTGACTTCCATGAACTTTGAGGGACATAATATGATGATATAACACACATGGACCCTATTGGAAAGCTTTGAGGCCCTTGGGATGGCTCAGATGGAATCTTGGATTGCTCAGATCACAAACCCTAGATGCAGATGAACTTGAACTCATGCAGATGAATCAAAAAATGTAATATGATGTGGTAAGCTTATTTTTATGAAAAAATGAAAGATCTCAAGCCATGGTGTGATATGAGTGAGGTAAAATTTGGGGTGTTTACATTGTCTACCAGAACATCAATATGTGGAAGTGGAAAATCATCTTTGGGGCTGGCTCTATTCAAATCCCTGTAATCTACACACATGCGTACTTTACCATCTTTCTTAGGTACCGGCACCAAGTTTGCAACCCATTGTGGATAATAAGTAACAGCTATAAATCATGCATTGAATTGTTTCATCACCTCTGCCTTAATCGTTTTTGACATATCAGGACGCATACGACGAATTTTCTGCTTTATCGGACGACAATCCTCTTTCACTGGTAGACGGTGAACCATAATATCTGTATCCAACCCTGGCATATCTTCATAAGACCAAGCAAAAACTTCCACATAGTCATGTAACATTTGAATCAATCTATCCTTGATACCATCTTCTAGTTCAGCACCTATCTTGATTTCTTTCCTGTTTTCCTTGGTTCCCAAGTTCACGACTTCAATTGGTTCCTCATGTGGTTGTATAGTTTTCTCTTCTTGCTGTAGTAATCTAGCCAACTCTATAGGTACTTCACAATCTTCCTCCTTTCCATCCTCGGCTTGATAGATTGGATTTTCGAAGTCATAATTGGCAATAGCAGAATTGTTATCAATAGGATACAAAGTGGATGAATATCTGCATTTAGTGATGTGGGTGTGTGTAAGAACACATAGCTTTTTATTTATAAAAGGATAAAATAAAATAAAGACAAAGATCGCAATTTTTACGAAAGCGAGAAACGTCAATTGATTTTATTGAATGAAAATATGCAAATGAAATGACAACCCTAATAAGCATACCATTGTGCCCCAGGAAAGGCACAAGGCTTAAAAGTATTTAGTTGTTCAAAGTTACAAAAATAAATTTAGCAAAATGAAATAACATTTACTCCTGACTAAAGGATATAGGAATAACGTCTTCAGCCTTCCAATTGTTGAGTTCATCCCCCATGGTAGGAAAAATCCAATCATCTAGGTTGTAACTTTCATCATAATCTTCCACAACATTAACTTGGTCCTTTATGATTCCTCCATGAGTGATACAAGCAGCACAAGCACGACGAACAACCTTCTGAGATTCTGTAGTAAAACCCAAACCAAACTTGTCATACTTGTAAGGAATGTCAGGAAGCTGACCCCAAATAGTAGAACCACCTTCTTCAACCATAGCTCTAGCATCTTTGAGGGAGGCCATTGTAGGAGACACTCTAGTAATTACAGGAACTCTTTTGACAACGGAGGGAGCTTCAGTAGTAGGAACGACCCAAGGAACTACTTTAAATATCTGGCAAGGAGTCTCAACAAATTCACCCTCAATCTCAACATATTTAAAAGTATTCACATGATTGACCATGTATTCTTCTTCACCGTAAACAGTGACAATCTTTCCTTTCACTGGATATTTCAACTTCTGATGTAAAGTGGAAGTCACAGCACCTGCCCCATGGATCCAGGGGCACCCAAGCAAACAGGAGTACGCAGGACAAATATCCATCACATAGAAAGTGGAATCAAAAACTTGAGAGCCTACTTTAACTGGAAGATCCACCTCTCCATGCACCATTCTTCTTGAACCATCAAAGGCCCTCACCACCACATTACTTGGTCTTAACACTACATCATTCAAATTGAGTTTGTCTAGAACCTTCTTAGGTAATACATTTAATGAAGAACCATTATCCACCAATACATGAGACAAAGTAGTGCCCCTACACTCAACGGAGACGTGCATAGCTCTATTATGGTTTCTGCCGGCAGGAGTCAGATCAGCATCATTAAAACCCAAGCCATTATCACTAGTTAGATGAGCAACACAATTTTCAAATTGGTCCACAGAGATTTCATGTGGCACATGAGCAGCCTTCAGGAATTTGATTAAAGCCTTGGCGTGGGCTTCAAAACATAATATCAGAGATATCATGGAGATTTTGGAGGGAGTATGCCCCAACTGGTCAATAATATCATAATCACTCTTGCGGATGATCTTCAGTACTTCTTCCATCTTCTTAGAGAGATCTTCATTAACTGGCGCCTCAGCTTGAACAGGTTCAATCAATGGTCCTTTTCCCCGAGCCTCAGTACTTGGCCCAGAGTTAGAGATATGAACTGGAGTAGCAGCAGCTTTTGAGGTGTCTTCTGGAAAGAAAATTCTTCCACTCCTGGTAACCTTACTGGATCCAGCAATATTGTCCACATCAAGATTAACATCAGTAACAGGTGCATCAGTCAAAGGTTCTTGTTTGACACCATGGATATAAATATTAGAACCATAATTCCAGGGTATAGCTTTGTCAGAAGTGTATGGGATAGATCTTGGAGTAGTAATAATCATTGGAGCCACCTTTGGCTCAGTAGTAATCTTCATAGGACCTTTAGAAGTGATCCTCACTGGACCATTGGAAGTAATCTTCAGAGGAATCTTGTTAACCATATCTACATCTTCAATTTTCAAATCTTGAGCCAAACCTCCACACAGACTCTCTATAGAAGGGGTTCTTTCAAATAGTATAGTATAGTTATCTATCAGGCATTGAATACCTGACCTCAACCTCCGACAACTATCAGGTTTATAGGAACAATAAAAACAATCTTCCCTGCAACCCGAAAATAAACCGGCTTGCACAAGCTTCTTCTTGAACATAAACAACCACAGTATGAACATAAACAACCTCATCAATAACATTAACAGTCTTCTCATGTTTAGGCATAGGAGCAGTAATCACATTAGGAGTTTCCGGAGGGACAAACTCAATTTCTCCATTCTCAATCATATCCTGGATTTTGTTCTTCAATGACCAGCAATTGTTAGTATCATGGCCAGGGCTATTAGAATGGTATGCATACCTTGCATTGGGATTGTAACGAGAAGAGGAAGTATTGATATTTTGTGGTGGGTCCTTCAAAGTAATTAATTCTCCTTTCAACATATGTTGCAAAGCCTGAGCCAATGACATATTGAGCTTGGTAAACTGCCTCCTAGGCTTGGGATGATTATTCTGTTGTTGCTCTTGTGGTGGAGGTGTGGGATTAGAAATCAAAACAGCTCCCACAGATTGGTTACGATCATTACGACCACGCTGGCTATACACAGCATTGGATTATTTCTTCTCAGGAGGGGGCTTCTTGGTGATACTTGAAGAAGCAACTATCTGAATCTTTCCACTTCGTATCCCACTTTCCACGCGTTCTCCAGTCATTATCAGCTCATTGAAGCCAGATGATGAGCTTCCAATGATATGACTATAGAAAGGACCAGTCAACGTACTCATGAACATATCAACTAATTCCCTGTCAGTCAAAGGGGGTTGAACTCTACTTGCCAGATCTCTCCATTTCTGAGCATACTCCTTGAAGCTTTCTTTGGCATCCATGGACATGCTTTAGAGTTGCATGCGAGTTGGTGCTAAATCAGAATTGTATTGGTACTGCTTATAGAAAGCCTCAGTAAGATCATTCCAGTTGCGAATGTTGGTACTCTCCAGTTGATAATACCATTCCAGTTGGGATCCAGACAAACTCTCTTGAAAGAAATGTATCCATAACTTTTTATCAGGAGTATGTGGTTGAATTCTTTTGACATAAGATCTTAAATGCAGTTTTGGGCAAGACACACCATCATACAACCCAAAAGTAGGGACCTTGAAACCTATAGGGATGGAGACTCCAGAAATCAAACTCAAATCTTCAAAGTCAAACCCAGAATTCTTCTGTAGTTCCATAACATTCATTCTGTCTACCAGCATCTTATACTTCTCCTCACTAGCAGGATCATGATAATAGTTCTCCTCAGAATCAGAATCTTCCATAGTGTCATGGAGACTGCCTCCTTCTCTCTCAGAATTTTCAGACTCAAGATTCTCAACCTCTTCTTCTGTCTTGACAGGATCTCTGAATCTTCTACCCAGGTTGATGAGTCCCACTGATTTTCTAGTATTCTTCTTTTTCTTAGTCAAAAGTGCCTTCAGCTCATCTTGTCCCATGGACAAGTTCAGAATCATTTCTTGAAATTGTGCATTCTGAGTCTGGAGATCCTTAACAGTTTGTTCGAGAGCCATTTCTGCTGAAATAAATAGCGAGAAGATAAGATACTTGCTCATAAGAAACCTGTGATGCAATGATATGGTATGTAGATGTATATGCAATGTTTTCAAGGACCACGGGATTTAAATTTGTTTAAACGAAAAATAAAAACAAAATTTTATTAGTAAGTGTTTAATATAAATTTTGCCCCTTGGGCTTACAAAGAAATGACAATAAGATAGAAAAGATAAATATATGGGGTTTTAAGTCTCCCATGGACGCTTCCTTTTTTAATGGAGGTACTTGTTGAGTTTTTGCTCCTCGTGAAGTTGCCTTGTCAGCTCCAGAATTCTTTCTTGACCAGCTCTGAAATGAGTTTCAAAAGTATCCCTTTGCTCCTTCAACTGAATCCAGGACTTCTGCAATTCTTCCAAATCAGTAGGCATGTCTGGATGAAGGATGGTATAAGGAACATATCCTTCAGCAATAGGCTCCATAGTGACTGGTAGAACAGCAGGATATGGCATCATAAGAGTCTGAGCACGAGATCGAACCCATCTGAGATAAGGCTCCATAGGAATAGAATACTTTGGCTCCAAAGTGTTGCAGTCAATCATGTTCACCTTGTTCCAAGCTCGTATAAACCTTTGATGGTAACCCTGATGATCATTGCCGTAGTCGAACACAATACCCTGAATAAGCATGTCATGAGGACCATTACTCCGAGCATAACCAAACTGATGTAGTGCTAAAGAAGGGTTGTAAGTAATGCCCCCTATTATGCCAAGGAGTGGCACATTAGGGAATTCCCCACAACGGTCAATAATAGTAACATTCTCCATATATCGAGAGCACCAATGAATGTCTGAATGAGAAAGTGACATAATCCTCTTAGACCATATTAACCCTTGTTCATTCTTCATTACTGGTCGAGGAAGGTGAGAAATAAACCACCTAGACAATAAAGGTATGCAGCACATCAGAGTTCCTCTCGCCTTCTTAGTACAAGTGTGAAGAGAATGTAAGATATCTCCAAGTAATGTAGGCACTGGATTATGAGTCAAAAATATGTTGATGGCGTGTACGTCTATGAACTGGTCTGGATTAGGGAACAAAACTAAGCCATAGATTAATAGGGCTAGGATCTCCTCAAAAGCATCATAACTCATAGCCTTCAGGAACACTTGAGCTTTCTCCATCAATACCTTAGCAAGAATACCCTTAACTCTGCTTCTCGTTTCTAGGACAATGTCTGATTTCTTCAGATGTAGGGTTGCAGCAATGACTTCAGGTTTAGGCTCTTTTTCTAAGCCTGTGAATAGTCTCTGATCAAGGATAGGTATACCCAATAGTTTGGAGAATTCTTCCATTGTAGGAACCAGCTGATAGTCGGGGAATGTGAAGCAATGATGTTTAGGATCAAAGAACTGAAACAGGACATTCATCATGTCTTCGTTGAACCCTGAAGTGACTAGATCCAGTAGGTGACCATGCATCTTGATGAATTGGGAGTTTTCAGAAACTTGAGAGACCAATTCCTTAAGCTTAGGAGGTATTCCTACAAAGTTGATCCGAATAGTATTCCTACGAGCAGAAGCCATGACATGTAACAAAGAACAAAGATAAATCCTTTGGTCCTTGAAATGGTTAGTGAAAATGTTATGCTTATGATGTTATGCTCAATCACAAACATGTGGCACACACAAACAAGTCACACAATAGCCCTAGGTTTAGAGGCTTCCATGAGGTTTAAAGGTAAGTACCCTCCCCTGAAGTTTAGTTGGTTCATCATGTCCTACCAAAGTAACCAGGTTCTAAGGGATCTCAATATCACTGATCCTTCCCAAGGGTGGTTGTTCAGTAGGCAACTTATTTTCCAACCAAAACCCTCCAAGTTTAGGATCTCAATGAGTGTAGTATCGAGTATCAACCAACTTTAGTCTTCACCAAAGTCGGCTATCTCACTACTTTCTAAAGGCCAAGATGGGATAACTAGGGTTCTAAAAGTCAGTTAGTGTATTGACAACATATGGCAGCCCCATATTATCCTTAACTTACTTAAGGAACATAAGCACCAACCAAGAAGTCACACTAACTATGGCCACCAGATCAACCATATCGGTATACGCCGTACAATTTCCTTGGTCTATTGCCATTTACCTAGGGTACACTAGATCCGGGTTAGGATCTTTCACACAAAAAGCCCAATAGAAAAGTAAAGCAAACAAAGCAAACAATTTAAGTGATCTAATTCCTAAGGGTACCCCTCTTTTACTTAGTAACTCCCCAGCAGAGTCGCCAGTTCTGTAACATGGTGGGAGAACTGACTTTTAGTCATGTTGCGGATAGCAAGAGTCGCCACCGACTTTTATTTTATCCAAATGGAAAGGACATAAAAGAACAGGAAAGACCTATTTTAAAAGACTTAAGTTTGGGGGGTAGGTTATATAAAGGGAAGGTTTTAGCACCCTTTATATCCATGGTTATCCATGGGCTCTTAGTTACTTAGCTCACTTAAATTGTTTTTGAAGAGTGTAGTGTGTGATTAGAAATTTTTCTAAGTACTTTGTAATGATCCTCGTATGGATGCATACAAAGCCTTGTTTTAAAAAATGTTTAAGAAAGTGAGGTGTAAAAAGTATTTTGAAATGTTAGCAAGCAACTAAGAGGTACCTACCCTAGATTAAGTCTTTCATGTTCTCGTATGTTCTTTCAATGGTAAGACTATCCCTATTATTAAGGAATAGATAGTCATTACCTTGGATGTGTTAAGGGACGGGCGTAGGGTCATCGTATGGTCATAGAAGGCAACTTAAGGGATGTCTTTAGCAATTCGTAGGGACTATCATCATTTATTCGAAGGGACAAGATCATTATTTCGTAGGCAACCTCGAAGGGACTTGATCTTTTAAACTGTAGGGACTATGATGTTTTATACTTGAAGGAACTTTGCTTAAGACATCCCTCTATTCGAGGGACTTGACCATATTTTAAAGGCAACCAAGAGGAATACCCTAGGAAGTGCAAGATAGCGATCAAAGATCGACTTACGTGTGTGAGTGTTTACTTACCACGCAATAAATATAATAAAAATAATGATGGAAAAATAAACCTACGAATTATTACATGGCTTTGGGATAATTACAATATAATCGGAAAAATAAATAATAAAGCAAATATAAATAAGTAATAATAATAAATAAAGCAATAATAATAAACATTAGAAAAAAAGAAAATAATAATGAAGAAATAAAAGAGAAATTAGAATTTTTAAAGAAAATTATTTTAAATTAAACAAGTTAGAATTTTCGAGTTTATAAGAAAAATAATATAAGTTTAAATGATAATAATAATAAAAGGATAAGGTATTTATACAAAATAAAAAAAAGTTATTATAAAAATAATATTTAGGGTTAAAGAAAATTAGGTTAAATTTTTAGGTTTAGAAAATAATTAGGGTTAGAAAATAATTAGTTAAAATAAATTAGTTTTTATTTACAAAATATATATATAATAAAAATTATGTACAAAAAATATTATTAGAAAAATACAATTAATTAAAATAAATATTAAGAAATAATTATGAGTTTTAAAAATATAAGATTTACAAAAATATTATTGGTTTTAGATTTAATTAATTAATTAAAACAAAACAAAAATAGAAAAATAAGAAAAAAGGAGAAAATGGCCAAAAAGATAGGACTTGGGATTTGAACCCAGGTCCCTTACCTCAACAGCATAGCACAAAACCAACTGAGCCAGCACGCGCTGGTGATAAAAATATGAGGACACATCATTATATATTCAACCTGCAAAAATGAATGAATTAAAAGAAAAAACACAAAACCTAGGGATCGAACCCAGGTCTAAGAGCATTAACGTGCACCTCCTACCAATTGAGCCAATGGACCAATCTGAAATTATAATACGAATAATTCATAATAAAATAAACAAAATTTCAAATCCAGATTTTCGCGCCAAGCCCTTTCTTCAACCTCCAGCCGTCCATTAAAGCTATAGTGACACTTTGTCTGTCACAAAAGCTTATAGTGACAATTTTGGTTCGTCACTAAAAGTCCTGCATGCTCAAACATTAAAAATACCAACAATAAATTCAGTTTAGCAACCCAGATCATACAAATACAAACCAATAAGCTCAAATATGTTCTTAATTTATCCTAAAATTAGCTTGCGAACGAAATCCCAATTCAAAGTTTTTGAAACCCTAAATATGGTGGAATACGGCTTAACTTATGGTTCTTCAATACAATTGCCCAGAAAAGTTCCTTACTGCATCACAAACAATATTAAGAAATCAAAAACAATTTATCATGGTTAAATCAATGTAATCGAAAAACCAAAAAACAAGCATGAACATCAATTCGGTTTCCACGATTTTGCATGATTTTGATGCAAATGATGATTGAATTACAATCAGTGATCTCCAAGGAAGCTAATGCAATCCTTATTTGGCCTTGAAAGTACCTGAACCTTACAAATCGAATATGAGTTTTCTTTGAAAAAATTGAAGATTGTTCTTGGTTCTTGGAGGCAGAAAATTTGTGTCTCTTGCTTGCATTAGGTTTATATATATGTAATGATTCAAATAAGGTCAGAAACTTGTGGATTTATGGGCTTGTGAAGATTGCCTGATCATGAAGTTTCCTCACTTTCAAATATTCAAAAAATCTCATCTATCATTTCTATTTTTGGTCCAATCTGACTTTAGTTGATTTCCAATCATTCTAAATATAATTCAAATGATTTTCAATCAAAGATTTCATGCTTTATTTGATTTTTCATATTTTATATATATTTAAATTGAATTTTAATGAATAAAATCCAAATAAATATAAAATAAATTATAAAAATATGAAAAAATAAACATTGGGTCGTGCATGATGTCATTGTAAGGATTGGATTACAAAATTGCAAGCCTATTTGGAAAAATTTGGTTTTAAGACCTCATTTGTTCAATATACCCCTCAAAACTTTCCCAACTTTGCAAAGGCATAAATCCCTCAATTTTAAGGCTATGAAGGTGTTATTGGACATTTTGTAAATCTTAAAGAATCCTATAACGAACCTCTTTGGTCTCATGTCCATATCCTTTACCATTTTCAAATTATGCCCTTTGGAAGATGTTGACTTTTTGTTGACCTTTGAAATGACATATAATGTTTTAGCTCATACCTTCTAAATGAAGAATTTTTAGGCTTGGCTTGTGAGACACAAAGTTGTAGAGAATTCAATTTCCTTAAAAATGAGCTTTGGATGGGAATTGTTTGATGAAGAATGTGAAAGTTATGGCTGGTCAAAGTTCAGTTGACTTTTCTTAAGAAACCCCTAATTTAGAAACTCTTGATTCTTGATGATCTGAAACTTTCTTGATGAATCATGATCAACCCTTGATCAAATGATGAATTTTACTTCATAAACTTGATGTTGGCAAAAAATCTTGAAGTTTGACTTTAGTTTGACCATAGTTGACCTCAGTTTGACTTTTGAACTACTTTGACTGATTTTTGCATATTTGATCATTTAACTGGGCAAGCTCTTTTGGAAAGTTTTGAAACTTGACATGGGGATTCTTGAATACATGTGGGATATTATGAAGCTCACTTGAGGCCTTGAAAATCATTTTAACCCGAGGAAACACAAAACCCTAGTTTTGGACCCTTTGCTTAGGAGGAGGCATTATTTGAGGAAACTTCCACACTTCTTGACTAACTGGGAGTCTTGAGGATCTTATGATCATTTAGAAGTCTTGAGAGAGGTTGTCTTAATTGTGGGAGGGAAAATTTTGGGGTACAACAATCACCATAGGTAACAATTCCCTAATCCCCGCCATAGGAATTAGTTACTCACACTCGTACCATCACCATAGGCAACGAGGCGACAACAATGACAAGAACCAAAATTTCACGATACACATCATTCTAGTCACAACAACACTAATAACGGAATAACCTTGTAGTACTCTCCACCAAAACAACATAATCATAACTCACCAATGAAGTACATACATCACATATATTAACATCTCTGCATAACCCGCAATGCTCGATATGTAGATAACCTCTTACCATTATACTTTCATTCTGGAACGTCCAATAGTCTCAATATCCCAACAGGTTTTATCGTTCAACATCCTGATCCTTTACTAACCATTTACGTATAAACAATCACACCCCTTCACTCTTCTGCTACACACTCTAATTACTCGTAGCTATCTATTCCATGAAGTTCACATCCAACTCTAACTTTTTCTAACAATCACCAGAAATATCATGGTTCACTTAGTATACCTCATTATACCAACCGCAAGTCTTTTGACCGCCAATTCCATTCCAACTTCTTAGCTATCAAGGCAAACATAAGAAAAGGTTCCCGACTCACCTCATCATGAATTCTGACTATCTTAGTCGTCTCATACTCCACTCTTTCCGACTAAATCAGGGTTGTATACTCATGGAGTTACAAAACACCTCAATCTCCAATCATAACAACAATACCATCGAATACTCAACACAATTTTACTCTCATCCACTTCCAAACCATGGGTAAGATAAATACTTCCATAATTCCTCGCTCATCGTAAAACACCAACTACGATTTTACTATCAGGGAATAACACCCTATCAACTTATCACAATCATTATCTAACATTATATACATAACTTGTTAGAATCAAACAAAATCAGACGGTAACTGTAGTTAACTCCTACTTCGGCTTTCCATAACTCTCTCTCTCTCTCTCTCTCTCTCTCTCTCAACGAACAACTTATATTTCACAAGTTAACTGAACAACAAAAGACTAACTTGGAAAAACTTTTCATAAACCGCAATAATAAGCAACTAAGTCCAAATACATTCTAATCTCTTATAACTTACTCGTTTTCATCATTGTAGATCCATATCAACTTCGGACGGACTCATAACCATACCTTCCTATGAACAACGCAATCAACACATCTACACCTGTCCATAAAAATCACCCTTGATACTTATTATATAACTGTATCTTTTCCAATTCTTATATTTCAGTTTCCAACATTCTTCAAATTCTTCTTTTGCTTTCATCATAGATCAAGACATCCTCAAAATTACCATTTCAAACTTATTCAAGTAAATATGGAAGACACAATTCGTACTCCATACACACCTTAATACATACCAGTCACCATTATCATCTACACAACATCCGTGATCATTTCATGGTTTCACATTACATTTACCCCCTCATTAGATCATCCTTACAACGTTTCAAACTCCATACTAACCAAACCCTTGATTCATAAATCTCCGAAAGGCAATTATTGCACACATATTATCTTATTCTTATCAATCCAATGCATATAAAGATACTTATACTTCTCTCCCTTCATCCCATAAAAACATCAACAGGTAGATTTTAATCAATTTTGTAGCTCACGGTTCACCATCTAAAAACATCTACGAAACTATCCATACTATGTGTCAACACATACCACACTCCTAAGGCAACGACTCAACATAAATACATTGTGAAGACACATGGTTATAATTAATTTTCGACAAAGAATTACACCTTCATACTTTCCAAAGACTCATCCACCTCCTATCATACTAGGCCAAAACATAACTCAATACTTACATCCTAAATATCATTATTCCACATTCCTCAATGCAGTAAATTCATCCGACATGACTTGTCAACCTCTGGTTCAGATTACCATATTCCATTTATATTAATCTTACGAATTCCCAACTAACTCAAGGTTCTGGTTGACACTATAATCCAACTCACAACAACAATAATATTACTGGTGAATTCCAGATCGCTCTTGACCCCTTATCAATCGAATTTGATCTATTCCCATTATAATTGTGAATTCTCATAATATTCATTAATCAACATGCAACTTCATACCCTCATCTTTCTATATCAATAACACCGAAGTTTTCTTAGAAGGCACCCTTGCTTCCACAATTCCTTTTTGTCGATAAATTCCCTGACTGTTCCTTTTAGTACCAGGGGTCGATCAAGAATAGTTCCATTTTTCTCTATAACAACACCTCTAATATATGCTTCAAAACACAATTACAATTTGTACACCACATACGGCCCATCATTGTGACCTTACTTCCAATCAATATCATCTATACAACCAAATCAGACATCAGAGTCTCTTCTCAAGAGTTCCCCTATGTACTCATTAGATACAATGTTCGACTTTTCACAATCGTCGATCTCAAATTCACTTCCTACTCACTGAGGAGTAACCATTAGTAATACCCGATCAACATATTCAAGCCTCAAATCCAGTTCATTTCCGGATACAGGAATATGCATCAATTCCCCTAAAACCACTAATAACTTTTGGCTTAATTCCAAACAGTCTACTGAACAAACTATCTCTGCTGAAAAATATGTCCATTGCATCCAGCACGATTTCGTCTACTATTAACAAGGGATTAAGGGTGATTAGTTCCTCAATTTGTCAATAGATAGCCGAAAATCATGACGGGCATAAACCATATCTCCCAACTCCAATAACGTTCCTTGCATCTTTTGAACTAAGTTGCTTCACGAACGAATCCTTAGTTAACACAAACCTTAGAAAACTTTGCACCACTGCAATTCCATTACACCACAGGCCAACACTCCAGAGAAGCAATAGGTTCTCCTCCACTTGTTTCCAACCAACACCTGTAGACAACCAGTTAGAAAAACAAGCAAGTACTGACAGTGTGTCACACATATATCGCGTACTCGGGAACAAACGACACACGACAACTTGGCCAGACAAACCGACCTGCTCTGATACCAATTATATCACCCCACTTTCCCAGTTTTGAAAATAGGTTAAAATAATACAAATTTCAGAATTTTAAACAAAGTGGATTACCACGACAACAATAATATTCAACAGAATAATCCTTTTATTAAAAACAACGGAAAAATATCTTTTTATTCATCATACGACAATTCTCCAAACGTCAACAATATTCATCAATGCTCTTGATTTATAAGTTTCAACAAAATATGATACGTAACAACTAATAATAAGAATAAATAAACAACAAAAATCCATGATTCCCGTGTTATGTATCAGAGAGACTCCTAGGACTCGACCAAGCAACTTGTACTCCAAGCATACTCAAGTACCTGAATCATCTGTACTTCCAAATAAGCACAGACGCAACAAACAACAAAGGGGGTGAGAACTACATTCAATAATTAATGGTGTATAATACATGTTAAAAGGTAGTATCTCACAACAACAACATAACATCACATATTCACAATAATAATCATCAACAAGACAACATGATTCAACAACATCACTATGCAATGTGACCCAACATAGACACAATGCATGTGGTACCGACTCACCATGGTTCATTCAATCGAACTCGATAATCACATACACCCATTCGGCAATGATTATCTCAACACTCTCCATAACAGGGTACGGTGATCGTATTCGCCCATCCGGCATGATCCTCCCAACAATAATCAACAATAATATATGAATTCATGACAATGAATATGCACACAACACTGGTACAACCATCGTTATACCTTTTCACGATCCATCCAATCACATAAAATATACAACATGGCAATCTATTCCTACAACATGTGTATAATAAATATTATACATTAATTTGATCATAGGGATCACACCAAATTTTCATACCACACTTATACAACAATAGTCAATCATAGCAACAATCCTTATGATTACACAACACCACCTACAACACCACTACACAAATAATCATACCTATACACGAGTTCCCCAAACACCTAAGGAATATACATTTGTCGTGCCACACCATAATTCACCATACTTATTCCATCAACTCAGTTTGTACTTCACTAAGGAAATACATCACTATCTTGATTAGTTATTCACTCAATTAACCACTAAGTCTCAACTATTAACCCAGTTCACCTCTACTTGTAAGTATCACAATTAACGAAGCATCTCACGCGACTTAACCAATTACTCAACTAATTAAATCCACCTAAATTCCATCATTATTTTATTTCTCTATGTTAAACCACGATTAACTATGTCTTAAGGTCCATCTCAATACTTCACACCAAAAGAATCAGCCACGCATGCGAAATCAGGACAGAAATCACAAATATCACATTTTTCCTCACCTCCGCTGGTATTACACGTAATGCCTAATATGTTATGCGTAATGCCTAGAGTGTTATGCGTAATGCCTAGAGTGTTACTCGTAACGTGCTTAACAAGTGTAGTGTTACGCGTAATGCCCAGTGTGTTACTCGTAATGCCTAGATCTGTAACTAAAAACTGTTTACCCCCACCAATCCAGATTTTGCTACGGGTTTCATATTTTTCCACTCCGATTCAGGCCTAAACTTGTTTCTATGTCAATTTTATGTCACTTCTCATGTCCTTCTTTCATCTAACATTAGATTTAATCATATACGATTTCTAGATCTAAATTCGTCATTCATATTCTACAACAATACAGATCTGCATATCATCACAACATACCAAGCAACAACAACAATATTTCCAGATACGAATTCAGATATATCAGAACGAATTCACAACAATAAATATTCACATCACATAATCACATCACAACATCATTTATATGAAAAACCTACGAGGGTAAGGAATCCTCACTACCCAACATGATATTATCACATATTATGAACCCATTCTCCCCCTTACCTTGAATCCTGAAGAATTCCTGCGAATTTCGTCTATGGAGAATGCTCTAGTTGTTCTTCCTCTTCCTGGGCCCCCTTTTGGTTTCTCCCACAATGTTACGATTAATCTTTTTCTTAATTTTCTGATTAACCTAGTTCTTCCTTAAAACTCTCACCATAATAGTTTACCAAGTCACCTTTATTTTAATTAAACCAAATAATAATCATTATTAGAATTCTAATATTACTAATATTATTTACATAATAATAATAATAATAATAATGTCTTAATGGATCTATTCTCATTACCGCACTCCACAATACTACTAATCGCACCATAATTATACTCGTCCCACTAGGACACTACAACAAAACATAAAGACATACGCCTTAAACAAGGCCAACAAAACACCAAAATACCCAACGAATAAATAATTAAAAATGGGGTGTTACAGTAAGCGCATTTTGGGGAAAGAGGTCAACCTTGGACCTTGAGTTTAACCTCTCATATCTTTCAAACCATTGATCATATGGAAAATCTTTAAACATGAAAGTTGTAGAAGGGACAAAAATGAACAACTTTAATGTTTATAAATTTTTCATTTGAAGCTTCCTTTATGGAGAAAATTGGCTTGGAAGTTGGACACAACATGCACACCAAGTGTTATAGAAATGCAGGGCATTTGGCACGCCCATAACTTGGTTTCTAGGCAAAGTTGCCCTAGTTTTGTCAAACTTTGATTGATCATAACTTCTTCAATTTTGATCAAATGGAGATGTTATTGCTATGGATTTGAAGCTCAAAATGTGCTCTTTAATTGGTTCAACTTAGGCCTGAAGTTTGAAGCCTTTATCTTGAAGAAAGAGAGTTTGCAAGTGAGGTGCGAAGTGACCTAAAACTTGCCAAAAATGGAAACCCTAAGTTTCTATTCTATGCAGGTTTATGATTTCTTGATTTTTCCATGATTCTCTTGACTTTTCTTGATCAAATTTCAACCATTGGACATATTTAACTTGTGGAATCTGATTTTGACTTCAAAAAGTCAGGAGTTGACTATTTCCTCTATACACTTGACTTTTCCCCAATTTCTTAATTTTCAAGTAACTGACAAATTGGAGACCTTCTGAAATGATTCAATGGACAATATTCCATCTCTAGATACTTGATATCATGTAGAAAACATTGAAATCATGTTTGAACAAAATTTTCATTAGGAAGCCCTTTTAATTAGAAATCCTAATTTTGGCCCCTTTTATTAAGAGATGTTGCACTGCTTGAACTTCTTGATCAATCCACTTCTTCTGATGACTTGAGAATTCAATTGAGATTATGTGGACCATAAGAGACCCTTGAGGCTTATTGGGAGGCACTTATGACTCTTATTCTTTGACTTTGAATGACCATAACTTTGCAACTCAACTGATCACACACCTTAGACTCCAACCAATGAATGTATGCTTCTCTTCTCTTGATTCAAATGCAATGCAATGCATGAGAATGATATGCTAAATGGATTAAAAACGAGAGGGGAAATTTTGGGGTGTTACACACACGAACTGCTTCCTTCAGTCACATTGCTAGCCGATTACGATTGAAGGTTTTGAGTGAGGGAGAGAAAGTTAGAATATGGTCAAGGTTTCAACAACAATTTTTGAGCTTTTGTACGAGGGTTCTATTTATAGAACTACTTGTGTGGACTTCAAACTAAAAAGCTTAACTGAATAATAATATTATTATATTATTATAATAACTAATATTATAATAAACATAATTTTATTATTATTATATTTTATAACTATTATAAAATTAATAATAACTATTATTATATCATATGTTAATTAAGTTGTGTGACCCTGTAGGATATATATAATATACATATAATGTCAAGAGAACTAAATAAAGAAAAATTTACCAAAATTATTAATACTGAAACACAGTGATCACGTCATACACATAAAATAATCAACTCAAAACTAATAACCACCAAATATTATATGCAAAAATGTGCATGCTCTTAAACTACACGATTCAGATATAATCAGCCCGCCACTAAGGCACTACACAGAAGTCATCTCATATCAATGAAGAAGATAACCCGCCACTAAGGCACCACACAAAAATGAATATGTTATGTCATGATAAATGAACAGTAATTCTCACCACAGAGGCAAATCTCGTCACTTAGACAACCATAAATTAAAATAACATTTACTTCTTTGAGTAAAATTTAATATTCTCCACAATTATCCCCAATCAATAATAATAATAATAAGGGATAAATATACAAAACCCCCCTGTCATTAGGGCGTGATTTGGTTTTCCCCCTTTAAGTTTTTTTTTAATAGAGACCCCCTCATAAAATCAAAAATCAGATTTTACCGCCCCCTGTTACCCTCAATGATGACTGGGTTGCTGACTGTACTTCATTGAGGGTAATAGGGGGCAGTAAAATCTGATTTTTAATTTTATGAGGGGGTTTTTATTAAAAAAAATTAAAGCTGATAAATTAACTTAAATATGTTTTTAGAATAATAAATACTATTTTCACATTTATTATAAAAATAATATTTTTTAATATATACTCTCTTTAGTCATTATTATAAATACAAAAATATTTGTAAATCCATTGAATAATTTATATATTTAATTTTTATATAAATTAGATATATTAATTGTAATAAATATTATAAGCTTTTTTTTAATAATTGTGACTGAGTGGAGTAAACATATTATTCTCTAAAAAAAATGAAATCCCAAGATTTAGTATTTCCATTTTTAATATCTTTTTCATTGAATTTTTAAACAAAAAATTTAAATTAAATCTTTTTATTTTAAGAAAGTCAAATCAAATATTTATAATACGTTTAATATATATATATATATATATATATATATATATATATATATATATATATATATATATATATATATATATATATATATATATATAATCAGGATAAAATGTATAGATTAAATTTAAAAATACGTTAAATACGCCAAAAATGCAAGTTTTTATTGTTTTTAAAAAATTAATATGTATTTGGAAATTTAATATCTTAATTACACTTGTTTTCAACCAAATCATGATATTTAATAAAAAGAATAGAACTAAAATAAAAATTAGAATTGTCATTATTTATAAATATATATTCTATCTAATCTCTATTATAAGAAAATCATGTTTTTAAATTAATTAAATATTTGATGTACCTAACTTTTAGATAAACAAAATAAATAAATTATTTAATAAGTTTTAGAAGAAAATATTTTCTAATAATAGTGTCAGGAGAGAGAGAGAGAGTAAAGAACAAGCAAGGGTTTTGAGGAGGTTTTAAGCCCATAGTAGAAAAAGAATCTCAGAAACGCAGCCACAGTACGCCGAACTCCAACCCAATGTCTCCGCCGCAGAAACAACCCTAAAACCACCAATCCGATGCCCAACCTTCAGATCCTTCTCTCAATCAACCACCTCCGGAGTCTCCTGAACCAGAACTCGCCGGAGGTGATGAAGAGCTGGAAGAAGGCGAGTGCGGATTCTGCCTATTCATGAAAGGAGGTGGTTGCAAAGACACCTTCGTCGATTGGGAGAATTGCGTGAAAGAAGCTGAAGACAAAAACGAAGACCTCGTTGAAAAGTGTTCTCAGGTAACCGCAAAGTTGAAGCAGTGCATGGATTCGCATTCCGATTACTATGAACCAATTCTTAGGGCTGAGAAGCACACGGAAGACCAAGTTGCTATTGAATTGGAGAAAGAAAAGCAGGATTCGGAAGCTAGTAATAATCAACAGGAAGCACCTTCTCAATCTAATCAAAAGTGATTATTTTCAATTTCAATTTCTCTTTTTTGTTTTAATTTATCAATTCATTGTTGTTATACTGCCTGTGTTATTACTGTTATCATCGAATTGGAGAAAAACTAGATTCGGCAACCAGGAACAATGAACAGGAAGCCCCCTCTCATTCTAACCAAAATTGATAATTAGTATCCATGCTTATTTTTTTTTCTTAAAATAAAAAGATTTAATTTAAATTTTTTGTTTAAAAATTCAATGAAAAAGATATTAAAAATGGAAATACTAAATCTTGGGATTTCATTTTTTTTAGAGAATAATATATTAAAAAATATTATTTTTATAATAAATGTGAAAATAGTATTTATTATTCTAAAAACATATTTAAGTTAATTTATCAGCTTTAATTTTTTTTAATAAAAACCCCCTCATAAAATCAAAAATCAGATTTTATTGCCCCCTATTACCCTCAATGAAGTACAGTCAGCAACCCAGTCAGCAACCCAGTCATCATTGAGGGTAACAGGGGGCGGTAAAATCTGATTTTTGATTTTATGAGGGGGTCTCTATTAAAAAAAAACTTAAAGGGGGGAAAACCAAATCACGCCCTAATGACAGGGGGGTTTTGTATATTTATCCCTAATAATAATAATAATAATAATAATAATAATAATAATAATAATAATAAATAATAATATAAAAAAATTAAAAAAAAACAAAACTCATCATAGCAACATAGTGCATCTCTTTCTCTACGAGAGAGTATATAGATATATATTTCCCTAATAACTAGATTGGCTTAACTATAAAATTCGGGGACATATTAAATATACCATGAACTAACATCAGGATATGCAAGACATGTATCTCGTTCTGTACAACCCCCCTCACATTTTCACTTGGTATTTAAAAATCATGAAATATGTAAACCATTAAATGATCACTAACTCACACACACATAGCAGGGTTCATTATAATTTCAGTTCTTGTATAGACGAGAAAGACAGGTGAATATTTTATTTAGCACAAAATTATCCTTTCAAAAGTACCCGCACAATTCTCACTCCAAGCTAATTACCTATTAGTTTATCACACATTTACTTATTTTAAAAGGACCCACTTATTTCTACTCCAATCTATAACATTATTAATTTGCTTTATTCATTAAGAGCCACTTGTTTAATTAAGTAACATACTCAATCCCATACACACATAATAGAGTTAATCAAACAAGATTAAGCACGAGTTAATCTAATTTTACTGAACTACTACGACGGCTAGGAAAATAGAACCACCATCATTCATCATTAGACTAAATAATTAAATCAACAACAACCAGAATATGGAACTAATGATGCATAGAGAATAGATCATTTAGACACAAGTTCATCATCTAAATTTTCACTAACAATTGCTGCACTTAAGTATATGAATAAATACCATTTTAAAATTTAGTTTTTTTCTTTCTATTTGATTCATTTCAATAATTTCAATCTCTAAAAGGGGGTGTTTGGATGAGGTAATTGAAAATTTTTAAGGAATTTAAAATTCTAGATAATTCAAATGATTCAATTAGAATTCATTCAGTTTTAATTTTTTTTTTGTTTGGATGGACTATTAAAATGATTCATTGTAAAAGATTTGGAGTAATTTCCATCATTTTTAAAACTTTTGGGTCAAATTTAAAATATGAAAAATATGGACCAATTTGCAATTTTTGAAAATTTTAAGGATCAATTTGTAAAATTTGAAAATTATTAAGGACTTATTTGTAAATTTTAAAAAAATTTGTGGTGAATTTGAATTTTAATAAAATATGATGACCATCTTGCAAAATTTGAAAAATTAGTAATAAACAATTTAACATTCATATTATATAGAGTGATGAAGCATTTTGAAATTATTTACTTTTTGGTGTCATTTTAAATTCCTTTAATTTAACATGAATAAAATACTTCATAAATTTACATCATTTTAACAATTCTCAATTTTCTTTATCCAAACAATGAATTTTGATCAAATCATTTCAAATTCCCTCAAAAAATTATTTTCCCTTATTAAACGGCTTCATCCAAACACACTCTAAGAAATACAATAGGTAATTTACATCTATTTCACTCCTAACTCATGTTTAATTTAATTTTTCATGGAGAAAAGTCCTTAACTTAAAGTGTTTTTCTCTAAATCAACAAAATTCTCCGATCTGATTACCCTCACGATGACTCCAAGGGACGCTCTCAAGAATAACACTGGAACGAAGTATGAAATTTATCGACCGGTGATTAGGAAATATTTTTCTGTGAATAGTTTCTACGTAAAACCTATGGGAGTTCTGTTGGAACTAGTTAATATTTAATTGACTCAATTTTATTTTATTAATATTAATACCCACATAACTTACACAATCCCATGACTAATTCTACCACTTCCACGTCACATTTTTTCACATGTTTTTTTTAATAAGCAATTTGTCCTAGTAGGATTCGAATCTGAGACCTTGAGAGAAGCACACTCTCAAGACTAAAGAGTTTCACCACTAGGCCACACACATGCACACCCTTTTTTTCTCATGTTACTATTTACCTTTTGTTATAATTATTTATTTTAATATTTTCCTTAATTATCCTAACCTTAAGTTCATTACTAAACATGATACATCATTCTACATCAAATAAATAGATTGAAAAATTATAAATTAATAATTCAAACATTCTTATAATAATTAAGAACACCCAATTAGAACTCATCATATTTCGATTATGTTCAATCGTTTGATAATTTAACAAGAAGTTAAAATTAACTTAATAGCTAATTAAACAGTCGAAAAAGAGGTGTTACACTACCCAAGTCACAAAATTGTCATGTGATATGACAAAACCTTTTGTGATAGTACTTGTGTGTACAATTACACTTTTGCCCTTATGTACATATTCAACACAAGGCATATACTGTGTCATCCTTGTCCAATTCAATATTGGGCCCTTAGACATTTATCTTGTTATGCAGGATGGGCAAATTCCATCTAGGCTACTCATGTCCCTCAGCATGCTTTGTGGAGTACCCATCATCTGTCTTTATGATCGTCCAATTACGGACAATTGATCATCAATAAAGTATTTGACTATACATCTAGGGTCCATAATAGTTTCAGGTCGAATGGTGGTATACACCATCATCACCATGAAAGTAACTTATGACACTTTGCATAACATTCTATGTAGTAATCTCATTGTGGGTCAATCCAGTATAAATATTACTTCTAATATTCATACCTATGTCAAGACTTGATAACTCCTTATCCATGATCCATGAGATGTGATAATCAGTCTATCTACATAATAGTCTTAATGCTTTAAGGTTATCTCATTTCACATTAAAGCTCGACAATAGATGTTTTAAGAATAATGTCCTTATGTTTAATGAAATCTCATGATTGAGTCACACTTAATATTTCATTAAACGAACTAGCTATTCTAGGGACTTTATTATTTTGGAAAAACAAACATAATAAATAAATGTCTTTTATCATTAATAAATAATTCGATACAAGTACTGAAAGTATTGGCCTCTAGGGCTTACACCAACAATCTCTCACTAGCACTAGAGTCAATCTGGAAGACCCTTAATACCCATAGATCTAGTATGACCATCATGCTTCTGTTGCGCAAGAGGTTTTGTTAGTGGGTCAGCAATATTGTCAAGTGTAGGTACTCTGCATATCTTCACTTCTCCACGGTCTATTATCTCTCGAATGAGATGATAACGCCTAAGTATGTGTTTGGATCGTTGGTGAGATCTAGGCTCCTTAACTTGTACAATGACATCATTATTATCACAATAGAGATCAATGGGACCCACAATGCTAGGGACTATGTCAGGTTCACTATTGAACTTCTTGATCCAAACAGCTTACTTTGCTGCATATGAGGCAGCAATATACTCGGCCTCAATTGTAGAATCAACAACTGTTTCTTGCTTTGAACTTTTCCAGCTCACAACACCACCATTTAGGAAGAACACATAACCAGATGTCAAGACATTTTTTAGGACACAATCCAAGAGAACTACCACTCCTCATGTTTGTTGTTGCAGAACCCTTAAGACAATATCTCCTCCCTGTTTAATTTCCAGAAAGTACTCCATGGATCTTATCCAGAAACATACCAGGATCTTTGCTCTGATACCAATTGAAATTATGATTATGCAGCTACTCGAATGTCCCATCAGAATGTTAAGACATTGATTATTGCACTTTAGGAAACAAGGATGAATACACAACTGTTGTTTTTGAAGTGATGCATCACAGTCACCAACAGATGTCAAAACATCATGTTGGGACATCTCAGTCAATAACACAATACAGAAAACTGTAGATAGCAGAATGTACAATACACAAAATATGTTGTTCCAGTTCAGTGTTAACAAACCTACTATGGGGGATACCAATCTAGGATGAAGACTTCACTATCTTGTAGTATTACCCTAAAAAACTCTCTCGTTTACAACTTTATCCTAATCACTACCTTCAATGAACATCTTTATCTAAGGCTAAACTCTAGTCGTTTACAACCTTTGATATGAGACTCATTCTCACTTCCTTCATCGCCACTTGTGATGACTCTGTCTTCTACTGATCTCCAGAATCTGTCACGGTTTCTTGACCTACAAGTTATCCTGGACTTGTTTCAAAGCTTCGTCTTAGAACAATACACAACCATTACCTGCAGGTTTCTGGTTGTGCCCCTTGTACCTATGCCTTCCACCATGCATCCTATACCACAGAGTGGAGACTTCTAACTCCTAAGAGAGGCAACAACTCTCAAAACTTAAACCCTTATTTTACAAAGTATTTAGGTTACAAACATACAAGTGATACAAAGTTTATAAAGGTTATTTTAACCCTAGGTCTAAGTCTCCTTATATAGTCTTCTGTTGGTTGCCTTTCTATCTTTGCTCCTTGATCCACTATGCAAATTCACACCAAATCTTTGACAGATTTGTAAAGTGATTAAACCTGCTATATTAAAAAGTTTTCCTGACATGTTGTTGAGACATCTTCTTTAAATTCTTTAATCTTGAGCAAATTTCTTTATCTTTATCATATCAATGTTTTATCAAAATTTAGTCAAACCTCAGGAGCTTTCATGAATAACAGTATAAAACATTTTTATTGTCGGTGCATCACCATTAACATTTTAAGTTTTAACTATTGGGTTTTATTTTAAGTTGGCTTAAATGCACTTTTGGTCCTCCTAGTTTGGACTTTTTAAATTATTGATCCCCCTCCATTTTTGCAGATGTGACATTGATGATTGAGATTAAAGAATATTTTTTTATCAGGTGGAAAGGATGGCTAGGATATTTTAATGATGTGGCACGTTCAAAGATGATGTGGCAATTCGAAGTGGCATTTTTATTTTTATTTTTATTTTTTTTAATTCCACATGGAATTTTATTTTATTTTTTATTTTTTTAATTTATTTAAATAAAATTATTATTATCTCCATTCAACTTATCTTACAAACAACATATCTCATTATCTCCATATTTTCTCTTCATATACAGGTTAATAGTTTTTTACCTGTGATTTTGAAACCACATTTTGATCTGTTTTTCTTCAATCTAAAAAAAGGATAAGGCACTTCTAATGAGTTAGGACTTAGGAGTATAATCTTTCAGAAGAGTTTGGGTGTGGACCTTTATCACATGTTTCTTACATGAAAATGAGAGTTTAATTCAAAATTAATGACATCTGACTTAACCATACAAATAACAACAACAAACAACCAAACCTTATACATTTATCGATACAAATAGATAAAAACAAAATTTATCTTGTCAAACAAAAGTAATAGAATGGAATAGTGGAGTTCTCAAACAAATGAAAATCAAACTTTTACACTATTTCACATTAACCCTTAGTTCTAACAATTTCTCTAACAAAGTAATGTACAACAAAATATTGATTGAGATAAAGTTTGATAGAATTGAGAGTTCTCAATCTTACTAATATATCTTTCCATTTTCTGCATTAATGTTGTTTCTCTGATAGGATCTTTCTGAGAATCTATTGGAGCCTATGGTTCTTTCTTTCAACTTCAGTATCTTTTCTCCTCTGTCTTCCATGACGGGGTAAAATAACCGTCCAGTCTCCATATGTTGTGCAATTGTCATTTGTGAGAGATTTTGCTAAAGTTGTCATTTAGGTTTAGTGATGTGTTTCCAAGTTTGGTCACAAGAAAAAAGCAGTTAATTGAATACATATTAGTACTAGAAAAAAGTAAATAGGGTTGTCAATTGCAGATTCTAGAAAGTATCAGTTTGTTCAAATTTCACTATGCTGCAGCGTTATTGTGTCGTCTCTAATTTTAAAAATAAAAATTACAAAATAATTTTTAAGAAATATTTTTAAAAAAATATATAAAATATTTTTAAAAAATCCATTTGGAATTAAAAAAAATAAAAAATAAAATAAAATGTTACTTGGAATTGACACATCTTCTTTGAATGTGCTACATCATTAAGAATATGACTTAAAATGGAGAGGGGACTAAAATGAAACTCAAAATTGTGGTTTTTTAAAACGGGGGGATCAAAAGTATAAAAAAAAAGACAAAATAGGAGGATAAAATTGCAATTAAGCCAATATTTTTTTATCCCTATCATCAATGTCACGTCTGCAAAAATGGAGGAGGACTACAAAAATACAAAGACCATCCAAATTAAAGGGACTAAAATTCGCATGTAATAGGGACCAATAATTTAAAAAATCCAAACTAGGGGACAAAAATGCATTTAAACCTTTTAAATTTGGATTAATTGTAGTTTGTCATCCTATTTTCACTTTTTTCGGTTTTGTCCCCCCTATTTTCAAATCTTTGATATTTAGTCCCTTTATTTTGATTTTATGAGGATTTTGGTCCCCCACGTGACATGATGGACAAAAACTGATGACATGAGCTTGTAAACGCTGACATGTCAGTGTCAACTCATAAATTTTATATTATTTTAATATTCTAATTGTTTTATATTATTTTATGTTTATGTTTTGTTCCGGACTGGCCCAAACATCGGGATTGGGCCATACCTGTTTCACGACCCAACTGCCCGAAAAACCCGACCATGCTCGGAATACGAAATAAACTGCTCGACCTACCCACGGTCGGATAACTCCCCTACCAGGCAACGGATCTGTCGAGCGGAATCTTTCTCGCCCCAACGGCTAGTCCTTAATCACCGTCGATTAGTGCGGGATCCGCGATCCACGCCCAATATTCTGGGCCAATGAACACCCTCTTGGACCAGTATATAATCCCTCTCATAGGAGAGGGCCAGGTATTCAATTCTCTCACCTTAATTCTCGGACTTGCACGCTCTTTTATCAGTCTCTTACTTTAGCATCGGAGTGCCTTGCAGGTACAACTCTCCTCTCCTTATCAATCGTCCTTCAACAACGCTCGACGCCAGCCATATCGGATCCTGATCTCCAGGTACGATCAGGTGGCGTCGTCTATGGGAAACACTGATTTCCCTGTTCTTCTCCCTCAAGATCTTCAAGAACCAAAGTCTTTTACCAAGATTCATGGCTGCTCGAGACAACAATCCAGATAATCGGTCGAACGACGGTATGCTCCTCAAACAACATGAGAGCAACACTAATAATCCTCCGCACGAAGAAACCGTGCAGGACCGCCCAGATGGGAAGACAACTTCACCTTCCCCCAATCGCGACCATCCTCTAGAAAGTCGCCCGGAGGTCCTCCTTCCTCCAACACCTTCAGGATCTGACTTTACTGCGCTGACTGAGATTCTCAACCAGACAAATTTGTTGCTCCTCACCCACGGTGAGAAGATTGCTCGTCTCGAGGACAACAACCGTCGACCATCCCGATCCCCCGCGAGATTTCAAGGAAGACGTAGTCCTTCCCCTCCTAAAAGGAAGAGGAAAGGACGCAATGATGAATCCACTAGTAACAAACAGTCCAATTCGTCTCCTCCTCGGTCGTCCCCTCCAAGAAGGTGATCTCGGTCACCAAGAAAGTAAAGAAAGAGCAGATCAAGATCCGGGTCACCCCGGCAAACCAAGAAGCACGCGCCCAGGTCTCCTTCATTCAATTCCAATGATGATGAGGACACCAGGGGCCCCCTCTCGTCGGAAATCATGGCTACTAAACTCCCACAGGGTTTAGAGAAACCTCCACCCTTAGGCTCGTATGATTGGACCACCGATCCTGACGAGCATATCGAGAATATTGATGCTTTGCTCGACTACCGAGGGGTGCATGGGGCAATCAAAGGTCGCCTCTTTCCTACAACTCTGAGGAAAGGTGCTTTGACGTGGTACAAAAGCCTCGAAGCAGAGTCCATCACTTCCTGGAAACAGCTCGGACTCATGTTTTCCAGACACTTCACCGCTTCTAGACGCCACCCGAAAATAGAAGCATTGCTCGAAGCAATCATCCAGGGGAAAGACGAACCTCTGCGAACCTATATCAAGAGGTTCAACAAAGAAGCGGTCCAGGTATCCACCACGGACAACATGAAGAAGTATTTATTGGAGCGAGGTATGTGCCCGTCGACCGACTTCCACCGTGCGATCGGCATCGAGACCCCAGCTACCCTTGACGCCTTCTTGTTAAAAGCCCATGCTTACATCCAATACGAGGAAAAGCAGGCTGCTAGCTCCGTCCGCGATGCCCGGCGTCGTGAAGACGAAAAACCCTCCAAAGTCGATGAACCTTCGACATCTCGTCGGAGAGGAGACAAAAGAAAGGAGGATCGCTCCCGTGAACCGCGAGAGCACAGAGGACCCATCGGTCAGTTTCAGGAATATACCCCTCTCCTGGTCTCAAGAGAGAAGATCTTGTCTGAATGTGCCAATTCGGAGTTCAGGCAAGCGAGAGTACGCTTCCCAAAGCAGCTGCCTAGTAAACCGGGCACGGAGAAGACAAAGTAATGTAGATTTCACAAGAGTCACGGTCATAATACTGAAGACTGCATCCATCACAAAGATGCAATCGAGATACTTATTAAAGACGGGAACCTCAAGCAGTTTACTAAATCAAGAGACGCCCCTCGCATGAGACGTAGGCGGCTCAGAAGATCTAAGAGGTTGTACCCATACCATCAGATGCGAACATGCAAGTTTCTCTGAGCATCTATCCCCCGGAGGATTTCTTCCTGCCCGACCACACAGAGAACCCAGGGTATTTTTCCTCCCACAGCCCGTGTTAGACCTTTCCCTCTGCAATGGTCATCTCGGGGGGAGGATTTAGCAAACCCACGGTCGGATCCGTGAAGAGGAAATTTGACCAATTGATCGCGAAAGGCCCTGCTCAAAACGCAACCCTGGACCCCCCAAGAGAGGGTTTGGGTCCCCTTGCCTTTTACTGAGAGGAACTCTTGGGAGGGGCGCCGAATGCCAGCATCCCATTACTCATCCATGCGCGGATGGACAATTTCGATGTCAGAAGAATCCTGGTGGACCAGGGTAGCTCATGCGACATCATATACTCCCAATTATTTTCAACACTCCATTTGAATGAAACATACCTAACTCCGTACATCGGATCAGACTTACAGGGCTTCAACGGAGTAGTTTCTCGACCATGGGGTTACGTCGACCTCATCATCACCTTTGGGACGACCGACATTGGCCGAGCTGATTGTTTTCCCATCCACCGTTCACCTAAAAATGAAGTATTATACTACTTCCGGCAAGATCGCTACACTACACGGTGACGTCGAAGCTGCTCGCCGATGCTTTGAAGCAGCGTCCAGGGGTCTCAGCTCGATATCTTACCAACCAAACCCGTCCGCCCTGACACCTTCAGATACTCCGTAAACATCCAAGGCTTTTCCCCATGTCGATTCAATCGATCTAGATTGTAGGTTCTCAGATGAAGACGAGGGCGTTCGGAGATTGACCGATCCACTGTCCCGGCCAATTCCTGACAGAGAGCTCGAGCTAATTCCTTTGGGGGATGATCTAGCTCGGTGCGTTAAGATCGGAGCCCATCTGCCAGACTTGGCGAAATGACAATTGGAGGCATGCCTCAAGGGAAACGCCGATCTATTTGCTTGGAGCGCCGCAGAAATGCCAGGGCTCGACCCCGAGATGGCCTGTCATCACCTCTCTATCGATCCAACACATAAAGCGGTCGCCCAGCGTAGGAGGAAGCAGTCGACCGAGAAAACCAAAGCGGCTGAGTCAGCTGTTAAAGACCTCCTAGAGGAAAATTTTGTAACTGAGGCCAGGTATACAACCTGGCTCTCAAATGTTGTACTTGTTAAAAAGTATAATGGAAAATGGAGAATGTGTGTTGACTATACCGATCTTAACCGGGCTTTCCCGAAAGACGCACATCCTTTGCCCAACATTGACAAATTGGTCGACAATTCGGCCGGTTTCAAACTGTTTTCCTTTATGGACGCCTACTCAGGGTATAATCAAATCCCTATGGCTGTGTCCGACAAAAAATATACGGCCTTCATGACCGAATCGGGAAACTATTATTATAACATTATGCCCTTTGGTTTAAAAAACGCAGGCGCGAACTATCAGCGTATGATGAACAAGGTATTTCGAACAAAAATCGGGGACATGCTTGAAGTATACATGGACGACATGATCGTCAAATCTCAGCAAGAGACGGATCACACATCCCACTTACAAAAAGTGTTCGATCAAGCCCGGAAATGAAAAATGCGTTTCAATCCCAAGAAGTGCATGTTTGGGGTTCGAGCAGGGAAGTTCCTCGGATTCTATTTAACCGAACGAGGTATTAAAGCCAACCCTGACAAATGTCAGGCATTCACGAAACTCCCTACCCCAGATTCTAAGAAGTGCATACAATCGTTAAATGGGGTTCTCGCTTCCCTCGCCCGGTTTGTGGCAAAATCCGCTCAGCACGCCCTCCCATTTTACAAACTCCTCCGCAAAGAGGCTATCTTTGAACGGACGGAGGAGTGCGAGCAGACCTTGTCCCATTTGAAAAAAGAATTGTCTGAGCACCCAGTCTTGTCTAGGCCCAACGAAGGGGAGACGCTTTACCTCTATCTCGTTGTAGCGAACGAGACCGTAAGCGCAACCCTCGTCCGCGACCTACCCGAGGGGCAGAATCCTATTTACTTTACAAGCAAGGCGCTGCACAGCCCTGAGCTTCGGTACCTCCAGGTAGAAAAGGTGTCCTTGGCCCTCCTTTTTGCAGCCAGAAGACTACAACATTATTTCTTAGCCCACACTATTATCGTAAGAACAGACCAACCCATAAGGCAATTACTCGGAAGGCCAGACATGGTCGGGCGAATGTTAAAATGGTCATTGGAACTGTCCGAGTTCGATATCAGATTTGAAGGGAGACAAGCTCTCAAGGCTCAAGCACTGGCCGACTTTGTGGCAGATCTCACTTTCACTGAGCAAGAGCCGAAATCTCTGTCCAAATGGACCATCTTCGTAGACGGAGCATCCGGCCCGACGGGTGGTGGAGCTGGGTGTAACACGGTGGGAGAACTGACTTTAGTTATGTTGCGGATAGCAAGAGTCGCCACCGACTTTTATTTTATCCAAAGGAAAGGCATAAAAGAACAGGAAATACCTTTTAAAAGATTTTTGGGTCCGGGGGGTAGGTTATGTAAAGGGAAGGTGTTAGCACCTTTTACATCCATGGTTATCCATGGGCTCTTAGTTACTTAGCTCACTTTAAAATGTTTTGAAATGTGAAGTGTGTGAATAGAAATTTTCTTAAGTATTTTATAATGATCCATGTACGGATGTATATAAAACCTTTGTTTTGAAAATTTGTTTGAAAATATGAAGTGTTTGAAATGTTTTGAAGAGTGAGCAAGTATCTAAGAGGAACCTACCCTAAGTTTAAGTCTTTTCTGTTCTTGAATCCTTTAAATGGTAAGACTATCCCTATTATTAAGGAATAGGTAGTCATTACCTTGGATGTATGGGACAAGTGAAGGGACATCTGTTTATTTAGGCAACTGTGGGGTGTATAAGCAATTCGAAGGAACTTATCATCTTTATTTGAAAGGGACAAGATCATTACGAAGGCAACATTCGAAGGGACTTGATCTTTTTATCTGTTAAGGGACTAGATGATGTGAGATGAGGGACTTTGCTTTATACACCCTACTTGACCTTTTGATTAGGCAACTTGAGAGGTATCCTTAAGGAAGTGAGATGGCGATCAAAGATCGACTTACGTGTGTGAGTGTACATGTTTAAATATTTATCTTTAAGATTAATGAGCTAAATTAATTTTTAAATACAAACATATTTCACTCCCTATTTTACTAACCATAGCATTTAAAATAAATATTAAACATTACTACTAAAATATTACATAAGGGATACAATTACATAATAATAATAATTAAAACAAATTAAATAAATAAACAAGATAAATAATAATAAATAATTTGGGTTAGTAACAAAAATAATATATAAATAATGGGGTTAGTAATAAAAATTAATAAGAATCAAAATCAAGAAATTAACATAATAATAATAAATTTAAAAGTGCAATTTTTTTAATGAATAATTGTTTTTTAAACAATTCATATTATATTTTAATTATTAGAAAAATTTAAATTATATACATGTTATAAAAATAAGGTTAATTATAAACATATTATGAAAATAAATTATATTTACAAAATTAAATTAAGAGTTTTAATTATTTTAAGCATAATCTAGAATTATTTACATACAATAATTATATTAAATAATAACTATAAACAAATTATATAAAAAATATGCACATAATTAAAGTTTATAAATAAGTGAATTAAAAGTTATAACTAACAAATAAATTAATATTTACAATTAGGGTTTATAAAAATAATTAGGTTTTATAAAAAATATTTTAGGGTTTTAGAAAGTTAGGGTTATGAATTTTAGAAAATAGAATTAGAATTTATGGTTTAATTTACAATATTAATTTGACTATTAAAAAAGAAACATATAATAATAATATATACATATTTTAACTAGAATTAAAGTTTATAGAAAATAAATTAGAGGTCTTTTTGGAAAATATGAAATTAATATAAATATTTACATATAATTATTTAAATATATTTTATTATAAGACAAGTAACAGAATAATTAAAAAAACAAGAAATTAAAACTTATCTGGGCTGGGATTCGAACCCAGTCCCTGGACCATGCAACCTCCAAGACCAACAAGCCAGCCACTGGGCTGCGCGCGCGCAGGTGTTAGGGAATGAGCAGCAATGCCTTTGTTGCTTACCTGCAAAAGATCATGGAAAATAAAGCAAAATAAAATGGCCTGGGGAGTATTCGAACTCAGGACCATTAACAACACGCATACGCGCATCAACCAGCTGAGCTAACACTGCAGTTGTGTAATAATCTCAAACAAAATCAATAAAATATTAAAACTAAATTTTAAATCAGAATTTTGGCGCCACTGATCATCTTCTTCTTCCTCCAGACCTGGGAATATTGTTGCGGATTTTACTACAAGTTTTCCTGCGAATTCAAACCTGTAGCAAAACCTACGAATCCTATCCACCATCAAAACTGCAAAATTTCATCAAATTAATTGTACAAATATGATCCAGAGGTTGATTGGCATTGATCCACGGTTTTAGAATTCATTTATATTCATTTAAACGTAAAACCCTAACTTGAAGGTCAAGAACCCTAAAATGGCATCATACGATTCAACCATGTTTTCTTCAATCAAACCACCCAGAATTCATCACAAGCTTTCATTGAACACAAATAAACAAACAAAATCCATTAATAACAGTTAAATGATCATGAACGAAAAAATCAAAAAAAAACATGGAAAGTTGGATTCGGTTTAAATGATTCATGATGTTTTGGATGCAGATGATGGTCAAGAACGATTCAAGGATGTCCAATAAACATGTTTACACCTTCAAAACTCCTTGGAATGGTCTCTATGTAAGAATCCGAATTTGAGATTTTGTGATGAATTTTGAAACTTTGAAACTATGGTTTGAGGCTGCAAGAATCGTCCCATATGCTTGTGTTCTCTTTGTGTATATGTAGTGGATTGATTTAGGTCAAAAAATAGGCTCTCTCTTTGGGCTTTTTAGATACCTTAGTGATGAAGAAATCCCTTTCCAATTTTGGCCAAAAATCAAATCTCTTCATGCTTCAAAGAGTGAGCACGAATTTGGATAGTGTAGATTCATGTTAAATGTCTTTTATGATTTTCTAGAAGAAGAATCACACTTAAATATTGATTTTTTGATTTTATTTTGATTTAATATGTATTTAAATGAATAAAATTCAAATAAATATTAAATAAAATAAAAAAAATCAGAAATTACATGGGTTGGGTCGTGCTTGGTGTTATGTTGAAGTTTGGATCACAAGATTGCAAGCCCATTTGGAAGAAGTTGATTTTAAAGCCCTATTTGCTTCATAAACCACCCAAAAATTTCTCAACTTTGCAAGGGAACACATCCTTAAATTTTAAAGATATAAGGGTGTTCTTGGACATTTTGGAAAGCTTAAAGAGTCCTCTAACCAACCCCATTGGTTTCATGTCCATATCATTTACCATTCTCAAGTTATGCCCTTTTGAAGTTGTTGACTTTTTGTTGACTTTCAAAAGGACCTATAATGTCTTAGCTCATACCTTCCAAATGAAGCATTTTTGGGCTTGGCTTGTGAGACACAAAGTTGTAGAGAATTCAATTTCCTTCAAAATGATATTTGGATGGGAAAAATGTGATGAAGCATGTGAAAGTTATGGCTGGTCAAAGTTCATTAGACTTTTCCTGAGGAAACCCTAATTTAGAAACCTCTGATTCTTAATGATCTAAAATATCCTTGATGAATCATGATCAACCCTTGATCAAATGATGAATTTTACTTCATATACTTGATGTTGGCAAAAAATCATGAAGTTTGACTTTGGTTTGACCACAGTTGACCTCAGTTTGACTTTTTAACTACTTTGACTGATTTTGACTTATCTGATCATTTGACTGAGCAAACCTTTGAGAAAAGTTCTGAAATTTGTCATGGGGATTCTCAAACACATATAAGATGTTATGAAGCTCACTTGAAGTCTTGGAAGCTCATTTAGCCTGATTAAAGTCAAAACCCTAGTTTTGGATGCACTGCTTAGGAGGATGCATTGTCTGAGGGAATTGTCAAATCTTCTGACTAATTGTGAACTTTGTGAACCTTGTGAACCTCATAAGATGTCTTGTGAACCTTGTGAACCTCATAAGGTGTCTTGTGAATCTTGTGAACCTCATAAGGTGTCTTGTGAATCTCATAATGTGTCTTGTGAATCTTGTGAACCTTGTGAACCTCATAAGATGTCTTGTAAACTTCATGAACCTCATGAGAGGTCTTGTGAACCTTGTGAACCTCATAAGGTGTCTTGTAAACTTCATGAACCTCATGAGAGGTCTTGTGAACCTTGTGAACCTCATAAGGTGTCTTGTGAACCTTGTGAACATCATAAGATGTCTTGTGAATCTTGTGAACCTCATAAGGTGTCTTGTGAATCTTGTGAACCTTGTGAACCTCTTAGCACACAAAGTCTTGTATTGTGAGGGCAAATTTTGGGGTGCAACAGCTTCCCCTGTTCAATTTTCTGAAACCTGAGGGGTTAGATATGTATATGTGTCAGTCGTGACCTGGAAGGTTGAAGGGGATTGAACACAAAAGCCCAAAAATTTGCCCTCACCGGTGCGTAGAGGGATACTGATGACTAGTTGTATATGCTTGAGTGGGCTTAAAGATGCCACTTGGAGAAAAGTTCTTCAAATATGTCTCTTGGAGGATAAAGCAGTCCAAAATATGAAGATATAACTTTTTGGGAAGATAAACAACGTCCCAACATAGTGAGATAACCTTTGGGAAGATAAACAACGACCCAAGGTAAAGGTAGCTTTCAGGTATGATGATAGCTTTCAGGAAGATAAACAATGTCCTGAGGTATAAGTATAACTTTTGGGAGGATAAACAACGGCCCAATAGTTATGATATGGCTTTTGAGAAGATAAACCACGTCTCAAAATAGCCTTCGGGAAGATAAACGACGTCCCATGATAATGAGGTAACCTTTGGGAAGATAAACAACGGCCCAAGGTAAAGATATAACCTTCAGGAGGATAAACAACGTCCTAAGGTATAAGTATAACTTTTGGGAGGATAAACAACGGCCCAATAGTCATGATAGCTTTCAGGAGGATAAACAACGTCCTGAGGTATAAGAAGCTTTCAGGAGGATAAACAACGTCCTGAGGTATGATGATAACTTTTGGGAAGATAAACAACGGCCCAATAGTCACAAGTTGTTGATGAAGTTTGTCTGTTGGAGAATTAATCTGAAAAACAAGATTATAACATGATAATATTAGTTTATGCATTATGTATGCATGTATAATATGATGCGCTTAAGTAATGTATTATGTATCTATGTATATGTATGTTATGATGTAAATGATGTATGTATGCAGCTTGGAGTGTCTGGATATCTTCGTATAACAACTGTTGGCCAGGGAAAATAAATCTCGATTCGTTGCTGAAGAATATGAGAAACTTGTTCCCGTTTTGTTTGATAATATAGTATTCATAACCTCCCGTCTTCGTTCGATAGTAAGGCATACATAACCTCTCGTCTTCGTTCGATAGTAAGGTATACATAACCTCTCGTCTTCGTCCGATAGTAAGGTGTACATAACCTCCCATCTTCGTTCGTCGTACTCCTATTAGAAAAATAAATTCCCGACTATCCGTATGAGGATAAAAGAGATGGATATAAATTCCAGGGGAAATGTGACTCGAAGTACTTATGAAGATGAATTTGCCCTACTGGAGGATTTGTAGCTGTCTTGTGGGGATGAACCGGCGAAGCTTCGTTGAAATCCTTCCCTCGTTCGTCCTTAGTAAATACTATTATTGCATTTTCATGCATTTCTGGTAAACATCAATCATATTAAGCATCTATGCATTTCTGGTAAACATCAATCATATTCAAAAGCATACATACATTCAAACACAACCAATGGATGTTTCGCTTATGTAGGGTAAAAGTAAATCTGGATTCAAAGATGTAATTTTCATTTATATCACAAAGTGACCTATACACGGGTAAGTTTGTACAAGGAGACAGAAATCCTAGTAAGAGGAATTCGTCATAAAAATTTTACAAAACAAAGAAAATCAGCTATGTGGGAAATAATCCTATTGAGTTTCAATTCTACTATTGCCATTATCTTCAAGTATCTCATCTTCTACTGTTGAGATTGAATGATTGGATTAAGCTTTATCTGTTCGAGCTTGAGTAAGTAGCATAACTGGTTGTAGTTTCATGGATGATCCAAACGAGACATAGTCATACGCTTTAATCCCTAACTTTTGCCTGGATTGCCCTTTCAGGTTTTCAATCCACCGGGATACCCTTTTTTGCCCAAGCCGCCTTTTCAGGTTTTCGACTTGCCGGGTGTACATTATTTTATATATATATATATATATATATATATATATATATATATATCCCTAATTTTTGCCCGAACCCTTTTGGTTCGCCGGGATGCCCTTATTTTTGCCTAGGCCAGTCAACCTAGCGGGTCTCTTTTTACGCATAGTATTTTTTAACTATGTCTGCGTTTACAGGCTGTGGGAAGTCTTCACCATCCATAGTAGTAAGTATCATGGCACCTCCTGAAAACACTGTTTTGACCACAAATGGTCCTTCATATGTAGGAGTCCACTTGCCTCTAGGATCACCCTGTGGTAATATGATACGCTTGATTACCAAGTCACCAGCCTGATACACCTTTGGCTTAACCTTCTTATTAAAAGCTTTGATCATCCGTTTCTGGTACATCTGGCCATGACAAATTGCTGCTAACCTCTTCTCATCAATCAAATTTATCTGGTCAAGTCGAGTCTGAATCCACTCATCTTCATCCAAGCCTGCATCCTTCATGATTCTTAAAGAAGGGATCTGAACTTTAATGGGCAGAACTGCTTCCATACCATAGACTAAGGAGAATGGAGTTGCCCCTGTTGAAGTACGTATTGTAGTACGATAACCATGAAGAGCAAATGGTAACATCTCATGCCAATCCTTGTAAGTAACAGTCATCTTCTGTACAATCTTCTTAATGTTCTTATTAGCAGCTTCAACTGCCCCATTCATCTTCGGACGATACGGAGAAGAGTTGTGGTGCTTAATCTTGAATTGCATGCAGAGATCAGTAATCATAGTGTTGTTCAGATTAGAGCCATTGTCAGTAATAATCCTTTCAGGGATGCCATACCTACATATGAGATTATTCTTGATGAATCGAGCCACCACATTCTTAGTAACAGATGCAAATGAAGCTGCCTCTACCCACTTCGTGAAGTAATCAATAGCAACCAGGATGAAATGATGCCCATTAGAAGCAGTAGGTTTGATCTCACCAATCATATCAATGCCCCACATAGCAAAAGGCCAAGGAGCAGTCAACACATTCAATGGTGATGGAGGTACATGTACTTTATCAGCATAGATTTGACACTTGTGACATGTTCTGGAGTGTTGATAGCAATCAGCTTCCATGGTAGACCAATAGTAACCTGCTCTCAATATCTTCTTTGCCATAGTATGACCACTAGAATGAGTGCCAAAGATCCCATCATGCATGTCTTCCATAATCTCTGTTGCTTCCTTCTTATCCACACAACGAAGCAAAGTTGAATCATGATTGCGCTTGTACAAAATGCCATTACTCAAAAAGAACTTAGCAGAAAACCTCCTCAGAAACTTCCTATCTTTGACAGATGCCCCTTCAGGGAACTCCTGAGCTTCAAGATATCTTTTCACTTCATAGAACCAAGGTTTCTCCTCTGTTTCTTCAGTGCCAATCTCATTGCAGTATGCAGGCTTCTCAAATATATCAATAGTAATCTTGGGAGCTTCATCATCCCAACTAATCTCAAACATAGATGCCATGGTGGCTAAGGCATCTGCCAACTGATTCTCTCTTCGTGGAATATGTCCAAAAGTAATCTCTTTGAAATGTGGGATCAAAGACAACACATGCTCTCTGTAAGGAATGAGATTATCATGCTTGGTATCCCAATCTCCTTTAATCTGACTTATTACCAGGGCTGAATCTCCTTACACGTCAAGGAACTGAATCTTCATATCAATGGCAGCTTTGATACCCAGGATACATGCCTCATACTCAGCCATGTTATTGGTACAATAAAAACAAAGTATGGCAGTAATAGGGGTATGACAACCTTCAGGGGAACTGATCATAACACCAACACCATTACCAAGTGCATTAGAGGCTCCATCAAAAACCATAGTCCATCGGGATCCTTGTTCAGGTCCGTCATATTGTCCAGGTTCTTTGGTAATAATCATAATGTCTTCAGGGAACTCAAAACTCATTGAGTGATAATCATCCACTGCTTGATGAGCCAAATGATCAACTACAACGCTTCCCTTAATGGCCTTCTGAGTGGTATACTGTATATCATATTCTGTCAAGATCATTTGCCATCTTGCAATTCTTCCGGAGAGAGCAGGTTTCTCGAATATGTACTTGATTGGATCCATCTTTGAAATCAATAAGGTAGTATGAGTCAACATATACTGTCTTAGTCGGCGAGCAGCCCATGCCAAAGTGCAGCAAGTTTTCTCGAGCAGTGAGTATCTTGTTTCACAGTCGGTAAACTTTTTGCTAAGGTAGTATATTGCCTGCTCTTTTCGACCAGACTCGTCATGCTGCCCCAACACACACCCCATTGAGTTGTCTAACACTGTTAAGTACATAATCAAGGGTCTTCCATCAACTGGTGGCATCAAAATTGGAGGTTCTAGCAGATATTTCTTGATTTCATCAAAGGCAGTCTGGCACTCATCATTCCATTCCATCACCTGATCTTTCTTCAACAACTTGAAGATTGGCTCACAGGTAGCTGTCAATTGGGAAATAAATCTTGCAATGTAATTCAATCGTCCCAAGAAACCTCTAACTTCCTTTTCAGTACGAGGGGCTGGCATCTCTCGTATAGCTTTCACTTTTGCAGGATCCACTTCAATACCTTTTCCACTGACAATGAATCCCAGGAGCTTACCGGATCTAACTCCAAATGTACACTTATTTGGATTCAATCTCAGCTTGTATTTCTTCAACCTCTCAAACAACTTATGCAGATGATCAAGATGTTGTTCTTCATTCTGGGACCTGGCTATCATATCATCCACATATACCTCTATCTCATGATGAATCATATCATGAAACAAAGCCACCATAGCACGCTGATATGTTGCCCCTGCATTCTTCAAACCAAATGGCATCACCTTATAACAAAAAGTGCCCCACTGTGTAACAAATGTTGTCTTCTCCATATCTTCAGGTGCCATCTTGATTTGATTGTAACCAGAGAAACCATCCATAAAAGAGAATACCTTATGCTGAGCAGTATTGTCAACCAGAACATCAATATGAGGAAGTGGAAAGTCATCTTTGGGGCTGGCCTTGTTCAAATCTCTGTAGTCTACACACATACGTACCTTACCATCTTTCTTAGGTACCGGTACCACATTTTCAACCCACTGAGGATAAGAAGTCACAGCTAAGAACCCTGCATCAAACTGTTTCATTACCTCTGCTTTAATCTTTTCTGACATTTCAGGACACATACGACGAACCTTCTGCTTCTTTGGACGACAATCTTCTTTCACTGGCAAACGGTGAACCACAATGTCGGTATCCAATCCTGGCATATCTTCATAGGACCAAGCAAAGATCTCCACATAATCATGTAACATCTGAATCAATCTGTTCTTGACACTATCCTCTAATTCAGCCCCTATCTTGACCTCTTTCCTGTTTTCTTCAGTTCCCAGATTCACAACTTCGATTGGCTCTTCATGTGGCTGTATAGCTTTCTCTTCTTGTTGTAACAACCTAGCAAGCTCTACAGGTACTTCACAATCATCCTCATTTCCATCTTCAGCTTGATAGATCGGATTCTCGAAATTATAATTGGCAATAGTAGAACTGTTATCAACAGGATCCAGAGTGGATGAGGATCTGCATTTTAGTTATGTGGGTGTGTGTAAGAACACATAGCTGATAAAACAAAAATAAAAGAAAGGAAAGACAAGGAACACAATATTTACGAAAACGAAACGTCCACTGATTTTTATTGAATGAAGTATGCAAATGAAATGACATCCCGTAACAAGCATACCATTGTGCCCCGGGTAAGGCACAAGGCTTGAAAGTTTAATTGTTCAAGAAATTACAAACTTTAAAAGTAACAACACAGTAATAGTATTTACTCCTGACTAAAGGAGATAGGAATAACATCTTCAGCTCTCCAGTTATTGAGCCCAGCACCCACAGTAGGAAAAATCCAGGCATCCAAGTTGTAGTCTTCATCATAGTCACCCACAACATTGATCTGATCCTTCATAATCCCTTGACTGGTGATACGAACAGCACGAGCACGACGAACAGCCTTCTGGGACTCTGGAGTGAAACCCAAACCAAATTTGTCAGACTTGTAAGGAATGTCGGGAAGCTGACCCCAAATAGTACAACCACCTTCATCCACCACAGCTCTAGCATCTTTGAGGGAGGCCATTGTTGGAGGTACTCTGGTGACCACAGGAACTTTCTTGACAATAGGAGGAGCTTCATAATAATTAACAATCCAAGGAACCCCTTCAAATGTCTGACAAGGAGTTTCAACATATTCGCCTTCTACTTCAAGATATTTAAAGGTGTTCACATGGCTAACAACATATCCTTCCTCTCCATAAACAGTGACAACCTTTCCTTCTACCGGATATCTCAGCTTCTGATGTAAAGTGGAGGTTACAGCACCTGCCCCATGGATCCAGGGACGCCCAAGCAAACAAGAATACGACGGACGAATATCCATGACATAAAAGGTAGCATTGAAGACCTGAGAACCTACTTTGATTGGGAGATCAATTTCTCCATGCACCACTCTTCTTGAGCCATCAAAAGCTTTCACCACTATATTACTGGGCTTCAACACAGCATCTTCAGGACTAAGCTTATTCAGAACTTCTTTGGGCAACACATTCAGAGAGGAACCATTGTCTATCAATACATGTGACAGGGTAGTGCCCCTGCATTCAATTGAGATATATAGAGCCCTGTTATGATCCCTCTTGGCAGGAGTCAAATCAGCATCGGAGAAACCTAACCCATTATCATAGGTCAAGTGTGCAACACAACTTTCAAATTGGTCTACAGATATCTCATTGGGTACATGAGCAGTCTTCAGAAATTTAATCAAGGCCTTGGCATGAGCCTCAGAGCACAATAGTAAAGACAACATAGAAATCTTGGAGGGAGTATGCCCCAATTGATCAACAATGTCATAATCACTCTTGCGAATGATTTTCAATACTTCTTACATCTGCTTAGAAAGATCATCAGTAGCTGGCACATCAGTTGGTATTGGTTCAATAACAGGACCTTTGCCCCGAGCGTCAGTGGTGGAGGTAACAGCTGGAGTAACTGTATTCTTAGAGGTAACTGGAGGAGAGAAGACTCTTCCACTTCGTGTGATCTTACTAGATCCAGCAAGATTATCAACATCAAGATTTCCATCAACAATAGGTGTATCAGCTAAGGGTTCCTGCTTAACACCATGGATATAAACATTAGACCCATAATTCCAAGGCACAACTTTATCAGAAGTATACGGAATAGGACCAGGAGTGGTAATGATCATAGGAGCCACTCTAGCTTCAGCAACAATCTTCACAGGGCCTTCAGCAGTAATCTTAATTGGACCCTTATGAGTGATTTTGACAGGACCCTTGGAAGTAATCCTCACCGGCACTCTATCAACCATATCCACTTCTTCAACCTTCGCACCTTTAGTTATATGATCAACCATACTTTCCATAGAAGGTGGAGTCCTCTCAAATATTATGGTGTAATTATTCATGAGGCGTTGAATTCCATCTCTCAACCTCCAGCAGCTATCCGGCTTATAGGTACAATACAAACAATCTTCACGACAACCTGGAAAGAACCCTGCTTGTACTAGCTTCTTCTTAATAACAGGCAATGGTGTAGCCAACTCTGCAACTGAGGAAATATGTGAATCTTCATCAATGGCATTGACAGTCTTCTCATGATTTGGCATGGGAGCAGTGATCACATTTGGAGTACCCGGAGGGTCAAACTCAATCTCTCCAGCATCAATCATATCTTGAATTTTGTTCTTCAATACCCAGCAACTGTTGGTATCATGTCCCTGACAATTCGAATGATATGCACATCGTGCATTAGGATTGTACCTGGGTGAGGTAACATTAGGATTCTGAGGAGGATCTTTCAGAGTGATAAGTTCAGCCTTCAACAAGTGTTGCAAGGCTTGGGCCATTGACATGTTGATCTTAGTGAATTGCCTTCTATCCCTCTATTGATTTCCCTGTGGCTACTCTGGTGTTGCAGGAGTTGGATTGGAGATATGAACTGCACTCACAGACTGATGCCTTCTATTACGATCAGGTTGACCATAAACAGCATTTGACTCTTTCTTCCCACTGGGAGGCTTCTTTGCAGCACCTGATGAAGAAACACCCACTTGAATCTTGCCACTCCTTATACCACTTTCTACGCGCTCTCCTGTCATTATCAACTCAGTGAAGCCAGATGATGAGCTTCCAATGAGATGACTGTAAAAAGGACCATTCAACGTACACATGAACATATCAACTAACTCCCTGTCAGTTAGAGGTGGTTGCACTCTTCCAGCCAAGTCTCTCCATTTCTGAGCATACTCCTTGAAGCTCTCTTTAGCACCCATAGACATGCTTTGTAGTTGCATGCGAGTAGGGGCTAGGTCAGCATTGTATTGATATTGCTTATAAAAGGCTTCAGCAAGATCATTCCAATCACGGATGTTGACACTCTCCAGCTGATAGTACCATTCCAATTGAGCTCCAGATAAGCTCTCTTGGAAGAAATGGATCCACAACTTCTTATCAGCAGTATGGGGTTGGATTCTCCGGACATAAGACCTCAGATGCAGCTTGGGACAAGAGACACCATCATAAACAACAAAAGTAGGAACCTTGAAACCAATGGGTATAACCACCCCAGATATCAAACTCAGGTCTTCAAAATCCAGCCCAGAAGACTTTTGCAATTCCATAGCATCCATTCTATCCACCAGCATTTTGAACTTATCTTCATTGGGCTCATGATAATAGTTAGCTTCAGAATCAGAGTCCCCCATTGTATTATGGAGACTGCCTCCCTCTTTCTCAGACTCTTCAGACTCATAATCTTCAACCTGTTCTTTGGTCTTGACAGGACCTCTGAACCTTCTTCCCATGTTGATCAGGCCTCCTGACCTTCTAGTCTTCTTAGTCTTCTTGGCCAGCAATGTCTTCAATTCATCTTGCCCCTTGGACAAGTTCAGGATCAGCTCTTGGAACTGTGCATTTTGTGCCTGGAGATCTTTAACTGTCTGTTCAAGAGCCATTGCTGAAATAAACAGCGAGAAGATAAGAAACCTGTGCACAATAAACCTGTGATGCAATGATATGATATGTGAATGTATATGCAATGTTTTCAAGGTCCGTAGGATTTAAATTTGCTTGCCCCTTGGGCTTACAAAATGAAATGAAATAAATACAAAAGATGGGGTTTTAAGTCTCCCATGGACGTTTCCTCTTTGTGTTGAGGTATGAGTTGAGATTTCGTTCCTCGTGAAGTTGCTTTGTTAGCTCCAGAATTCTTTCCTGACTTGCTTTGTAATGAGTCTCGAAAGTATCCCTTTGCTCCTTCAACTGGATCCAGGACCTCTGTAAGTCTTCCATGTCAGTGGGCATATCTGGGTGAAGGATGGCATAAGAAGTATCCCCTTCAGCAACAGGCTCCATAGTAACTGGTAGGATGGCAGGATATGGCATCATAAGAGTCTGAGCACGAGATCGCACCCATCTGAGATAAGCTTCCATAGGAATGGTGTACTTAGGCTCCAGAGTCTTGCTGTCAACCTTGTTCACTTTTCCCCATGCTCGTATGAATCTCTGACGGTAACCTTGCAGATCGTTGTCGTAGTCAAACACAATACCCTGAATCAACATGTCATGAAGACCATCACTCCGAGCGTAACCAAACTGTCGTAAAGCTAAAGAAGGGTTGTAAGTAATGCCTCCTCTTATGCCTAGAAGTGGCACATTAGGAAACTCCCCACAACGGTCAATGATAGTGACATTCTCCACAGATCTGGAGCACCAATGAATATCTGAATGAGAGAGTGACATGATCCTTTTAGACCACCTGAACCCTTGTTCATTCTTCATCACTGAGCGAGGAAGGTGAGAAATAAACCGCCTAGATAGCAAAGGTATGCAGCACATCAGAGTTCCTCGTGCCTTTGTAGTACGAGTATGAAGAGAATGCAGGATGTCTCCAAGTAATGTAGGCACTGGATTGTGACTCAGAAATATGTTAATGGCATGAACGTCTATGAACTGATCTGGATTGGGGAACAACACTAAGACATAAATCAACAAAGCTAAGATCTCCTCAAAAGCATCATAGCTCATAGCCTTCAAGACCACTTGAGCCTTCTCTATCAACACCTTAGCAAGAACACCCTTGACTCCGCTTCTCGTTTCTAGAATAATGTCTGATTTCTTCAGATGTAGAGCTGCAGCAATAACCTCAGGTTTAGGCTCTTTTTCCAAGCCTGAGAAAGGTTTCTGATCAAGTACAGGTATACCCAGAAGTTTAGAGAACTCTTCCATTGTAGGAACCAGCTGGTAGTCGGGGAATGTGAAGCAATGGTGCTTAGGATCAAAGAACTGAAACAGAACACTCATCATGTCTTCATTGAACCCTGAAGTGACTAAATCCAATAGGTGACCATGTCTCTTGATGAACTGGGAGCTTTTAGAAACTTGAGAAACCAATTCCTTAAGCTTAAGAGGTATGCCTACAAAGTTGATCCTGATAGTGTTTCTACGAGCAGAAGCCATGACCTGCAACAAAGAACAAAGATAAATCCTTTGGTCCTTGAAATGGTTAGTGCAAATGCTATGCTTATGATGCATGATGATGTCATGATGTTATGCTCAATCACAAACATGTGGCACACACAAACAAGTCACACCATAGCCCTAGGTTTGAAGGCTTGCATGAGGTTCAAAGGTAAGTACCCTCCCCTGAAGTTTAGATGGTTCATCCTGTCCTATAAAGTAACCAGGTTCTAAGGGATCTCAATATCATTGATCCTTCACAAGGGTGGTTGTTCAGTAGGCAACTTACTTGCCAACCAAAACCCTCCAAGTTTAGAATCTCAATGAGCGTAGCATCGAGTATCAACCAACTTCAGTCTGCACCAAAGCCGGTTATCTCACTACTTTTCTAAAGGCCAAGATGGGATAACTAGGGTTCTAAAAGTTAGTTAGTGCATTGACAACATATGACAGCCTCATATTATCCTCAACTTTACTTAAGGAACATAAGCACCAACCAAGAAGTCACACTAACTATGGCCACCAGATCAACCATATCGGTATACGCCGTACAGTTTCCTTGGTCTATTGCCATTTACCTAAGGTACACTAGATCCGGGTTAGGATCTTTCACACATAAGAGCACCCCAACAGATAAGTATAAAGCAAGCAATGCAAACAATTTTAAAGTGATCTAATTCCTAAGGGTACCCCTCTTTAATATTAAATCCCCAGCAGAGTCGCCAGTTCTGTAACACGGTGGGAGAACTGACTTTAGTTATGTTGCGGATAGCAAGAGTCGACACCGACTTTTATTTTATCCAAAGGAAAGGCATAAAAGAACAGGAAAGACCTTTTAAAAGATTTTTGGGTCCGGGGGGTAGGTTATGTAAAGGGAAGGTGTTAGCACCCTTTACATCCATGGTTATCCATGGGCTCTTAGTTACTTAGCTCACTTTAAAATGTTTTGAAATGTGAAGTGTGTGAATAGAAATTTTCTTAAGTATTTTATAATGATCCATGTACGGATGTATATAAAACCTTTGTTTTGAAAATTTGTTTGAAAATATGAAGTGTTTGAAATGTTTTGAAGAGTGAGCAAGTATCTAAGAGGAACCTACCCTAAGTTTAAGTCTTTTCTGTTCTTGAATCCTTTAAATGGTAAGACTATCCCTATTATTAAGGAATAGGTAGTCATTACCTTGGATGTATGGGACAAGTGAAGGGACATCTGTTTATTTAGGCAACTGTGGGGTGTATAAGCAATTCGAAGGGACTTATCATCTTTATTCGAAAGGGACAAGATCATTACGAAGGCAACATTCGAAGGGACTTGATCTTTTTATCTGTTAATGGACTAGATGATGTGAGATGAGGGACTTTGCTTAATACACCCTACTTGACCTTTTGATTAGGCAACTTGAGAGGTATCCTTAAGGAAGTGAGATGGCGATCAAAGATCGACTTACGTGTGTGAGTGTACATGTTTAAATATTTATCTTTAAGATTAATGAGCTAAATTAATTTTTAAATACAAACATATTTCACTCCCTATTTTACTAACCATAGCATTTAAAATAAATATTAAACATTACTACTAAAATATTACATAAGGGATACAATTACATAATAATAATAATTAAAACAAATTAAATAAATAAACAAGATAAATAATAATAAATAATTTGGGTTAGTAACAAAAATAATATATAAATAATGGGGTTAGTAATAAAAATTAATAAGAATAAAATCAAGAAATTAACATAATAATAATAAATTTAAAAGTGCAATTTTTTTAATGAATAATTATTTTTTAAAAAATTCATATTATATTTTAATTATTAGAAAAATTTAAATTATATACATGTTATAAAAATAAGGTTAATTATAAACATATTATGAAAATAAATTATATTTACAAAATTAAATTAAGAGTTTTAATTATTTTAAGCATAATCTAGAATTATTTACATACAAGAATTATATTAAATAATAACTATAAACAAATTATATAAAAAAATATGCACATAATTAAAGTTTATAAATAAGTGAATTAAAAGTTATAACTAACAAATAAATTAATATTTACAATTAGGGTTTATAAAAATAATTAGGTTTCATAAAAAATATTTTAGGGTTTTAGAAAGTTAGGGTTATGAATTTTAGAAAATAGAATTAGGATTTATGGTTTAATTTACAATATTAATTTGACTATTAAAAAAAACATATAATAATAATATATACATATTTTAACTAGAATTAAAGTTTATAGAAAATAAATTAGAGGTCTTTTTGGAAAATATGAAATTAATATAAATATTTACATATAATTATTTAAATATATTTTATTATAAGACAAGTAATAGAATAATTAAAAAAACAAGAAATTAAAACTTACCTGGGCTGGGATTCGAACCCAGTCCCTGGACCATGCAACCTCCAAGACCAACAAGCCAGCCACTGGGCTGCGCGCGCAGGTGTTAGGGAATGAGCAACAATGCCTTTGTTGCTTACCTGCAAAAGATCATGGAAAATAAAGCAAAATAAAATGGCCTGGGGAGTATTCGAACCCAGGACCATTAACAACACGCATACGCACATCAACCAGCTGAGCTAACACTGCAGTTGTGTAATAATCTCAAACAAAATCAATAAAATATTAAAACTAAATTTTAAATCAGAATTTTGGCGCCACTGATCATCTTCTTCTTCCTCCAGACCTGGGAATATTGCTGCGGATTTTACTACAAGTTTTCCTGCGAATTCAAACCTGTAGCAAAACCTACGAATCCTGTCCACCATCAAAACTGCAAAATTTCATCAAATTAATTGTACAAATATGATCCAGAGGTTGATTGGCATTGATCCACGGTTTTAGAATTCGTTTATATTCATTTAAACGTAAAACCCTAACTTGAAGGTCAAGAACCCTAAAATGGCATCATACGATTCAACCATGTTTTCTTCAATCAAACCACCCAGAATTCATCACAAGCTTTCATTGAACACAAATAAACAAACAAAATCCATTAATAACAGTTAAATGATCATGAACGAAAAAATAAAAAAAAACATGGAAAGTTGGATTCGGTTTAAATGATTCATGATGTTTTGGATGCAGATGATGGTCAAGAACGATTCAAGGATGTCCAACAAACATGTTTACACCTTCAAAACTCCTTGGAATGGTCTCTATGTAAGAATCCGAATTTGAGATTTTGTGATGAATTTTGAAACTTTGAAACTATGGTTTGAGGCTGCAAGAATCGTCCCCTATGCTTGTGTTCTCTTTGTGTATATGTAGTGGATTGATTTAGGTCAAAAAATAGGCTCTCTCTTTGGGCTTTTTGGATACCTTAGTGATGAAGAAATCCCTTTCCAATTTTGGCCAAAAATCAAATCTCTTCATGCTTCAAAGAGTGAGCACGAATTTGGATAGTGTAGATTCATGTTAAATGTCTTTTATGATTTTTTAGAAGAAGAATCACACTTAAATATTGATTTTTTGATTTTATTTTGATTTAATATGTATTTAAATGAATAAAATTCAAATAAATATTAAATAAAAAAAAACAGAAATTACATGGGTTGGGTCGTGCTTGGTGTTATGTTGAAGTTTGGATCACAAGATTGCAAGCCCATTTGGAAGAAGTTGATTTTAAAGCCCTATTTGCTTCATAAACCACCCAAACATTTCCCAACTTTGCAAGGGCACACATCCTTCAATTTTAATGCTATAAGGGTATTCTTGGACATTTTGGAAAGCTTAAAGAGTCCTATAACCAACCCCATTGGTTTCATGTCCATATCATTTACCATTCTCAAGTTATGCCCTTTTGAAGTTGTTGACTTTTTGTTGACTTTCAAAAGGACCTATAATGTCTTAGCTCATACCTTCCAAATGAAGCATTTTTGGGCTTGGCTTGTGAGACACAAAGTTGTAGAGAATTCAATTTCCTTCAAAATGAGCTTTGGATGGGAAAAATTTGATGAATCATGTGAAAGTTATGGCTGGTCAAAGTTCAGTTGACTTTTCCTAAGGAAACCCTAATTTAGAAACCTCTGATTCTTGATGATCTGAAATATCCTTGATGAATCATGATCAACCCTTGATCAAATGATGAATTTTAATTCATATACTTGATGTTGGCAAAAAATCATGAAGTTTGACTTTGGTTTGACCACAGTTGACCTCAGTTTGACTTTTTAACTGCTTTGATTGATTTTGACTTATCTGATCATTTGACTGAGCAAACCTTTGAGAAAAGTTCTGAAATTTGTCATGGGGATTCTCAAACACATATAAGATGTTATGAAGCTCACTTGAAGTCTTGGAAGCTCATTTAGCCTGATTAAAGTCAAAACCCTAGTTTTGGATGCACTGCTTAGGAGGATGCATTGTTTGAGGGAATTGTCAAATCTTCTGACTAATTGTGAACCTTGTGAACCTCATAAGATGTCTTGTGAACCTTGTGAACCTCATAAGGTGTATTGTGAATCTTGTGAACCTCATAAGGTGTCTTGTGAATCTCATAAGGTGTCTTGTGAATCTTGTGAACCTTGTGAACCTCATAAGATGTCTTGTAAACTTCATGAACCTCATGAGAGGTCTTGTGAACCTCATAAGGTATCTTGTAAACTTCATGAACCTCATGAGAGGTCTTGTGAACCTTGTGAACCTCATAAGGTGTCTTGTGAACCTTGTGAACCTCATAAGATGTCTTGTGAATCTTGTGAACCTCATAAGGTGTCTTGTGAATCTTGTGAACCTTGTGAACCTCTTAGCACACAAAGTCTTGTATTGTGAGGGCAAATTTTGGGGTGCAACACTGGGATTATTCTGGAAAACGAGGAAGGAAACATCATCGAAGTATCTTTAACTTTGTCCTTCCCCACATCCAACAACCAGGTGGAGTATGAGGCCTTCCTGGCCGGCCTGCGACTCGCGACCAACCTGGAGGCAGAAGAAATCATAATATGCACGGATTCCCAGTTGGTCGCCAACCAAGTCCGAGGAGATTTCCAGGCCAAAAACGACAATATGGCTGAATATTTGGCCCTTGTCAGGGACAAATAGAGGTCAGACACGTCCCACGAGAAAATAATACCCGAGCTGATATCCTTTCCAAGGTTGCAAACACTAAAAGAAAGGGAAACAACAAGTCTGTCATACAAGAAGTGCTCCCCCGACCAAGCACCGGACAATCTTCAACCCACCTTGACGTTAATCTCGTGGGCGACGCCAACTGCTGGATGACCCCAGTGTTTAACTATTTGACCAAGGATGAATTACCAGCAGACCTGAAAGCGGCCAGTATTGTGCGTCGAAGGTCGTGCTCGTACACTTTAGTCGGTGGACGTATGTATCGCCGATGCTTCTCCACGCCACTCCTCAGGTGCATAGAGGAAGAGAACATCCCACACGTACTAAGGGAAGTCCATGAAGGAATCAACGCACAGCACCCGGCGGACGATCGTTAGCCCGAAAGATCCTCCGGGCAGGATACTATTGGCCGACACTCCAGCACGACGCGAAAGAGCACGTAAAAAGATGCGAAAAATGCCAACGATATGGTGACGTGCACGTAGTGCCCCCTACCGAGCTAAAATCGCTATCTTCCCCATGGCCATTCGCATGGTGGGGGATGGACATCTTAGGGCCATTCGACGTCGGATCCGGCCAAAGTAAATACCTCATTGTGGGCGTCGATTATTTCACCAAATGGATAGAGGCTGAGGCCTTAGCCAAGATTACTGCACTCAATATACTACGCTTCTTTAAGAGGAGCATCCTTGCTTGGTTCGGAGTGTCGCTCGCCATTATAACAGATAACGAAACCCAATTCACCGATAGACATTTTAAGGAATTTTTTGCTTCGGTAGGAACAAAACATCATTTCGCTTCGGTTGAGCATCCCCAAACCAACGGACAAGCGGAAGCCGCAAATAGGGTAATCCTGAGAGGTCTAAAGCGAAGACTGGACGAGCACAAGAAACACTGGGTCGAGGAGCTACACAGCATACTTTGGGCATATAGAACCACTCCCCACTCAACGACCGGTGAATCTCCATTCCGGTTGGCATATGGGACCGGAGCAGTAATTCCTATAGAAATGCACATCCGGTCCAGACGAACAGAGTCCCCAATGGACTAGGACACCAACTCCGAAGCTCTAAGGTAGGAGCTTGATCTGGTCGAAGAAATTCGATCAGAAGCTGCTCTCCGAGAGACCACTCTTAAACAGAAAATAGCAGCTCGACATGACTCTAAGGTCATAAGACGGGCATTCAAAGTGGGCATTCTTGTTTTAAGAAGGAATCACAGAGATTCCCGCGAAGGAAAACTGACGCCGAACTAGGAGGGCCCATATCGTGTCCGGGCAAAGACCGAAAATTGGGCCTACTACTTAGAAAATCTTCACGGGGAAGAGCTTGCTCGACCGTGGAATGCCGAGAAGCTCAAATAGTATTACAATTAATAGTAAAGTCACCTTGCTCGGCTACTAAACAAGGAGCAACAGGTCTGACTAAACCTGCGTGCCCAGGTAAAAGCACAGTAGCCCAAATAATATGGTTATCAGGGTTTTCTTCGAGAAGAAGAAGACGACTGTTGCACGGGCGGATACTCAACCGAGTCCGACGTTGCCTATGTACCACGACTAGGAAGAACCCCAGCTCGCGATGGGACATACAAGCCTCGGAGCCCGGGCCATTATCTTGACCCGAGCACCGATCAGGAGCCAGCCTCCAGCATCTGACCGGTCCCCCAAACTGAAGGATTACAAACACATACCCCGTATTTTCCCAATTACATCTAACCCTCATGACAATAACACGAGCATCAAACACTTAACAAAAAATAAACGTTTAAAACGGAAGTCCTCCGATGGACGAGCAATCATATACATAATCAAAAACGCTGCATAGAGTGTAAAACGACCACCGAGGTCGGAGACATTAATAAAAAAAGGTGCGACCCCTAAGGGCCGACTTGTTCAAGATTACACAAAAAAGGGACCAAGTCCCCCAAACAAGAATTTAAAATTACATGTAATTTAGGCTCGCAGGCCGGCCTAATTACCCTTACCCTCTTGCACCTCAGACTGGTCTTCATTCGAAAGTTGTTGGACGGCTGACTGGATCGGCTGCTCAGACTCCCCAGGTTGAGAATCATCCACGACCATATAGTTAGGGACCACAATCCGACCATCTTCAACCTTATATAGGTAGCTGATTTGGTCAGTATCGAGGTTCAGCTCATGATGGAGGGCCTTTATCTGGTCCACAACATTCTAGAAACACAACTTAGTTGAGTCCCTCAGATCCTCGAGGTCCTGATCCAGTCGCGCTAGAAAATGCACCCGACTTATCAAGCTCTTGGTGTCTTCATCCTCGTCATCCTTAGGGAAGAATATCTCTCTCAGCTTCCTATTTTGATAGACTGCCTTCTTTTTGTCACCCTCCAGCTTGGCGATAACGTCCGCCCGCACCACCAGCTCCGCAGTCGCAGCCTCGACATCCTCGGCAGCTTTCATCACTTTCTCTTCAGAGGCGGCCAAGAGAGTCTTCAGTCGCTTAATTTCAAGCTCCTGTCTGGAACTCCCTTCAGCAAACATGGATGCCATCGACAACATCTGCATCACCGCACTGACATCCTGCAACAATGATAGCCTCCGGGAAGGACGATCCATCTGCTCGAGGTACAACGAATCTGTCCGGTCGGCATTCATAGTTGTGCATTCAAATAAATTCCGTTGCACGAAGCACGGAGGTAAAGGATGCTTTGGATTTGCGGGGGAATTCGTCGTCAGATCAGTAACAACCGCTCCAACCTTATGTTTTTTTAGTGTGGAACCCGAAGACACGCCCGGTGATCCTCGAGCGATATGGCCCGAACCAGAGCCACTCGTGTCGTTCCCGACCAATCTGGTCTGAACAGTCCTGGCTTTCCGCTTGTTCCCCTACAACAACCTCTCCTGGATCTTGTCCAGCGACTTCATCGAACCTGCGAAACAAAAGAGACAAAGGTCAGGCCACTCACGAGCACAGAAGCACGACATGCAAACAACAAAATAAAAAACGAGAAATACCAAAGAGTCAGACACTTCTTGCCCGTTCCTACAGGCCAAGAGAGTTGTGACGTCGATCAGCGGATGTTCCACAGCCTCCCCTCCATCAGAAGCTAGCATCACTTTCCCCTCCCCCATCAACCAAAGGGATCGGGGTAAAAGATGATACCAGCTTGCGGAATTCTTCAAAACTGGTCGCATCATCCTCGCCCAGGTTATCCCCTACCTGCACAGAGTCACACACCGGCCGCCCGTAATGACTGTGGTCCCAAGAGAAGGGGAACCTCCAGATCCTCCTACGCATTGGTTGACCTTCAGCGTCCAACCGAGGCACGTCGTTCTCATCAGTGTCGTTGCCCATAAAGCTGATAGTCCTAGTAGCTCATTTGGTCAAAGGCTCGATCAAAACGTAGTCGCCTTTGAACGACCTAATCGACTCCGAGTATGCTTTGAAAATTTTTGCTCGCTGCTTAAAAGAGATGAACCATTTCCGATCAGTCCCACGCCCCACCTGGCGTTGCAGAGAGAATAGCCAAAAAAAGAGAGGGAGGGTAGCCCCCGCTCCCAGATGCTCGCACGTCATCTCAAACGCCCTCATGAAAGCGTAAGAGTTGGGGTGCATCTGCGACGGGGCTACTCCCAGGTACCCAAGTACCGAGCACACCAGATTGCTGAAGGGCATCCTAATTCCCAAAGTCGTGATGGCGTATTCGTACATGGAGAACTTTCTTCCCCCGAACTCCGAGAAGATACGGTCATCGTCGCCCAAGAAAGTCACCCTCCAATGATCAGGATCCCCCACCACTGGCAAAGGCTCCGCTCGCGGTCGAGCATACGAAGAAACTTTGTCTAGTAGATCTTCTACGACCCACTCCTCGGGGTCCAACACCCTAGTTTCTTCTTGTGCAACCTCAGGAGCACCAACCTCTTCCCTAGAGGCTTTCTAGCATCATTCACCTCGGTCAACTCCGAATCCCCCGAGGAGCTTCCAGAATTAGATGGAACAGTCTCAGAGGATCCCGAGTCCTCCGATGAGCTCTCCTCTGAGGAAATGTCGAAGGGATCGACGGGCACGTTGTCGCTCCCAAAGATTTGCATCCCGGTACAAGCGCGAACGGTCGGCGAGAGGAGAAGATGAAGTGAACTGAAAAGAGTCGCCAGCTAGGCATTTTTATCCCGAAGGAAAGGTAATGCTGCATAAACCTAGAAAGATATGGATAAGATGGTTGCGAACCAGAGAAACTGAGAAAGGGGGTTGGTTACAACCTGGGAAGGTTTTAGCACCCAGATTTTCCGTCGTACTTGACGGGTTTCACGCTTAAAAAATTGTGTTTAAGGGGTAGTGTATGTGTTATCTGTGTGCAAAAGCTGGAAAAGAATATACAAGTGTCAGTGCAAAAGGGGTGAATGCTCAGGAACTGAGGCTTAGAAAAGAATGGTGAAAGAGGGGGAAGACACAGAGACTTTTGTTCGATAACTATTAAGTTATGCCTACGTATCCTCTCGTGCAATGAGGAAGTCAGAACACCGTAGTTCGACTCAAAGAGACTGAAATATAAATTGACTGATGAACTGCTTGCTTGTCTATGCTTAAGTGTATGACTTGTCTGCTTCAAGAGCTAACTTTCTTGCATTAGACGGAAGAAGCAGGTTCTCGTTTGTGAGTGAATAAGGTGAGAAAAGAATCTCGGAGGAGACGATTATTGTTTGTTTTTGTGTTTTCAGTCTTTTATTGCTTTTTTGTGTTTGTCATAAGTTAATGAGCTTAAGCCTAAACCAAGGGTTAGTAAACTCATCATACCCTCCCTTTGATTAGGGATAATGAGAATACCTTAAGTATGAGATAAACATCTCAACTTAATTACCATGATGATGTAGGATTAAGACCATTAACCTACTTATGATTATTTAGATGTTTTATGGGTTTTTGTTTAGCGTTAAGTAATGAGTTTAAGCCATAATTAAGGATTAGTGAACTCATTACACCATCCTAATAGAAGGATAATAGATGAGCACACTTAAGCTGAGGAAGATACCTCAACTTAATCCATGATTAGGGATTAAAGTCATTATATAACAAAACTTTATTAAAGTATATTTTAATTAAGGGTGAGATTAAGAAGTGGATTTTATGGTTTGTAAGACAACTTGAGAGGGACTTGTCCATTAAACACTAGGGTTAGTCCTTATTAACCAATAAAGGAAGAATTAGAACCCTAATGCAAGGCCCAAGATACAAGTTAATGTCTTAGTGATTATTAAGATGGATTGATTAAGAGGTTTAAACAAATTAAGGGTTTAACACTTAGGATTAAAGTTATACAGTCCATCCTAAGAGAAAGATGAAGGCATAACCCTAATTCCAAAGAGACACAAAGAAGACACAAAGGTGAAAACTAAAGGGGGACTAAACACAACCCTAATTATTGTCATGCTTGGATGTTCCTATGGTTTGTGAGGCTTAAAAGAGATCTTCAAAGAAGCCACCAATGGAAGAAGCAGAAGAATAAGTTACTTACTTCACTGAAGAAGATAAGTAAATTAGAGAAAAAAGGTGAGATATGAACATGAATGAGCAAGCTCACTCTAAGACAATGAAAAATGCAGCAAGGATGCACATGAAGAAGATGAATAGAAATGAGAAGTGAAGGCAAATTCACTTCTCAAATTACTTACCACCTGAAAATGTTAGCATAAAGAAAGAGAGGAAGTGAAATGAAGCATGTGAAATGACAAAGAAATAAAACCAGAAGCAATCACATGATGAAAATGATCCTATGAGATGATGCAAAAGCATACCAAGTGTTATGAATGTTCAAATAAGAGATTGGATGCAAATGAAGCATGCTTTGAAGTATGAAAACACATGTATGTTTATGAAATAAAGTGAATGTAAAGCATAGAAAATGTATGAAGAAATGACCAAGAAATGTCTTAAGGTGTCTAAGATGGCATACAAGTTCTTAGAATGTCATGACAAGTTCATATGTTCATGCAATGCAATGTAAGATGCAAATATGGATGCAAAATTAGGGTTACATGGAAGGATGAGATGCAAATGATCAAAACAGAAGAAATTCACATGATACAAATTTGCAAATGAGCCCTAACAAACCCTAACCCCATATGGTATCACACTCCAAAGGAGAAGGTCCAACTCTTAACCTAAAGGAAGTTATGATTTTTCTAAGTTAACTAGGGTTTTTGGGTACCTTAAGAGAAAAAATGCAAATCAAATTGAAAATGAAAGATAAATTTATGAAAAAAATATCCTAGAAACTAAATGCTATATAGAAAACAATGCAAAAAGAATCATTGTCAAACCCTTCATGGTTAGGCAGAAAAGAATTTCCAAAGTTAGGGTTCCAAAAAGGGAATTTTATGAACCCTAAATTCAAGAAAAATGTCAAGATTGGATCAAAACCAAAAAAGAAATTTGTATGAATGGTTTGACAATGTTTCTAAATGTCCTAAGATACAATGTGAATTTTTTTGTGATTTTTGGAAACCTAAATGGTATTTTAATTAATTAATTTCCATTAATTAATTAAAATAAACAATTAAATATTTTTAAAATGATTTTTTAATACAAAAAATAAAAATAAAAATGTTTTTGGGATGAGAAAAATATTTGAAATTGAAATGCACAAGGAAATATTTTTATGATTTTTCTAGGTATTTTAAATAAAATGACAAAGAAAATGGGATTTAAATGAAATAAAAATTAAAATAAATGAAAGTATGACAAATCAGTGGCTGAAATTCAAACTGGAAGGGGAGCCATTGACTGCACGCGCAATCCAGTGGCTGGGATTGAATCTGGGATTTAACCAGGTTTAATAATTAATTAATCAGGTTTAATCCTAATGAACTAATCTGATCCATTCACTGCCTAACCCTAATCCTCATCTAACGGCCCAGATTCAAACTTCCCTAATTACATGGATTAAGCCCTAATCAGTTTCAGGTGGCCGGAGAAGACTTCCGGTCATCTTCTCCGGCGAGACCAACCTGCAAACTTCTTTCCTAGGTCATTTCCAGAGCTCTAAAGCTCCAGATCACATCATCTAACAACCTTAAGCACGAATCAAGCATCAAAACACATTTCTCATTCGTCATTTTCAAGATTCGAAGAAAAACATAAAAATGGCAAAACTTTCAGACAATCATGAAATCCTTAATACGCAACCATTTTCAAAAATAAAGACATCAGCATGATCAGCACATCATATAGATTCATTTAGGAACTTAAAATTTCATTTCTGGAAAAAAAGTTCTTGAGGTTACCTGAGCTTGAGCTTTCTCAGTTTGGGGCCTTTTGACCTCTTATCTTGTGCAAATCCACTTCACTTGATCCCCTGATGATGTTACAATGCTTTGAAAGAGTTTATAATGGCTGGATTGAGTGGTTGCACTTCAACTGGTCTGAAATCGTGTTTGTGTTTGACTGGCTTTTAGGGCTTGGTAATTGTTGGGAAATGTTCTAATGATGATGGTGAGTTGAATGGTGAAGTTTGTTTGTGGTTTGAGTGGATGGATAGAGAGTTTCGAAAGATTGAAACTTGAGGGTGATTTTTGTGGAACTTGGTCTATCTGAGGTTTCAGGCTTGTGTGTGTTATGCATTGGCTTGCTTTTGGTCCACATAACATAACCCTATTGGCCAGAGAGTGGTTGTGGCTGCAGCTGATTGGTATGGGTCCTTTTGCAAAAAGTCAACAAATTGTGTACTTGAGGTATGGGCTCTTATAGCAGCTGTTCTATGGCATGTCCTGGCTCAGCATTGATCAAGGAGAGCCATGGGATTGAGATTGCGCAGCTGGGTGGCTTGGAGGGAAAGATCTCATAGGTTTTGCAAGTGTTGTGTGATTTTCCCCTTTTGTGATTTCTTGTGATGCAAGCCATAGAAACTTGTGATTCTTTGGGAACTTTTGGTCACAATGCAATGTATTATGTTTGTATGATGCTTAGAGAGTGATTAGAGGTCACAAAATGACTTGGTATGTGAAATTGCAAAAAATCCTCTTTGGTGTGGAAGTGAAAATTATAGGATTTTTGCCAAATTGCAAGGACATCACTTGAGTTCCATGATGAATTAGAACATGTTCTTGTAATTTTTTAAAAGGGAATTCCAATCTACAACTTTCATGACCAACAATTTTTCATTTGAAGCATTTTTGGTTGAGAAAGAGGAGGTTGAAAAACTTTCCCAAAATGGAAAGTTTCCATTACAAGTCATTTCCAATTTTGGCAACTTTTGGTTTAGCTCAAATTTCTTCAACTTTGTGAACTTCCAAGCACTTCAATGATCAAATAAAGATAATATAACTTCAATTTGATGAAAATACCACTTTGGTTCCATTGTTGGGGGCCTCAGATGCCCTGATTTTGCTCTGACTTGCTCAAGAAGTTATCCAGTGAACAAATGACTTCCCCAATGAATTTCTTCATCAAACTTGGTACATATGATCCTTATAACATATTGAGACTATTAGAAACAAGAATGACCAAAAAAATTGGAGTTATGGCCTCTGAAACCTAAACCCTAATTTCAGGTCATCTGTGTAGTGAAACCCTAGCTCAATTTCCATGCTTTCCAAGTTCTTGTGATTTCTTGACTTCCTTGATATTTTAGGGGTATAATATGATGATATAACACACATGGACCCTCTTGGAATGATTGGAGACCTTTGGAGTGTCTCAGATGGATCCTTGGATTGCCCAGATCACAAACCCTAGACGCAGATGAACTTGAACCATGCATATGAAACAAATATGCAATATGAGATGATATGCTTAAAATAATGCAAATATGGAATATCACAAGCCATGGTGTGAAATTAGTGAGGGCAAATTTGGGGTGTTTACAGCTGCCTCTGTTCAAGCATGAGTTAGCTGTGCAGGGTGTAAGCGCCTGGCTTATAAGTCAAACAAGATAACTTGTGGTTGAATACCAAAGACAGTCCAAAATTTGCACTCACTGGGAGAAGAAGAAAGGGGATATAAATTGTAAAGGACGGTATAGCATGATTATCACATGAAAGCGATGGAAGACGACCGTCGAGCAGAGGACGACTGTTGGGGATAAAACAATGACGGGGACGGCCGACAAGCTAGGGAAAGGTAAAGATACCATGATGGGGACGACCATCAGGTAAGGAAATAAGATTCTCTGGGGATCAAAGTAAAGGTAATGATGGGGACGGCCATCAGGTTTGCAAAGTAAAGTAAACAACGATGGGGACGATCATCGGTTTAAAGAATAAATGAAATAATGATGAGGGACGGTCATCAAAGGTGAAGGCCGATCACCTAGCAGGGAACGACTGCTCTTTATCATGACATAGGACGAATGTCGGATAGAAAAGGTTGACGATGGGGACGGCCATCAGACAAAATGATGAAGGACGATCATCAAGAGGTGAAGGACGATCACCTAACAGGATACGGCTTCTCTCGGGGTTTATCACGACATAGGACGAATGTCGGATAACAAAATCAATGATGGGGACGGCCATCGGATAAAATGATGAGGGACAGTCGTCAAAAAGGTGAAGGACGATCACCTAGCAGGGGACGGCTGCTAAATATCACGACATAGGACGAATGTCGGATAGAAAGAGGGTTCCAATAATGAAGACTCCACTGGGGAAAAGGATGAGGGACGGTCATCCAAAGGTGAAGGACGATCACCTGGCAGGGGACGGCTGCCGATAGTATCACGACACAGGACGAATGTTGGATAGGAGAAAAGTTGTTCTGCTGGCGACTTACTGGGGATGGTAAACACGGACGAGTGCTTACGCTCAAGAATAAAAAGGTATATGTGTTTGACGTTGTGTATAGATTAAAGATGCAGACGAGCATCCTTAAGACCACGATACGAACGAGTATCGATAGAAACAAACACTGACGCATGTTCAGAGATGATGATACGAACGAGTACCAACTGGTTAACAAAGAACACGGACGAGTGTCGAATCTGTTGAAGAGTGATATATATATACAAGATGCAGATGAGTATCAGAGACTTCTGTATAAGTATGAATGAGTATTATGAAGTATGAGCAAGACACGGACGAATGTTCGACTTGCTGGGAAGAGTTTGACACAGACGGGTGTCAGAAAGTGTATATAGGTTTCTGAGTGCAAAGAGGACGTTTTTGCTTACATCTGCAGGGGAATGATATGACATGGACGAGTGTTGAAAGGGTATGTATAAACAGGAATTTATGTTGGATAGTGCAAAGGGGACACTTTGGCTTATACTTGCAAGGCATGCGAGCTTTCATATACATTGCTGATGAAATGTTGGTGGTATTTGCAGGTGACTGGTTCGAACCAGGCTTATGATCATGCAAATGTTTGATTTTTTCCGTAATGCTCCGTATTAGACGGAATGCTACACTTTGTGGGGGAAAAATTATGTGAATGCTATGATTATGCAAAAAGAAACCGATCCGGGATTCGGATCCCGCTATTGTGGAGATCTCTGGTTGATCTGCTTGGAGGAGTATCCCAGCTGGGGAAGAGATCTGTTAGGAGATGTAACTCTGCTTGGGGAAATAGATCATTGATAGATCCATCCGGTAAGGAGAAAACCCAGCTGGGGATAAGGAAGCTTTTGTCACTTTGTTGTGTGGGAATTTCAGGTATTGCTCTTCTGGGAGAGGCTGGAACTCTGTAGGGAGATAGTTCTTTTAGAGACCTGGTACTCTTTTTTGGGGAAGAAAAGATCAATGAACGATCTTCCTAGAGTTCTCTGTGGGAATCCCGGCTGGGGATGAGGAGGTTTTGACAACTCCGCTGAGAAAAGCATTCCAGATGCTGCTTGGAGGGGGAGGTATGCTGGGGAGAGGTGCTTGTCATGTACCATGTTGCGCATTGAATACCTGCAACCTGTCAAGACAAAGAAACGCACAAGAATCCCGAGGTATCCCTTACCGGATTCTATCGTAGGAGTTAGATATTCCTGAGAGTAAATACATTTCCTGCAAGCATTTATTAAGAATGGATCATTTGTTTTATGCAAATATTATATCATGGATATTGGACATTTTGCAAACGGAACGAAAATGTACAAGACAAGGTGTGACTAAAAATCCGTTTTTATTAATCTAGGTGCCCTGAATTAGAAAATACAGTCAAAGAAACAGATCCCCTGAAATGAGGAGATTGTTACAATTTGAGAAAATTAAAAGTGCTGGCAATGTTGACGATGCTCCGGTGAGCTTCCTTTGCTATGACCTGTATGACTTGACGCTCTTCTCATCTTGCTTTCTGAAGAGGGTTAATTTCGACTGATGCTTTAACTATTTCGAAGCTTGCCATGTTGTAAATGATACAGACGAATTCAGAATGCAGTTGTTCGCTTATTCCCTGATTTCGCATGGATCGCCCTTTCGAGTTTACAATCCACCGGGATACCCATTTTTGCCTGAGCTGTCCAATGCGGCTTTTCAACTCAGCGGGTGTACATTTTTTATTTTTTCCCTTATTTTTGCCCGAGTCTTTTATTCTGTTTTTGACTCGCCGGGATGCCCTATTTTTTCCTGGACTTACATTCTTTTTTTATGTCCAGCGGGTCTTTTTATGCAAAGTATTTTTTAACTGCATCTGAATTCACAGGGGATAGGAAATCTTCGTCATCCATAGTAGTGAGCATCAGTGCTCCACCAAAGAAAACCTTCTTTACTATAAATGGACCATTGTAGTTTGGAGTCCACTTGCCCCTGTGGTCTGTATGAGGAGGAAGAAGTCTTTTCAGCACAAGATCTCCCACTTGGTATTTCCGAAGCCTGACTTTATGATCGAAGGCTTTCGTCATCCTTTTCTGATATAGCTGCCCATAACAGATTGCAGCTAATCTCTTTTCTTTGATAAGATTCAGTTGATTGTACCGAGAACGGACCCATTCTGCTTCATTCAGCTTTACATCCATCAGTACCCGTAAGGAGGGTAGCTCAACTTCAACAGGTATGACAGCTTCCATACTGTACACAAGCTGATAAGGTGTTGCCCCAGTAGACGTTCTGATTGAGGTACGATACCCATGCAAGGCAAATGGTAGCATTTCATGCCAGTCTTTGTATGTAACCACCATCTTTTGCACAATCTTCTTAATGTTCTTGTTAGCTGCCTCAACAGCGCCATTCATCTTTGGCCTTTAAGGAGAAGAGTTGTGATGTTGAATTTTGAAGTCCCGGCATAGTTCTGCCATCATCTTATTGTTCAAATTGGAACCATTATCAGTAATGATTTGCTCGGGTACTCCATATCGACAGATAATGTCACTTTTCAGGAATCTGGCTACCACTTGCCTAGTGACATTTGCATACGAAACTGCTTCAACCCACTTGGTGAAATAATCAATGGCTACCAAGATGAATCTGTGACCGTTTGAAGCAGTTGGTTCGATCTTTCCAATCATGTCAATGCCCCACATGGCAAAGGGCCAAGGCGAAGACATTACGTTCAAAGGATTTGGAGGTACATGCACTTTATCTGCATAGATCTGGCATTTGTGGCACTTTCTGGCATATGCACAACAGTCTGCATCCATTGTGATCCAGTAGTAACCTGATCTTAACAATTTCTTAGCCATTTCATGTCCTCCAGCATGGGTACCAAAGGATCCTTCATGCACCTCGTGCATCAGCAAGTCTGCTTCTTTCTTATCAACACATCTGAGCAGAACCATGTCAAAGCTTCTCTTGTATAATGAACCATCGGCATTAAGGAAGAAACTACCAGCCAGCCTTCTTAATGTCTTCTTATCATTGGATGATGCCCCAGGTGGGTATGTTTGATCCTTTAAGAAGCTTTTGATATCATGGAACCAAGGCTTGTCATCTTTAGCAGTGTCCACGGAGAATAAGTATGTTGGTCGGTCCAGTCTGGATACAGAAATCCGAGGCACATAATTGGCAGTTTGAACTTTGATCATGGAGGAAATGGTAGCTAAAGAATCTGCGAACTGATTTTCGTCTCGAGGGATATACTCAAGTTTGACTGTTGTGAAGAAAGTCAATAATCTCCTCGTGTAGTCACGGTATGGAATTAGATGCTCTTGGTGAGTGTACCATTTTCCGTTGGTTTGATTGATTACTAAAGTTGAATCTCCGAATACAGTTAACGTCTTGATCCTGAGGTCAATGGCTTCCTCAAGACCCATGACACAGGCTTCTTATTCAGCTTCGTTGTTATTGCATGCAAAGGTGAGTTTGCCGTGGAAGGCATGTGAACTCCTTTAGATGTAATGAGCACTGCCCCAACTCCACGACCATTCATGTTAATAGCCCCATCAAACATCATTGTCCATTCTTCTTCTGGGTCAGGCCCTTCAGTGTGAACGGGCTCTTCATGATATTTTTCTTTTAGGAATATGATGTCTTCATCAGGGAAGTCAAACCTCATTGGCTGGTAATCATCAATGGGTTGCTCATCTAGATAGTCAGACAGTACACTGCCCTTGATGGCCTTTTGAGATGTGTACTGAATGTCATACTCTGTCAGGATCATTTTCCATCTTGCAACCCTTCCGGTAAGTGTTGGCTTCTCAAATATGTACTTGACTGGATCCATCTTTGAAATCAATAAAGTAGTGTAAGTCGACATATACTGTCTTAGTCGGCGAGCAGCCCACGCTAAAGCACAACAAGTTTTCTCGAGCAGTAAATAATGTTGTTCACAGTCGGTAAACTTTTTGCTTAGGTAGTATATTGCATACTCTTTTCGACCAGACTCGTCATGCTGGCCCAACACACACCCCATTGATCCTTCTAATATTGTCAAGTACATTATTAGAGGTCTTCCTTCAATAGGAGGCATAAGAATTGGAGGTTCTTGCAGGTACTCCTTGATTTTGTCAAAAGCCTTCTGACAATCTTTGTTCCACCTGACCGTTTGTTCCTTTCTTAACAATTTGAACAGGGGCTCACAGGTTGCAGTAAGATGAGATATGAACCTTTATATGTAGTTCAATCTACCTAGGAATCCCCGAACTTCCTTTTCAGTCCTAGGTGTAGGCATCTCCTGAATGGCTTTGACTTTGTCGGGATCAACTTCAATTCCCTTTTCACTTACAATAAATCCCAGCAGTTTACTGGACCATACCCTGAATGTGCATTTGTTGGGGTTTAGCTTTAGCTGATACTTTCTCAGACGCTTGAACAACTTCAGCAAATTTACCAGATGATCTTCTTCAGTGAGGGACTTGGCAATCATGTCATCCACGTAGCATTCAATTTCTTTGTGGATCATGTCGTGAAATAACATCACCATAGCCCGTTGATAAGTGGCACCGGCATTCTTTAATCCAAATGTCATTACCTTGTAACAAAACGTGCCCTAAGGTGTGATGAAGGTAGTCTTCTCCATGTCTTCGGGTGACATCCTGATCTGATTATACCCGTAAAAACCATCCATGAAGGAAAACACCGAGAACTGAGCTGTGTTGTCGACCAATACATCAATGTGAGGTAATGGGAAATCATCCTTCGGGCTAGCTCTATTCAGATCCCGGTAATCCACACACATCCGTACTTTTCCATCTTTCTTGGTTACTGGTACAATATTAGCAACCCGCGGCGGGTAACTAGTTACAGCAAGGAAAGCGGCGTCCTACTGTTTTTGTACTTCCTCCTTAATCTTCATAGCCATATTTGGACGAGTACGGCGTAGCTTCTGTTTCACTGGAGGACAATCTTCTTTCAAAGGCAGCTTGTGCATAACAATGTCCGTGTCTAGACCTGGCATGTCTTGATAGGACCAAGCAAAGACGTCGACGTATTCTCGGAGCATGTTAATGAGTCGTTCCTTCATTGAATCTTGCAGACTGGCCTCAATCTTCACTTCCTTCAAGTCCTCTTCGGTACCAAGATTAATTGTTTCCACCTCCTTTTGATGAGGAGGGATCACTTTCTCTTCTTGCCTCAACAACCTGACTAACTCTTCAGGTAACTCATAGTCTTCTTCAACCCCTTCATCAGCTTGATTAATCGGATTGTCAAAATCATACAAGGTCATAGCAGTGCTGTTGTCGGTGCAATCTGGAGGATAATCTCTGCAAGGGTTGAGATTTGTTCGTTTTAGTGATCAGTTTTAATCTTGTTTAGAACAAGTGAAAATGAAGTTATTTATTTTGAAATCATTGTCATTTTATTGTTTTGTAAAAAAGTGAAAAAATGAAAAGACAGTGAGCGAAAAAGAGACTTGTTTGCAAAAGATGTCTGATATTCATTGATTAATCCATTTGCACAAAATTATAATATGGCCCTATTACAAAATGAATCCTAACACCTTGGGCAAGATGCAGGACTTGATGCATGCTAAAAAAGGACAGGAAATAATAATTACTCTGCAGGAGTAACCCTTATAATTTCCTGGGAAGACCAGTTAAGGACTTGGTTCCCCGGGATCCTTGGACGTATCCAGCTCTCCAGGTTGTGGTCGCTTTCCGCCTCGTCTTCCAGATTGTTAATAGCATCTGGGGTGAGCATCCCCCACTGATAAATTTTGGCTCCTTGGCAGCCTCTGATTGATCTTGTTGGAATGGTATGTAACCCAAACCGAATCTATCTTCCTTCTTTTCCACTGGCAACAGCTTGCCCCAGCCTTGGGCATTACCATTTTCAACAACCTTCTGGGCTTGATGATAGGAAACAATTGAAGTACCCATCCTGTCTTCCTAGGATGCAGCAAATACTTTAGTTTCTTCATTAATATTCAGGGCCTCGAACCCTTGGCTCATAGTCTCATGGATTTCACCATCCATCTCAATATACTTGTATGTAGTCAGATGTCTAACAAATATGTCCTCCTCACCACAGATGATGATAATCTGTCCTTCCCACTCGTATTTTAGTTTCTGGTGAAGGGTCGACGTTACTGCGCCTGCGGCGTGAATCCAAGGTCGACCTAGCAAACAGCTGTATGTCGGCTGTATGTCCATCACATAGAGAATGGTCTTAAAGACCTGTGGACCGATTATCACTAGCAGCTCCACCTCTCCAAGAACAGATCTTTTGGAGCCATCAAAAGCCCTGACCACAAGGTTCCATGACATTAAATGCTTCTTGGAGGATCAAACATACCCACCTGGGGCATCTTCCAATGATGAGAAGACTTTAAGAAGGCTTGCTGGTAGTTTCTTTCTGAATGCTGACGGTTCCTTGTACAAAATAAACTTTGATATGGTACTCCTCAGATGCGTTGATAGAACAGAAGCAGGCCTGTTAATGCACGAGGTGCACGAAGGATCCTTTGGTACCCATGCTGGAGGGCATGCTATGGCTAAAAAGCTATTAAGATCAGGCTATTACTGGATCACAATGGATGCAGACTGTTGTGCCTATGCCAGAAGATGCCATAAATGCCAGATCTATGCGGATAAAGTGCATGTGCCTCTGAACCCCCTGAATGTGATGTCTTCACCCTGGCCCTTTGCCCTGTGGGGCATTGATATGATTGGCAAGATTGAACCGACTGCTTCAAATGGCCACAGATTCATCCTGGTTACCATTGACTATTTTACCAAGTGGGTCGAAGAAGCTTCCTATGCAAATGTTACCAGGCAAGTGGTAGCCCGATTTCTGAAGAGAGACATCATCTGTCGGTATGGAGTTCCCGAGCGAATCATTACTGATAATGGTTCCAACTTAAACAATAAAATGATGGCAGAACTATGCCGGGACTTCAAGATCCAACACCACAATTCTTCTCCTTACAGGCCAAAGATGAATGGCGTTGTTGAGGCAGCTAACAAGAATATCAAGAAGAATGTGCAGAAGATGGTAGTTACCTATAAAGACTGGCATGAAATGTTACCATTTGCCTTGCATGGGTACCGTACGTCAATCAGAACATCCACTGGGGCAACACCGTATCAGCTTGTATATGGTATGGAGGCAATCCTACCTGTTGAAGTTGAATTACCCTCCCTGCGGGTACTAATGGATGTTAAGATGAACGAAGTAGAGTGGGTCCGATCCCGATACGAACAACTGAATCTGATCAAAGAGAAGAGATTGGCTACAATCTGTCATGGGCAGTTATACCAGAAAAGAATGAAGAAAGCCTTCGATCAGAAAGTTAGGCTCCGAGAATACCAAGTAGGGGATCTTGTGCTGAAAAGACTCCTCCCTCCTCATACAGACCACAGGGGCAAGTGGACTCCGAACTATGAAGGGCCATTCGTAGTAAAGAAAGTTTTCTCTGGTGGAACATTGATGCTCAGCACTATGGATGGTGAAGACTTCCCGTCCCCTGTGAATTCAAATGCAGTTAAAAAATACTTCGCATAAAATGACCCGCTGGACATAAAAACAGAATGTAAGTCCAGGCAAAAATAGGGCATCCCGGCGAGTCAAAAACAGAATAAAAGACTCGGGCAAAAATAAGGGAAAATAAACAAAAAAATATGTACACCCGCTGAGTTGAAAAGCCGCATTGGACAACTCAGGCAAAAATGGGTATCTCGGTGGATTGAAAACCCGAAAGGGCGATCCACGCAAAATAAGGGAATAAGCGAACAACTGCATTCTGAATTCATCTGTATCACTTACAACTTGGTAAGCTTCGAAAGATTCAAGCTTTGTTCAGAATCAACCTTCTACAGAAAGCAAGACGAGAAGAACGTCAAATGTCATACGAGTCATAGCAAAAGGAAGCTTCTTGAAGCGTCACCAACATTGCCAACATCTTTTGTTTCTCAATTTGTAACAATCTCCTCATTTTAGGGGATTTGTTTCTTTGACTGTATCTTGCCAATTCAGGGCACACAAATTAATAAAATCAGTCTTTCAGTCATGTTTCGTTTTGTACATTTGCAAAATGTCCGATGTCTTTAAGATACTGATCGCATAAATACAGATGCTTCTCTTCTAAAAATGCGTGCTTGCAGGAAATATATTCACTCCCAGGAGTGTCTAAACTCTTATGATGGAATCTGGCAAAGGATACCTCGGGATTACTTGCGCGTTTCTCTGACTTTTCAGGATTGCAGGTATTCAAAGCACAACATGGGGCATGAAAGCTTCATCCCAGCAAGCTGGCAAATCATTATCTACTCAGTCTTAGCACCGGAGGTATTTTCTCCCCAGCTGAGTTGCCATTTGTTTTTTCCTCCTCGGCCAAGTGCAAAAGCCAGGGAATCATCTCCCCACAGAGTTTCAGCCTCTATCCAGAAGAGCAACGCCTGGAGATCTCACAACAGGGTAAAGAAAGCTTCTACAAACCCCAGCTGGGTCCCTCATCACCAAGACAGGTCTATCAATGACCTACTTCCCCAAACAGAGTCATATATGTCAGGTCCATCAATGATCTCATCCCCAGCTGGGACGTCCATTTCAAGCAGATCAGCCAGAGATCGTCGCAGCAACGGGATCCGAATCCCGGATCGGTATCTTTGCATAATCATAGCATTCGCATCATATTCTCCCCACAGAGCATAGCATTCCGTCTAATACGGATCATTACGGAAAAAATCAAACATATTGCATAATAAAACACTTGTGAATACTGGCAATCCATCGACGATATACAGAAAACTCCCCAGATTCCCCGGTAGAGAGCCAAGACACTTTCCCTAAGGATACAGATACTTCCTGACACCCGTCCGTGTCATATCCCCAGTAGAAAACCAAAGCGTCCTCGTTGCACTCACAGATACATATATATACACAACTTCCTTGACACCCGTCCGTGCCACCTTCTCCAACATAGTTACCCGAACACTTTGTAAATCAAATACTTGTTTATATTACACTTTTCTCTTTCTTGACACTCGTCCGTGTCACTCTCCCCAACAAGTTAAACACTCATCTGTACACCACTCATACTTATCATTCCTGTTTTACTCATACAGATACTCGTCCGCATCTTGTATACACCACTTATCTTTCTAAGATTTGAAACTCGTCCGTGTTCTTTGTTAACTAGTTGATACTCGTCCGTATCATCATCTCTGAACATGTGTCAGCATTTGTTTCTACTGATACTCGTCCGTATCATAGTCTTAAGGATGCTCGTTCGCATCTTTAATCCATACACAATGTTGGATACCCTTACCTCTTTTTAGAAATCAGACACTCGTCTGTGTATATTTATTCCCCAGAAGAGTCCCCTTAGATCCGACACTCGTCTGTATTCTTTGTTAACCAGTTGATACTCGTCCGTATCATCATCTCTGAACATGTGTTAGTGTTTGTTTCTACCTGATACCCGTCCGTATCATAGTCTTAAGGATGCTCGTCCGCATCTTTAATCTATACACAGTGCCAAACACTTATACCTTTCATTTCTTGGATGTAGACACTCGTCCGTGTTTACTATTCCTCAGTGTAGTCCCCAACAAAACTTGTTAAACTATTTCCTTTCTATCTGACATTCGTCCTATGTCATGATACCTTTTCGGCAGCCGTACCCTGCCAAGTGATTGTCCTTCACCCCTTTGATGATCGTCCTTCATCACCCCTAGTGGAGTCTCTATTCATTAGAACCCCTTCTTATCCGACATTCGTCCTATGCCGTGATACTTTTAGCAGCCGTTCCATACTAGGTGATCGTCCTTCACCTCTTGATGATCGTCCTTCATCATTCTATCTGATGGCCGTCCCCATCGTTGATCTTGTTATCTGACATTCGTCCTATGTCATGATAAGCCCCGAGAGCAGCCGTACCCTGCTAGGTGATCGTCCTTCACCTCCTGATGATCGTCCTTCATCATGCTTATCCGATGGCCGTCCCCATCGTCGACCTTTTTATCTGACATTCGTCCTATGTCATGATACCTTCCGGCAGCCGTCCCCTGCTAGGTGATCGTCCTTCACCTTTGATGACCGTACCTCATCACTTTATTTCATTTACCTATAATCCCCAGAAAGTCTTATAACTTTACCTGATGGCCGTCCCCATCATAATCTCTCATATCCCCAGCTTGTCGGTCGTCCCCGTCATTGCTCTTTCCCCAGCAGTCGTCCTCTGCTCGACGGTCGTCCTCCGTCGCCCGCACTTTATATAAAAACTTTATTTTTCTTTTACAATCTATATCCCTTTTCTTCTTCATTCTGTGAGTGCAAATTTTGGACTGTCTTTTGGTATTCAACCACAAGTTATCTTGTTTGCCTGTTAAGCCGTTGCTTACATCCAGCACAGCTAACTCATGCTTGAATAGGGGCAGCTGTAAACACCCCAAATTTTCCCTCACTCATTCACACCATGGCTTGTGATACCTTCATATGCATAATTCAATCATAGCATCTCATACTACATTTTTGATTCACTGCATTGCTCCTAAGTCATCTGCATCTAGGGTTTGTGGTTTGAGCTATCCAAGAGCTATTTGAGCCACTCCAAAGGTTTTCAATCACTTCAAAGGGGTCCATGTATGTCCTATCATCATATTATATCCTCACAAGGTCAAGGAAGTCAAAGAATCACAAGAATTGAGAATGGCATGGAAGCAGAGCCAGGTTTAACTGCACAGATGACCTAGAATTAGGGTTTTGGTTTCAAAGGTCATAACTCCAAATTTTTTGGTCATTCTTGTTTCTATTGGTCTCTATATGTTATAAGGATCATGCATACCAAGTTTCATGAAGAAATTCAATGGGGAAGGCATCTGATCAAGAGTTGACTTCTTGAGCAAGTCAGTGTAAAATCAGGGCATCTGAGGCCCCCAATGACCCAACCAAAGAGTGTTCTTCATCATTTTGATTGTGTATGATCTTTATTTGATCATATAAGATGTTATAAGTTCACAAAATTGAAGAATTTCAAGCCATTTGCAAAATTGCCTTTTTGGGAAAGTGACTTGTAATGAAAACTTGCTATTTTGGGAAAGTTTTTCAACCCTTTCTTTTTGATTCAAAAATGCTTCAAATGAGAAAACTTTGGTCATGAAAGTTGTAGAATGGATCATTCCCTTTTCAAAAAGTATAAGAACTCATTCTAATTCATTTTGGATCAAAAGTTATGGCTTGTCAAAGTTGGGAAAAATCACATAATTTCAAGTTATGTACCAAAGAGGCAAAGTTGCAAAATCCCTTGCCAAGGCAAAATGAGACCTCAAAGTGACTTCTAATCCTTGCACAAACATAAACCAATGCCTAAAAGTCAGAATGCATCAAAGGTTTGCCCATTTTCATGACTTGTGGATCAAGAAATCACAAAAGGGCCAAATTTGGACAAAGTTGCAAAACATCATACAAACCCTAATCCACTTACTAATTGGCTTCAAGATTGATCCCATGGATCTCCTCATTCCTTGCTGGGAAGGACACCCCTTTGTCCTTGGCCAATCAATGACCCATACCTCTCTTACACAAAACATTGACTTTTTGCATAAAGACCCATACCAATCAAGCTAGGCCAGACCAACTCCTCTGACCTATCCAAGAGTGATAAGTGGACCAAATGCAACACAACACAACAGACACACAAGCCTGAAACACTCTCCAAGCCATAGCTCCAAGCTTTGCCCTCTTGTGCATTTTCATTCGAAACACATCACACAAGCATCAAACATAAAAACAAACTCCATAGAACATCTCAGCATGTCTCACTGATCATCCCTGGCCCTTCACCTTGCCCTGAAACTCCCTAAAATCAAAACACGATTTCCTCCCCTCTCTGAACAGAACTCCATCAATCTCACAAACCAGCCCAAATAAACTCCAAACAAGCTTTGCAAACATCTGAGGGAGGTCATTAGAGTTGATTGGAAGCAAGGAAGTAGGCTGAAAGCTCCAAACTGAAAGTTTCACTTCTGGTAGCTTCAAAAATTATTTTTTCCAGAAACCTTGTTTTAAGTTACTAAAATTATCTACATGTTCCCCTGATCGTTTTGCACTTTGTATTTTTGAAAATGATTGAGTATTGAGCATGTACTGCATCTCTGAAAGTTTGGCCATTTTCATGTTTTTGATTCGAATCTTGGTTTTGAGTAAAAAGAAATGGATTTTGAGGTTAGATTCATGTTTAGGGAGATTGAGAGGTTTGATCTGGAGCTTTACAGCTTTTAAAATGACCAGGAGAGTGAGGTTGAGATTTCTCAGGGAGGGTGTCACCGGAGAAGACGACCGGAGCTCTTCTCCGGTGACCTGAAAGTGATTAAGTGTCTTAATTAGGTTTAGGGTTCAGTTTGAATTTAGGTCGTAGATCCAGTTGACTGGCATTGACCCGCGCGCAAACAAATGGTCCAGATCTTTCACTTAAGCCCTAATCCACGTCATTAGTCTAATTAATTAAGTTTTTAAATTAATCTGGTCAGTTTGAATGTGAGCCGTTGGATGACGCGCCAGTCAATTCCCTCCTTTTCCATTTGAATATCAGCCTTCAGATTTGCATACTTTCCATTATTTTCATTTTTAATTCATTTTCTTTTCATTTTATTTATACGAATTATTAAAGATAGCAAAAACCATTTAAAAATTATGAAAATTTTTGTCAAAGTTTTCATTAATTTTTAAGACACAAAAATATTTTTATTTTTATTTTTTGCATTAAAAATTATTTTTAAATCATTTTAATGTTTATTTTTAATTAGTTAATGGAAATTAATTAATTAAAAATACATTTAGGTATTTAAAAATCACAAAAAAATTCACATTGCATTTAGAAACATTTAGAAACATTGTCCAACTCTCAAACCAAATTTCTTTTTTGTTCTTGATGCCTTTTGTTCATTTTCATTGGATTTAATTTCATTTCAAGGCAATATTTTATGTCAAACTTCAAAAATTCCTTTCTGCCTAACCATTGAGAGTTGGATAATGATTCTTTTTGCATTGTACTCATCATAACATGAAGTGTATAGGATAAAATTGGTTTGAATTGATCTTGCATTTTCAATTTGTTTTGCATTTTCCTTGATGAGATACCCCAAAACCCTAGCAATCTTAGGAAATTCATAACTTTCATTAGGTTAGGAGTTGGATCCTCTCCTTTGGGCAGTGAGTTTGTATAGGTTTAGGGTATCTTTGAGTGCATTTTCAAATTTTTATCAAGACATTTGCTTCTGGTTTTGGATTTTTTTTTTGCATGATGCATATAACCCTAATTTGTGCCTTCCTTTGCATCCATTTCTCATTTGCTTGCATCCATTGACTTGCCATGACATTTTGTGCATTCATTTGATTCATGATACATCTTAGGACATATTAGAATCATGTTTGATCATTTCATCTTTCATTTTCCATGTTGTATGTCCATAACATTCCATAACTTTTCATGTACATTCATGGTTCAATGCATGCCTCATTTGCATCCTTATGCTTGTTTGATCATTCTCATGCCTTGCCTCGTGTTTGCATCATCTCTTAGCATCATTAACATCATACTTATGCTTCTGGTTTTGGTTTGCATCATGGCATTGCATCTCATTTGCATTGCATTTCATTTTCTTATGCTAACATTTCAGGTGGTAAGTTGTCTGAGAAGTGAATTTGCCTTCACTTCTCACAATCTCTTCTCATTTATCTTGCATCTTTTACTGCATTTTATCTTGTGTATTGTATTGAGCTTGCTCAATCTTGTTCATATTACTTTCTTCCTTCAAGCAACTTGTCTTCTTAAGTGAAGCAAGTTGTTTTGCTTCTCTTTGCTCCTTTCATCTGCTTCCTTCCTGGTGGTTTCTCTGAAGATCTTTTGCAAGCCTCATGAACCTTAGGATCTCCAAGCATGATAACAAATTAGGGTTTGATTAGTCCCCCATTTATTTTTGCCTTTGTGTCATCTTTGAGTCTTCTCTTCTCATCTCACAATCAGAAACTAAACCCTAAAGGCTTTAAGGCTTTGTGATTAAGCTTATGCCTGCATCCTTCTATTAGGATGGAGTGTATAACTTTGATCCTAAGTGTTAAACCCTTAATGTGTTTAAATCCTCTAATCAATTCACTTAATAATCATCAAGACATCAAATTTGTAACTTGGGCCTTACATTAGGGTTCTAATTCTTCCTTAATTGGTTAAGAAGGACTAACCCTAGTATTAATGGACAAGTCCCCCTCAAGTTGTCTTACAAACCATAAAAATCACTTCTTCATCTTATCATTAACTAAAATCCACTTAATAGAGGCTTTGTTTTGTCATGAGGTTAATCCCTAATCATGGATTAAGTTGAGGAGCCTTCCTCAGCTTAAATGTTCTCATCTATTATCCTTCTATTAGGATGGTGTAATGGGTCCATTAAATCCTTGATTATGGCTTAAACTCATTATTTAACACTAAACAAAAGACAACAAAAAACATCTAAATAATCACAAGTAGGTTAATGATCTTAATCCTACATCATGGTGATTAAGTGTGAGATGTTGATTTCACACTTAAGGTATTCTCATTACCCCTAATCAGAGGGAAGATGTGATGAGTTTACTAACCCTTGGTTTAGGCTTAAGCTCATTAACTTATGACAAACTCCAAAAAGCAATAAAAGACTGAAAACACAAAAGCAAACAATAATCGTCTCCTCCGGGATTCTTTTCTCATCTCATTCACTCATAAACGAGAACTTGCTTCTTCCGTCTAATGCAAGACAGTTTGCACCTGAGCCAGACAGGTCATACACTTGAGCATAGACAAGTGAGCAGTTCACAAGTCAATTTATCTTCCAGTCTCTTTGGGTAGAACTACGGTGTTCTGACTTCCTCATTGCACGAGAGGATACGTAGGCATAACTTAACAGTTATCGAACAAAAGTCTCTGTATATTCCCCCTCTTTCCATCATTATTCTTTTAGCCTCATAGTCTTGAGCATTTCACTCCTGTTCCAGCACTGACACTTCACATATTTCACTACACATTTCTTATACACTGACACTTGCATTCTTTCCAGCATTGATACACAGATTGCACTGACACTACCCCTTTAAGACACAAATCTTCTAAGCGTGGATCCCGTCGAGTACGGCGGACAATCTGGGTGCTAATACCTTCCCAGGTTGTAACCAACCCCCTTTCTCAGTCTCTCTGGTTCGCAACCGTCTTATCCATATCTTTTCTTAGGTCTATGCAGCATTACCTTTCCTTCGGGATAAAAATGCCTAGCTGGCGACTCTTGTCTTCTGAGTTCACCCTTGTGTGTACTCTCTTCTTTCGCCGACCGTTTGTGTCTGTACCCCTTCTGACTTAGCCTCATTTGGTGGGAGTGACAGCTTGGCGACTCTACTGGGGACCCTTATACTGTAACCAGGGCTTCTGGTTCTTTTTGTGGGTTCCTCCTAGCGCTTGTTTGATTTGTGTTTACTGGGGTGTTATGTGCTAATTGTGTTTATATATTTGCTTTATTTACTGCTTTATGTACAGTTATTTATTTCTTTCTTTACCGCTTTATACATCATACTGTCATACTGTCATCTTGCTGGATCTGGTTTTTGTTTTGGTGGGTGGGGTTCTACTGAGAGTTTAAGGTCCTATACCTGGGACCTGAGTGACACCTAGGCTAGAGTGGTTCATGTTCTTTCCCATTCCATTTCGGGCTGGTGCGGGAATATGAAACACGGTTCAGATGTGGGTTTCTTCTTGAGAACTCTGTGCTACAGATTTCCTGTAGTGCTAGGGCTATCTGGGAAGCCTGCTAAGTCTGGATGACCTTTACTATGACCTTCAAAAACTGAGGTGAATTAGAGGAGGATCTTTTATGGTTATTGTAAACACTGTACCTCCGGGTTAGAAGTGTTTACACTTCTCATAACTGATCCAAGTCTGAGGATCCTTGTTTTAGAACACCACCTGTGAGGGGGTTGGGCTGTTTACAGGTTTGCAGGTACCTCTAGCCACATCATACCCTGCTACTTGTTTGATTAAGAGTACCCCACTTTGGACAGTTCTTGTGATTTAACCCTGGACATGTGGCTCTTTATTTGAGTCCCCCACCTTGGTTATCGGATTTCTGAACCTCCATCTGGACTTCTTAAACATACATGGACTTATATCAAGACAGTAATCAGATCCAGCCTGATCACAAACCCTTTCATATCATTTGCATACTCATCATTGCATCATTTAACACTTGTTTATTTGTTTTTCAGGGCATCCATATTGCATCTGGCTTGGTTTTGACCCCTTCATCTGCATAGACCCCTGTTCATCAGTTATCTGCTTCAGCTATCTTCATCAGTTGCCTGCTTCAGCTACTTTCATCACTAGCCTCAGCCTATCAGTGGCTCATCTCCAGTATCAGTCTTCATCATCAGCATTTGTTTTCAGCTCTTCATCAGCAATCATGGCACCTAAGAAGAGCAACATTTCATACCATTTCTTTGAGCTTGTGCTGACTAGCATCAGACAGGTCCAGGCACTTATCACTCCAGACCACATCCCATTATTCAGAGAGCATTATGGAGGCATCCTTGACATGGTTATGGACCTAGACCCTTCTCAGAGGAGTTTGATCCACACTTGCCTACAGTTCTATGACCCTCCTTTGAGATGTTTCACTTTCCAGAACTTTCAGCTAGGACCTCTGTTGGAGGAGTTCTCATATTTGATTGGAGTACCTGTCAGGGGTGGTATCCCCTTCAACCTAGAGATGACTTCTCCCATCAATGAAGAAGTGGCAAAGGCACTGTGCCTAGAGCCTATTTTGATTGAACAGAACATGACCACGAAGGCTGGGATCCCTGGTCTACACTCAGACTTTCTGACTTCTCAGTCCATCCTGAAGGCCTCTTTGGGAGAATGGAGGGCAGTTTGTGCATTGTTAGCCCTCAGTATATATGGGGTTATATTATTTGCAGATGAGCCAAGTTTATCAGCAAGAATGTCATTCATCTCTTCCTTTTGAGGAACCCAGTACCCACATTGCTGGGGGATTTCTATTATTCTGTTCATCAAAGGAATGAGAAGCAAAGAGGAAAGTTGGTGAGATGTTGTGCTCCTCTATTTCACACTTGGCTGCTTAAACACTTACCCAAGACTGATGCCTTCCTGAATCCTCACCAACAAAAGAATTGGGCTAAGAGACTTATTGCTTTGACTTCAGATGACATCAGATGGTGCACCCAGAGCACCAAGGGCAGAGACATAATCACTAGCTGTGGGCAGTACCCCAATGTACCTCTAATAGGAGTGAAGGGTTGCATCAACTACAATCTTTTGCTGTTCAAGAGACAACTGGGCTATGCTTTGGTCCACCCTCCTAGAGTGCAAGACTTGGTTGAAACCCTGTATTGTGAGATAAAGCCTAATCTAGCTGTTGTCAGACAAGCATCCTGGGCTTGGGACAACATCCAGACCAAAGGGATGGCCATTCTTGGGAGGTGCAATAATGTGGCTTCAGCTTAGTATTATGATTGGTCTCATGCTAGGGCTCAGGTCTCTGGGATGCCTTTCACCATTGAGGATGCACCTGGACCATCCACAGTACCACCTCCAGCCACTGTCAGCCTGGAAGAATTTGAGAAGCTGAAGGAAAGGAATGAGAATCTGTCTCAAGCTCTGAAGAAAACCCTCTGGGAGAGGAGTGATGGTCGTCTAGACATTGAGAGGTTGGAGAAGCTTAAGGTGGAACATCTAGCCAAGATTGAGAAAGCAGAGGACTACATCAAGAAATCAAGAGCTGGAGAGCAAATATTGAAGAATGCCTGTAAAGAGGCCCAGTTTCAGAAGGCTAGGACTGATCTCTATCTGCAAGAAAGTCAAGCTAGGTGGGTCAGGATCACTGAAGCTCATACTCAAGAAGATAAGAGAACTCAAGCCAGGATTGAGCAGTTAGAGGCCAATGAAAAGAAACAACAGGAAGCTTTGCTGGCAGCCCAGAAGGAGATTTCAGAGTTGAAGCTTAGGGCTGGTTTGAAGAGGTCAAAGGACCAAGACAGGCACAAGAAGCTGACCACTGCTATTGCCACCAGAAACCTTCTTATCAGAAACATTACAGAGCATCCGGCTGGTCCTGTAACTGAAGCACTTTTGAAGGAGGTTAAGGAGGATGAGTTTGGATTAGATGTTTGACTTCTTTGCTTGTTGTTATTTCCATTTCATGTACTTTTCTTTTTATGTTGTATTTTGACCCTTCAGGGGCATTTGTTGTAAAAACAAACTATGTATGATCCACCATTTGTAATGTATTTGTCAGTTTGTTTCATTGAGTTTTATTTCTCTCAAACAACATCAAAGCATACTCCTCAGGGTTTGGAAAGGTCGAAACCAAGAACCAAGCCGGATACCTTGGAAAGCAAATAAGCATACTGCATTGCATGCTAACTTTTGTTTTGTTTTGTAGGTTTTGTCATTATTGTTGTTTGTTTCTAACTCTGTTGTGGTTCAGGAATTATTGCTCGTCGTCGGGTGTTGCTCTGTTGTGGTTCAGGAATTATTGCCCATCTGGGAACTGGAGGAACAAGTAACAATGAAAGGGGTCAGCCTCATGTTAATCCACCAGTATATGGGCCTCATCTACATCCGGAAGTTAACATCCCGGGTAATGTGCAAGGAAATACTACTGCAGGCAGGATCTTGCAAGAAGACCCCCAGGAAGAGCAGTTTACTGTAATGGGAGTTGGGGATGAAGTTTATGATAGAAGGTTTGATGAAATTGCTGAGAAGTTGAGATCTCTGGAGTCTCAAAATTCCCTGGGTTTTGATGTCATGGATATGGGGTTAGTGGATGGGGTAAGGATTCCCCACAAGTTTAAACCCCCGTGCTTCAAGAAATACAATGGAACTTCCTGCCCACGAACTCACTTGCAGTCCTTTCTGGGGAGACTTAAGGCATACACCATGGATGAAAAACTGTGGATGTTTTACTTTGAAGACAGTTTGATTGGGGCTTCCAGGGAGTGGTATTCACACTTGACCAGAGCCACTATCAGATGCTGGAAGGACCTAGCTGAGGCCTTCATCAGACAGTACCAATACAATCTGGACATGGCTCCTAACAGGACTCTCCTGATGGGAATGTCTCAGTCCTCCAAAGAAAGCTTCAGGGAATATGCCCAGAGGTGGAGACAGCTTGCTGCTGCTGTCCAGCCACCCATGTCGGAAAGAGAAATGGCTGACATGTTTATGAACACCCTGCAAGGAACATATATTGACAGGCTAGCTGCCTTTTCTTCCACCAGCTTCGCAGACGTAGTTATAGCTGGAGAAAGAATTGAAAGCCTATTAAAGATGGGCAAAATTTCTGATAATGGTGCAAGTTCGTCTAGTAATCCCAGGAAGCCTTTTGTGGGACCTAGAAGAACCGGAGAGACAAATGCCATTCATGCCAAAAGGGGCAGACCTCAGTATGTCCATAGATCAGTGGCAGTTGTCACTATTCCAGCTCTGATTCCTCAGCAACCAACATATCAACAACCACAACAACCCCACTATCAACAGCAAGTTCAGTATCCGCCACAGAGAACCTACAACAATAACAGCAATCAACAGTAAAGACCTTTTCAGCAAAGACCATCACAGGCAAATAGGGTGATTGATCCAATCCCTATGCCTTATGCCGCTTTGTTGCCACAACTCCTGAAACTCAACCTGGTTGAATTAAGGACGTTGGCACCACCAGATCCCTCCAATCTTCCAAGAAATTATGATGTCAACGCCAGATGTGCTTTCCACTCCAATGCACCTGGCCACAATACGGAGAAGTGCAGGGCTTTGCAAATGAAAGTCCAAGACCTGGTGGATTCTAAAGCCCTCAACTTTGCACCCCGTCCAAGTGTCACCAAGAATCCCATGCCCAATCATGGAGGACCAAGAATTAATGCCATTGAGGAAGACAAGCCATCTTTCTTAATCACCAGTGTTGGACAGATTCGAACACCTCTGGTCGAAATTAAGGCTCAGCTTCTAGAATGCCAGATGTTCCCCGGGTGTGAGCTCGGTTTTGGGTATTGCAACATTTCGGTCAACGGGTGTGATAATTTGAGAAGCGGCATAGATGGTCTTATCAAAAGTGGTATACTTCAAATTTCAACAACGGCGCCTACAAATCCAGCAATCCCTTTGACAACAATTCCTGACTCTTCTACAACTGCAACAACAATCATTCCGACCAATTCATCAATATCATCAACAATGGCTTCATCCATCACTTCAACAAACCAGATGTCAACAACCATTTCTTCTACAACATCAGCATCCCTTTATTCAGCAGAATCTTCTACAACGCCAACAGAAATTAATGAAGATATCTCAGCAGTCACCATTTACTAAGATCCATCAGATGTTCCTCCAAACAACAACTTTCAGCAACAAACAGTGGCACCTCCTGCCAGGTCACCAGTCACCATTTACTACGATCCGCACACCGTTATTGTACCCTCCTCTGCAGCAGTCAGTCCAGTTACTATCACGGTACTGGGACCAGTTCCATATGAAAGCAGTAATGCCATACCTTGGCATTATGGCTCTGATCTTTACTGCAACGGGGAGAAAATCACTTTGGATTCTTCAACTTCTTCTCCACAGATTGATAATGTTGGGGGAGGCGGAGGCTTCACCAGAAGCAGACGCCTTTTTGCCTCACAATTGCAAAGACCTAATGCCGAAGCATAAGTTGCTGCAAAAGCAAAGGGGAAAAGTGTGATATCTGAAGAACCAATTATCAAAGAAACTCAGAAGACATCTTTTGAGCAAGATGTAGATGAGTTCATGAGAATTATAAAGAGAAGTGATTACAAGGTGGTGGATCAGCTTCACCAAACTCCCTCAAAAATCTCCATATTATCCCTGTTGATGTGTTCTGAAGCTCACAGGAATGCGTTATTGAAAGTCTTGCACGCAGCATACGTGCCAGAGGAGATCACTGTTAATCAGCTGGAAACTGTGGTGGCGAATGTCAACACCAGTCATGGACTGGGCTTTACCAGTGCTGACTTAACAACTGAGGGACGTAACCACAACAAGGCTTTACACATCACTCTAGAATGCAAGGGTGCTGTTTTATCCCATGTACTGGTGGACACTGGGTCTTCACTCAATGTTCTACCAAAGAAAGCCTTGGTGAAGCTGGAGTATGATGGCTTGGCATTGCGTCCAAGTAATTTGGTGGTGAGAGCATTTGATGGCTCTAAAAGGTCAGTGCTTGGGGAGATTGACCTGCGTGTGATGATTGGCCCGCAGACTTTTAAAATTACCTTCTATGTGATGGACATTCAGCCGGCCTACAGTTGTTTGTTGGGTAGACCCTGGATCCATGCCGTTGGCGCTGTTACGTCTATCCTTCACCAGAAGCTGAAAATCGAGTGGGAAGGCCAAATCATCACCATCTGTGGTGAAAAGGACATCTTTGTTAGCCATCTGGCTACGTATAAGTATATTGAGATGGATGGGGAGATCCATGAAACCATGAGCCAGGGGTTTGAGGCCCTGAACATTAATGAAGCATCTGCTGTACTAGGAACCTCCATGACGTCTTATTAGCAAGCCAGGAAGGTTGTTGAAGAAGGGACTGCCCAAGGCTGGGGCAAGCTGCTGCCCGTGGAGAAGAAGGAAGACATATTTGGGTTGGGTTATAAACCAACTCAACAAGATCAATCAGAGGCTGCCAAGAAGCCCAGTTTTGTCAGCAGGGGAATGCTCACCCCTGATGCAGTGAACAACTTGGAAGATGAGGATGAAAGCGACCGCAACCTGGAGAGCTGGATACGTCCAAGGATCCCGGGGAGCCAAGTCCTTAACTGGTCTTCCCAGGAAATTATAAGGGTTACTCCTGCAGAGTAATTATTATTTCCTGTATTTTTAAGCATGCATCAAGTCTTGCATCTTGCCCAAGATGACAAGACTCATTTTGTAATCGGGCCATCTTGTAATTTTGTGCAAACAGATTAATCAATGAATATCGGACATCTTTTGCAAATGAGTCTTTTCCTTTTCCGCTCACTGTTTTTAATTTTTCTTTTTGTACAAAAATAAAATGGCAATGTTTTCCAAAATGATAACTTCTTTTCACTATTTTCTAAACAAGATTAAAATTGATCACTAAAATAAACAATCTTAACCCTTGCAGAGAGTGCCTTTCAGACTACACCGACAACAACACAGCTATGACTTCGTATGACTTTGACAATCCAATCAATCAAGCTGATGAAGGGGTTGAGGAAGATTATGAGCTACCTGAAGAGCTAGCTAGGTTGTTAAGGCAAGAGGAGAAGGTTATCACTCCTCATCAGGAGGAGATTGGAACGGTTAATCTTGGTACGGGAGAAGACGTGAAAGAGGTTAAGATCGGGGCCTGCCTACAGGATTCAGTGAAAGAGCAACTAATTGATATGCTTCGGGAGTATGTAGATGTCTTCGCTTGGTCTTATCAGGATATGCCAGGGTTGGACACCGATATTGTCATGCACAAGCTGCCTTTGAAAGAAGACTGCCCGCCAGTAAAACAGAAATTGCGCCGTACTCGCCCAGATATGGCAATGAAGATTAAAGAAGAGGTACAGAAGCAGTGGGACGCCGGTTTCCTTGCTGTAACTAGCTATCCGCCGTGGGTTGCTAATATTGTACATGTGCCTAAGAAATACGGCAAGGTGAGGATGTATGTAGATTACCGGGATCTGAACAGAGTCAGCCCGAAAGATGACTTCCCTTTACCTCACATTGATGTATTGGTCGACAATACGGCTCAGTTCTCGGTGTTCTCCTTCATGGACGGATTTTCGCGATACAATCAGATTAAGATGTCACCTGAAGACATGGAGAAGACAACTTTCATCACACCCTGGGGCACGTTCTGTTATAAGGTGATGCCATTCGGACTGAAGAATGCTAGTGCAACTTACCAACGGGCTATGGTAACATTATTCCACGACATGATCCATAAAGAAATTGAATGTTATGTGGATGACATGATTGCCAAGTCCCTCACAGAAGAAGACCACCTGGTAAATCTGTTGAAATTATTCAAGCGTTTGAGGAAATACCAACTGAAGTTAAACCCCAACAAATTCACATTCGGGGTGCGATCCGGTAAGCTGCTGGGATTTATCGTAAGTGAAAAAGGGATTGAAGTTGACCCTCATAAAGTTAAAGCCATCCAAGAAATGCCTGCACCAAAATCAGAAAAAGAAGTTCGAGGTTTCTTAGGTAGATTGAACTACATTTCACGGTTCATATCTCACCTTACAGCAACCTGTGAACCTTTGTTCAAGCTGTTAAGAAAGGAACAAACGGTCAGGTGGAACGAAGAATGCCAGAGGGCTTTTGATAAGATCAAGGAATATTTACAAGAACCTCCAATCCTTATGCCTCCAGTTGAAGGAAAACCTCTGATAATGTACTTGACAATATTAGAAGAGTCAATGGGGTGTGTGTTGGGCCAGCATGACGAGTCTGGTCGAAAAGAGTATGTAATTTACTACCTAAGCAAAAAGTTTACCGACTGTGAACAACGTTATTCACTGCTCGAGAAAACTTGTTGTGCTTTAGCGTGGGCTGCTCGCCGACTGAGACAGTATATGTTGACCCACACTACTTTATTGATCTCAAAAATGGACCCAGTCAAGTATATTTTTGAGAAGCCAGCACTTACCGGACGGGTTGCAAGATGGCAAATGATCCTCACAGAGTATGATATTCAGTACACCTCTCAAAAGGCCATCAAGGGCAGTGTATTGTCTGATTATCTTGCTGAGCAACCCATTGATGATTACCAGCCTATGAAATTTGACTTCCCTGATGAAGACATCATGTTCATAAAGGCAAAAGACCACGAAGAGCCTGTTCACACTGAAGGGCCTGACCCGGAAGAAGAATGGACTATGATGTTTGATGGGGCTGTTAACATGAATGGTCGTGGTGTTGGTGCAGTACTCATTACGCCTAAGGGAGTTCACATGCCTTTCTCGGCAAAGCTCACCTTTAACTGCACTAACAACGAAGCTGAATATGAAGCTTGTATTATGGGTCTTGAGGAAGCCATTGACCTCAGGATCAAGACTTTGACTGTATTCGGAGATTCAGCTCTGGTAGTTAATCAAACCAATGACAAATGGTACACACACCAGGATCATCTGATACCTTACAGGGATTATACAAGGAGGTTATTGACTTTCTTTAAAACAGTCAAGCTTGAGTATATCCCTCGAGACGAAAATCAGTTTGCGGATGCTCTGGCTACCATTTCATCCATGATCAAAGTTCAAGCTGCTAACTTTGTACCTCAAATTGCAGTGTCCAGACTTGACAGACCGGCATATGTATTTGCAGCAGATGTTGTTAAAGATGATAAGCCTTGGTTCCATGACATTAAATGCTTCTTGGAGGATCAAACATACCCACCTGGGGCATCTTCCAATGATAAGAAGACTTTAAGAAGGCTTGCTGGTAGTTTCTTTCTGAATGCTGACGGTTCCTTGTACAAAAGAAACTTTGATATGGTACTCCTCAGATGCGTTGATAGAACAGAAGCAGACCTGTTAATGCACGAGGTGCACGAAGGATCCTTTGGTACCCATGCTGGAGGGCATGCTATGGCTAAAAAGCTATTAATATCAGGCTATTACTGGATCACAATGGATGCAGACTGTTGTGCCTATGCCAGAAGATGCCATAAATGTCAGATCTATGCGGATAAAGTGCATGTGCCTCCGAACCCCCTGAATGTGATGTCTTCACTCTGGCCCTTTGCCCTGTGGGGCATTGATATGATTGGCAAGATTGAACCGACTGCTTCAAATGGCCACAGATTCATCCTGGTTGCCATTGACTATTTTACCAAGTGGGTCAAAGCAGCTTCTTATGCAAATGTTACCAGGCAAGTGGTAGCCCGATTTCTGAAGAGAGACATCATCTGTCGGTATGGAGTTCCCGAGCGAATCATTACTGATAATGGTTCCAACTTAAACAATAAAATGATGGCAGAACTATGCCGGGACTTCAAGATCCAACACCACAATTCTTCTCCTTACAGGCCAAAGATGAATGGCGCTGTTGAGGCAGCTAACAAGAATATCAAGAAGAATGTGCAGAAGATGGTAGTTACCTATAAAGACTGGCATGAAATGTTACCATTTGCCTTGCATGGGTACCGTACGTCAATCAGAACATCCACTGGGGCAACACCGTATCAGCTTGTATATGGTATGGAGGCAGTCCTACCTGTTGAAGTTGAATTACCCTCCCTGCGGGTACTAATGGATGTTAAGCTGAACGAAGCAGAGTGGGTCCGATCCCGATACGAACAACTGAATCTGATCAAAGAGAAGAGATTGGCTGCAATCTGTCATGGGCAGTTATACCAGAAAAGAATGAAGAAAGCCTTCGATCAGAAAGTCAGGCTCCGAGAATACCAAGTAGGGGATCTTGTGCTGAAAAGACTCCTCCCTCCTCATACAGACCACAGGGGCAAGTGGACTCCGAACTATGAAGGGCCATTCGTAGTAAAGAAAGTTTTCTCTAGTGGAGCATTGATGCTCAGCACTATGGATGGTGAAGACTTCCCGTCCCCTGTGAATTCAGATGCAGTTAAAAAATACTTCGCATAAAATGACCCGCTGGACATAAAAACAGAATGTAAGTCCAGGCAAAAATAGGGCATCCCGGCGAGTCAAAAACAGAATAAAAGACTCGGGCAAAAATAAGGGAAAATAAACAAAAAAATATGTACACCCGCTGAGTTGAAAAGCCGCATTGGACAACTCAGGCAAAAATGGGTATCTCGGTGGATTGAAAACCCGAAAGGGCGATCCACGCAAAATAAGGGAATAAGCAAACAACTGCATTCTGAATTCATCTGTATCACTTACAACTTGGTAAGCTTCGAAAGATTCAAGCTTTGTTCAGAATCAACCTTCTACAAAAAGCAAGACGAGAAGAACGTCAAATGTCATACGAGTCATAGCAAAAGGAAGCTTCTTGAAGCGTCACCAACATTGCCAACATCTTTTGTTTCTCAATTTGTAACAATCTCCTCATTTTAGGGGATTTGTTTCTTTGATTGTATCTTGCCAATTCAGGGCACACAAATTAATAAAATCAGTCTTTCAGTCATGTTTCGTTTTGTACATTTGCAAAATGTCCGATGTCTTTAAGATACTGATCGCATAAATACAGATGCTTCTCTTCTAAAAATGCGTGCTTGCAGGAAATATATTCACTCCCAGGAGTGTCTAAACTCTTATGATGGAATCTGGCAAAGGATACCTTGGGATTACTTGTGCGTTTCTCTGACTTTTCAGGATTGCAGGTATTCAAAGCACAACATGGGGCATGAAAGCTTCATCCCAGCAAGCTGGCAAATCATTATCTACCCAGTCTTAGCACCAGAGGTATTTTCTCCCCAGCTGAGTTGCCATTTGTTTTTTCCTCCTCGGCCAAGTGTAAAAGCCAGGGAATCATCTCCCCACAGAGTTTCAGCCTCTATCCAGAAGAGCAACGCCTGGAGATCTCACAACAGGGTAAAGAAAGCTTCTACAAACCCCAGTTGGGTCCCTCATCACCAAAACAGGTCTATCAATGACCTACTTCCCAAAACAGAGTCATATATGTCAGGTCCATCAATGATCTCATCCCCAGCTGGGACGTCCATTTCAAGCAGATCAGCCAGAGATCGTCGCAGCAACGGGATCCGAATCCCGGATCGGTATCTTTGCATAATCATAGCATTCACATCATATTCTCCCCACAGAGCATAGCATTCCGTCTAATACGGAGCATTACGGCAAAAATCAAACATATTGCATAATCAAACACTTGTGAATACTGGCAATCCATCGACGATATACAGAAAACTCCCCAGATTCCCCCGCAGAGAGCCAAGACACTTTCCCTAAGGATACAGATACTTCCTGACACCCGTCCGTGTCATATCCCCAGTAGAAAACCAAAGCGTCCTCGTTGCACTCACAGATACATATATATACACAACTTCCTTGACACCCGTCCGTGCCACCTTCTCCAACATAGTTACCCGAACACTTTGTAAATCAAATACTTGTTTATATTACACTTTTCTCTTTCTTGACACTCGTCCGTGTCACTCTCCCCAGCAAGTTAAACACTCATCTGTACACCACTCATACTTATCATTCTTGTTTTACTCATACAGATACTCGTCCGCATCTTGTATACACCACTTATCTTTCTAAGATTCGAAACTCGTTTGTGTTCTTTGTTAACTAGTTGATACTCGTCCGTATCATCATCTCTGAACATGTGTCAGCATTTGTTTCTACTGATACTCGTCCGTATCATAGTCTTAAGGATGCTCGTTCGCATCTTTAATCCATACACAATGTCGGATACCCTTAACTCTTTTTAGAAATCAGACACTCGTCTGTGTATATTTATTCCCCAGAAGAGTCCCCTTAGATCCGACACTCATCTGTATTCTTTGTTAACCAGTTGATACTCGTCCGTATCATCATCTCTGAACATGTGTCAGTGTTTGTTTCTACCTGATACCCGTCCGTATCATAGTCTTAAGGATGCTCGTCCGCATCTTTAATCTATACACAGTGCCAAACACTTATACCTTTCATTTCTTGGATGTAGACACTCGTCCGTGTTTACTATTCCTCAGTGTAGTCCCCAACAAAACTTGTTAAACTATTTCCTTTCTATCTGACATTCGTCCTATGTCATGATACCTTTTCGGCAGCTGTACCCTGCCAAGTGATTGTCCTTCACCCCTTTGATGATCGTCCTTCATCACCCCCAGTGGAGTCTCTATTCATTAGAACCCCTTCTTATCCGACATTCGTCCTATGTCGTGATACTTTTAGCAGCCGTTCCCTGCTAGGTGATCGTCCTTCACCTCTTGATGATCGTCCTTCATCATTCTATCTGATGGCCGTCCCCATCGTTGATCTTGTTATCTGACATTCGTCCTATGTCATGATAAGCCCCGAGAGCAGCCGTACCCTGCTAGGTGATCGTCCTTCACCTCCTGATGATCGTCCTTCATCATGCTTATCTGATGGCCGTCCCCATCGTCGACCTTTTTATCTGACATTCGTCCTATGTCATGATACCTTCCGGCAGCCGTCCCCTGCTAGGTGATCGTCCTTCACCTTTGATGACCGTACCTCATCACTTTATTTCATTTAAATATAATCCCCAGAAAGTCTTATAGCTTTACCTGATGGCCGTCCCCATCATAATCTCTCATATCCCCAGCTTGTCGGTCGTCCCCGTCATTGCTCTTTCCTCAGCAGTCGTCCTCTGCTCGACGGTCGTCCTCCGTCGCCCGCACTTTATATAAAAACTTTATTTTTCTTTTACAATCTATATCCCTTTTCTTCTTCATTCTGTGAGTGCAAATTTTGGACTGTCTTTTGGTATTCAACCACAAGTTATCTTGTTTGCCTGTTAAGCCGTTGCTTACATCCAGCACAGCTAACTCATGCTTGAATAGGGGCAGCTGTAAACACCCCAAATTTGCCCTCACTCATTCACACCATGGCTTGTGATACCTTCATATGCATAATTCAAACATAGCATCTCATACTACATTTTTGATTCACTGCATTGCTCCTAAGTCATCTGCATCTAGGGTTTGTGGTTTGAGCTATCCAAGAGCTATTTGAGCCACTCCAAAGGTCTTCAATCACTTCAAAGGGGTCCATGTATGTCCTATCATCATATTATATCCTCACAAGGTCAAGGAAGTCAAAGAATCACAAGAATTGAGAATGGCATGGAAGCAGAGCCAGGTTTAACTGCACAGATGACCTAGAATTAGGGTTTTGGTTTCAAAGGTCATAACTCCAAATTTTTTGGTCATTCTTGTTTCTATTGGTCTCTATATGTTATAAGGATCATGCATACCAAGTTTCATGAAGAAATTCAATGGGGAAGGCATTTGATCAAGAGTTGACTTCTTGAGCAAGTCAGTGTAAAATCAGGGCATCTGAGGCCCCCAATGACCCAACCAAAGAGTGTTCTTCATCATTTTGATTGTGTATGATCTTTATTTGATCATAGAAGATGTTATAAGTTCACAAAATTGAAGAATTTCAAGCCATTTGCAAAATTGCCTTTTTGGGAAAGTGACTTGTAATGGAAACTTGCTATTTTGGGAAAGTTTTTCAACCCTTTCTTTTTGATTCAAAAATGCTTCAAATGAGAAAACTTTGGTCATGAAAGTTGTAGAATGGATCATTCCCTTTTCAAAAAGTACTAGAACTCATTCTAATTCATTTTGGATCAAAAGTTATGGCTTGTCAAAGTTGGGAAAAATCACATAATTTCAAGTTATGTACCAAAGAGGCAAAGTTGCAAAATCCCTTGCCAAGGCAAAATGAGACCTCAAAGTGACTTCTAATCCTTGCACAAACATAAACCAATGCCTAAAAGTCAGAATGCATCAAAGGTTTGCCCATTTTCATGACTTGTGGATCAAGAAATCACAAAAGGGCCAAATTTGGACAAAGTTGCAAAACATCATACAAACCCTAATCCACTTGTTAATTGGCTTCAAGATTGATCCCATGGATCTCCTCATTCCTTGCTGGGCAGGACACCCCTTTGTCCTTGGCCAATCAATGACCCATACCTCTCTTACACAAAACATTGACTTTTTGCATAAAGACCCATACCAATCAAGCTAGGCCAGACCAACTCCTCTGACCTATCCAAGAGTGATAAGTGGACCAAATGCAACACAACACTACAGACACACAAGCCTGAAACACTCTCCAAGCCATAGCTCCAAGCTTTGCCCTCTTGTGCATTTTCATTCGAAACACATCACACAAGCATCAAACATAAAAACAAACTCCATAGAACATCTCAGCATGTCTCACTGATCATCCCTGGCCCTTCACCTTGCCCTGAAACTCCCTGAAATCAAAACACGATTTCCTCCCCTCTCTGAACAGAACTCCATCAATCTCACAAACCAGCCCAAATAAACTCCAAACAAGCTTTGCAAACATCTGAGGGAGGTCATTAGAGTTGATTGGAAGCAAGGAAGTAGGCTGAAAGCTCCAAACTGAAAGCTTCACTTCTGGTAGCTTCAAAAATTATTTTTTCCAGAAACCTTGTTTTAAGTTACTAAAATTATCTACATGTTCCCCTGATCGTTTTGCACTTTGTATTTTTGAAAATGATTGAGTATTGAGCATGTACTGCATCTCTGAAAGTTTGGCCATTTTCATGTTTTTGATTCGAATCTTGGTTTTGAGTAAAAAGAAATGGATTTTGAGGTTAGATTCATGTTTAGGGAGATGGAGAGGTTTGATCTGGAGCTTTACAGCTTTTAAAATGACCAGGAGAGTGAGGTTGAGATTTCTCAGGGAGGGTGTCACCAGAGAAGACGACCGGAGCTCTTCTCCGGTGACCTGAAAGTGATTAAGTGTCTTAATTAGGTTTAGGGTTCAGTTTGAATGTAGGTCGTAGATCCAGTTGACTGGCATTGACCCGCGCGCAAACAAATGGTCCAGATCTTTCACTTAAGCCCTAATCCACGTCATTAGTCTAATTAATTAAGTTTTTAAATTAATCTGGTCAGTTTGAATGTGAGCCGTTGGATGACGCGCCAGTCAATTCCCTCCTTTTCCATTTGAATATCAGCCTTCAGATCTGCATACTTTCCATTATTTTCATTTTTAATTCATTTTCTTTTCATTTTATTTATACGAATTATTAAAGATAGCAAAAACCATTTAAAAATTATGAAAATTTTTGTCAAAGTTTTCATTAATTTTTAAGACACAAAAATATTTTTATTTTTATTTTTTGCATTAAAAATTATTTTTAAATCATTTTAATGTTTATTTTTAATTAGTTAATGGAAATTAATTAATTAAAAATACATTTAGGTATTTAAAAATCACAAAAAAATTCACATTGCATTTAGAAACATTTAGAAACATTGTCCAACTCTCAAACCAAATTTCTTTTTTGTTCTTGATGCCTTTTGTTCATTTTCATTGGATTTAATTTCATTTCAAGGCAATATTTTATGTCAAACTTCAAAAATTCCTTTTTGCCTAACCATTGAGAGTTGGATAATGATTCTTTTTGCATTATACTCATCATAACATGAAGTGTATAGGATAAAATTGGTTTGAATTGATCTTGCATTTTCAATTTGTTTTGCATTTTCCTTGATGAGATACCCCAAAACCCTAGTAATCTTAGGAAATTCATAACTTTCATTAGGTTAGGAGTTGGATCCTCTCCTTTGGGCAGTGAGTTTGTATAGGTTTAGGGTATCTTTGAGTGCATTTTCAAATTTTTATCAAGACATTTGCTTCTGGTTTTGGATTTTTGTTTTGCATGATGCATATAACCCTAATTTGTGTCTTCCTTTGCATCCATTTCTCATTTGCTTGCATCCATTGACTTGCCATGACATTTTGTGCATTCATTTGATTCATGATACATCTTAGGACATATTAGAATCATGTTTGATCATTGCATATTTCATTTGCCATGTTGTATGTCCATAACATTCCATAACTTTTCATGTACATTCATGGTTCAATGCATGCCTCATTTGCATCCTTATGCTTGTTTGATCATTCTCATGCCTTGCCTCGTGTTTGCATCATCTCTTAGCATCATTAACATCATACTTATGCTTCTGGTTTTGGTTTGCATCATGGCATTGCATCTCATTTGCATTGCATTTCATTTTCTTATGCTAACATTCCAGGTGGTAAGTTGTCTGAGAAGTGAATTTGCCTTCACTTCTCACAATCTCTTCTCATTTCTATTGCATCTTTTGCTGCATTTTATCTTGTGTATTGGATTGAGCTTGCTCAATCTTGTTCATATTACTTTCTTCCTTCAAGCAACTTGTCTTCTTAAGTGAAGCAAGTTGTTTTTCTTCTCTTTTCTCCTTTCATCTGCTTCCTTCCTGGTGGTTTCTCTGAAGATCTTTTGCAAGCCTCATGAACCTTAGGATCTCCAAGCATGATAACAAATTAGGGTTTGATTAGTCCCCCATTTAGTTTTGCCTTTGTGTCATCTTTGAGTCTTCTCTTCTCATCTCACAATCAGAAACTAAACCCTAAAGGCTTTAAGGCTTTGTGATTAAGCTTATGCCTGCATCCTTCTATTAGGATGGAGTGTATAACTTTGATCCTAAGTGTTAAACCCTTAATGTGTTTAAATCCTCTAATCAATTCACTTAATAATCATCAAGACATCAAACTTGTAACTTGGGCCTTGCATTAGGGTTCTAATTCTTCCTTAATTGGTTAAGAAGGACTAACCCTAGTATTAATGGACAAGTCCCCCTCAAGTTGTCTTACAAACCATAAAAATCACTTCTTCATCTTATCATTAACTAAAATCCACTTAATAAAGGCTTTGTTTTGTCATGAGGTTAATCCCTAATCATGGATTAAGTTGAGGAGCCTTCCTCAGCTTAAATGTTCTCATCTATTATCCTTCTATTAGGATGGTGTAATGGGTCCATTAAATCCTTGATTATGGCTTAAACTCATTATTTAACACTAAACAAAAGACAACAAAAAACATCTAAATAATCACAAGTAGGTTAATGATCTTAATCCTACATCATGGTGATTAAGTGTGAGATGTTGATTTCACACTTAAGGTATTCTCATTACCCCTAATCAGAGGGAAGATGTGATGAGTTTACTAACCCTTGGTTTAGGCTTAAGCTCATTAACTTATGACAAACTCCAAAAAGCAATAAAAGACTGAAAACACAAAAGCAAACAATAATCGTCTCCTCCGGGATTCTTTTCTCATCTCATTCACTCATAAACGAGAACTTGCTTCTTCCGTCTAATGCAAGACAGTTTGCACCTGAGCCAGACAGGTCATACACTTGAGCATAGACAAGTGAGCAGTTCACAAGTCAATTTATCTTCCAGTCTCTTTGGGTCGAACTACGATGTTCTGACTTCCTCATTGCACGAGAGGATACGTAGGCATAACTTAACAGTTATCGAACAAAAGTCTCTGTATATTCCCCCTCTTTCCATCATTATTCTTTTAGCCTCATAGTCTTGAGCATTTCACTCCTGTTCCAGCACTGACACTTCACATATTTCACTACACATTTCTTATACAATGACACTTGCATTCTTTCTAGCATTGATACACAGATTGCACTGACACTACCCCTTTAAGACACAAATCTTCTAAGCGTGGATCCCGTCGAGTACGGCGGACAATCTGGGTGCTAATACCTTCCCAGGTTGTAACCAACCCCCTTTCTCAGTCTCTCTGGTTCGCAACCGTCTTATCCATATCTTTTCTTAGGTTTATGCAACATTACCTTTCCTTCGGGATAAAAATGCCTAGCTGGCGACTCTTGTCTTCTGAGTTCACCCTTGTGTGTACTCTCTTCTTTCGCCAACCGTTCGCGTTTGTTCCCCTTCTGACTTAGCCTCATTTGGTGGGAGAGACAGTTGAGACTGTTGTTGAGGTTGTTGAAAGTTGTTAGAATTCGGGACCGTTGTCGGGTCATAATAAATTGTGACAGTGGAAACATCATTATTGGTGGTTGCTGAAGTTGTAGTAGCAGGTGCAAATGAATTGTTGTGTGCTGAAGTGATGGAAGAAGTAATTGTTGAAGTTTGAGATGAATCAGTAGGAACAATGGTTGTTGCGGTTGTAGAAGAATCAATAGGAGCAATGGTTGTTGCATTTGTAGAAGATTCACTTGTTGTTGATAAAAGAGTTGTTGGTGTTGTAGAAGTTGTGGTTGTAATTTGTAGAATGCCCTCTCTGATCAAACTATTGATGTCATTCTTCAAGCTTTCACACCCATTCTCGGAAAGTTTGCATAATTCACAACAGGCCTCACAACCTGGAAACACTTGGCACTTTAAAAGTTGGGCTTTAACCTCTGCCAGAGGTGTATGAATACATGCAATATATTCTATTAAATTCAAGGGTGAGCCATCTTCTATAGCATTAATCCTTGGCCCACTGTGGCTTGGCATAGGATTTTTCACTACATTGGGAGGAGGTGCAAAGTTCAGGGCTTTTAAATCTACCAGATCCTGAACCTTCATATGCAGAGCTCTGCATTTTTCCGTAGAGTGATCAGGTGCATTAGAGTGAAAAGCACACCTGGCGTTGATATCATAATTTCTCGGAAGGTTTTGAGGATCAGGTAGAGCCAATGTCCTCAACTCAACAAGATTGAGCTTTAGGAGTTGTGGCAGTAGTGTAGCATATGGCATAGGGATAGGGTCAATCACCTTGTTGATCTGAGATGGCCGTTGTTGAAAAGGGTGTTGTTGTTGATTGTTGTTATTATTGTTATAAGATCTCTGTTGAGGAAATTGTTGTTGTTGCGGAAAGTGTTGTGGTGGTTGAGTATACTGAGGAGGTGGAGCAGGGATAGTAACAGCAGCAACTATTCTGGGCAAGTATTGGGGTCTCCCTCTTCCCATGTGCACAGAGTTTGTCTCACCAGATCTACGGGGCCCAGCAAATGGTTTCCTTGTACTGCTTGAACTAGCACCGTTATCGGAGATCTTCCCCATCTTCAATAGGCTCTCTATTCTTTCCCCAACTATCACCACATCTGCAAAGCTGGTGGAAGAGAATGCAGCCAATCTATCAATATAGGTACCCTAGAGAGTATTCATGAACATATCTTCCATCTCCCTTTCAGAAATAGGGGGTTGAACAACAGCAGCAAGTTGCCTCCACCTTTGGGCATACTCCCTACAGCTTTCACGGGAAGATTGTGACATTCCCATCAGGAGGGTCTTGTTTGGAGCCATGTCCAGGTTATATTGATACTGACGGATAAAAGCTTCAGCCAAGTCTTTCCAGTTTCTTACTGTGGCTCTGGTCAAATGGGAGTACCATTCTCGGGATGCCCCTGTCAGACTATCCTCAAAGTAAAACATCCACAGCTTTTCGTCCATGGTGTATGCTTTTAATCTTCCCAAGAATGATTGAAGGTGGGTGCGTGGGTAGGATGTGCTATTATACCTTTCAAAACACGGGGGTTTGAACTTGTGAGGAATTTTCACCCCTTCCACCAATCCCATGTCCATTACATCAAACCCCAGGGAATTCTGGGATTCAAGAGATCTCAGCTTCTCGGCAATCTCATCCAACCGACGGTCGTAAACTTCGTCTCCAACCCCGACCAAAGTGAACTGCTCTTCTTGAGGATCCTCTTACAAGACCCTTCCTCCAGCAGTGTTACCCTGAGTATTCCTTATGGCATTGATTTCTGGGTTTAGATGGGGCCCAAACTCTGGTGGATCAGTGCGAGGTTGCACATGATCATTGTTACTGGTACCTCCTGTACCTGGATGGTGTTCTTCAGGAGTTTGTCTCTCAACTAACTCCCTTAGTCTTTCATGGATCTGAGCTAGACCAATCATTATTGTCATGAATTGGGTCATCTGATTCCTCATCTCAACCCTCTCATTGGCCATTTGGGTCCTTACTTCATTCAAGTCTTGCTGAACTTGATCCATTTGGAGTCCTGGAAGGTTGTTTCTTGTCGGGTACCGGTGTATTCTGTTGACAGGGAACACTCTTCTGCGAGCAATGTTTCTTGAAACCACAACAAAGTGAGAAACAACAATAAAACAAAGAGAATGTCAGTATGCAATGCAGGATGCCTATTTGTCTTCCAAGGGTATCCGGTTTGGTTCTTTGGTTTTGACCTTTCCAGACCTCGAGGAAATGCTGATGATGTTGTAGAGATAAATAAAGCCCACCAAAAATAATAAAAACTGATATATTACAAAGGATGAAAATACATAGCTTGAGTACAAATAACATTCCCATGGTGGGTCAAAATACAACAACAAAATCAAAAAGTACAACAAAAGGAAAGTACAAGCAAAAGAGTCAAACATCTAATCCAAAGTCATCCTCTCTGACTTCCTTCAGGAGGGCCTTAGTCACTGGACCTACTGGGTGTTCTGTGATAGTCCTGATGAGGAGGTTCCTGGTAGCAATGACATTGGTTAACTTCTTATGCTTATCCTGATCCTTTGACCTCTTCAACCCCGCCCGGAGTTTCAATTCAGATATCTCATTCTGAGCTGCTAATAATGCCTCCTGATGTTTCTTCTCACTAGCCTCCAGTTTCTCTATATTAGCTTGAGTTCTCTGATCTTCCTGTGCATAGGCTTTAGTGATCCTGATCCACCTAGCCTGGCTTTCCTCTAATTAGTGCTCTGCCCTAGCCTTCTGAGTCTTTGCTTCCTTGCAAGCATTCTTCAGTACTAATTCCCCTGCCCTAGCCTTCCTGATGTAGTCATCCGTCTTCTCAATCTTAGTCAGGTGCTCAATCCTGATCCCTTACAATCTCTCATTATCTAGACGGTTGTCATTTCTCTCCCAGAGAGTCTTCTTCAAGGCTTCAGAGAGCTGAGTATTCCTTTCTTTCAACTTCTCAAACTCCTCCAAACTGACAGTAACTGCAGGTTGCACTGTTGAAGGTCCAGGTGTATCTTCCAAGGTAAATGGCATTCGGGTGGTCTGAGCTCTGGTACGAGACCAATCAGAATATTGTGCTGAAGAAATGTTGTTGCACTTGCCAAGGATGGTTGTTCCCTTAGTCTGAATGTTATTCCAAGCCCAGGCAGCTTGTCTGACAACAGCAGAGTTGGGCTGGATTTCACAGTAGAGGGTCTCAGTCAAATCTTGCCCTCTGGGAGGATGAACCAAAGCATACCCTAATTTTCTTTTAAACAATAAAGGGTTGTAGTTGATGCAACCTTTCACTCCTATCAAAGGCACATTAGGATATTGCCCACAGCTAGTAATGATGTCCTTGCCTTTGGTGCTCTGAGTGCACCATTTGATGTCTTCTGATGTCAAGGCAATAAATCTCTTAGCCCAGTTCTTTTGTTGATGGGGGTTCAGGAAAGTATCTGACTTTGGCAAGTGTCTTAGAAACCAGGAGTAATAGAGAGGAGCACAGCATCTAACCAGTCTTCCTCTTTGCTTCTCATTCCTCTGGTGTACTGAGTAGTAGAAGTCTCCAAGCAAGGTAGGAACTGGGTTCCTCAATACGAACAGGTGAATGGCATTCTTGCTCACAAACTTTGGCTCATCTGCAAACAAGATAACCCCATATATACTGAGGGCTAGAAGTGCACAAACAGCTTTCCATTCCCCTACTGCAGCATGCAGGGTGGCCTGGAAGATCAAGAAGTCTAGGTGAAGGCCTGGAACCCCAACCTTGGTAGTCATGCTCTGATCAATGAGGGCAGGCTTCAAATGCAATGCCTTAGCTATGTCCTCATTTTTGGGAGCAACCAATTCAGGGTTGAAAGGAATCCCTCTCCTGATAGGAACTCCTAACAACATGGAAAACTCTTCTAGCAAAGTTCCCAACTGAAAATCAGGGAATGTGAAGCATCTGAGAGGGGGATCATAAAACTGCAAGCAAGTATGGATCATGCTCCTCTGGGATGCATCCAAGTCCATGATCATGTCCAATATGCCTCCATAATGTTCTCTGAATAGTGGGACATGATCAGGAGTAATGAGAGACTAGATCTGTCTGATGCCTGTCAGGGTGGGCTCAATGAAGTGATATGTGATGTTGCTCTTCCTGGAAGTGTCCATGCTGATAATGGATGCTGGTGAAGAAACTGAGATAAACCCTGATGTAAATAACTGTTGAAGACTGATGAAGACAACTGGAGGAGAGTCTCTGACAACTTGATGAAAGTGCTGGAGAAGATAACTGAAGAAGTCTGAGCAGCAGAATGGGTCAAAACCAAACCAAAGATAATAAGGTGGATACCCTGTAAAACAAATAGGCAAATGTTAAATGATGCAAAAATGATGTATGCAGAATGATATGCAACGGGTTTGTGATCAAGAGTTGGATCTGGTATCTGCCTTGATAAGGTCCATGTGTGTCCATAAGTCTGGATGGAGGCTCAGAAAACCAGTAACCAGGTGGGGGACTCAAATAAAGAGTCACAAGTCCAGGGTTTTCACAAGAACTGTCCAAATAATACAACCTTAACAAATCTAGTAACAAGGTATGATGGGGCCAAGGGTTCCTGCAAACCTGTAAACATCTCAACCCCCTCACATGTAATGTTCTAGAACAAGGATCCTCAGACTTGGATCAGTTATGAGAAGTGTAAACACTTCTAACCCAGAGGTACAGTGTTTACAATAACCACAAAAGATCCTCCTCTAATTCACCTCAGATGCTGAAGGTCATAAAAGGTCATCCAGACTTAGCAGGATTCCCAGATAGCCCTAGTACTACAGGAAATCCGTAGCACATAGTTCTCAAGAAGAAACCCAAGTTTGAACCGTGTTTCATATTCCCGCACCAGACCGAAATGGAATGGGAAAGAATATGAAGCCACTCTAGCCTATGTGTCACTCAGGTCCCCGGTATAGGACCATAATCACTCAATGATCCCCACCCACCAAAGAAACAGCAGATCCAACACATGATAATGACAATATGAAATGCATAAAGACTATAAATGAAAAGCAATAAATAAAGTTGTATAGAGTGTAAAACGGAAGTCCTCCGACGGACGAGCAATCATATACATAATCAAAAATGCTGCATAGAGTGTAAAACAACCACCGAGGTCGGAGACATTAATAAAAAAAGGTGCGACCCCTAAGGGCCGACTTGTTCAAGATTATACAAAAAAGGGACCAATTCCCCCAAACAAGAATTTTAAATTACAGGTAATTTAGGCTCGCAGGCCGACCTAATTACCCTTACCCTCTTGCACCCCAGGCTAGTCTTCATTCAAAAGTTGCTGGACGGTTAGCTGGATCGGCTGCTCAGACTCCCCAAGTTGAGAATCGTCCACGACCATATAGTCAGGGACCATAATCCTACCATCTTCAACCTTATACAGGTAGCTGATTTGGTCAGTATCGAGTTTCAGCTCGGGATGGAGGGCCTTTATCTGGTCCACAACATTTTAGAAACGCAACTTAGTTGAGTCCCTCAGATCCTCGAGGTCCTGATCCAGTCGCGCTAGAAAATGCGCCCGACTCATCAACCTCTTGGTGTCCTCATCCTCGTCATTTGAAAAAAGCATTGTCTGAGCACCCAGTCTTGTCCAGGCCCAACGAAGGGGAGACGCTTTACCTCTATCTCGTTGTAGCGAACGAGGCCCCTCGTCCGCGACCTACCCGAGGGGCAGAAACCTATTTACTTTACAAGCAAGGCGCTGCACGGGCCTAAGCTTCGGTACCTCCAGGTAGAAAAGGTGGCCTTGGCCCTCCTTTTTGCAGCCAGAAGACTACGACATTATTTCTTAGCCCACACTATTATCATAAGAACAGACCAACCCATAAGGCAATTACTCGGAAGGCCATACATGGTCGGGCGAATGTTAAAATGGTCATTGGAACTGTCCGAGTTCGATATCAGATTTGAAGGGAGACAAGCTCTCAAGGCTCAAGCATTGGCCGACTTTGTGGCAAAACTCACTTTCACCGAGCAAGAGCCGAAATCTCCGTCCAAATGGACCATCTTCGTAGACGGAGCATCCGGCCCGACGGGTAGTGGAGCTGGGATTATTCTGGAAAACGAGGAAGGAAACATCATCGAAGTATCTTTAACTTTGTCCTTCCCCACATCCAACAACCAGGTGGAGTATGAGGCCTTCCTGGCCAGCCTGCGACTCGCGACCAACCTGGAGGCAGAAGAAATCATAATATGCACGGATTCCCAGTTGGTCGCCAATCAAGTCCGAGGAGATTTCCAGGCCAAAAACGACAATATGGCTGAATATTTTGCCCTTGTCAGGGACAAGCTAAAACGATTCACGAATATAGAGGTCAGACACGTCCCACGAGAAAATAATACCCGAGCTGATATCCTTTCCAAGGTTGCAAGCACTAAAAGAAAGGGAAACAACAAGTCTGTCATACAAGAAGTGCTCCCCCGACCAAGCACCGGACAATCTTCAACCCACCTTGACGTTAATCTCGTGGGCGACGCCAACTGCTGGATGACCTCAGTGTTTAACTACTTGACCAAGGATGAATTACCAGCAGACCCGAAAGCGGCCAGTACTGTGCATCGAATGTCGTGCTCGTACACTTTAGTCGGTGGACGTATGTATCGCCGAGGCTTCTCCACGCCACTCCTCAGGTGCGTAGAGGAAGATAACATCCCACGCATACTAAGGGAAGTCCATGAAGGAATCAACGCACAGCACCCGGCGGACGATCGTTAGCCCGAAAGATCCTCCGGGCAGGATACTATTGGCCGACACTCCATCACGACGCGAAAGAGCACGTAAAAAGATGCAACAAATGCCAACGACAAGGGGACGTGCACGTAGCGTCCCCTACCGATCTAAAATCGCTATCTTCCCTATGGCCATTCGCATGGTGGGGGATGGACATCTTAGGGTCATTCGACGTCGGATCCGGCCAAAGTAAATACCTCATTGTGGGCGTCGATTATTTCACCAAATGGATAGAGGCTGAGGCTAGCCAAGATTACTGCACTCAATATACTACGCTTCTTTTAGAGGAGCATCCTTGCTTGGTTCGGAGTGTCGCTCGCCATTGTAACAGATAACGGAACCCAATTCACCGATAGACATTTTAAGGAATTTGTTGCTTCGGTAGGAACAAAACATTATTTCGCTTCAGTTGAGCATCCCCAAACCAACGAACAAGCGGAAGCCGCAAATAGGGTAATCCTGAGAGGTCTAAAGCGAAGACTGGACGAGCACAAAAAAAACTAGGTCGAGGAGCTACACATCATACTTTGGGCATATAGAACCATTCCCCACTCAACGACCGGTGAATCTCCATTCTGGTTGGCATATAGGACCGAAGCAGTAACTCCTATAGAAATGCATGTCCGGTCCAGACGAACAGAGTCCCCAATGGACCAGGACAACAACTCCGAAGCTCTAAGATAGGAGCTTGATCTGGTCGAAGAAATCCGATCAGAAGCTGCTCTCCGAGAGACCACTCTTAAATAGAAAATAGCAGCTCGACATGACTCTAAGGTCATAAGACGGGCATTCGAAGTGGGCATTCTTATTTTAAGAAGGAATCACAGAGATTCCCGCGAAGGAAAACTGATGCCGAACTGGGAGGGCCCATATCATGTTCGGGCAAAGACCGAAAATGGGGCCTACTACTTAGAAAATCTTCACGGGGAAGAGCTTGCTCGGCCATGGAACGTCGAGAAGCTCAAACAGTATTACAGTTAATAGCAAATTCACCTTGCTCGGCTACCAAACGAGGAGCAACATGTCCGACTAAACCAGCGTGCCCAGGTACAAGCACAGTAGCCCAAATAATATGGTTATCAGGGTCTTCTTCGAGAAGAAGAAGATGACTGTTGCATGGGCGGATACTCAACCGAGTCTGACGTCGCCTATGTACCATGACCAGGCAGAACCCCAGCTCGCGATGGGATGTTCAAGGCTCGGAGCCCGGGCCATTATCTTGACCCGGGCACCGATCAGGAGCCAGCCTCTAGCATCTGACCGGTCCCCCAAACTGACGAATTACAAACACATACCCCGTATTTTCCCAATTACATCTAACCCTCGTGACAATAACACGAGCATCAAACACTTAACAAAAAATAAACGTTTAAAACGGAAGTCCTCCAACAGACGAGCAATCATATACATAATCAAAAACGCTGCATAGAGTGTAAAACGACCACCGAGGTCGGAGACATTAATAAAAAAAGGTCCGACCCCTAAGGGTCGACTTGTTCCAGATTACACAAAAAAGGGACCAAGTCCCCCAAACAAGAATTTAAAATTACAAGTAATTTAATTTAGGCTCGCAGGTCGACCTAATTACCCTTACCCTCTTGCACCCCAGGCTGGTCTTCATTCGAAAGTTGTTGGACGGCAGGCTGGATCGGCTGCTCAGACTCCCCAGGTTGAGAATCGTCCATGACCATATAGTCAGAGACCACAATCCGACCATCTTCAACCTTATACAGGTAGCTGATTTGGTCAGTATCGAGGTTCAGCTCGGGATGGAGGGTTTTTATCTGGTCCACATTGAAATTATGTGATCAGGTATGAGATGTCCTATGAGATGTTCCAACACTTGACAGATTTAACCAAAACTTAAAGTGCAAGAAAATTAAACAACACAGTAGTTTGTTAACCCAGTTCAGTGTATAACCACACTTACATCTGGAGGCTACCAAGCCAGGAGGAAATCCACTATAAGTAATATTAATTCTAGACTTAAACAACCCAGTTTAATCTTTCACTTAATATCTACCCAATGCAATTTCTACCTAAGACACAACTTAGATATGAGTACCAACTCACTCCCCCTCAATTACACAGTGATCTTGTTTACAAGTTTAATAAAATTGAAGTCATCCTTCAAACAAAACAGCTTGATCTTACTTCACAGTTTCAATCAAGTCACAAATGCACTTATGCTTAAAAGCTCATAAAGTGGTACAATAAAACAACCTGCTATTAAAACACAAAGCACTCTATTTGGTCTTGTTAAATTCGTACTCAATTCTGTGAGTTTCTGTTGATTAAATAGGTGTTTGTAATTTGGGCTTTCTGTAGGTTAATCCAGTCCTAAAACGCATGCATCTTCCACCTTGAATTAGGGTTTGTTACTTCCTAGATTCTAGGTGATTTAGTTCTTCTGATTATGCTGAAGCCTCATAATAAAACTTCCTACAGATGCGCCTTGTTCTGTTTTTATCCATCCATAATTAATTCCAGATAACTTTCCTTAAATATCTCAGATCAGTTAGTCATTAATTAATTCTGGTAGCAGGTTTGAGATGTCTCAACATCTGTTGGGACATCCTGAAAAACTGAACTTAAATCATTTACACAATGTCCCAACATCTGGTGTGACATCCTGAAATAAGTTCTTATACTCTGTTTGATAATGTCCCAACATCTGATAGGACATTCTGAACTGAATTCAATATTTCTTGTTGGTCAAAAATTCTGCCAATTCTAAACATCTACAAACTCCCCCTTTGGCTAATTTTTGGCTAACATTCTTTTCTGATTTTCAGAGTGCAGCAGAAGTTCTTTTATCAGAGTATAGCATTACTTTTCTGTTGAATCATATTTGAGATTACTCCCCCTCAAACATACATGTATCCAGTCTTGTTGCAACAGAAATATTTTACAGATTTAGTTCAGAAACAAACAGAGATTTTTCATTCATAATCAAACAGCATTACACATTGTTGTTGTTGTTGTTGTTCTCCCCCTTGTTAGACATAAATTTGGGGCCAAAGAATCTAATTAAAAAAACAATGCAGAAGTTGTCATTACAAAATCCTCACATACAATTTTCACTCATATTCCTCACAGTCAGTTTCTTCATCATCCTCAGTTTCCTCATCAGAAGAAGCAGCTTTCTGATCACTTTCACTCTCCAGCATTTGGATAATCTCCTCAAGCTTCTACTTTCTTGCTTCAAGTTCTTTGCAAGTGCTCTTCAGTTCAGCAATCAATGCAGCCTTGGAGATTGGAGACTTTGCATTTGAAGGACCTGCAGATGTCCCAGAGGGTGCTTCAACATCTGCTGCATGATGACTTAGGAACAGCTTATAGTGAAAGGCCAGAGGGCTTTCTCTTTTGCAAACTTTGTCCTTCTCAGTGAGGATCCCAGGGTACTGACTCAGCACTATTCCACACAGCAGGGAAGGGAAGGCAATTGGCAGCTTTGTTGCAGATGAGCTAGCATGCTTCAATGTTTGATCAAAGATGTAGGCACCATAATCCAGCTTAGTTTGAGTGCCCACAGCATAAATGAACCTGCCCAGGCCAGTGGATATTGATGATGTATGATTGGTAGGTACCCAATTTGCTGTACCAATCCTGTTCAGCATGGCATATTTTCTTGTCAGCATGCTCACTGAGAGCTTTCCTTTAACTGGCCAAGCCTTGACCTGGTTAGCAGTGATAACCTTGCAGACCTGGTTATCAGTTTTCCCTAACTCATTTGGACCATCAGATTCTCTTCCAAGGTATTGGTTGATGATCTGAGGAGAGAATTCTACACACCTGCCTCTAACAAATACTTTTCTAAATTCAGCAGACTTACCATTTGCACAATCTTCCTGAAGGTTGACTATGAATTCCTTGACAAGCAGCTCATAGCATGGAGATAAGTTGGAGACAGTTTTGAAGAGGCCAGCAGAGGAGATGAGATCAATTAACTCAGTGCACTCAAGTGCATTACTGCTCAGCTCTCTTTCAAGTGCTACCCTTCTTTGATAGACAAACTTCCATCTATTCACACTTGAAACATGATGAAAGGAGATATTGTCCAAAGGAGCTTCTGGAACAGCAGTTGAAGCCCTTGAGGGTGCTGGTTTCTTCTTTGGAGGAGATGTTGGGACATCTGCTTCAACATCTGAATCTGAAGGAGTGACCGCTTTCCTCTTTTGTGTTTGGACTTTGCTCCATTGTTTTGTAGGACCAAAGACAGTTTTAGCTTTGTCCTTCTTTGGGGTAGCTTGCTTCTTCTCAGGAATTGCATGTCCTGCATGCATCTTTTCTTTCCTAGTTCTGAGCCTTTTGGCTATGCTAGGTTTTACAGAGGCAATGATTTTTGTATCAGAATCATGCTCTAGGATCACAACAGGAGGAGATTGAGCAGTCTCCTCTTCAGCTGGTGGATCAACAGAGATGTGCTCTTCAGTTGAGGCCTTGGTTTGGTCCTCAGATTCTTCTTCATCACTATAATTTGAGGCCTTTTTCTGGTCCTCAGATGTTTCAACAGCAGCATCAGATGAGGCCTGTTGCTGATCCTCAGATGTTTCAACATCTATTGGGACATCCTGTTGAGCAGGAGTGTCCTTTGCAGCCTGAGTTTGTTGATCTTCTTGTGGGGCTGGCATGGTGTTCAGAGGGATAGATATGCCAATTACCACTCTTTGCTCAGATAGGATCTTGGTTACCAACTCCTTTATGGAAGCATCCACATATTCAGAAGATTTTGGAGGTATGTTTGCTGGTGAAGGAATGCCTTTGGATTTGCTGCAAACTTGATCTTTTGTTCTTTTTGGAGTTCTTGGCTTTTTAGCATGAGGAACACTTCCTCTGATTTCGTCCATTGGAGTTGAATCCATGGGTACCACAGAAATGGGGGTTGCATGAACCACATCTTCCTTGTTGAGGATTTCTTCAGGAATGTTAGGGTTTTGAGACATTTTCGAAGAAGGTGGATGAAGAGTTTTAGGGTTGATGATTTCTGAAGAACAGTTGGAAAATTATTAGGAATGGAATACCCAAGGTGCTTGACCAGACTGGTGTTGCCATCTGGTGCTTATGCCACACAATGTCATATGACATGTTGGCACATCTCCATAACTGCTAAATCTCACATAAGCAGATTCCCAATTTGCCCCTTAAGTTTTCAAATTGAGTAGCATCCAAGGCTTTGGTAAATATATCAGCCAACTGCAGATTTGTAGCTACATGTTCCAGTGAAATCACTTTCTCTTCTACAAGATCTCTGATGAAATGATGTCTGATATCAATATGCTTGGTCCTGCTATGTTGGATAGGATTCTTTGATATGTTAATTGCACTTAAGTTGTCACAGTACAATGTCATGACATCTTGTGGGACATTGTACTCAGTGAGCATTTGCTTCATCCAAACCAACTGTGAACAACTGCTTCCAGCTGCTATATATTCAGCTTCAGCTGTAGATAAGGATACACAATTTTGTTTCTTACTGAACCAAGAAATCAAATTGTTTCCTAGAAAGAAGCATCCTCCTGAAGTGTTTTTTCTGTCATCAGCACTTCCAGCCCAATCAGCATCACAGAAGCCAGTGAGAATTGGTTTGCATCCATGAAAGTACATTATGCCATAGTCACAAGTACCATTAACATATTTCAGAATTCTCTTGACTTGGTTAAGATGACTAACTTTTGGTTCAGCTTGATATCTTGCACATACACCTACTACAAATGTTATGTCTGGTCTGCTAGCAGTCAGATATAACAAGCTTCCAATCATACTTCTGTATAGGCTTTGATCTACATTCTCACCCTTGTCATCTTTAGTTAGCTTTAAATGTGTGGGGGCAGGAGTTCTCTTATGAGTAGCACTATCCATTCCAAATTTCTTGACTATGTTCTTAGCATACTTGCTTTGGGAAATGAACATGGAGTCCTCCATTTGCTTTATTTGCAGTCCAAGAAAGTAGGTTAACTCACCTACTAGGCTCATTTCAAATTCAGATTCCATCTGGTTGACAAAATGTTTGACCATCCTGTTTGACATCCCACCAAAGACAATGTCATCTACATATATTTGAGCAATCATGACATTTCCTTCTTCATCTTTAACAAACAAGGTTTTGTCAATTCCACCTTTCCTGTACCCTTGCTTGATAAGAAAAGTAGTCATCCTTTCATACCATGCTCTTGGAGCTTGCTTCAGACCATAAAGAGCCTTCTTTAGTTTGTATACATGATTTGGACAGCTTGGATCAACAAATCCTTTAGGTTGTTCTACATATACCTCTTCATTAAGATAACCATTTAAAAAGGCACTTTTCACATCCATTTGAAATAGCTTGAACTTTAAGATACAAGCAATTCCCAAAAGTAGTTTGATTGATTCAAGTCTTGCTACTGGTGCAAAGGTTTCATCAAAGTCTACTCCTTCAATTTGAGTGTATCCTTGAGCTACAAGTCTAGCTTTGTTCTTTGTAACAACTCCTTGCTCATTTGACTTGTTCTTATACACCCATTTAGTTCCAATCACATTTATGTCATCAGGTCTAGGAACAAGGTTCCACACTTCATTCCTTGTGAATTGACCTAATTCCTCTTGCATAGCACAAATCCAGTATTCATCAGTAAGAGCTTCCTTGATGTTTTTAGGTTCTATTTTAGAAACAAAACAGGACCCTGAAATCACTTCTCTTGATCTAGTGCTTACACCTCTGTTAGGATCACTAATTATCAAGTCTTTGGGATGATCCTTCTGGATTCTGATGGAGGGAGGTTTGCTGGATTGTTCTGTCCTTGCATCAGTTTGAGTGAAGTCATAATGATCACTCTTTTCTTCAGCTTCAGTCTTGATATCAGCAGATGTTCCAACATCTTCTGGGACATCTGTAGGAGCATCATCAATTATCACATTTATGGATTCCATGATAACCTTGGTTCTAGAATTAAATACTCTATATGCTTTGCTATTTATAGAGTATCCAAGAAAAATTCCTTCATCACTTTTAGGATCCATTTTTCTTCTTTGCTCCCTATCTGCCAGAATATAACAGTTACTTCCAAACACATGGAAGTACTTGACTGTGGGTTTTCTACCCTTCCAGACTTCATAGATTGTGGACAAAGTTCCTTTCCTGAGGGTAACTCTGTTATGGATGTAACAAGCTGTGTTCATTGCTTCAGCCCAGAAGTACAAAGGTAACCTTTTAGCATGGATCATAGCTCTTGCTGATTCTTGAATAGTTCTATTCTTCCTCTCAACAATCCCATTCTGTTGAGGAGTGATTGGTGAAGAGTATTCATGATTGATTCCCTCTGAAGAACAGAAATCTAAGAATTTTTTATTCTCAAATTCTTTTCCATGATCACTTCTTATTCTGATCACACAGCTGGATTTTTCCCTTTGTATTCTTTGGCATAAATCTTTGAATACATCAAATACATCAGACTTTTCTTTGATGAAATTTATCCATTTATACCTTGAAAAGTCATCAACCACCACATAGGCATACCTCTTACCACCAAGGCTCTCAACCTGCATAGGTCCCATAAGATCCATATGCAATAGTTCCAAAACTTTGGAAGTTGTCAGATGTTGAAGCTTTGGATGGGACATCTTGGTTTGCTTGCCTATTTGACATTCACCGCATATTTTGCCATCATCAATCTTCAGTTTAGGAATACCTCTCACAGTATCCATAGATATGATCTTCTTTATGCCTCTGAAATGAAGATGACCTAGTCTTTGGTGCCATAGTTTCACTTCTTCTTCTTTAGCTAAAGAGCAGGTTGAAGTGAGACTGAAATCTTGAGGTTCCCACATGTAACAGTTGTCTTTAGATCTGGCTCCTCTCATGACAACCTCTTGTTCTTTGTTAGACACTATGCATTCAGTTTTGGTAAAGTTTACACTGTACCCTTGATCACATAATTGACTTATGCTGATCAGGTTAGCAGTTAAACCTTTAACCAGCAGCACATTATTTAGTCTTGGTACATCTTGACAGTCCAAGGTCCCAACTCCCTTGATTTCTCCTTTAGCTCCATCTCCAAAGGTTACATATCTGGATGAATGTGACTTTAAGTCTACTAGCAAATTCTTCAATCCAGTCATGTGTCTTGAACATCCACTGTCAAAGTACCAGTCTTCTTTGGCTGATACTCTTAGTGATGTATGTGTTATATATGCAACACCTTTCTTTGACCATTTGAGTTGAGATTTCTTTTGATACCTCTGCCCTGTGTATTGTTCATTAGTAGAGCTCCAAGGTTGTTTGTTGAACTTGTTCTTGGATATGTAGCTTTGATCAGCATGAAGACTAGCTTTTGGTCTCCATACCTTCTTGATGACCTCTGTCTTATGCTTAGGAGGTTGCTGATCTCTTTGATGTTTATGCAGCACTTTCTTGGTAACTTCTATCTTCTGTTTAGGAGGTTGCTGATACATCTGATTTGGATATCCATGCAACTTATAGCAATGAGGTTTGATATGTCCAAATCTTCCACAATGATGACATCTCCATCTTTGATATTTCTTCTTCATTATGTTCTTTTCAGAATGTTGAGACATCTGTTTGAACATTATGTTTGACTTTGTGTTCTTTTCATGATGTTGAAGCATCTGTTGGGACATTTTGTTTGACTGTATGGACTTTGAAGTAGTTTTGCTAGAGCTAGCTTCATCATTATGAACTCTGTTAAATCCCAGTCCACTTTTATCCCCTGAATGCTTATTGTTGTTGAGAATAACATCTAGGGTACTTGAGCTACTGTTCAGCATTCTAACAGATTTGGACATGTGTTCCAACTTGCAGTTGAGAAGACTTACTTCACTTTTCAAGGTATCAATGATCTCTTGATCACTTGCTTTTTCACTCTTTAGTGCTTCATTCTGCTTCTTTAGCTTTATAGTCTCACTGCATATTTCAGTGCTTCTTTTGAATAGATCTTTGTATGCTTGCTCAAGTTCTTCAAAAGTAAGCTCCCCATCACTGGATTCACTTTCAAATTCACATAATCCAGCTAGAGAAGTGATATGCTTAGCTGATTCTTCTTCTGAATCACCTCCTGAGTCTTCATCATACCAGGTTATAGAAAGTCCTTTCTTTTGCCTTTTTAAGTAGGTAGGACATTCATTCCTGATGTGTCCATATCCTTCACATCCATGGCATTTAATTCCTTTTTCTTGACTGGTCTTTTCATCATAACTTGACCTTCTATCATTAGGTCTTTTGTTCTCATAAGAGTTTGTGTATCTTCCACTTGGTCTGGACTTGTTTTCCATATTTTTGAGAATCTTTTTGAATTGTCTTCCAAGCATAGCAATGTTGTCTGATAAGCTTTCACCAGTTTCTGATTCATCATCTTCTTCTTCATCAGTATTTGTCACCAAGGCTATGATTTTGTTCTTCTTAACATTTGTGTCATTCATTCCCATCTCAAATGTTTGAAGGGAACCAATGAGTTCTTCAACTTTCATTGTGCATATGTCTTGAGCTTCTTCTATTGCTGTGACTTTCATGTCAAATCTTTTTGGCAAAGATCTGAGAATCTTTCTTACAAGCTTTTCATCAGTCATCTTTTCTCCCAAGGCTCCAGAAGTATTGGCTATTTCTAAGATGTTCATGTAGAATTCATGAACTGTCTCATCTTCCTTCATTCTCAAGTTCTCAAACTTGGTGGTGAGAAGTTGAAGTCTTGACATCTTTACCTTTGATGTTCCTTCATGAGTTGTTTTGAGAGTATCCCACACATCTTTGGCCAGCTCACAGTGATGCACAAGTCTAAAGATGTTCCTATCAATGCCATTGAATAAAGCATTTAAGGCCTTGGAGTTGCCTAGTGCTGAATCTTCTTCCTCCTTACTCCATTCTTCTTCAGGTTTTAACACTTTTGATCCATCTTTGGTGTCTTGGATAGGGTGTTCCCATCCAATGTTGACTGCTCTCCAGGCCCTGTTGTCAAGTGATCTTAAGAATGCAATCATTCTTGGTTTCCAGTAATCATAATTAGATCCATCCGGTATAGGTGGTCTATTTACTGATCCTATATCTCTGTCCATGTTTCCAGAATTTGTATCCCCTAGATCTCACCCAGTATAAACAGGCAGGGTGCCTGCTCTGATGCCAATTGAAATTCTGTGATCAGGTATGAGATGTCCTATGAGATGTTCCAACACTTGACAGATTTAACCAAAACTTAAAGTGCAAGAAAATTAAACAACACAGTAGTTTGTTAACCCAGTTCAGTGTATAACCACACTTACATCTGGAGGCTACCAAGCCAGGAGGAAATCCACTATAAGTAATATTAATTCTAGACTTAAACAACCCAGTTTAATCTTTCACTTAATATCTACCCAATGCAATTTCTACCTAAGACACAACTTAGATATGAGTACCAACTCACTCCCCCTCAATCACACAGTGATCTTGTTTACAAGTTTAATAAAATTGAAGTCATCCTTCAAACAAAACAGCTTGATCTTACTTCACAGTTTCAATCAAGTCACAAATGCACTTATGCTTAAAAGCTCATAAAGTGGTACAATAAAACAACCTGCTATTAAAACACAAAGCACTCTATTTGGTCTTGTTAAATTCGTACTCAATTCTGTGAGTTTCTGTTGATTAAATAGGTGTTTGTAATTTGGGCTTTCTGTAGGTTAATCCAGTCCTAAAACGCATGCAGCTTCCACCTTGAATTAGGGTTTGTTACTTCCTAGATTCTAGGTGATTTAGTTCTTCTGATTATGCTGAAGCCTCATAATAAAACTTCCTACAGATGCGCCTTGTTCTGTTTTTATCCATCCATAATTAATTCCAGATAACTTTCCTTAAATATCTTAGATCAGTTAGTCATTAATTAATTCTGGTAGCAGGTTTGAGATGTCTCAACATCTGTTGGGACATCCTGAAAAACTGAACTTAAATCATTTACACAATGTCCCAACATCTGGTGTGACATCCTGAAATAAGTTCTTATACTCTGTTTGATAATGTCCCAACATCTGATAGGACATTCTGAACTGAATTCAATATTTCTTGTTGGTCAAAAATTCTGCCAATTCTAAACATCTACACACATCATTCTAGAAACGCAACTTAGTTGAGTCCCTCAGATCCTCGAGGTCCTGATCTAGTCGCGCTAGAAAATGCGTCCGACTCATCAACCTCTTTGTGTCCTCATCCTCGTCATCCTTAGGGAAGAAGGTCTCTCTCAGCTTCCTATTTTGATCGACTGCCTTCTTTTTGTCCCCCTCCAGCTTGGCGATAACGTCCGCCCGCACCACCAGCTCCGCAGTCGCAGCCTCGACATCCTCGGCAGCTTTCTTCACTTTCTCTTCAGAGGCGGCCAAGAGAGTCTTCAGTCGCTTAATTTCAAGCTCCTGCCCAGAACTCCCTTCAGCAAACATGGATGCCATCGACATCATCCGCATCACCGCACTGACATCCTGCACCAATGATATTCTCCGGGAAGGACGATCCATCTGCTCGAGGTACAACGAATTTGCCCGATCGACCTCCATAGTTGTGCATTCAAATAAATTTCGTTGCACGAAGCACGGAGGTAAAGGATGCTTTGGCTTTGCGGGGTAGTTCGTCGTCAGATCAGTAACATCCGCTTCAACCTTATGTTTTTTTAGTGTGGAACCCGAAGACACGCCTAGTGATCCTCGAGCGATATGGCCCGAACCAGAGTCGCTCGTGTCGTTCCATACCAATCTGGTCTGATGAGTCCTGGCTTTCCGCTTGTTCCCCTACAACAACCTCTCCTGGATCTTGTCCAGCGACTTCATCGAACCTGCGAAATAAAAGAGACAAAGATCAGGCCACTCACGAGCACAGAAGCACGACATGCAAACAACAAAATAAAAAACGAGAAATACAAAAAAAGTTAGACACTTATTGCCCGTTCCTACAGGCCAAGAGAGTTGTGACGTCGATCAGCGGACGTTCCACAGCCTCCCCTCCATCAGAAGCTAGCATCACTTTCCCCTCCCCCATCAACCAAAGGGATCGGGGTAAAAGATGATACCATCTTGCGAAATTCTTCAAAACTGGTCGCATCATCCTCGCCCAGGTTATCTCCTACCTGCACAAAGTCACACACCGGTCGCCCATAATGACTATGTTCCCAAGAGAAGAGGAACCTCCAGATCCTCCTACGAATTAGTCGACCTTCAGCGTCCAACCGAGGCACGTCGTTCTCATCAGTGTCGTTGCCCATAAAGCTGATAGTCCTAGTAGCTCCTTTGGTCAAAGGCTCGATCAAAACGTAGTCGCCTTTGAACGACCTAATCGACTCCGAGTGTGCTTTGAAAAAAATTTATCGCTGCTTGAAAGAGATGAACCCTTTCCGATCGGTCCCATGCCCCACCTGGCGTTGCAGAGAGAATAGCCGAAAAAAGAGAGGGAGGGTAGCCCCCGCTCCCAGATGCTCGCACGTCATCTCAAACGCCCTCATGAAAGCATAAGAGTTGGGGTGCATCTGCGACAGGGCTACTCCCAGGTACCCAAGTACCGAGCACACCAGATCGCTGAAGGGCATCCTAATTCCCAAAGTCGTGATGGCGTATTCGTACATGGCAAACTTTCTTCCACCGAACTCCGAGAAGATACGGCATCGTCTCCCAGGCAAGTCACCCTCCAATGATCAGGATCCCCCGCCACTGGCAAAGGGTCCGCTCGCGGTCGAGAATACGAAGAAACTTTGTCCTGTAGATCTTCTACAACCCATCCCTCGGGGTCCAACACCCTAGTTTCTTCTTCCGCAACCTCAGGAGCACCAACCTCTTCCCCAGAGGCTTTTCCAGCATCATTCACCTCGGTCGACTCCGAATCCCCCGAGGAGCTTCCAGAATTAGATGGAACAGTCTCAGAGGAGCCCGAGTCCTCCGATGAGCTCTCCTCTGAGGAAATGTCGAAGGGATCGACGGGCACGTTGTCGCTCCCAAATATTTACATCCCGGTACAAGCGCGAACGGTCGGCGAGAGGAGAAGATGAAGTGAACTGAAAAGAGTCGCCAGCTAGGCATTTTTATCCCGAAGGAAAGGTAATGCTGCATAAACCTAGAAAGATATGGATAAGACGGTTGTGAACCAGAGAAACTGAGAAAGGGGGTTGGTTACAACCTGGGAAGGTATTAGCACCCAGATTTTCCGTCGTACTTGACGGGTTTCACGCTTAAAAAATTGTGTTTAAGGGGTAGTGTATGTGCTATCTGTGTGCAAAAGCTGGAAAAGAATATACATGTGTCAGTCCAAAAGGGGTGAATGCTCAGGAACTGAGGCTTAGACAAGAATGCTGAAAGAGGGGGAAGACACAGAGACTTTTGTTCGATAACTTTTAAGTTATGCCTACGTATCCTCTCGTGCAATGAGGAAGTCAGAACACCGTAGTTCGACTCAAAGAGACTGAAATATAAATGGACTGATGAACTGCTTGCTTGTCTATGCTCAAGTGTATGACTTATCTGGATCAAGTGCTAACTGTCTTGCATTAGACGGAAGAAGCAAGTTCTCGTTTGTGAGTGAATGAGGTGAGAAAAGAATCCCGGAGGAGACGATTATTGTTTGTTTTTGTGTTTTCAGTCTTTTATTGCTTTTTTGTGTTTGTCATAAGTTAATGAGCTTAAGCCTAAACCAAGGGTTAGTAAACTCATCATACCCTCCCTTTGATTAGGGATAATGAGAATACCTTAAGTATGAGATAAACATCTCAACTTAATTACCATGATGATGTAGGATTAAGACCATTAACCTACTTGTGATTATTTAGATGTTTTTTGGGTTTTTGTTTAGCGTTAAGTAATGAGTTTAAGCCATAATTAAGGATTAGTGAACTCATTACACCATCCTAATAGAAGGATAATGGATGAGCACACTTAAGCTGAGGAAGATACCTCAACTTAATCCATGATTAGGGATTAAAGTCATTATATAACAAAACTTTATTAAAGCGTATTTTAATTAAGGGTGAGATTAAGAAGTGGATTTTATGGTTTGTAAGACAACTTGAGAGGGACTTGTTCATTAAACACTAGGGTTAGTCCTTCTTAACCAATAAAGGAAGAATTAGAACCCTAATGCAAGGCCCAAGTTACAAGTTAATGTCTAAGTGATTATTAAGATGGATTGATTAAGAGGTTTAAACAAATTAAGGGTTTAACACTTAGGATTAAAGTTATACACTCCATCCTAAGAGAAGGATGCAGGCATAACCCTAATTCCAAAGTCCTAAAGCCTTAAAGGTTTAGTCTCTAATGATAAGATGAGAAGAGAGACACAAAGAAGACACAAAGGTGAAAACTAAAGGGGGACTAAACACAACCCTAATTATTGTCATGCTTGGATGTTCCTATGGTTTGTGAGGCTTAAAAGAGATCTTCAAAGAAGCCACCAATGGAAGAAGCAGAAGAATAAGTTACTTACTTCACTGAAGAAGATAAGTAACTTAGAGAAAAAAGGTGAGCTATGAACATGAATGAGCAAGCTCACTCTAAGACAATGAAAAATGCAGCAAGGATGCACATGAAGAAGATGAAGAGAAATGAGAAGTGAAGGCAAATTCACTTCTCAAATTACTTACCACCTGAAAATGTTAGCATAAAGAAAGAGAGGGAGTGAAATGAAGCATGTGAAATGACAAAGAAATAAAACCAGAAGCAATCACATGATGAAAATGATGCTATGAGATGATGCAAAGGCATACCAAGTGTTATGAATGTTCAAATAAGAGATTGGATGCAAATGAAGCATGCTTTGAAGTATGAAAACACATGTATGTTTATGAAATAAAGTTAATGTAAAGCATAGCAAATGTATGAAGAAATGACCAAGCAATGTTCAAGCAATGTCTTAATGTGTCTAATATGGCATACAAGTGCTTAGAATGTCATGACAAGTTCACATGTTCATGCAATGCAATGTAAGATGCAAATATGGATGCAAAATTAGGGTTACATGGAAGGATGAGATGCAAATGATCAAAACAGAATCAATTCATATGATAAAAAATTTCAAATGAGCCCAAACAAACCCTAACCCCATATGGTATCACACTCCAAAGGAGAAGGTCCAACTCTTAACCTAAAGGAAGTTATGATTTTTCTAAGTTAACTAGGGTTTTTGGGTACCTTAAGAGAAAAAATGCAAATCAAATTGAAAATGAAAGATAAATTTATTACAAAAATATCCTAGAAACTACATGTTATATAGAAAACAATGCAAAAAGAATCATTGTCAAACCCTTCATGGTTAGGCAGAAAAGAATTTTCAAAGTTAGGGTTCCAAAAAGGGAATTTTATGAACCCTAAATTCAAGAAAAATGTCAAGATTGGATCAAAACCAAAAAAGAAATTTGTATGAATGGTTTGACAATATTTCTAAATGTCCTAAGATGCAATGTGAATTTTTTTGTGATTTTTGGAAACCTAAATGGTATTTTAATTAATTAATTTCCATTAATTAATTAAAATAAACAATTAAATATTTTTAAAATGATTTTTTAATGCAAAAAATAAAAATAAAAATGTTTTTGGGATGAGAAAAATATTTGAAATTGAAATGCAGAAGGAAATATTTTTATGATTTTTCTAGGTATTTTAAATAAAATGACAAAGAAAATGGGATTTAAATTAAATAAAAATTAAAATAAATGAAAGTATGACAAATCAGTGGCTGCAATTCAAACTGGAGGGGGAGCCATTGACTGCGCGCGCAATCCAGTGGCTGGGATTGAATCTGGGATTTAACCAGGTTTAATAATTAATTAATCAGGTTTAATCCTAATGAACTAATTTGAGCCATTCACTACCTAACCCTAATCCTCATCTAACGGCCCAGATTCAAACTTTCCTAATTACGTGGATTAAGCCCTAATCAGTTTCAGGTGGCCGGAGAAGACTTTCGGTCGTCTTCTCCGGCGATACCAAACTGCAAACTTCTTCCCTAGGTCATTTCCAGGGCTCTAAAGCTCCAGATCACATCATCTAACAACCGTAAGCACGAATCAAGCATCAAAACACATTTCTCATTCGTCATTTTCAAGATTCGAAGAAAAACATAAAAATGGCAAAACTTTCAGACAGTCATGAAATCCTTAATACGCAACCATTTTCAAAAATAAAGACATCAACATGATCAGCACATCACATAGATTCATTTTGGAACTTAAAATTTCATTTCTGGAAAAAAAGTTCTTGAGGTTACCTGAGCTTGAGCTTTCTCAGTTTGGGGCCTTTGGACCTCTTCTCTTGTGCAAATCCACTTCACTTGATCCCCTGATGATGTTGCAATGCTTTGAAAGAGTTTAGAATGGATGGATTGAGTGGTTGCACTTCAACTGGTCTGAAATCATGTTTGTGTTTGACTGGCTTTTAGGGCTTGGTAATGGTTGGGAAATGTTCTAATGATGATGGTGAGTTGAATGGTGAAGTTTGTTTGTGGTTTGAGTGGCTGGACAGAGAGTTTCGAAAGTTTGAAGCTTGAGGGTGATTTTTGTGGAACTTGGTCTATCTGAGGTTTCAGGCTTGTGTGTGTTATGCATTGGCTTGCTTTTGGTCCACATAACATAACCCTATTGGCCAGAGAGTGGTTGTGGCTGCAGCTGATTGGTATGGGTCCTTTTGCAAAAAGTCAACAAATTGTGTACTTGAGGTATGGGCTCATGTAGCAGCTGTTCTATGGCATGTCCTGGCTTGACATTGATCAAGGAGAGCCATGGGATTGAGATTGCGCAGCTGGGTGGCTTGGAGGGAAAGATCTCATAGGTTTTGCAAGTGTTGTGTGATTTTCCCCTTTTGTGATTTCTTGTGATGCAAGCCATAGAAACTTGTGATTCTTTGGGCAATTTTGGTCACAATGCAATGTATTATGTTTGTATGATGCTTAGAGAGTGATTAGAGGTCACAAAATGACTTGGTATGTGAAATTGCAAAAAATCCTCTTTGGTGTGGAAGTGAAAATTATAGGATTTTTGCCAACTTTGCAAGGCCATAACTTGAGTTCCATGATGAATTAGAACATGTTCTTGTAATTTTTGAAAAGGGAATGATCCAATCTACAACTTTCATGACCAACAATTTTTCATTTGAAGCATTTTTGGTTGAGAAAGAGGAGGTTGAAAAACTTTCCCAAAATGGAACGTTTCCATTACAAGTCATTTCCAATTTTGGCAACTTTTGGTTTAGCTCAAATTTATTCAACTTTGTAAACTTCCAAGCACTTCAATGATCAAATAAAGATCATATAACTTTAATTTGATGAAAATACCACTTTGGTTCCATTGTTGGGGGCCTCAGATGCCCTGATTTTGCTCTGACTTGCTCAAGAAGTTACCCAGTGAACAAATGACTTCCCCAATGAATTTCTTCATCAAACTTGGTACATATGATACTTATAACATATTGAGGCTATTAGAAACAATAATGACCAAAAAATTTGGAGTTATGGCCTCTGAAACCTAAACCCTAATTTCGGGTCATCTGTACAGTGAAACCCTAGCTCAACTTCCATGCTTTCCAAGTTCTTGTGATTTCTTGACTTCCTTGATCTTTGAGGGGTATAATATGATGATAGAACACACATTAACCCTCTTGGAATGATTGTAGACCTTTGGAGTGGCTCAGATGGATCCTTGGATTACCCAAATCACAAACCCTAAATGCAGATGAACTTGAACCATGCAGATGAAACAAATATGCAATATGAGATGATATGCTTAAACTAATGCAAATATGGAAGATCACAAGCCATGGTGTGAAATTAGTGAGGGAAAATTTGGGGTGTTTACACATGTTTTCACCTGAAAGGTAGAGGAAAGGCGTTAGTGAATTTGATCAGAGCTTCAAATCCACCCTTCCACTACCTCTCAAGTGAAATGGAGCGCAGCGGCCCGAAAACAGGGTTCTGGGCAGAAGCCCCAGGCGATCAACACCTAGAAGGGCGCAAAACCCTAGCCTCGATAGAGCGTCGACCGAGACCACCGCCCACCGTGAAACAGGGTCCAGGAAGGCGGAACGCAGCTACTACTAGACCTAAAATCTCTACATTACCCTAATCTACCGATAAAACCAAGTCCTAAACCGCATGCATCACTACTTCTCAAAAACTAAGTCTAAAAAAGCAGAACAGAAATCTAACCTTGAGTTTGTGATGCCATTGCAAAGAACTATTTTGGGAAGTGCGGTGGTCGACAACGGCATACGGTGATCGGCAGCAGTAAACAGCAGGCCGTTACGCGAGCAACCAAGGGAGGAAGAAGACGAAGCGAAAATTTGTTTCTGTGGGACAACCTCACTATTTATAGGGAAAATGGAACGTGCACTGAAGCGTGACCCCTATCCCTAGGCAATAATGACCTACGTGATAAGCCCTATCATAGTCGTCAGAACATTAAATTGGCACAAATCCCGAAACGCGCCACCTTTGCGTTTCTACTTCCCCTACGCCGACCTACAATCTGGGTGCCCAGAAAGTCGATCCCCGACGTTCGCCAGTATTTTCGAGCATCTAGATAACTTAAAATCATCACTTCCTCGACTGAAAGCAACGACTTGGGGGGCTCTTGTTCCGGACTGGCCCAAACATCAGGTTTGGGCCATACCTGTCTCGCGGCCCAACTGCCCGGAAAACCCGACCATGCTCGGAATACGAAACCAACTGCTCGACATACCCACGGTCGGATAACTCCCCTGCCGGGCAACGGATCTGTCGAGCAGAATCTTTCTCGCCCCAACGGCTAGTCCCTAATCACCGTCGATTAGTGCAGGATCCGCGATCCACGCCCAATATTCTGGGCCAATGAACACCTTCTTGGACCAGTATATAATCCCTCTCATAGGAGAGGGCCAGGTATTCAATTCTCTCACCTTAATTCTCGTACTTGCACGCTCTTTACTCAGTTTCTTACTTTAACATCGGAGTGCCTTGCAGGTACACCCCATCCTCTCCTTATCAACCGTCCTTCAACAACGCTCGACGCCAGCCATATCGGATCCTGATCTCCAGGTACGATCATGTTTATTTTAATTCAATAGTATAAATAACCAATTATTAAAACCCTAACTTATGTTCTTGTTCCTCCATACCAATTCATTTGACTCCTTCATAAACACATGATTTTTTTCTCCAACAAAAGTGCCTCCTGGAAATGGATCTTCAAGGTATTCAATCGAAATCTAGTCAATTTCGTTTTCAAGCTCGTTGTCTTCTCCAACAATGTCTGAAATAAGCTTCTCATTTGCCTCAACAAACCAATTCGGTATATGAAGAAGAGGAAATAGATGTTGGTGTGGGTTTGAGTCACCATTGATGACATCATGAACTTTTGAGAATCCTGGAAGAATATTTCTTGGTTGTGGTAATTATAAGGTGATGAGGAAATAAGGATGTAACTATTTTGAATGGGTTGATGAAGAAATGAACAACCACGTCAAAGATGTGATTAGATCTTTGAAGAACAAGAATGACGAGGTTATGGATTTAATTAAGCATACAAAGAAAAATGAAGAAATGTTGAAGATGAAGATAAAGTTTATGGGTTATTTGTTGGGTTTATCTTTTGTGTTTGTGTTGTTTACTTGGGTTTATCTTTTGTGTTTATGGTAATTTTAGTAGTGGATAAATGGTTATGTGATGTATTTTGACTGATTTTAGTATTGGAAAATGGTTATGTGATGTAATTTTAGTAGTGGAAATATGGTTATGTGTAAAATGTTTATGGTAATTTTAGTAGTGAAAATTCAATCTAATGTAACAATATGATTCAGTATTACAAAATGGTACTCAATTTCAGTATTACAAAATGGTACCCAATTTTAGTATTACAAATATGATTCACTATTACAAAATGGTACCCAATTTCAATCCAATGGTTATGAGAACTGTTATACAAAATGGTACCCAAATATGATTCAGTATTACATGTAGCAATTTTAATATAATGGTTATGAGAATTGTTATACAAAATGGTACCCAAATATGATTTAGTATTACATGTAGCCAAAATACAAGTTATGTTGAGAAAACTAACCAACTGCATGACATTATCCAAAATACAAGGTTTTTTGAGAAAAGTAACCAAAATAGATTGTCAACAAAAAACATAAACAACAAGCTAGTCTAATTAAACCAAAACAGATTGGCAACAAAAAGCATAAACACTGAATAAAACAACAATCTAGTCTTGAGTTGGTCTTGGAGCTTGAGATCCCCCTCAATAACAGTTTGTCTTTCATCCTTTGCCTCCGCTTTCGCCTTTTTATTGCCACATTTGGGTATTGATCTCTCAGTTTCCCTTTTTCCTTTGCATGTGCGCTTGTTATGTCCTAACGTTCCGCATTTTTGACATTTTACTGTTTGAAGTTTTCTTGGTAAATAGTGTGGTTTTCAGGGCTCATCATTTGTCTTCACACTTGTTGTTAACTTGCAAGTCACTTTGTGTATCGGGCTTAAAATGTGATCTAATCCAACATGTCGCTGGTACATCCATCATATCTTTCCAAGCTTTCACATTGAGCTTTTTCAGATGATTCATTGCTCTCTCCCATGCAGGGATTGTTGTGGCCCTAGATGCTCTCCATAAAGCCACTTTCATCTCAATCCCAAGATATTTATTTCTCTAATTCCCATAAATATGTCCACACATAGTCTATGTTCTACATATTGACTTGTCTCTAGAATAGCCGGTACCAATCCTTATGTATTGTAATAACGGAATGTATAGGATGTATTAGCAGACACATGAAAATACATTGTATTAGCACAAAATTTACATGATGATATAGCATAATTTAGCAGTACAAGCATTTACTTGATGTACAAGAATTTACATGAATTTACAGTATGTATTCTCATAACAGTTCAAGAATTTACACTATGTATTGTAATAACAGTACATGAATTTACACTAAGTATTGTAATAAAAGTACAAGAATTTACACTATGTATTGTAATAACAGTTCAATAATTTAGTAGAATTTATCATACATAGCATAATTTACAATACAAAACAAAATTTCTTAGTAGAATTTAACATACATAGAATTTAGCAGAATTTACATGAATTAAGTAGAATTTAGCATAATTTAGCAGTTCAAGCATTTAGTAGAATTTAAATGAATTAACACATTTTACCTTTTGTTGATCGAAGATAAATGCGTAGACTTTGTGTTGAATAGATTGCAAATCATCAAGCAACAAATTTATAAACAATTATCACGAGTCCTTTATTTCGGCTTCCACGACGATATAGACAACAAGCATCATCTTTTTATTTCCATCTTTTCCAACAGAAACTATCAACTGTGCTCCAAAATCACCTTTTAAAATATAAGCATCCAACCCAAGCAATGGTTTGCAAGTTGTCGCAAATGCAGACTTACATGCTTCCAAGCACACGTAAAATCTACAAAATATGACCACCTTCAGAATCTACACATTGAATCTTGATTGTAGAGTTAGGATTGGACTTAAGCAATTCATCAACATATCTTCTTAAATGTGTAAATTGTTCACGATCGGCACCTTGAATCAGATCTATCGCTTTTCTCTTGGCTCTGTAAGCTTCGTCAATCGACAACTTCACACCCCACTTTTGAAGGGATTTTGCAATCAAATCTTTACATCTCATATCAGGACTGTGTCTTAAGGTATACACAAATTGATGAGATAACCAATCAGTGTTGGCTTGTCTATTCTTAGTTTTCCATTGGCAACTATGTGTTGGTGTAAGCTCTAGAGGCCAATACTTTTGATACTTGTATAGAATTATTTATTAATAATAAAAGGAATTTCTTTATTATGTTTGTTTTTCCAAAAATGATAAAGTCCCTAGAATAGCTAGTTCGTTTAATGAAATATTAAGTGTGACTTAATCATGAGATTCCATTAAACATAAGGACATTATTCTTAAAGCATCCATAGTCGAGCTTTAATATGAAATGGGATAGCCTTAAAGCATTAAAACTATTATGCAGATAGACTGATGATCACATCTCATGGGTCATGGATAAGGAGTTATCAAGTCTTGACATAGGTATGAATATTAGGAGTAATATTTATATTGGATTGACCCACTATGAGAGTACTGCATAGAATGTTATGCAAAGTGTCATAAGTTACTCTCATGGTGATAGTGGTGTATACCACCCTTCGACATGAGACTACTATGAATCCTAGATGTAGAGTCAAGTACTTTATTGTTGATCAAACATTATCCGTAGTTGGATTATCATAAAGACGTTTGATGGGTACTTCACAAAGCACGTTGAGGGACATGAGTAGCCTAGATGGAATTTGCTCATCCTGCATAACAGGATAAATGTCTAAGGGCCCAATATTGAATTGGACAAGGATGACACGGTATATGGCTTGTGCTCAATATAGACATAAGGGTAAAAAAGGGTAATTGTACACACAAGTACTATCACAAAAGGTTTTTCAGATCACGTGACAATTTTGTAACTTGGGTAGCAGTGATGTGTTGTTAGATACCGCTCACTATTTATTATGTTAAATACATGACTTAATATAATTGTCAATGTCGTGAAATCCTACTGGATTACACATATAAGGACAGTTAGAGAGGAGGTGGAGTAAATAAGGAACACCGTAAGGTACGATGCACTAGAATAAAATACGGAATATGGTAGGTACCATGTGCTTAATTGACATATGATATAATAATAGTTATTATTAATTTTATAATATTTATAAGATATAATAATAATAAAATTATGTTTATTATAATAATAGTTATTATAATAATATAATAATATTATTAATGAGTTGAGCTTTTTAGCTTGCAACCCACGCAAGTATTTCTATAAATAGAACCCTTGTGCAGAAGCTTAAAGGGTGTTGTTGTTGAAAAAACCTTGGTCGTATTCTATTTTTCTCTCCCTCACTCAAAAACCTTCAATCGTAATCAGCTAGCACTATGACTGAAGGAAGTTGTTTGTATGGACTGAGTAGATGCGTTGTTCATCTTACAACGCTCGTGATCATCCATCGATTCAGATTCAAAGGTTTCATCGCCACAAGAGGTAACTTTTCTATCACAGATCATGGTCTTTCGAGAGGATCTCTAAAGGGAAATTTTTGTTTTTCGCTGCCTTTAGATCGCTAATTTTCCTTCAATGGTATCAGAGCCACTTACTAAACCATGAGTCTTATAATTGCTTACTTTTTGTTATTTACATCTTTCACATCCACATTATCTTGATTTTCTTCCACATTCACATCTGCTTGATTTTCCTCCATATTCACATTAGCTTGATTTTCCTCCACACTCACATTTGCTTGATTTTCCTCCACACTCAAATTTGCTTGAACTTCCTCAGCTTCTATGTATTCAGGTATGTCAACCGTGTGTTCAACATAAACATCAATGACATGAAATCCTTTAACATCTTCAATAAATTTAATATGTCTCTATCATTATTCAACGGTCGAATCCATCTAGAAAATGAAAACCTAAGATTCACATACCAACGGTATTTTATATTCCTATAACCTTCACTTTTTATCATACTTTCAATCTGCATGTGGGACATTAGGTCCACGTCCACATCCCAATCCCAATTTATTTCAGCCACTATTTCACCAACATACAACATTACAAAATGATTATCATCTGTCCCTTGTGGTGAATTCTAAGTCTAATAGTTTGTTTTTCTGATGACCTACATACACAAAACAGGTAAAGACATACTTGCAGACATTAGGGCCCCATAAAAAATTGACCGCAATTAAATAACTAGATAAACACATACTTGCAGAAGTTGGGACCACAATAACCTAAGAAAGTGAACTAACAATAAACTAAGAATAACATATCAGTTTTTTTAGGACCACCATAACCTAACAATAAACTAACAATAACAAATCAGAAAACATTGTATTCAAACATAGAGACTTATTCACTTACCTCAAAATAAATGTTGGGTTTGACATGTTGATGACGATCTGGAACGAACACGATTCTAAAACGGATACTCTCTGGAACAAAGAAGACGACGAACGAGTGAGATATAAAATCCAACAAACGAGAAGTTGAAATTGAAGACGATAGAAGCTTCAACGAACACGGTGAGATACATAACCCAACAAAGAAGAAGTTGAAATCGAAGACGATACTTGATTCAACAAACATAGTGAGATACGACTGTTGATTCAATTTCACATTCCATTTTAGGATTTTTGTTGGAGATAAATGATTCAATTTCAATGAATGTAGGCACTGACTCAATTTTAGGGTTTTTGTTGAAGATACGACTCTTGATTCAATTTCACATTCCATATATTGAATTAAAATAAATATAAATATAAAATAATATAAAAACAATTAGAATATTAAAATAATATAAATTTTATGAGTTGACACTTATATGTCAGCATTTGTAGGTCTATGTCATCAGTTTTTGTTCAACATGTCACATGGAGGGCCAAAATCCTCGTAAAACCAAAATAAATGGACTAAATATCAAAGATAGGAAAACAAAAACCGAAAGAAAATGAAAATAAAAGGACTAAAAGTGCAATTAGACTATTGGATTTCATTTTACACCTATATAGTGTATGGAGTATCTTGCATCACACACTGTGCCATTTCATTTACTTGTCAAGATTCACAATCAGATAACAAACAAACAACCATGATTCCTCACTCCTGATTCAACCAACTACTCTCAAATGGCATCATCAACTACTCTCTTCAATTTCAAACCACTTCACCATCAAAGGATAATAACAAAGTCAAAACCTCCGTTTTCTTCTCCACTCTTCCTTTCTTCTTCCATTAACAATCATTTCTCGCCAACACGTGTCTTTTTTCCTCTACTCGCCTCTCACTCTACTCATAACCGCAAATTCCATGCAAGTGCCCAGAAACTTTAAAATTCATCAAAGTTTTAAGCTTTTTAGTCTAATTTGCTCTTTTCATCTTCTGGGCAGGTTCAAGCGCAGAAGGAGTATTCTGCTGGGAACAATTCTGAGTCGGTTGCTTCCGATGAAACTTCCCAAGAGAAATTTTCTTGGTCTTCTGTAATTCTTCCGTACGTTTCTGTCACTTTTCTTTCTTTCTAAGGTATTGATTGAATAAGAGAGGTGTAGTATAATGTGAAAAACTGTAATGAATGTGTCAAAAGTATGTGATGTTTTACTACTTGCTCTTGCTTTATAGACACTGAAAGTAACCACTTACATTACATGAAATTAAGACTTTTTTATAGGTTAACTAACAAGCTTTAGGCCTATGTGTACCAGTTAATTTTATATGTTGTTTCAAAATTTAGGTTTGTGTTCCCTGCATTGGGTGGCTTGTTATTTGGTTATGATATTGGTGCCACGTCCGGTGCTACAATTTCGCTGCAGGTAATAATTTGTCAATCATTGTTTGTCAGCAGTATAAATAAATGGTTTTTCATATGATTGATTTGAATTCAGTCACCGGAGCTTAGCGGTATTGCTTGGTCCAATCTTTCTGCCATTCAGCTTGGTCTTGTGGTATGATTTCTGTATCATACCTGGAAAACTTCTTGCTTGGAATTTATGGAAAAGTTATGAGCATCTTTAGACATTAGAATCTAACTCGTAATGTCAAATATAGGTCAGTGGTTCCCTATATGGGGCTCTTCTTGGCTCACTTCTTGCATTTGCAATTGCTGATTTCATTGGTAAATGCTTTGTTTGCTTACATTATCCAAAAAAGCAGAAACTGAACTTCTTTAGATTTTTATAAGGATTTAATTTGGCTAAAACACTAGGGAGGAAGCGACAGCTCATTGGCGCGGCCTTGTTGTATCTACTTGGCAGTGCAATCACTGCCACTGCACCCGAACTTGGTGTTCTCTTAGCAGGAAGGCTGATTTATGGACTTGGTATAGGTCTGGTAGGCTACTTAAAACCATAACATATTTTTTGTTGGTAATATCAATTATTTCAGCACAATCTTACAAGCAAAATGAATTACAGGCCATGCATGGGGCTCCTTTATACATTGCAGAAACATGTCCATCACAAATCCGCGGGACTCTAGTATCATTAAAAGAACTCTTCATTGTTTTGGGGATTCTGGTACATTACTTTATTGCCTTTTATGTATCTCTTATCAACCAAAGAGTTTACTGAGCCGGTGATTGAACTATCACGCAGTTGGGTTATTTTGTGGGAAGCTTTCAGATTACTACAGTTGGTGGATGGCGATTCATGTATGGATTTAGTGCTCCTCTTGCTGTGTTAATGGGGCTCGGAATGTGGACCCTCCCCGCCTCTCCTCGGTGGTTGCTTCTCAAAGCAGTACAAGGAAAAGGTTCTTTTCAAGATTTGAAGGAGAAGGCAATTGTTTCCCTTAGCAAATTAAGGGGTCGACCACCCGGTGACAAAGAATCTGAGAAGCAGATAGAAGAGAGCCTCGTCTCATTGAAGTCAGCGTATGAAGATCAAGAATCCGAGGCGAATTTCTTAGAGGTGTTTCAGGGTCCCAATCTGAAAGCATTCATAATCGGTGGGGGGCTAGTATTATTTCAACAGGTTGTTCCATTTCAGTGCAATGAGTTATTTCATCATTATAATTTATAACATAATTCTGTTTGAATATTTCCACTTTATTCATGTTATACTGAAGGAAATACGGAGAGTTCTTTCTTCTGTTTGTTATCTGATACCACACCTTATTACAATAGATAACAGGTCAACCTAGTGTTCTGTATTATGCAGGTCCAATTCTTCAGGTACTTAATTGTTAAAATTCATTTTTAGCTTTATTTTCAACGAAAATTTTCTCATTTCCATCTTGCTCACAGTAGATTATATACATGTCATATATCTAGAGTGCTGGATTTTCTGCTGCAGCCGACGCGGCTAAAGTTTCAGTTATTATTGGCTTATTCAAGGTATACCTATTTAGGTTTTTCACTTGTAGGAAGAGAGACCACTTGGTACACTGACGGTATTATTTTTGTGATTGATCAACTTGTAGTTAGTAATGACATCGGTTGCTGTTCTAAAAGTAGATGATTTGGGGAGAAGACCTCTGCTGATTGGAGGTGTCAGTGGCATTGTAGGAACTCTATCACATTTGGACAAACTAACAGATTCTTACAGTAATTCAACTTGTCAAATGCAATGGTTATTGACTTTTATTTTATTTTTGTAGGCCCTGTCTTTAGTTCTTCTTTCCGCTTATTATAAATTCCTCGGAGGGTTACCAATTGTTGCTGTTGCCGCGTTACTTCTTTACGTTGGTTGCTACCAGGTAACAGTTTTCTGTTCATTGGCCCTGCTTATACAGGGTTGGCCAAAGAGCTGGTTAGCTATGCTAAGTTTAGGTAGAAATTCATTATGGTGAACCATAATTCATTACAATGAACCGGGATTCAAGATGATATTCAGGTCCAAAATCGATACACACTAGGGATTTGTATCGTATATATCATAAGATACTGATAACCATGGCTTAAAATATTATGGACTATGATAGATTAATGTCAAATTTCATTTAAATTGCAGATATCGTTTGGGCCGATAAGTTGGCTTATGGTATCGGAAATCTTTCCACTTCGCACTAGAGGACGAGGGATTAGTATGGCTGTTCTTACCAACTTCGCTGCCAATGCTGTTGTTACCTTTGCATTCTCACCACTAAAGGTTTTAGACTCATCACTTTCAGTTTTATTTTCTTATAGAAGATAAATTTGTCATTTTTTAACGTTGTCTGATTTCTTTTGGAATTTATAATCTATGTTGAATTCCACTGCAGGAGTATCTAGGAGCAGATAACCTTTTTCTCCTTTTTGCGGCCATTGCTTTAGTGTCACTTGTGTTCATTGTAACTTCTGTCCCAGAGACAAAAGGGTTGAGCTTAGAAGATATTGAATCCAAAATCTTGAAGTGACAGCAGAAACTAGCTTTTGATGTGAGTGTTGTATATAGTCTGTCACCTTTTGTATATCTCATGCGTGTAATTCGATGTTCACGGTAATATTTGCAATAAGATGACATTACCATCTATAATCAAGTTACTCAATCCTGTAAGGGTTCTAACTTATGACTTTAGTATTCATGATTCGCAGCTAAATATTTTATGGCAAAAAAAAAATATGCAAGTATATGCGATGTTATACATATATACAATGTATCCTTCAGGTCGTTAGATGCAGAAAACACAAATTATTACATACTATTAAATTTTACAAATACAAGGGAAACTATATTTTCAGTCTAATTAGGGGGTGCATATACAACAAGGTTGAACAGAAATTGAAGCAAAAACTGCATGTGGACTTTCAATTTGCCTGAAGAACCCTGCCATGGTTTTCTTCCTGAACATCTGCATATTTAGAATGATCAAATTAGACATTGGCTTATGTTAGAAGGCAAAATAATGTATAGGAAAAAAATCAGTTGATACGAAATGAATTAGTTATAACTTACCTTCTTGAGTGTTAAAAGGTACTTGAGATGGCGCACGGGTAGTGCTGGTAGAGGCTGAGACAGAGATTTGAGATGGTGCACGGATGGTGCTGGTAGATGCTGAGACTTGGGATGGCATACGAGCAGTAGTGTTTGTGTTTATGTTTGTGTTTGTATTTGTGTCTGCATGTTTTGTTGGTTCCTCAGTTCGGAGCAAAGATGTCACGGCTTCTCTCACCTTCTCAATCACACCTACATCACCGGGAGTTCTTCTAGGACTCATTGCTTCAGATATCACTCTCGAGAGAGCTTTCTCATCTTCTCCTGGCTCAAATTTGTGCATCAAGTATTCCTTCACCGAAACACCCTTATCCCATATGGGTGATGGGGGAGTGTTATTGCTCGGACCCGGTGGAGCAGATGCGGGTGGTGAAGGTGGTGGTGAAGTTTCCACTGGATTTGATGAAGCTCGAGGGGTGCTCGGAGATATTTGAGAAGGCATCTTAGCTGGAGGAGTACGGGAAGTGCGAATGGACAATGATGCCTGTTTATTAGCTGTTGCATCTGTTGGTGATGAATTGTGATTCTCTCCAGGTTTGGAAACTGAGAGGCTGTGAAGTTTAGAGGTTATATATTGAGCTGTTTCTGATCCTTCAGCATGTGCTGGTGACCGATTCTTCTCTGGTGAGGTTTTGGTGATTATCTTGCTTGGACCAGAAAGTCTCGGCGCAGTAGTTTCTGTTGCAGCTGGTTGTGTTATTTTCTTTGACAGCGAACGACCTAGCGTCTTTTCTCTAGCTTGTTCTAATCCAAGCTTTTCACTGTTTGACAGAACATGCTTCTGTGGGGTTACTGGACTCAATCTTGAATGTTGCCTTGTATATTCTTTATGTCCTTCATGTGCCATCTCCGATTCATACACTGAAATATTAATCGGAGACAACAATTATTCATATACGAATAAAAAAATTAAGAAAAGAATGAAGAGAAGACGGTTATATATAGGTTTTTTTACTACATGTAGCTCCATGGTGTTCAGCATCTTCTTCTGCTCCATCACCTTCATGTCGAGCACTCGACGGGGGACTAGTAGCATTCCAGTCCTCATGTTTTTTCTTACTGAGGCTATGGCGCAACTTCTTGGCTTTTTCCTTTACTTTAGTCATAACTGATTTCTTCTGACTCTGATTCTGGCCATGGTCTTCTTCTGAGTCAAGATGCCTCAACCTTTGGAAGAAAGGAGAGGACGGAGAAGAACAGGCCGAGGAAGACGAGGATTTGCTCGGTGACAGCTTTGGCTTTAAGGCTTCTCCTGCTATATGTCAAAATAGGTTATATATAACATCAAATGTACCTTTTTAATGGTAACTTCGTCTAGTAATGTTTAATGGCGATGAACGATTACCTCGGAGGAGTTGTTCCATGGTTTGAATGGAACTAGGACTTTTCGAAGAATCGGCATGTCTCTGAGGGCGTTCGAGTTGAGCCATTTTTGTCACCTTTGAATAACACTTCTTTTGTATTTATATTCTTCATTTGGATAATAACCAGAGGCAGAAATTTAACGCAAAATGAACCGTGCTCATGAATTTGCTTCCTGAATTATTGCACTTAAGCATGATCAAGAATATCATAGTTTTGTACTAAACCTCAAACAGTTTCTTGCCTCAATTAGAAATTTGACCTGGTCAGAATGATGATAAAAATGGACTTAGCATAATATTGAGGAAATAAATGTTTCATTCTCATTATTTTTAGATTCACTTTTTCATTATTACATAGACAACACTTTGAATATTTTTTATTCATTTGAAATATTGAATAATATTGAAAATAGTCTCATAAAGAAAAGATGGATATCTAAGAGTTATTATTATTATTTTATTTTTATGGAAGAAATAGATAGTAAAAGAGATCCTTCATCATATATATAATTTTTTATCCACTTGTTTGCTAAGCATAATACTTTATCTAAAGAATATATCATAATGACATATGTTAAACAATTAGAAGAAAAAAAACTAAAATCAAAATATACATCATTTTAGTAAGTCACATACATATATTAAGAAATATAATTAATTTATATGAAGAAGAAAAATTATATTCATTTTAAAAAGTTATTTTTTATTATCTATGAAAGAAATAATAAATAGTAAAATACATACTTGAAAAACATATATTTTATTTATATTATAAAATCAAAATACATACTTGTAAAACATATATTTTATTTATATTATAAAATGACAAATAAAAATAGATATTTTTATTATTGTCTTTGATATATATATATATATATATATATATATATATATATATATATATATATATATATATATATATATATATATATATATATATATATATATATATATATATATATATATATATATATATATATATATGTAAACACCCCAAATTTGCCCTCACCCATTTCACCATGGCTTGTGATCATCTCATATGCATAAACACAATCATATCATCTCACATCTCATTTTTGATTCACTGCATAGATTCTAAGTCATCTGCACCTAGGGTTTGTGATCTGAGCAATCTCAGGGCATCTTGAGCCACTCCAAAGGCAACCAATCAATTCAAAGGGGTCTACATGTGTTCAAGCATCATAGTACATCCTCTCAAAGTCAAATATTCCAATGAATCACAAGAACTAGGGTTTGAGTGGATGCAGAGCCAAGTTTGACTACACAGTTGACCTTAAAATTAGGGTTTTGGTTTCAGAGGCCATAACCCCAAATTTTTTGATCATTCTTGTTTCCATTGGTCTCTATATGGTATAGGGAGTATGCATATCAATTTTCATGAAGAAATTCCATGGGGAAGTCATCTGATCAAGAGTTGACTTTTCAGGCAAGTCAGTGTAAAATCAGGGCATCTGAGGCCCCCAATGACCCAACCAATGGGTGATCTTCATCATTTTGAGTGTATATGATCTTTATTTGGTCATGGAAGAAGGTTGAAGTTCATAAAAATCAAGAATTTAGGGTTTTTGCAAATGTTGACTTTTTGGGCATAGTTGACTTTTCAAGAATGCATCATTTTAGGTCATTTTTCAAGCCTTGATTTTTGATCCAAAAATGCTTCAAATGGAAAAACTTTGGTCATGAAAGTTGTAGATCTCATCTTTCCCTTTTCAAAAAGTACAAGAACATGATCAAACTCTTCTTGGATCAAAAGTTATGGTGTGACAAAGTTAGCAAAAATCATTGATTTTCAAGGCATGCCTCAAATGAGAATTTTGCAAAATCATGAACCAAAGTCAATTGTGACCTCTAATTCACTTCAAACCAGTATGCAAACGTTCTATATGTCCCAAAAATCAGAATTGGACCAAAGGTTACATGTTTATGGTTTGTGTAGCAAGGCATTTTTCACAAAGTTTCAAAAAGCCACAAGTTGCAAAACTCATGATCACATCTCACCAACTTGCTGCATTGGCCCTTGAACCAAGCTAGCCCTTTCCCCTCATTGTGCTGCGCATAGCCCATGCCATGTACTTGCCTAGATCATGAGTCATACTTGCCTTACACAAAACTTGACTTTTTGCAAAAGCAAACTTACCAATCACCATAGGCCAGGTCACATCATCTGACCTATGGGATTAAAATACATTATCATTTAGCAAGCCAAAGATATCAAGAAGCAAGGCTGAAACTCACTGATTCGACACATTCACAAAAACACTCCTTTTTGCATAAGCCTTCGAATCTGCCTCCACAAGCTCAGAACACCAAAACCATTTCCACACTTCAACTCACCATACTTCATAGACCTCAAAGCACCAAGAGCCAGGCTTGATTTGAGCAAGAACACCCCATTGCCATTCTTCACCTCAGCCTGCATTTTCCTTCGAATCTCTCTCCACAAACCTCAAACACAAGAACAAACTCCACCAACAATCTCTACTCACCTCATTGACCAGAAACCAACCTTTGTTTTGGCCTGAAACACCCCATGTCTCAAATACGATTTTCACATGCCCTTGGTCAGAGCTTCTACAAACTCACTCCAGAGGTTGTTTAAACTCCAACTAAGCATCCAAAGCTTCAAAGGTGGATCATTGGGACCTGATTGAGCCAAAGAATCATCCAGAAAGCTCCTAAATCAAAAGCTCCATCTCAGGTGACACCATGAACTTTTTTTCCAGAACTCCATTTTCTTGTTAGAATCTTGTTTAGCATGTTGCACTGATCATTGGGATCTATTTACTTTTGAAAATAAGCAAGAAATGAGCTTGTTATGGTGTTCTGAAAGTTTGACCTAGAAATTTCTTTGCTTCGATTCATGTTTGTGTGTGAGTTTAAATGTGATTTGATGCTGGATTCGTGCTTAGGGTAGTTAGTAGATGATTTCTGGAGAGTTAGAGCTTCTAAAATGGCCTGGGGAGAGAGATAGCATTTTGAGCTGAACGGAGAAGATGACCGGAACACTGTTCCGGTCATCTGAGAGTGATTAACGGCAGGGTTAGGGTTTTAAGCATTAATTAGCAAATTTGAATCTGAGCCGTGAGATGTGGCGCGCAATCAACTCCCGCGCGTGTGAGTTTGAATCTCCACCTTAGGATCTGATTACTTCTCATTAATTCATTAAAAATTCTTTTTAATTTCATTTTATTTCCTTTTATTTGCACAATTAATTTAAAATAGTAAAAAATGCATAAAAATTATGAAACTTTTTCTTCTGAGTTTTATTAATTTTTATGACCCAAAAATATTTTTATTTTATTTTTTATCATTAAAAAAGTATTTTTAAATATTTAAAAGATTATTTTTAATTGATTAATGGAAATTAATTAATTAAAAATACTTTTAGGTATTTAAAAATCACCAAAAAATTCATGAAATGTTCTAAGACATTTAGAAACATTGTCCAACCTTTAAACCAAATTTCTTTTTGGATCTTGATGCATTTTGAGAATTTTCCATTGAATTAAATCATTTTTGGTGCATTATTTTGATCATAAGTTCAAAAATTCATTTCTGCCTATCTAAGAGGGGTTGGACATTGGTTCTTCTTGCATTGTTTTGTGTCTAGCATGTAGTTTCAAGGATTAAATGGCCATGTTTTGTTTCATCATTTTCAAATTGTTTGACATTTCTTTTGTTTAAGAGCCCTAAAAACCCTAATAACTTAGAAAATTCATAACTTGAGATGGGTTAAGAGTTGAGACCTCCCCTTTGGACCTTGGCTTAGTATAGGGTTAGGGTTTCTTTGAGTGGAATTTTCCATTTTTTATCTTAGGGTTTGCTTCTGTTTTGGGTTTTTGTTTGTTGTTTGATTCATAAACCCTAATTTGGGCTTTCATTTGCATCCCTCTTGCACAACATGACTTGTCTTAGCATTTTATGCATCCATTTGACTCATTTGACATCATAAGACATATTGAAAGCATGTTTGATCATTGCATCTTCCATTTGCCATGTTGTTTTCCTTGTATGCTTCATAACTTTCCATGTTTGTTCATGCTCCTTAACTTGCATCATTTGCATCCATGATCTTGTATGAACATCTCCATGCCTTGCCTCATGTTTGCAGCATCTCATAACATCATTATCATCATCAACATGCTTCTGGTTTTGTTTTTCATCATGTCATCTCATCCCATTTTGCATTGCATTGCATTTTCTTTTCTAACTTTTCAGGTGGTAAGTAACTTGAGAAGTGAATTTGCCTTCACTTCTCATAACTTTTCTTTTCATCTCTCTTGCATCCATTGCTGCATTTTTGTTTGTGTTTGAGTTTGAGCTTGCTCATTCTTGTTCTTCCCACTTTCTTTCTCCAAGTGACTTGACTTCTTAAATGAAGCAAGTTACTTTGCTTCTCTTGGTCCTGTTCATCTGCTTCCTGGTGGTTCCATTGAAGATCTTCTTGGTGAAACCTCACAAACCTTAGGAACAACCAAGCATGACAATGATTAGGGTTTTGATTAGTCCCCCCTTCTTAGTTTTACCTTTGTGTCTCTTTTGAGTCTTCTCCTCTCATCTCATAATCAGGGACTAAACCCTAAAGGCTTTAAGGCTTTGTGATTAAGCTTATGCCTGCATCCTTCTCTTAGGATGGAGTGTATAACTTTAATCCTAAGTGTTAAACCCTTCATGTGTTTAAATCTCTTAATCAATTCACTTAATAACCATCAAGACATTACACTTGTAACTTGGGCCTTGCATTAGGGTTCTAATTCTTCCTTAATTGGTTAAGAAGGACTAACCCTAGTGTTAATGGACAAGTCCCCCTCAAGTTGTCTTACAAACCCTAAAAATCACTTCTTCATCATATCATTAAATAAAATCCACTTAATCAAAGGCTTGTTTTGTCATGGGTTTAATCCCCAATCATGGATTAAGTTGAGGAGCTTTCCTCAGCTTAAACACCCTCATCTATTATCCTTCTATTAGGATGGTGTAATGAGTCTGTTTAATCCTTGATTATGGCTTAATCTCATTACTCAACACTAAACAAAAATACCAAAAACATCTAAATAATCACAAGTAGGTTAATGATTTTAATCCTACACCATGGTGATTAAGTGTGAGAATCTGACTTCACACTTAAGGTATTCTCATTACCCTAATCAGAGGGAAGATGTGATGAGTTTACTAAATCCATTGGTTTAGGCTTAAGCTCATTAACTTATGACAAACTTTCAAAAGCAATAAAAGACTGAAAACTCAAAACAAACAATAATCGTCTCCTTCGGGATTCTTTTCTCATCACCTTCACTCACAAACGAGAACTTGCTTCTTCCGTCTAATGCAAGACAGTTTGCACCTGAGCCAGACAGGTCATACACTTGAGCATAGACAAGTAAGCAGTTCACAAGTCAATTCATCTTTCAGTCTCTTTGGGTCGAACTACGGTGTTCTGACTTCCTCATTGCACGAGAGGATACGTAGGCATAACTTAACAGTTATCGAACAAAAGTCTCTGTATATTCCCCCTCTTTCCAGCTTCATTCTTTAAGCCTCATAATCTTGAGCAATTCATTCTTGTTCCTGCACTGACACTGTACATTTATACACCTCACTTCTTTTACACTGACACCTGTACATTCTTTTCCAGCTATTTTACACAGATTGCACTGACACTACCCCTTTAAAACACAAGTCTTTCAAGCGTGGATCCCGTCGAGTACGGCGGACAATCTGGGTGCTAATACCTTCCCAGGTTGTAACCAACCCCTTTCTCAGTCTCTCTGGTTCGCAACCGTCTTATCCATCTTTTTCTAGGTTTATGCAGCATTACCTTTCCTCCGGGATAAAAATGCCTAGCTGGCGACTCTATTCATCTCCAGTGAGTTCACGGCTGTGTGTTCTCATTGTCCCTCTCGCCGACCGTTCGCGTCTGTACCTTTATCTGGGCCCTAGTCCCACTTATCGGGAGCGACAGCTTGGCGACTCTGCTGGGGATCCTTATATTGCAACCAGGGCTTCTGGTTCTTTTTGTGGGTTCCTCCTAGCGCTTGATTGATTTGTGCTTACTGGGGTGTTATGTGCTTATTTGTGTTTGTATGTATTTTATTTTTGATTTATGTACAGTTTGCTTTACTGCTTTCTTTATTGCTTTTGCATTATACCATATTGTCATACTGTACTGCTGGCTGGATCTGGTTTTCCTTTGGTGGGTGGGGTTCTATTGAGAGTTAAGGTCCTATACCTGGGACCTGAGTGACACCTAGGCTAGAGTGAATCATATTCTTTCCCATTCCATTTCGGTCTGGTGCGGGAATATGAAACACGGTTCAGATATGGGTTTCTTCTTGAGAACTCTGTGTTGCGGATTTCCTGCAATGCTAGGGCTATCTGGGAAGCCTGCTAAGTCTGGATGACCTTTAGTATTGACCTTCAGAAACTGAGGTGAATTAGAGGAGGAATTGTTATGGTTATTGTAAACACTGTACCTCCGGGTTGGAAGTGTTTACACTTCTCATAACTGATCCAAGTCTGAGGACCCTTGTTCTAGAACATCACCTGTGAGGGGGTTGGGCTGTTTACAGGTTTGCAGGTACTTTGACCTCAGAATACCCTGTTACTTTGTTTGTTAAGAGTACTCCATGTTGGACAGTTCTTGTGATTCTAAAACCTTGGACATGTGGCTCTTTATTTGAGTCCCCCGCCTTGGTTACTGGATTTATAGACCTCATCTGGAATTCTTGAGCACACTTGGACCTATATCAGAGCATTTTGATCAGATCCAGCTCAGTCACAGACCCTTGCATTTCATTTGCATACATAATCATTGCATCATATTGACATTTGCTTATTTGTTTCAGGGTATCCATCTTCATTTGGTTTTGGTTTTGACCCCATCTTCTGTATTAACCTATCTTCATCAGCACCTGCTTCAGTTATCACCTGCACCAGCCAGTCAGTGGCCCACTTCTTCAGTATTATCATCAGCACCTGTCTCTACTCAGTCTTCAACATCATGGCCCCTAAAAAGAGCAATGTCACCTATCACTTCTTCCAGCCAGAGCTATCAGACATCAGGAGGATTCAAACCCTGATCACTCCAGATCACATACCTTTGTTCAGGGAGAGTTATGGAGATATACTGGACATGGTTATGGATCTGGACCCTTCACAGAGAAGCCTCATCCACACCTGCATTCAGTTTTATGATCCTCCACTGAGATGTTTTACTTTTCAAGACTTTCAGTTGGGCCCCTTATTGGAAGAGTACTCCTCATTAGTTGGTATGCCTATCAGGAGAGAAATTCCTTTCAACCCTGAGATGGTCTTTCCTGCTAATGGAGAGGTAGCAAAGGCTTTGCATCTGGAACCTGTCCTAATTGAGCAGCATATGACCTCCAAAGCTGGAATCCCTGGCTTTCATCTGGACTTCTTAATTTCTCAAGCTACCCTGAAAGCTTCTTTAGGAGAGTGGAAGGCTGTCTGTGCCTTGTTGGCTTTGAGTGTATATGGAATTGTATTGTTTGCAGATGAGCCTCGATTCATTAGCAAGAATGCCATCCATCTGTTCATCCTGAAGAACCCAGTACCAACTTTATTGGGGGACCTTTACTATTCAGTGCATCAGAGGAATGAGAAGCAGAGGGGAAGGTTAGTAAGGTGTTGTGCTCCATTGTTTCACACTTGGCTTCTCAAGCATCTACCCAGGACAGATGCATTTTTAAACCCTCATCAGCAAAGCAACTGGGCTAAGAGACTCACTGTTCTAACTTCAGCAGATATCAGGTGGTGCACTCAGAGCACCAAGGGCAGAGATGTCATCACCAGCTGTGGGCATTTTCCTAATGTGCCTTTGATAGGAGTTAAGGGTAGTATCAATTACAACCCTCTGCTGTTTAGACGACAACTGGGCTATGCACTGGTCCACACTCCTAAGGCACAAGATTTGGTTGAGACTCTCTATTGTGAGAACAAGATTAGTTTGGCTGTTGTTAGGCAGGCTGCCTGGGCCTGGGATAATGTTCAAACCAAGGGAGTCACCATTCTGGGGAAGTGTAATAATGTGGCATCAGCACAATATTATGAGTGGTCCCGTGCCAGGGCCCGATTCTTTGGAATGCCCTTTACCATAGAAGACATGCCTGAGTCATCTTCAGCACCACCCCCTGCCACCATCAGTTTGGAGGAGTTTGAGAGCTTGAAGGAAAGAAATGAGAAGCTAACCCAGGCTTTGCAAAAGACCCTCCGGGAAAGGAGTGAGGGTATGAGGGAGATTGAGAGGTTGGAAAAGATGAGAGTGGAGCACCTGACTAAGATTGAGAAGTCTGGGGACTATATCAAAAAGTCTAAGGCTGGTGAACAAATTCTGAAGAATGCTTGCAAAGAAGCCCAGTTCCAGAGAGCAAGGACAGACTTGTATTTGAAGGAGAGTCAGGCCCGGTGGGTCAGGATCACCGAGGCTCGTACCCTGGAAGACAAGAGAGTTCAAGACAAGATGGAGCAACTTGAAGCTAATGCAAAAGAACAGCAAGAAGCCCTGGCAGCAGCCCAGAGGGAAATATCAGAATTGAAGATTAAAGCAGGGGTGAAGAGGTCCAAGGACCAAACTCAGCACAAAAAGCTAGCAGCAGCTGTTGCAACCCGGAACCTCCTTATCCGGAATCTCACGGAGCGTCCGGCTGATCCTGTGACCGAAACACTTCTCAAGGAAGTTCGTGAGGATGAGTTTAGCCTTGGTGTTTGACCATTTGCTTGTTGTTGTTTCTATTCCATGTACTTTTACTTTTTTTTTTTTTTTTTTTTTTTTTGATGTATTTTGACCCCTTAAGGGGCTTGTGTTGTAAAATGAACAAGTTGTATTATTTCACCTTATGTAATATATTCATGTTAGTTTACTTCGGAAGCAACATTCAACAGCATCTTCAAGGGTCTGGAAGGGTCAAAACTGAAGGCCAAACCGGATACCTTGAGAGCAAATAAGCATAACTGCATTGCATGCTAACCCTTTGTTTGTTTTGTAGGTTTTGTTTTATTGTTGCTAACCTCTGTTGTGATACCTCAGGAACTATTGCTAGGCGCCGAGTATTTCCCCTCAATCGTCCGCACCGTTATCCAACCCGAAGCAACCTTCCGGGAATTCAGATGGATCAGATGCAGCAGGACCTCACTGAGGTCAGAAATCAAATGGCAAATGAAAGGCTAGAAATGAGGAACCAAATGACTCAGTTTATGGAAGTTATGAACAACATGGCTCAGAGCCAGGAAAGACTGAGGGCCATAGTGGAGAGGCAAAATCAAGAGGATCCACACATAGGGACTGCCGGCACCAGTAATAATGAAAGGGTCCAACCTCATGTTAACCCTCCTGTGTTTGGTCCACATCTCCATCCTGAAATCAATATTCCTGCAAACGTTCAAGGAACCGCCACTGCAGCTAGGGTACTTCAAGAAGACCCCCAAGAGGACCAGTTTACAGTAATGGGTGCTGGGGAAGAAGCTTATGATAGGAGATTGGATGAGATAGGTGAGAAGTTGAGGTCCTTAGAATCTCAAAACTCTTTGGGCTTCGACGTCATGGATATGGGCTTGGTAGACGGGGTTAGGATTCCCCACAAGTTCAAGCCTCCATGTTTTGAAAAGTATAATGGGACTTCTTGTCCTCGAACCCATCTACAATCTTTCCTCGGGAGATTAAAAGCTTATACCATGGACGAGAAATTGTGGATGTTCTATTTTGAAGATAGCTTGACTGGAGCTTCGAGGGAGTGGTATTCCCATCTGACAAGAGCAACTATTAGATGCTGGAAGGACCTGGCAGAGGCCTTCATCAGACAGTATCAGTATAATCTAGACATGGCACCCAACAGGACCCTCCTGATGGGAATGTCACAGTCTTCAAGGGAGAGTTTCCGAGAATATGCCCAGAGATGGAGGCAACTGGCTGCTGCTGTTCAACCACCTATGTCTGAACGGGAAATGGCAGATATGTTCATGAACACCCTTCAGGGAACATATATTGACAGGTTGGCTGCTTTCTCTTCTACTAGCTTTGCAGATGTTGTCATAGCCGGGGAGAGAATTGAAAGCTTGTTAAAAATGGGAAAGATCTCAGACAACGGTGCAAGCTCGTCCAGTAGTACAAGAAAGCCTTTTGCAGGCCCGAGAAGAACTGGCGAGACCAATGCCATCCATTCAAACAGGGGCAGGCCCCAGTATGTTCAGAGGTCGATAGCAGCAGTCACCATTCCTGCTCCAGCTCATCCTCAGCCAGTCTATCAACCTCCTCAGCAAAACTATCAGCCGCAACCTCAGTACCATCAGCAAAATCAGTATCCTCCAAGGAATTACAACAACAGCAACACCAACAACAACAGTCAACAGAGGCCATTTCAGCAGAGGCCTTCTCAAGCTAACAGAGTGATCGATCCAATCCCAATGCCATATGCTACCTTGCTGCCACAACTTCTGAAACTCAACCTGGTTGAGCTAAGAACGTTGGCACCTCCGGATCCCAACAGTCTACCCAGGAACTATGACTCCAATGCTAGGTGTGCCTTCCATTCAAACGCACCTGGCCACAGCACAGAAAAATGCAGGGCTCTGCATATGAAGGTACAAGACCTGGTAGACTCCAAGGCTCTGAATTTCGCACCACCACCCAATGTCAATAAGAACCCGATGCCAAACCATGGTGGTTCCCGGATTAACGCTATTGAAGAAGACAAACCGTCTTATTTAATAACCAGTGTGGGACAGATCAGGACACCATTGGTAGAAATCAAGGCTCAGCTCTTGGAATGTCAGATGTTCCCAGGGTGTGAATTGGGTTGTGCTTACTGCAATATCTCGATAAATGGGTGCGATAATTTGAGGAATGGCATAGATGGCCTCATTCAGAGTGGCCAACTTCAGATCACCACATCATTTCCAACAAATCCAGCAATATCATCAGCAACGGTTTCAGAACCTCCTACAACTGCAGCAACTATTGTTCCTGACAATTCTTCGGTTTCATCAACAAGTACTTCATCCATCATCTCAACTGATCAGTTTACAACAAATTTTCCTGCTACAACTTCAGCTTCACTCCATTTTGAATCTCCTACAACAACAACATCCGTACTTCCAACAATGTCTCCTACAACTCCAGCAATCAATCATGAAGATGTCTCTACTATCACCATATTTTATGATCCTGAGAACAACTCTGCCTACCATTCAGAAGGTGTTGCTCCCATCAGAGCACCAGTTACAATCTTTTATGATCCACAAACAATTACAGTCCCTTCAGCAGCAGCAATCAGTCCAGTCACTGTCACGGTGCCTGGACCAGTACCATATGAAAGCAATAGGGCCATCCCTTGGCACTATGGCTCTGACGTGTACTGCGAAGGAAAAAGAATCACTCTTGAAACATCAACACCTGCACCACAAGTAGATAATGTGGGAGGAGGCGGAGGCTTCACTCGAAGCGGACGTCTCTTTGCTCCACCAATGCAAAGACCTACTGCCGAAGCAGAAGCTGCTGCCAAGGCAAAAGGAAAGAGCCCGGTGCAGGAAGATCAAGCTGTTAAGGAAGCCTTGAAGACGCCGTTCGATCAAGAAGTTGATGAGTTTATGAGAATCATCAAAAAGAGTGACTACAAAATTGTGGATCAACTTCACCAAACGCCATCCAAAATCTCTATTCTCTCACTGCTTATGTGCTCCGAAGCCCATCGGAATGCACTACTCAAAGTCTTGCACGCAGCTTACGTGCCTGAAGAGATTACTGTCAACCAGTTGGAGACCGTGGTTGGAAATGTTACTGCTAGCAATGGGCTAGGGTTCACCAATACTGACTTGACAGCGGACGGCCGCAACCACAACAAAGCCTTGCACATAACCATGGAATGCAAAGGAGCTATCCTTTCTCATGTGCTGGTAGATACAGGTTCATCCCTGAATGTCTTACCAAAGAAGGCTCTGGTGAAGTTAGAATATGACGGATTGGCATTGAGACCCAGCAACCTGGTGGTAAGAGCCTTTGATGGTTCTAAAAGATCGGTTCTGGGAGAGATCGAGCTACCTGTGACAATTGGCCCACAGACCTTTAAAACTATCTTTTATGTGATGGACATTCAGCCCGCCTACAGCTGTTTGTTGGGTAGACCCTGGATTCACGCCGCCGGCGCAATAACGTCTACCCTTCACCAAAAGTTAAAATATGAGTGGGAAGGCCAAGTTGTCACAATCTGTGGAGAAGAGGACATTTTTGTCAGCCACCTGGCAACCTATAAGTACATTGAAATGGATGGGGAGATCCATGAAACAATGAGCCAGGGGTTTGAAGCCTTGAATGTGAATGAGACATCTGCTGTATCTGGTACTCCAATGTCATCTTACCAACAAGCCCGGAAGGTTGTTGAGGGAGGAACTACCCTGGGCTGGGGCAAAGTTTTAGCTGTGGAGGAGAAGAAAGACAAATTTGGGTTGGGTTACAAACCAACTCAACATCAAGCAAAGGCTACTGGAGAGCCTGGTTTTGTCAGTGGGGGGATGCTTACCCCCGATGCTATCAACTGTCTGGAAGACGAGCTAGAAGAAGAACGCAACCTGGAAAGCTGGATTCGTCCAAAGATCCCGGGGAGCAGTATCTCGAACTGGTCTTCCCAGGAAATTATAAGAGTTACTCGATCAGAGTAATTATTATTTCCTGTATTTTTATAAGCATGCATCAAAGTCTTGCATCTTGCCCAAGATGACAAGACTCATTTTGTAATCGGGCCATCTGTACTTTTTGTGCAAACAAGATCAATTAATGAAATATCAGACATCTTTTTGCAAACACGTCTTTTTTCTTTTCACTCACTGTTTTTCCATTTTTTTTCTTTTTTGTACAAAAAATAAATGGCAGTGTTTTCAAAATGACAATTTCATTTCACTTTTCTAAATAAGACTAAAATCAGATCACTAAAACGAACAACTTAACCCTTGCAGAGAGTGCCTTCCTGACAGCACCGACAACAGCACGGCTATGACGTCGTATGACTTTGACAATCCGATCAATCAAGCTGATGAAAGGGTTGAAGAAGAATATGAGCTTCCTGAAGAGCTAGCCAGGTTGTTAAGACAAGAGGAAAAGGTTATTACCCCTCACCAGGAGGAGGTTGAAGTGATTAATCTTGGTACAGAGGAAGACGTGAAAGAGGTTAAAATCGGGGCCTGCCTGCAAGACTCAGTGAAGAAGCAACTGGTTGATCTACTTCAAGAGTATGTGGATGTGTTCGCTTGGTCGTATCAAGACATGCCAGGGTTGGATACCGACATTGTTGTGCACAAGCTGCCTTTGAGAGAAGAATGCCCTCCAGTCAAACAGAAGCTACGCCGTACTCGTCCAGACATGGCTATGAAAATCAAGGAAGAGGTACAAAAGCAATGGGACGCCGGGTTCCTTGCTGTAACTAGCTACCCGCCGTGGGTTGCTAATATAGTACCTGTGCCTAAGAAGGATGGCAAAGTAAGAATGTGTGTTGATTACCGGGATCTGAACAGAGCCAGCCCGAAAGATGATTTCCCTTTACCTCACATTGATGTATTGGTAGATAATACGGCTCAGTTCTCGGTATTCTCCTTCATGGATGGATTTTCAGGATACAACCAGATCAAGATGTCACCTGAAGACATGGAGAAGACAACATTCATCACACCCTGGGGCACGTTCTGCTACAAGGTAATGCCATTTGGGCTCAAGAATGCCGGTGCAACATATCAACGGGCTATGGTGACATTATTCCACGATATGATCCATAAATAAATAGAATGTTATGTGGATGATATGATCGCCAAGTCCCTCACTGAAGAAGAACATCTGGTAAATCTGCTCAAATTGTTCAAACGTCTGAGGAAATACCAGCTGAAGTTGAACCCCAACAAATGCACATTCGGGGTGCGATCCGGTAAGCTGCTGGGATTTATTGTAAGCGAGAAAGGGATTGAAGTTGACCCTGATAAAGTCAAAGCCATCCAAGAGATGCCTGCACCGAAAACTGAGAAAGAAGTTCGAGGGTTCTTAGGTCGATTGAACTATATCTCACGGTTCATATCTCACCTCACAGCAACCTGTGAACCCTTGTTCAAGCTGCTAAGGAAAGAGCAAACGGTCAGGTGGAATGGAGATTGCCAGAAGGCTTTTGACAAGATCAAGGAGTATCTGCAAGAACCTCCAATCCTTATGCCTCCAGTTGAAGGAAGACCTCTGATTATGTACTTGACAGTATTAGAAGAGTCAATGGGGTGTGTGCTGGGCCAGCATGACGAGTCTGGTCGAAAAGAGTATGCAATATACTACCTAAGCAAAAAGTTTACCGACTGTGAACAACGTTATTCACTGCTCGAGAAAACTTGCTGTGCTTTAGCGTGGGCTGCTCGCCGACTGAGACAGTATATGTTGACCCACACTACCTTGTTAATCTCGAAGATGGACCCAGTCAAGTACATATTTGAGAAGCCAACGCTTACCGGACGGGTTGCAAGATGGCAAATGATCCTTACAGAGTATGACATCCAATACACATCTCAGAAAGCCATCAAAGGCAGTGTATTGTCTGAATATCTTGCTGAGCAACCCATCGATGATTACCAGCCTATGAGGTTTGACTTCCCTGATGAAGACATCATGTTCATTAAATCAAAAGATCATGAAGAGCCTATTCACACTGAAGGGCCTGACCCGGAGGAAGAATGGATTATGATGTTCGATGGGGCTGTTAACATGAATGGCCGTGGAGTTGGTGCAGTACTTATTACATCCAAAGGAGTTCACATGCCTTTCTCGGCAAAACTCACTTTCAACTGCACTAACAACGAAGCTGAATACGAAGCTTGCATTATGGGTCTTGAGGAAGCCATTGACCTCAGGATCAAGACATTGACCGTATTCGGAGATTCAGCTTTGGTAATCAATCAGACCAATGGGAAATGGTATACACACCAGGATCATCTGATACCTTACAGGGATTATACAAGAAGGTTATTGACTTTCTTCACAACAGTCAAACTTGAGTATATCCCTCGGGATGAGAATCAGTTTGCAGATGCCTTGGCTACCATTTCGTCCATGATCAAAGTTCAAGCTGCTAACTATGTACCTCAGATTTCAGTATCAAGACTTGATAGACCAGCATATGTATTCGCAGCAGATGTTGTCAAAGATGATAAGCCTTGGTTCCATGATATTAAGTGCTTCTTGGAGGATCAAACATACCCACCTGGGGCATCTTCCAATGATAAGAAAACTTTGAGAAGGCTTGCTGGAAGTTTCTTTCTGAACACTGATGGGTCTTTATACAAAAGGAACTTTGATATGGTACTCCTCAGATGTGTTGACAAGACGGAAGCAGATTTGTTGATGCATGAAGTGCATGAAGGCTCTTTTGGTACCCATGCTGGAGGACATGCAATGGCTAAAAAGTTGTTAAGATCAGGCTATTATTGGATCACAATGGATGCAGAATGTTGTGCCTATGCCAGGAAATGCCACAAATGCCAGATCTACGCAGATAAAGTGCATGTGCCTCCCAACCCTTTGAACATTATGTCTTCACCATGGCCCTTTGCCATGTGGGGCATTGATATGATTGGCAAGATTGAGCCGACCGCTTCAAACGGCCACAGATTCATCCTGGTTGCCATTGACTATTTCACCAAGTGGGTTGAAGCAGCCTCATATGCAAACGTCACAAGACAAGTGGTAGCCAGATTTCTGAAGAGAGATATCATCTGTCGATATGGAGTGCCCGAGCGAATCATTACTGATAATGGTTCCAATCTAAACAATAAAATGATGGCAGAACTGTGCCGGGACTTCAAGATTCAACATCACAATTCTTCTCCTTACAGGCCAAAAATGAATGGCGCTGTTGAGGCGGCAAACAAGAATATTAAGAAGATTGTGCAGAAGATGGTAGTCACCTACAAAGACTGGCATGAAATGCTACCGTTCGCCTTGCATGGGCACCGCACGTCAATCAGGACATCCACTGGGGCAACACCGTATCAACTTGTGTATGGTATGGAAGCAGTCTTACCAGTTGAAGTTGAATTACCCTCTTTACGGATACTGATGGATGTCAAACTGAGTGAAGCAGAATGGGTTAGGTCCCGATACGAGCAACTGAGTCTGATTGAAGAGAAGAGATTGGCTGCAATCTGTCATGGACAATTGTATCAGAAGAGAATGAAGAGAGCCTTCGATCAGAAAGTCAGGCATCGAGAGTACCAAGTGGGAGATCTTGTGCTGAAAAGAATCCTCCCTCCTCATACAGACCACAGGGGCAAGTGGACTCCGAATTATGAAGGACCATTCGTGGTAAAGAAAGTTTTCTCTGGTGGAGCACTGATGCTCAGCACCATGGATGGTGAAGACTTCCCGTCCCCTGTAAATTCAGATGCAGTTAAAAAATACTTCGTATAAAAATGACCCGCTGGACATAAAAACAGAATGTAAGTCCAGGCAAAAATAGGGCATCCCGGCGATTCAAAAACAGAATAAAAGACTCGGGCAAAAATAAGGGAAAATAAATGAAAAATGTACACCCGCTGAGTTGAAAAGCCGCATTGGACAACTCAGGCAAAAATGGGTATCTCGATGGATTGAAAACCCGAAAGGGCGACCCATGCAAAATAAGGGAATAAGCGAACAACTGCACTCTGAATTCGTCTGTATTGTCAGCAACTTGGTAAGCTTCGAAAGGATCAAGCTTCGATCAGAATCAACCTTTTCAGAAAGCAAGACGAGAAGAACGTCATTGTCATACGGGTCATAGCAGCAGAGAAAGCTCCTCAAAGCGTCGTCAACACTGCCAGCACTTTGTTTCTCAATTTGTAACAATCTCCTCATTTCAGGAGACATGTTTCTTTGACTATATCTTGCCAATTCAGGGCACATGAATTAATAAAATCAGACTTTTTCAGTCATGTTTCGTTTTGTATATTTGCAAAGGATGTCTGATGTCTCTAAAAAATCAATTGCATAAGTACAGATGTTTTTCTCCCAAAAATAATAATAATAAAACACATGCTTACAGGGAATATACTTACTCTCGAAAATGCTTAACTCCTATGACGGAATCCAGTAAAGGATACCTCGGGACCTTTTGTGCGTTTCCTTATCTTTGCAGGATCGCAGGTATACAGGACGCAACCTGGGGCATGCAAGCTACATCTCATCAAGCTGGCAAATCAACAAAAGATCTCAGCATCCGAAATGCTCTATCCCCAGCTGAGTTGCCTCTTGTTACTCTCCCCAGCTGAGCTACCAACAGCATCCCCCAGCTGTTGTACCAATCATTCTTCCTCGGCAAATGCAGGAATCAGGGAATCATCTCCCCACAGAATCCTCAGCCTCTATCCGGAAGAGCAACGCACGAAGAAGTCACAACAGAGTACAGAAGGCTTCTGCAAACCCCAGCTGGGTCTCTCATATCAAAGGATATGTCAATCGGTGACCTATATCCCCAAGCAAATATCATCTTATTAGATCTACCAATGATCTCATCCCCAGCTGGGAGGTTCACCTCAAATAGATCAGCCAGAGATCTTCGCAGCAACGGGATCCGAATCCCGGTTTGATATCTTTGCATAATCATGGCATTTGCATCATAATATCCCCTCAGAGCGTAGCATTCCGTCTAATACGGAGCATTACGGCAAAAATCAAACGCATAGCATAATCATAAGCCATGTTCTGGATTAACACTTGTGATTAATAACCGTTCATCATCATTGTACAGAAATCCTCACCAGAGTCCCAGCAAAAACAGTTGCCTCATATTCACAAAATACCAGCATATTTCCTTTTGATACCCGTCCGTATCATCACTCACCAGTAAAGTCGTCTGAACACTCTTTATAACAAAATCACCCATATTACAGATACTTCATGACACCCGTCCGTGTCATATTACCAGCAGAAAGCCAAAGACATCCTCTTTGCACCCACACATACCTATATATACACTTTCCTGACACCCGTCCATGTCATATCCCCAGCGCAGTCGCCTAGACTTTGTATAACAGATACTTGTTCATATTACACTTTTCTCTCTTGGCACCCGTCCGTGTCATTCTCCCCAGCAGTTAAAACACTCATCTATATATACTCACTACTCACGATACACTTATACAGATACTCGTCCGTATCTTGTATACACCATCACTTATCTCCCCACAGATTCGACAATAGTCCTTGTTCTTTGTTAACCAGTTGGTACTCGTTCGTATCATCATCTCAGAACATTGCGTCTAATGTTTGTTTCTACATGATACTCGTCCGTATCATAGTCTTAAGGATGCTCGTCCGCATCTTTAACCCATACACTGTGTCAAACATTTTTGTCTTCTTGAATATAGACACTCGTCCGTGTTTACTATTCCCCAGAAGAGTCCCTTCAGATTCAACACTCGTCCGTGTTCTTTGTTAACCCGTTGATACTCGTCCGTATCATCATCTCTGAACATGTGTCAGTTTGTTTCTACATGATACTCGTCCGTATCATAGTCTTAAGGATGCTCGTCCGCATCTCTAATCTATACACAATACCAAACACTTATACTTTCCTTTCTTGGTTGTGAACGCTCGTCCGTGTTCACTATATCCCCAGTAGATCGCCAACAAAAGCATTTTTTCCTTTATCTAACACTCGTCCTGTGTTATGATACCCCGAGAGCAGCCGTACCCTGCTGAGTGGTCGTCCTCCACTTCTTGATGGTCGTCCTCCATCATGCTCATCCGATGGCCGTCCCCATCGTTGATCTTTTTAGCAGCCGTCCCCTGCTAGGTGGTCGTCCTCCACCCTTTGATGATCGTCCTTCATCATCCAATGGCCGTCCCCCATTGTTGATTTTGGTTATCTGACACTCGTCCTGTGTTATGATAAGCCTTGAGAGCAGCCGTCCCCTGCTGAGTGGTCGTCCTCCACTTCTTGATGGTCGTCCTCCATCATGCTCATCCGATGGCCGTCCCCATCGTCGACCTTTTATCCGGCATCCGTCCTATGTCGCGATATTTTCGGCAGCCGTACCCTGCCAGGTGGTCGTCCTCCACCTTTGATGGTCGTCCCCATCATAATTCCTTTATTCCCCAACAGAGCAGCCGTCCCCTGCTAGGTGATCGTCCTTCACCTTTGATGGCCGTACCCCATCATCTGTTTATTTCATTTATTCTTTAGCCCGATGGCCGTCCCCATCGTCGGTTACTTTGCTTTATGAACTTGATGGCCGTCCCCGTAATGTTTCATTAATCCCCAGAGAATTTTACAACTTTACCTTGATGGCCGTCCCCATCATATAATCTTATTTTCCCAGCTAGTCGGCCGTCCCCGTCTTAGCTTTACCTTCTATCCCCAGCATGTCGGCCGTCCCCGTCATCGCTTTATTTTCGTATACTTTTCCCAGCATGTCGGCTGTCCCCGTCATTGCTCTTTACCCAGCAGTCGTCCTCTGCTCGACGGTCGTCCTCCGTCGCTCACACTTTACAATATACTTTATTTTTCTTTTACAATCTATATCCCTTTTCTTCTTCATTTTGTGAGTGCAAATTTTGGACTGTCTTTGGTATTCAACCACAAGTTATCTTGTTTGCCTGATAAGCCATTGCTTACAACCTGCACAGCTAACTCATGTTTGAATAGGGGCAGCTGTAAACACCCCAAATTTGCCTTCACCCATTTCACCATGGCTTGTGATCATCTCATATGCATAAACACAATCATATCATCTCACATCTCATTTTTGATTCACTGCATAGATTCTAAGTTATCTGCACCTAGGGTTTGTGATCTGAGCAATCTCAGGGCATCTTGAGCCACTCCAAAGGCAACCAATCAATTCAAAGGGGTCTACATGTTTTCAAGCATCATAGTACATCCTCTCAAAGTCAAATATTCCAATGAATCACAAGAACTAGGGTTTGAGTGGATGCAGAGCCAAGTTTGACTGCACAGTTGACCTTAAAATTAGGGTTTTGGTTTCAGAGGCCATAACCCCAAATTTTTTGATCATTCTTGTTTCCATTGGTCTCTATATGGTATAGGGAGTATGCATATCAATTTTCATGAAGAAATTCCATGGGGAAGTCATCTGATCAAGAGTTGACTTTTCAGGCAAGTCAGTGTAAAATCAGGGCATCTGAGGCCCCCAATGACCCAACCAATGGGTGATCTTCATCATTTTGAGTGTATATGATCTTTATTTGGTCATGGAAGAAGGTTGAAGTTCATAAAAATCAAGAATTTAGGGTTTTTGCAAATGTTGACTTTTTGGGCATAGTTGACTTTTCAAGAATGCATCATTTTAGGTCATTTTTCAAGCCTTGATTTTTGATCCAAAAATGCTTCAAATGGAAAAACTTTGGTCATGAAAGTTGTAGATCTCATCTTTCCCTTTTCAAAAAGTACAAGAACATGATCAAACTCTTCTTGGATCAAAAGTTATGGTGTGACAAAGTTAGCAAAAATCATTGATTTTCAAGGCATGCCTCAAATGAGAATTTTGCAAAATCATGAACCAAAGTCAATTGTGACCTCTAATTCACTTCAAACCAGTATGCAAACGTTCTATATGTCCCAAAAATCAGAATTGGACCAAAGGTTACATGTTTATGGTTTGTGTAGCAAGGCATTTTTCACAAAGTTTCAAAAAGCCACAAGTTGCAAAACTCATGATCACATCTCACCAACTTGCTGCATTGGCCCTTGAACCAAGCTAGCCCTTTCCCCTCATTGTGCTGCGCATAGACCATGCCATGTACTTGCCTAGATCATGAGCCATACTTGCCTTACACAAAACTTGACTTTTTGCAAAAGCAAACTTACCAATCACCATAGGCCAGGTCACATCATCTGACCTATGGGATTAAAATACATTATCATTTAGCAAGCCAAAGATATCAAGAAGCAAGGCTGAAACTCACTGATTCGACACATTCACAAAAACACTCCTTTTTGCATAAGCCTTCGAATCTGCCTCCACAAGCTCAGAACACCAAAACCATTTCCACACTTCAACTCACCATACTTCATAGACCTCAAAGCACCAAGAGCCAGGCTTGATTTGAGCAAGAACACCCCATTGCCATTCTTCACCTCAGCCTGCATTTTCCTTCGAATCTCTCTCCACAAACCTCAAACACAAGAACAAACTCCACCAACAATCTCTACTCACCTCATTGACCAGAAACCAACCTTTGTTTTGGCCTGAAACACCCCATGTCTCAAATACGATTTTCACATGCCCTTGGTCAGAGCTTCTGCAAACTCACTCCAGAGGTTGTTTAAACTCCAACTAAGCATCCAAAGCTTCAAAGGTGGATCATTGGGACCTGATTGAGCCAAAGAATCATCCAAAAAGCTCCTAAATCAAAAGCTCCATCTCAGGTGACACCATGAACTTTTTTTCCAGAACTCCATTTTCTTGTTAGAATCTTGTTTAGCATGTTGCACTGATCATTGGGATCTATTTACTTTTGAAAATAAGCAAGAAATGAGCTTGTTATGGTGTTCTGAAAGTTTGACCTAGAAATTTCTTTGCTTCGATTCATGTTTGTGTGTGAGTTTAAATGTGATTTGATGCTGGATTCGTGCTTAGGGTAGTTAGTAGATGATTTCTGGAGAGTTAGAGCTTCTAAAATGGCCTGGGGAGAGAGATAGCATTTTGAGCTGAACGGAGAAGATGACCGGAACACTGTTCCGGTCATCTGAGAGTGATTAACGGCAGGGTTAGGGTTTTAAGCATTAATTAGCAAATTTGAATCTGAGCCGTGAGATGTGGCGCGCAGTCAACTCCCGCGCGTGTGAGTTTGAATCTCCACCTTAGGATCTGATTACTTCTCATTAATTCATTAAAAATTCTTTTTAATTTCATTTTATTTCCTTTTATTTGCACAATTAATTTAAAATAGTAAAAAATGCATAAAAATTATGAAACTTTTTCTTCTGAGTTTTATTAATTTTTATGACCCAAAAATATTTTTATTTTATTTTTTATCATTAAAAAAGTATTTTTAAATATTTAAAAGATTATTTTTAATTGATTAATGGAAATTAATTAATTAAAAATACTTTTAGGTATTTAAAAATCAACAAAAAATTCATGAAATGTTCTAAGACATTTAGAAACATTGTCCAACCTTTAAACCAAATTTCTTTTTGGATCTTGATGCATTTTGAGAATTTTCCATTGAATTAAATCATTTTTGGTGCATTATTTTGATCATAAGTTCAAAAATTCATTTCTGCCTATCTAAGAGGGGTTGGACATTGGTTCTTCTTGCATTGTTTTGTGTCTAGCATGTAGTTTCAAGGATTAAATGGCCATGTTTTGTTTCATCATTTTCAAATTGTTTGACATTTCTTTTGTTTAAGAGCCCTAAAAACCCTAATAACTTAGAAAATTCATAACTTGAGATGGGTTAAGAGTTGAGACCTCCCCTTTGGACCTTGGCTTAGTATAGGGTTAGGGTTTCTTTGAGTGGCATTTTCCATTTTTTATCTTAGGGTTTGCTTCTGTTTTGGGTTTTTGTTTGTTGTTTGATTCATAAACCCTAATTTGGGCTTTCATTTGCATCCCTCTTGCACAACATGACTTGTCTTAGCATTTTATGCATCCATTTGACTCATTTGACATCATAAGACATATTGAAAGCATGTTTGATCATTGCATCTTCCATTTGCCATGTTGTTTTCCTTGTATGCTTCATAACTTTCCATGTTTGTTCATGCTCCTTAACTTGCATCATTTGCATCCATGATCTTGTATGAACATCTCCATGCCTTGCCTCATGTTTGCAGCATCTCATAACATCATTATCATCATCAACATGCTTCTGGTTTTGTTTTTCATCATGTCATCTCATCCCATTTTGCATTGCATTGCATTTTCTTTTCTAACTTTTCAGGTGGTAAGTAACTTGAGAAGTGAATTTGCCTTCACTTCTCATAACTTTTCTTTTCATCTCTCTTGCATCCATTGCTGCATTTTTGTTTGTGTTTGAGTTTGAGCTTGCTCATTCTTGTTCTTCCCACTTTCTTTCTCCAAGTGACTTGACTTCTTAAATGAAGCAAGTTACTTTGCTTCTCTTGGTCCTGTTCATCTGCTTCCTGGTGGTTCCATTGAAGATCTTCTTGGTGAAACCTCACAAACCTTAGGAACAACCAAGCATGACAATGATTAGGGTTTTGATTAGTCCCCCCTTCTTAGTTTTACCTTTGTGTCTCTTTTGAGTCTTCTCCTCTCATCTCATAATCAGGGACTAAACCCTAAAGGCTTTAAGGCTTTGTGATTAAGCTTATGCCTGCATCCTTCTCTTAGGATGGAGTGTATAACTTTAATCCTAAGTGTTAAACCCTTCATGTGTTTAAATCTCTTAATCAATTCACTTAATAACCATCAAGACATTACACTTGTAACTTGGGCCTTGCATTAGGGTTCTAATTCTTCCTTAACTGGTTAAGAAGGACTAACCCTAGTGTTAATGGACAAGTCCCCCTCAAGTTGTCTTACAAACCCTAAAAATCACTTCTTCATCATATCATTAAATAAAATCCACTTAATCAAAGGCTTGTTTTGTCATGGGTTTAATCCCCAATCATGGATTAAGTTGAGGAGCTTTCCTCAGCTTAAACACCCTCATCTATTATCCTTCTATTAGGATGGTGTAATGAGTCTGTTTAATCCTTGATTATGGCTTAATATCATTACTCAACACTAAACAAAAATACCAAAAACATCTAAATAATCACAAGTAGGTTAATGATTTTAATCCTACACCATGGTGATTAAGTGTGAGAATCTGACTTCACACTTAAGGTATTCTCATTACCCTAATCAGAGGGAAGATGTGATGAGTTTACTAAATCCATTGGTTTAGGCTTAAGCTCATTAACTTATGACAAAATTTCAAAAGCAATAAAAGACTGAAAACTCAAAACAAACAATAATCGTCTCCTTCGGGATTCTTTTCTCATCACCTTCACTCACAAACGAGAACTTGCTTCTTCCGTCTAATGCAAGACAGTTTGCACCTGAGCCAGACAGGTCATACACTTGAGCATGGACAAGTAAGCAGTTCACAAGTCAATTCATCTTTCAGTCTCTTTGGGTCGAACTACGGTGTTCTGACTTCCTCATTGCACGAGAGGATACGTAGGCATAACTTAACAGTTATCGAACAAAAGTCTCTGTATATTCCCCCTCTTTCCAGCTTCATTCTTTAAGCCTCATAATCTTGAGCAATTCATTCTTGTTCCTGCACTGACACTGTACATTTATACACCTCACTTCTTTTACACTGACACCTGTACATTCTTTTCCAGCTATTTTACACAGATTGCACTGACACTACCCCTTTAAAACACAAGTCTTTCAAGCGTGGATCCCGTCGAGTACGGCGGACAATCTGGGTGCTAATACCTTCCCAGGTTGTAACCAACCCCTTTCTCAGTCTCTCTGGTTCGCAACCGTCTTATCCATCTTTTTCTAGGTTTATGCAGCATTACCTTTCCTCCGGGATAAAAATGCCTAGCTGGCGACTCTATTCATCTCCAGTGAGTTCACGGCTGTGTGTTCTCATTGTCCCTCTCGCCGACCGTTCGCGTCTGTACCTTTATCTGGGCCCTAGTCCCACTTATCGGGAGCGACAATATATATATATATATATGAACAATGAGTTAGTTTTCGTATTTGGAGATTTAAAACCTTTTAGATGATCATGAATTTTATTGTTGACTCATTGAAAAAGAGTAATGTTATTTAGTATGAATTAATTGTAAACAAAAAGCCAGAATGCATAATTGTTGATGTTTTAAAGCATGACTTCAATTTTTTATTTTTTTTATCAAATGCATGACTTCAAATTTAATCCCCTTTTAAGTGAAATCATAGGATAAGGCGATAATGAACAATTGAGATTTTCCCCTTTTCTTTCTTGTTTCCATGATTAGTGAGAAACTGAGAATAAACATTTTTTCAATTTTATATGCTAAATAATTTTTTCAACAAAAATTAATTACAATTAAACGGGAGTAAAAACTTTATATGAATAAGATTGTATAAAGAAGAAGTGTAATATATCATTCTTGTAATGAAAAAATGGCATTTTTTTGACAAATTATTAGACTTTTATTTGTTTGACTAGGGCATTGTTTGCTTCACTTTTGGAGTTGATTTGGAAGCTAGTTATTTCATTCAAAATTAAAGCATTTCGATGACAATGTTTTTTTTTTTTACAAATTACCTTTGAAGGTTTTACTTCCGAGTAGAGGTATCCTCTCTACTTTCAGCGACATAGCTTGTTCTTTTTGTAATTCGGATCCAGAATTTTTGAACTACATTTTACTTAATTGTGTCGTTGTAAAATTGGTTTGGAAGGATATCTCGGGTTGGATAGGTTTTTAGAAGTTCGAGTTATAGGTTTCAAGGAGAGTTTTTGAATTCGTTTTCGTTTTGCAAATCGAAAAATCTAACAAAAAAAAAAGTAGAGAGTGGTGCATTTGGTCGGCGGTTTGTTGGAATCTTTGGATTGTTAGGAATGACATAATTTTTACAACTCGACTTGGAATATTTTTGATATAGTTTGGAAGGTGAAAATCACTATTTGGAAGTGATCTCTCATGGGAGATATTTCTTATCCCAATTGCAATTTATATGAATTTGATAAAGATCTATTGTTTTTTCTGCCATAAATTCCAATTGGTAGGTAATTTCTTTGTTTTTGCCGAGCTTGGTCTCGTTCTCTTTTTCTAATCAGGTAGAATACCCTTTGTACTCGTATTAATATATCCATTGCTTAAAATAATCTTAATAAATTAGGGCATTATTAATCTTAATAAGCCACTCTATAGTAATATTAGGGTGAGCAAGGGACATGTTAGGTTAGGAAGGATTATAACAAATCTTATTCTATCCTAAATTTTGATCCGATCATTTTGTTGATCAAATGATCCTAATAGTTCTTGAAATTGAAAAAATTCGATAATTTCTCATCAAATTAAGATGGAATTGGATTAATTCGATATATAAAATTTATCTTTTAATAACTCTTACAAAATAAATTATTTAAAAAATTGATTATTGTTGCACCCTCAAATTTGCCCTCACATCTTCAAGACAATTTGTGTCAAAAGGGTACCTTCATCCCAAGTCTTAATCCTTGCTTCACAAGTTTGCTCAGTCAATTGCTCAAATGATCAACATGAAGTTATAAGGGATGTCTTGAGGTTTCTAAAAAAGCTCAGGATCACCTTCATATGACAAAAATTGAAAGAGCTGTGATTGGTGCAAGTTGAACAATTTTTTAGAAAATGCATGAAGTTACTTTGAGCAAAACTTGAAAATTTGGACTAATGGACCAAAGTTTTAAGGTCTAAGCATGTTCATGACCTCTTGAAGGATCTCATTATTCATATTTTTATTTATTTGCATTTTATTTCATTTAACTTGGATTTTATTTATAAAAATTCAAAGTAAAATGAAATTGAATAAAATAAATGACAAGGATAATGGGGGGGCCCCATTGTGGGCTTCTAGAAGCAAGATCATCACATTTAAAGCTCCAAGATACCTTATCAAACCATGATCTTCATGCAAGGAAGGTTTTTGAAAACTTATAGAAATAATATTTCCATTTGATGGCCATGAAACACTTGTTTCTTCCCATCTACATCACACACCCATCTCCTATAAATAGGATGTCAAACTAAGCCTTAAAAAAAAAGATATGCTGGAGCCTAGAATAGCCATAAGAAACAAGAATTTGATCACAAAAATTCTCAAATGAGGTGCAATTTCCTATCTCAAGTTCCAGTCGGTTCTAAGTTCATACTATCGTCCAAATATCTTCCTGAGACGTCCAAGAGTAAGTACAAATAGTTTTTTGTATATTCATCCATGCTTGAAATAATCATATGCATTATCCTCGATTTTATGAATTTTCCATCATTCGCATTTTCAATTTCCTCCAATCTTATTGATTATTAACCATCTAAATTTGCATAGGTGCTTATTTAGAACAGGTAGAATGCGTTCCATGGAATTCGTAGCTTCCGTCATAGCCGGATATACAACTCTAGTCTTCTATCTTTTGTTCGGGGTATACATGTATCCCTTGAAACGTGTAATCACGTCCTCATGTTTCTTCCCAAGTTTTGCCACGACTCTAGGTTCCCAAAAGAAAATGAAAATTATTCACTCGTAACTCCTATCCATTTGCAAGGTATTATCCAAATACATTCCTTGAAGTACCCTCGCTTATCCAAGATGCCACTACGATCTTAGAACTGAAATACTAACAATTTAACTCATTCCCAAGCTTACATCATACGTCCCATAAAGCACCCTCTCTCTTTGCGGAATGAGATTTCTCAGCACTCTCGTCCATACTAGTGACTATTACTGATCCACCAGTGACTTTACTTATTTCGTGGGACACTGACCACTCATCCTGTAGATACTTGTATCCCTCTAGCACTATCCATTCCAAAGGATTTTTCAAATAACATACTACTTTGCAACTCCATGTTACAGGAAGTGGAACTCTTATGAAGACTCCAACTGAGCTGACAAAAGCTCCTCTACTAACTCTTGGCTTGAGCTCATCCTCACAACACAAGTTGCAACAACACTTCGGAGTCCTCATGGTCGCACAACCATGATCCTACCTACCACATACATAGTACTAGGCTGATCAGACCCAATACTACATAGTATGATATTAAGAATCATGCCGGCCAGACACACTTAAGAGGCAAGAAAGATTTACTTATGATGTTTCAAGGCTAGGTCGAGGATACGACCTGCTCTGATACCAACTGTAACGCCCATATAATATATATCTAGAATAATATCATACAGAGATAATTTTTGGTACTGACACCATCGTAAATTCCTACTAGTATAATTCACATTCTTGTCCAATTCTAAAAACAATATAAACTATGGAACAAGACATGGAAATTATACTAAAAATAAAAGCTAAGAACAATACAATATTCATTATTGTACAAAGATAAGGAAATACACAGCGGAAGACTAAACTAAGCTTCACTTGAAACATCTCGAGCATAGCTCCACTTGTAAATCAAACATGCAAAAAGGAACCTGAAAAGCAACAACAATAGTGGGGTGAGATAACAACATCTTAGTGGGTTCCCTATCTTAGAGTTCCCTCGGCTCTAAAAGGTTCGATTCCTAGAATCTCAAATACTCACCGTTTCCTCACTCATGAAACGGAACCAAGTGGAACCAAAGTCCATATGTACTACCACAATAGATATAGAGAATGAAACATCTACCTCAAGTCCTTACGGATGCTTCCCGTGGGACTCAATGTAATACCCACCTCAAGACTTACTCAAGACCTTACGGAGGATTTGACATAACACTCTTTTCGATCCTTACGGATGCTCTTGCGAAACACAAAGTAACCACAAAGAGACTTACTCAAAATCGTCGCATATATAATGTAGCTCTCACCTCAAGTCCTTACGAGTACTTCGCATGGGATTAAGAACAAACCATCTCAAGATTTATCCAAGACCTTACGGAGGATTTGATGCCTACATATCTCGATTCAACACTCACGTCGAAATAACCGGTTTCTCAAGTCCTTACGGATGCTCTTGCGAAACACAAAGTAACCACAAAGAGACTTACTCAAGCCTTCCCGCGTAAACCAGTGTAGTACTCACCTCAAACCCTTACCGATGCTTCCCGTGGGACTCAGAATAACCCACCTCAAGACTTACTCAAGGCCTTACGGAGGATTCGTAACATACACACCTCAAGTCCTTACGGATACTTCACGTGGGACTCAACATTACCCACCTCAAGGCTTACTCAAGACCTTATAGAGGATCCGTACGCGATACATAGGAACAACCACAAACCACAACACCTAAGCGGTACCTCAAGCCCTTACGGATGCTTCTCGTGGGACTAAACATCACCCACCTCAAGGCTTACTCAAGACTTTACGGAGGACCCGTGCAATACACCCCTCTAGCCCTTACGGATGCTTCACGTGGGACTCAACATTACCCACCTCAAGACTTACACAAGACTATTACGGAGGATCTAGTGTATAACACGCTAGTGGTTCATACAATCTAGGGTGAACCTAGCCATTCACACGAGTTACGTCATCTAACAAGTCGGGTTACAAACTAGGCCATACTATAGGTTCAAGATAAGGTTTTCCTCACTCTTCTCCAATTGATGCTTTTAATCATATAGTTTTCATATATATATAACTCTAAATCTTATAGTCTAATTATCATCATTAAAATAATCTCATTGTCTTTATTTCCATTCAATTCTCACGATTATCGCATATTTCACAACTTGCACAACTAACATAATTACCACAATTCCTTAGCTAACATAATTACGGTTAATCGGAAAAGTCGGGTAAAAATAACATTTTTCGGCATCAAAAGATAGTTCATATTTTTAGCTTCGAATCGATATGTGGAACGCTAAAAACGGATACCCGGATCAAAAGTTATGAATTAAATACCAAAATTGAAACCTACAGGTCTCGCTGAGCGAAAATCGCCCTGGAACTTTCGCTGAGCGAGCTACACCAGTTCAGGAAGTTCCAGCCTTACGAGAAAACACTCTTTTCACCCCTAATCACTCCCAAACATCAACCAATGCAACAAGACATAATCAAACATGTTCATTATCATCATATGAGTATTTTAGTTGGGTTTTAGCCGAGTTTTAACCGTTAATCCATTATTTCTCAAGATTTCTACCAAAAACCCTAAAACTCTTAAACTCCAAAACTTGACCAAAAACTAAAATAAAAGTATCTAACTACGAACCCACCTCGAGAGTTGAAGAGTGGCAGAAAGAATGAGCCGATTCGACGGACGAATGATGGAGAATGATGGATTGAAGCTCTAGGATTCACTTCCTCTTCTTCTTCTCTTCTCATTTCTTTCTCTCCCTTTCTTTTCTTTCTTTCCAATTCTCTTACTAACTTTCTCTCTTTTCTTTTTCCTTTTATAATACTTAACTCATTTTCCTTAGTAACCAAACAAATTATATCTCTCAATTAATAATATTAATGAGTCCAATTTGAGAGTATCCAAAAATGTTTCTAAACTGAATATTTAATAAAGTCTCTGCTTCAGATAATACTAATTAATCTTAATTAATATTATCCGGAACGTTAATTAAATACGGGGTATTACAACAACACACACTCTGTGGGGGAAAATCCACACCAAAAAGCGGGGAACAAAATGTATCAAAGAATGCAAAAATGAAAACATATAATGATATGCATACAACAAATGCATGAATATGCTGACAAAATAGACATAAAGATAAGTAGCAGGTGGCCTAAACACCACAACAACCGGATACTCGGCTAACCCCAAAGTGACAAAGCTAGGGAATCCTGCTGGAGATTTAACTTGAAATCATGCAGGGGATAAACAAAGGCCATCAAAGGAATAAAATCCTACTACAAGGCTCAATCAATACTGAGGAAACTACTACCGGGGATTCAATCCACAAGTTAGTTTGTAACAAACATCAAGAATTTCATTCTGAGGGAATAACATGTTGGGGAACACCAACAACATAAAATCTTTTGCACTCCTTTGGGGAACAGAGGGAATGTCCCTATTAAACTCTGACGGGGATAAGAAATATCCTTACAACTCTGTTGGGGATAGAAGAACATTTCCACAATCCTTACTGGGAACATAAATATTCCTGCCAGGAAATAAGCTCTGAGCATATTGTTCAATAAACATCAACCTCTGAGAGGGAAAATGAACATATTGCACCTAGTCCGCCTGGGGAAAGGATGCAAGACCTGCTGAGGATTTAAAAATAAGCCTTTTGGAAACCATCACATGCATATCTACTTGAGATACCAGAGAAAGATCTTTGGGGATCATTCATCACTGAGAATTTCGAACTTGCCGACCCACGTGGGGATACCAGAAGTTAACATCATAGCCAAAAGTCAAGTTGCAAGGGATTTTAAATCAATATCCACCACCAGGTAAAAGAAAACCTATCAATTGACCGCTATATCAATACTTCTGCTACGGGATATAACCGACTCAAGCTGAGAAACAAAACCGGACTGAGGATTACTCTATATACATTGCTTCTCAATTTGAGGATAATCTGTTGAAGAAGAGATCAAAAGCTCAACTGTGAATTCTTGTGACTGAAATATTGTTCTTAACAACTCTTCTGGGGAAGAAATCGGAACTCAACCGGGGTTCCTGTGACAGGAATATTGCTTCTCAAGTAGAGGATAATCTGCTGAGGAAGAGATCAAAAACTCAACTGAGGATGCTCATGTAGCAAACAATCATCAATCCTACTTGCTGTTAGAAAAAAAAACAAAATATAAATAACATTTCAAAGTGCCATACCCATAGATCTTGTTTAGAGAAACATCCAGATCAAACAATGCTTTGGGAGAGACAAGTTACACACATCAAGACCTTGTCATCCCTGAAATAACTGTTAACATTCTTTCCTTATTCATAAATCAAGACCTTGTCGTCCCTGGAAAAAAACCTGAACCGGAATTAGTCTTGTTGTGTGTTTCGGGAGCGAAATTCATCAGTGTAACAAGTTACCGTTCGTATGATGGAAAAATGAGGAGGAAAAAAATAATTTTTTTTTTTTTTAAATTTACACTATTTATATGGAGATATTTTTGTCCAAAATTATTATTCGTAGAGACATATGAATAAACGTAGGAGTATATAATAAAATTTTCTTCATAAACTAATAATTTTAAAAAAACTAAACCTATTTTTTCTAAACCGTATTATCAAGATCAAAGGGCTAGGAACATCTTGACGACATGAATGCGGCAAAATTCCTATTGCGGAAGATTCAATTCATTGGATATTAGTATTGGTTCGGATCTTTACGGTGTGAAACGGCATTGGAATTCGTAATTAATGCACGTGATTGTAGTATAGTACATAGTATACATATGGTAAAAATGAAACGCCAAATGCATAGCACAAAATAGGAGGAAAATAAAATAAAAACAAAACAAAACCCCAGTGTGGTTTATCCTTCTTCATTTTTTTCTTCACTCTACAGCGACCTCATCTCTACAATGTCTCCTTCCTATATTACTTCAAACCGCTTTACTCCAACCCTAACTAACCCTCCAAACCGCCTTGCTCCAACCCCTACCCCTCATCGCCGCAACAACCCTATCTCCCCTCGTCCTTCCTTCAAATGTCACCTTTCTTCTTCCGACGACAACAACAACAACGATTCATTCAATTCTTCCATTCTTAAAACCCTATCCACCACCGCCGCTGTTTCCTCCGCCGCCGCGTCTGCTTTCTTTCTCACCGGCTCCCTCCATCTCCCCTTCCCTAAATTAAACGGACTCAATGCCGCCGCTGGCGGCGGCGTGGGTGGAGGAGGCGGAGGGTCATCTTCCTCCGGAGGTGGTGGAGGTGGCTGGTTTAACGGTGACGAAGGATCTTTCTGGTCGAGAATTCTATCTCCTGCCAGAGCTATCGCCGACGAACCAAAATCAGAAGATTGGGATTCACATGAGTTACCGGCGAACATCACGGTTTTACTTGGGAAGCTTAGTGGGTTTAAGAAATACAAAATCTCAGATGTCGTTTTCGTTGATAAGAACAGTAATTCGGTAATTGGAGTGGAAGATTCGTTCTTGGATATGGTATCTGTTAAACCTGGAGGGGTATACACCAAAGCTCAGCTTGTGAAGGAGCTTGAAAGCTTAGCTACTTGTGGAATGTTCGAGAAGGTTGACCTGGAAGGGAAAACCAATGCAGACGGGTCGTTAGTGTTGAGGATTTCGTTTGTTGAGAGTATGTGGGAGAAAGCAGACCGGTTTAGATGCATCAATGTTGGTTTGTTGGGTCAATCCAAACCAGTTGAGATGGACCCTGATATGAGTGAAAAGGAGAAGCTCGAATTTTTTAGGAGACAAGAGAGGGAATATAGGAGGAGAATTGATACTGCCAGGCCTTGTCTTTTGCCTGCCACTGTTCATAAAGAGATTAGGGATTTGTTGACTAATCAAGGTAAGGTTAGTGCTAGGTTGTTGCAGAAGATAAGAGACCGTGTTCAGAGGTGGTATCATGAGGAAGGTTATGCTTGTGCTCAGGTTGTTAATTTTGGTAACCTTAATACACGCGAGGTTGTGTGTGAGGTTGTTGAAGGGGATATTACGAAGTTGTCTATTCAGTATTTGGATAAACTTGGTAATGTTGTTGAAGGCAACACGGAAGGTCCTGTTGTTTCAAGAGAACTTCCACAACAGGTGTGTATGTTTGTAAATGTGTTTGTTGGTAATGTTTGTTTGAGTTAAATGTGATTCATGCTGTGTGACTATGGTTATTGTTTTGTGACTTGTTGGTGAATGTTTGTTTAGAGTTATATATGATTCATGTTGTGTGGCTATGGTTATTGTTTTGTGACTTGCGGTGAATGTTTGTTTGGAGTTAAATGTGATTTATGCTGTGTGCCTATGGTTATTGTTTTGTGACTTGTTGGTGAATGTTTGTTTGTGTTGGATTGGCAACAGCTTCTACCGGGTCATACTTTTAACATTGAAGCTGGGAAACAAGCTTTGAGGAACATAAATTCTCTGGCTTTGTTTTCCAACATTGAGGTGAATCCGCGACCTGATGAGACGAGTGAGGGAAGCATAATAGTTGAAATTAAGCTCAAAGAGTTGGAGCAGAAATCAGCTGAAGTCAGTACCGAGTGGAGTATTGTTCCCGGGCGAGGAGGACGCCCGACTTTGGTATTTGCGACGAATTGATGGTTTATTTTGTTTGTTAAACGATGATCTTTGTTTGCTCAATTTATGTGTTTGTTTTCTGTTCAATGTTCGTACAGGCTTCGCTGCAGCCGGGAGGGACTATTACTTTTGAACATCGGAATCTGCAAGGACTGAATAGGTCACTTACTGGTTCAGTGACAACTAGCAACTTCTTGAATCCTCAGGTACCCTTATACTACTAGTCCATTGAGTTCTTTTCCCCATTTTATTATAGAGTTCTTTAGTTTATCATCTATGTAGGCACATGCATTGATCTTTGGTTAATGCACTTTATGTACTGCTGTAGGATGATCTTGCGTTTAAAATGGAGTATGCACATCCGTATTTTGATGGTGTAGATAATCCACGGAACCGAACTCTCCGTGTAAGCTGCTTCAATAGCCGAAAGCTGAGTCCAGTATTCACTGGAGGGCCCGGGGTGGATGAAGTGCCTTCAATATGGGTTGACCGTGCTGGTGTAAAAGCTAATATCACTGAGGTAGTTTTACTGGTTATTTTACACTAGTCTTTCTTGACTTGGCTTTTTGGTCTGTTCCTAGCTTTCTTTTTAACTTGCAATTCTTGTTTTCCAAGCAGAATTTTTCTCGTCAGAGTAAATTCACTTATGGATTGGTAATGGAAGAGATAATAACACGTGATGAAAGCAATCATATCTGTTCCAATGGTCAAAGAGTATTACCTAATGGAGCAATCAGTGCAGATGGACCTCCAACCACCCTTAGTGGTACTGGTATCGATAGGATGGCGTTTTTGCAGGCTAATATTACGCGGGATAACACAAGGTTTGTGAATGGAACTATAGTTGGAAGCAGGAACATGTTCCAGGTGACTATCATCCTCCTATATCATTGCTGTTGATTCTGTCCAAAAAAGTTAATTTTGTTTCGAATAAGAGAACCATTTTCAGTGGATGCTTCCACCACTTCTTTTTTTGGTTAGAATTTAAATCCAGGCTTTAATGGGGGAAGCAAATTAAAGGATGCATCAAGCCGGGTTCAAACCTAAATTTTTCTGGAGATACCATGTTTTCTCAGATATTCTCAAAATTCTTTAGGTTATATTGTTAAAATAAATCAGTTGTCTTTGTTATTCCACCTTCATTAGTTGACACTTCAAATCTCTAGTCCTAAGTGTGTGTATGTGTATGCATGTGTCTCACATATTAACTAAATATACGACACAAAGTAGTGCTTCTTATACGCTAGGTCAGTCCTGAGCTTATAGGTTGGTTTTGCTTGGATGAGTTAAGCCCTAAGCCCAATCAAATTCCAAGACTTCTAATTTCAATATTTTAAACTTACAAGCAGTCCTCTATGATGACTCTATAATGAATGTCTCGTTACTCTAATCTTTTGTGAGCTTTTGAAACAACTGACCAGAATTGCACCTGATTTAGAATTTTTATAGTGGATGTTTGCAGCCAAAGTTGAGTATGATGGGTTTTGCTCCCTTCCATTAATGCGTGTCACATTAACAAAATATACGGCACTATGTAGTGTTTCTTATAGGCTTGGTCAGTCCCGAGCTTATAAGTTGGTTTTGCTTGGACGAGTTAAACCCTAAGCCCACTCAAATTCCAAGACTTCTCTAATTTCAGTATTTTAAACCTTCAAGCAGTTCTCTGATGAATGTCTCGTTCCTCTAATCTTTTGTGAGCTTTTGAAATGACCGACCAGAATTGCACCTGATCATGAATTTTTATAGTGAATGTTTGCAGCCAAAGTTGAGGATGGGTTTTGCTACCTTCCATTCATGCGTGTGTCTCAAATTAACTAAATATATGGCACTAGGTAGTGTTTCTTACTTTCTTATAGGCTTGGTCAGTCCCGAGCTTATAAGTTGGTTTTGCTTGGATGAGTAAACCCTAAGCCCACTCAAATTCCAAGACTTCTATTTTCAATATTTAAAACCTACAAGCAGTCCTCTACGATGAATGTCTTGTTCCTCTAATCTTTTGTGAGCTTTTGAAACAACTGACCAGAATTGCACCTGATTGTGAATTTTTATAGCAGATGGATGATCACAGCCAAAGTTGAAGAGGGTTTTGCTCCCTTCCATTCATTCCCCTTCCCTCCCTTCACCCTTAGCCCTCCAATCAAACACTATATTACTGTAACTTTGAGGATACAAGAGATTGGTGTTTAATAAATTTATAATTATGATCTTGAAGTTCTCTATGCTATGCTCTATACTGACACTGTTATCTCTTTATACAAACTGCAGGTAGATCAAGGCCTTGGCGTTGGCAGCAATTTCCCATTCTTTAACCGTCACCAATTAACTGCGACTCGGTTTCTCCCATTGGTGTCTGTGGAGGAAGGTGCCGGTAAACCACCTCCTCCAGTGCTTGTCCTCCATGGCCACTATGGTGGCTGTGTAGGTGACCTTCCAAGTTATGATGCTTTTACTCTCGGGGGTCCCTATTCTGTTAGGGGTTACAACATGGGTGAGATTGGAGCAGCCAGAAACATCCTCGAGGTACGAATGGCTGTGTACATCTATGATTGTCAATAGAGATACGGAAGTTGTTTTGATTCTCCAAATCTATACATTATCCAGCAAACACCTATCTTACTTATTGTTTTTTTCTTACAGCTGGCAGCTGAGATACGCATACCTATTAAAGGTACGCACGTGTATGCCTTTGCAGAACATGGCACTGATCTAGGAAGTTCGAAAGATGTCAAAGGAAATCCGACTGTAGTCTATAGGCGAATGGGTAAGGGGTCCTCTTATGGTGCTGGTATGAAGCTTGGTTTAGTGAGAGCAGAATATGCCGTTGACCATAATTCAGGAACAGGTGCAGTATTTTTCCGTTTTGGAGAAAGATTTTGAGGTGCACGAGTCGTAGTGTATGTTTGGTTCTTTTCGTCTGCAGAAGGAATCTTTCAGCCATATGTGCTTGAATCTTTGTAGAATTTGGATTGAAGTGAACACCAAGCTGGTACTGGGCTTGGTTTTCTCTAGGCTTACCCAAAATTGGTAGGGTTAAATGAAAATATTATTATCCTGCTGTCTACTATTGATAATTTCTGCGGCTTATGATCAATGTCCAATTCATGAGAACGAGACCAAACGTAGTGATTTCTAATGCCTTTCAATTTTTTTTCCTTGTGATGAATGATTGTTGGAGAGTACTGGGAATTATTGATTTGATATTAACCTATTAAATCTGTTGATGAATGATTCTGCCAATTTTTGTTGCCCGATCTTTTCTGGTACTATTTGTAACTGAGGATTTCACAAGAAATTATTAGAAGTTCTTGGTAGTAAAGTTTAGTCTGGAGATAAGTAAAATTTGGTTAAAGATTATTTTTACTAGAGATCGAATTTAAGTATTTATGATTGTTTTGGCCTTAATTAAAGTTTGTTATCCATTTAGGCTCAATCTCTTATTGCTTTCAACCGATTTTGAAACTCTTTTGCAGCCAAAATATGTGTAATCCTTTATGTAAAAAATAAATCAAACAAAACCTTTATATTCAGTACTGTAGTGTTAATTTTTACTCATCAAATCCCATTTTGTAATTGCTTTCAATTTGAAACCAAGTTGTAAAACTTCGTTGGTTCAGAAAGATTAATCAGTCAATAGTAAACTCTTCTAATCATCGGGATAGACTAACAAATTTTCAGCTTGACATATTTGAAAGACACAATTTAGATTTTTTAAAACTACGGAACGAATTACACATTCTATTCCATTATTTGGATATTTTAAGGAACAAAACTATTTTCACATTCGGTTCAAATCATCCATCATTTCACATTCGGTTCAAATCATCCATCATTTTGGATATTTTAAGAAGGAATGAAACTATTTTTGCATTCGGTTCCATATCAAAGTAGGGGTGACCATGAGTGGTTAATTTTAAAAACCTAACCATAATCATTTTCAAATCATTTAAATGGTTTGAAAATTTATAACAAAAATCACAATTTAATTAAAATTTGTTATAAAACCAGTTATGGTTATATAACCGTTTTAAAAAGAATATAGTTTTAAAAAAAAATCAGAAAATATAAATATATATATATATATATATATATATATATATATATATATATATATATATATATATATATATATATATATATATATATATATATATATATATATATATATATATATATATATATATATATATATATATATATATATATATATATATATATATATATATATATATATTTTGAAAATTAAAAGTTTTGGATTTTTGGATAATAATCCGATTATAACCGAATCCAACAAAATTAAACTGGTTAATAACCATTTAATTATATCTAGATTATATGAATAGATAACCAAAATCATTAAAAATTAAATCGATTAATAATCATTCAATTATATATAATATTTAAAACGAATTATGAATTTGAATTTTAAAACCCCTGCATCAAAGGTAAGAAGATGGTGGCAAGTGATGAAATGAGATACATTTCATCACGTTCCACTCTACTCTATCCTCTTTTTCTCAATGAAATGAGATACATTTCATCACGTTCCACTCTACTCTATCCTCTTTTTCTCAATAAAAACGGTGAAACACACATTTATTCTATTCCACTCCCATCCATCATATTCTATTGATCCAAACATTAGCTTAATTTGTGTGATAGATTCATTCTTTAATACAAGTTGATCAAGTCTTGAATGCAAATTATAACATAAGCATAACGATGAAGTCTTTATGAACCAATTAGATAAAAAAAAACATTCTAAAATTCTAAGTAACAGCAAAATATTTATAATTAGCACTTTTCCAAAAAATTTCCTCATTCACAAATTTCGCAAAGTTTGATATAAACAAGTTACATTTTAAGTTAAAAACAACCCAGAAATGCTTTATAAAATAGACATAAATTACTAAACACCCTTTTTATTTTGAACATACAATTGGGCGCTGGCAGTGCTGTCAGTACTCAGTAGCTTCATGCTTGCCATGCATGTTCTGGTAAGAAGTAGAACATTCGTATGGATTCCCGCCAAAAATGCCATTCTCAACCATCGATTTCTCCGATCAGAACCAGAATCCTACGCTAAACTCATCGAAATATACGCTAATGATCGAGCATTGCAGCAAGGAAAAAAGCTTCACGCGCACCTAACCACCAACGGCTACGCGCGTTTCAACCTTGTCCTATCCAATCTTGTAGCGTTATACGCATGCTGTGGCCAACTCTCCCTTGCGCGAAAACTGTTTGACAAAATTCCTCCAACAAATGTTCGCCGTTGGATCGCCCTCATCGGTACATGTGCTCGCTGCGGCTTTTATGATCACGCTCTCTCCGTGTTCTGCGAGATGCAAACTATCCATGGCTCGAAACCCAAAAGCGTCTTCGTGATTCCTAGTGTTCTCAAAGCTTGTGGCCACATTGGTTACCGAATCTACGGAGAGCAAATACATGGATTGATCTTGAAGTGCTCGTTTGAGATTGATGCTTTTGTTTCGAGTGCGTTGATTGTTATGTATTCTAAGTGTGCTAAAGTTGAAGATGCACGTAAGGTGTTTGATGGAATGGGCATGAAGGATTTGGTGTCTCTGAATGCTGTTGTTTCTGGGTATGCGCAACAAGGGCTTCCAAATGAGGCGCTGGGTTTGGTTGACAATATGAAGTTGATGGGTGTGAACCCGAATGTGGTGACTTGGAATGCATTGATATCTGGGTTTGCTCAGAAATGTGACAGAGCAATGGTATCTCAAATTTTCAGGTTGATGATTGAAGATGGCGTTGAGCCTGATGTGGTGTCATGGACTTCTGTTATATCTGGTTTTGTACAGAACTTTCGAAATGAGGAAGCTTTTGATATGTTTAAGCAAATGTTGCATCACGGATTTTGCCCAACTCCGGCTACTATCAGTGCGCTTCTTCCAGCTTGTGCTACTGCTGCAAGAGTAATGTTTGGGAAGGAGATTCATGGCTATGCTTTGGTGATTGGTGTGGAGGAAGATGTATATGTAAGGAGTGCTTTGGTTGACATGTATGCAAAATGTGGGTTCATCTCTGAAGCTAGGACACTATTTTCTAGGATACCAGAAAAGAACACCGTGACTATGAACTCTATGATTTTCGGTTTTGCAAATCATGGGTATTGTGAAGAAGCTATTGAGCTCTTCAATCGGATGGAGATGGAAGGGTTAACCAAACTAGATCATTTAACTTTTACTGCAGCTCTTACAGCATGTAGTCATGTTGGAGATATTGAACTTGGGCAGAGGCTGTTCAAGATAATGCAAGAGAAATACTGCATTGAGCCACGATTGGAGCATTATGCGAGCATGGTGGATCTATTTGGTCGAGCAGGGAAACTCGAGGAAGCGTATGGCATAGTCAAGACAATGCCGGTTGAACCTGATTTGTTTGTTTGGGGTGCATTATTGGCTGCTTGTAAAAATCATGGGCATGCGGAGCTTGCAGAAGTGGCTGCCAAGCATTTGTTGGAGTTAGAACCTGACAGTGCTGGGAACCGTCTCCTGTTGTCCAGCTTGTATGCCGATGCTGGAAAATGGGGAAGGGTTGAGCGGATCAAGAAAAGGATAAAGAAGGGAAAACTAAGAAAACTTCAAGGATTGAGTTGGATAGATAATAATGTATAATAACTATTATTGGTAGGTGAATGATTGTTTATGTTGGAGGTTCCTTTGCAAATTCGTTCAATAGAAAAAGCCAAGAGGATTGTAGTAGTACACCATTCACTTAAGAAAAACTCCAAGAATTAAAGCCTAAACAAAACACGAGTATCAATACCCATATAGAGTGACTATGAGCTTAATTGGAATGAATAGGGGTTGCAGAATTTGGTATCAGAATCGAGTGGTTCTACCCTCGTTTTGTTATTTAAAATAACTCATCTTTGTTGGTACATTCCAACCAACACACAGTGTAGAATATTTTCCTTGAAAACCTGCAAGCCCCAACTACTAAGGTTTTCCATGTCTTCAATATTTAAACGGCACAAATTAAAAATGGCACAAATTCGAATATTATTTAATACGTTTAGATGTTATTTTGTAAAATTATAGATTAAATTTTGTATTTATTTTTCAAAATTCAACTTTATGCATTAACTTTAATATATTATTATATGAGATATTACATTATTTTTTTCAAATAATATTTATTAGTTTGATACTTTGATTTAATCTATTATTTATTATTTTATGTGTTATGGGCCGGTCAATGATCCATCTGAGGGAGGTCCAATCATCATTACAAATTACTCTACCAAAACATCGAAAATATATTGTAACTTTGGAGTTCCATGTTAGATCCACGCCAAAGACTACTGTCCACCGTTAAATGTCATCAGACGACCTCTCGCATTCACGTTGAAATGACATAGAACGCCAGTAACCTCCCTTCATATATAAGACACCCCACATGGAATTTGAGGTATTCTTTCTCGAATACATAACCCATTTTACTTTTCATTCTCTTACTGACTTGGGCATTGAAGTGTTAACCTTGCAGATCCATTTCTACGCCATGGTATCGGAAATCCACTTCATCGTATCAAGATCCATTCCATCCTTCCAACAAGCATTTATGGTTCCCTAATAGAGCAATGACAATGTCTGTGGAAATTGACTTCTGTTTCTTGCAAATTTCTACGATTAGACTTCTTTTGATCCAAACTCACAAATTACACCAACAATTATGTTTGGACAATAAAGTTTTCCATCGTTACCACATCCAGGAAATTGTAACGCTACATTTTTACACATGTCATTGTTGTCTGCACAAATTTGGCAGGGTGGTTAACTTAGTGTGGTCCATTGATATGTCCAAATTTGACATCTCTTTCAAACCAAGAAAAGCCCTGAATGCTCAATTGTTCATAGATTTCATAGCAAAAATGACCCTAGGAACATCAAAGCCAACCCATACCTGGATTGTGCTCACAAACAGTTTATCCAACATTTGAGGAAGCGAGGCTGGTCTAATGTAACGCCCCAAATTTTATTTAAATATTTTATTGAGAATGTTGTGTTGTGGTGTGTACATAATAATATATATTATTGAATATAATTGTGATTGAAAATTATATTGTGGAGAATAATTGTATTATTATGTGATAAATAAAATAAATGGAATAAAATAAGAGATAAGGACAAGGTTGTCAATTGGTAAAAGTAGTAAGGGTAAAAGGGGAAGATCATCAGTTGGATCTTAGGGGTTATTTTGGAAATAAAGAGAAAGAGAAAACACAATCGTGTTAGAGGAAACAATAACGATCGTGAAAGTTGTGAAGAGGAGAAGAAGAGGAAATGGCTTAATTGTGAAGAAGAGTTCGCGGAGAAGAAGAAATTCTCAATAAAACCTAAGTTAAGGGTGGAATTCTTCCATCTTAAGGGTTTTATAATGAGGATTGGGTAGGTTGAAGATTAGAGATTGGTATTGTGATGAATTTGGGGAAAATCACGTTGATTAGTTATTAGATGTTGTTGTTGATTGATAATATTGTGAATTAGATGATTAAATGAAGAATTATGAGATTATCTGGATGGTGTGGGTGATTGGATGTAAAAGATTCGTAGCAGATTTAAGGTGTTAAGCGCAAAGTGCGATTTGCGAAATCGCAGAGCTCGCTTAGCGAGCAGAGTTAGGGAGTTCTGCGCTTAGCGAGCGATGACCCTCGCTTAGCGAGCCCTGGGGCGTGAAAAATTAATTTTTAATTCTGAAAAATTACTGAAAATTATTTAATTACTTAGTAATGCTTAGGAATTGAGGTGGGGTAGCTAGAAGTAGTGAGAGAAGAGTTATGCACCTAATTGTAGGGATAATTAGTGTAATGTAGCTAAACATAATCGATATGTTCATTGATGTTGATGTTGTTGTTGTGATGAGTAGTTGTGGTGATGATGTATTTCACACGTTTGTTAATGATACATGAATATGTGATATGTTGTAGGATATGTTATGTTGAGTTGTCGTAGTAAGAGTTAAATTACATGATTATATATTAAGAATGCATGATAACTGTGATGGTAACGAATAATAATATGTTGATCGATGTTGTGATTAGTGGCTGTTGTCGTGGATGTTGTATGATGTAGTTATTGTGAGTATACATGTATGTCATTGATGTTGCAAGATATGTTGTATAGTTGAATAACATACCAAGGTGGGGTATGCCATTGTTGTGATGTTGGTGCGGTCATGAAATATGGATCGTACGTGACCATGAAATAGGGGTCGAGGGTGTGATCATGAAATAAGGATCATACTGGACCATGAAAGAGGGGTCGAGAGTTTCGACGGGAACTGGATCTTGAAATAGAGATCGAATATGGTACCGCATGCATGAAGTTAAGTCGAGTCTCATTGCATGATTATTATTGTTGTTGTATATGAAGTTGTGGTAGTTATGATGTTGTTGTATACGTGTTGTTGTTGTATACGCGACGTTGTCGTATGTGTTGTAGTCGAGTGGTATTTCTGATACTTGCTTAAATTCTTATTATATTACTCTTTAAGATGTAGGTATCTCACCCCTTCTGTTTGAATGTTACCCTTATGTTGGTAACGTGCAGGTGAGTATGATAAGTCGAATGGTGGTCAGTGAAGTCGGTGTGCTTCACGTTTTATGGTGTCGGCTCTGATACATCTCTTTGGGATTCGGGACGATGTTGCTTTATTTATTATTCTTTTGAAAAACATTTTCTTATAATTGAAGTTTAATGAGGTTGATTTAAAAAAAAAAATATTTCCCCTGCATGTTGAATACTTACTTTTGAAAACGTATCATTGAGCCATTTATGGTGTTTTGTAGTTGATTGTAATACTCAAATAAAAAGTTGAAAATTTTACTATGATTTTTATTAATATTACCGTGGGGAAATTTGGGTGTTACAAAGTGGTATCAGAGCAGGTCGGTCCGTCTGGCCAAGTAGTTGAGTCGTCGAGTCGTAGAATCGTTGAGTTGCTGTGTTGTTGTTGAGTGTTGAGCGTTGCTGATACACTCTAGTTGAGTTGTTGTTGTTGATTCTAAATTATTGTTGGATTGTGTTGTGTTATGTGACGATTTAGAATGGCTGGGAAGAATGATGCTGCACTTGCCGTTGCTATTCAAGCGATGGCACATGCTGTGCAAAACCCGAGGAATGTTGGGGATCATGAAAGTGACGAGTTTAGGAAGAATGATCCGCCAACATTCAAAGGGAAGTATGATCCTGCTGGAGCATAGGATTGGCTCAAGGAGATTGAAAGGATCTTCAGAGTTATGGAATGTTCAGAGGGAAGCAAGGTGCAATCGGGTGCACACATATTGGTATCTGAGGCTGATGATTGGTGGGTTGACACTCGTAAATGATTGGATGCATCTGGTGAGGCAGTCACCTGGGCTGTGTTCAAGAGAGAATTCCCGAGGAAGTATTTTCTTGAAGATGTTCGGGGAAAGAAGGAAATAGATTGTTTGGAACTGAAACGGGGTAGCATGTCTGTGACGGAGTATGCTGCGAAGTTCACCGATTTGGTGGTTTTATCCGCATCACAGTGAAGTAACTGCTGAGTTCTCAAAGTGTGTCAAATTCGAGAATGGATTGAGGTCTGAGATCAAGCAGGCGATTGGATATCATAGGATCCATAGGTTTTCGGATTTGGTGGATTATTGTAGGATCTTTGAAGAAGATAATAAGGCTCGATCTGAGCACTTCAAAGGTTTAGCTGAGAGAAGAGATAAACAACAAGCGAGTTGTGGAAAACCTTATGCAGCTCCCGCTGATAAGAGTAAGCAGAAAAAGAATGAGGGAAAAAGGCCAAGTGGGGGAGGTACTCCTACTTCTCTTAAGTGCTATAGGTGTGGTGAGATGGGTCATCGTGTCAGTGAGTGCACGAGTGAAGTGAAGAAATGTTTCAAGTGTGGTCAGCCTGGACACTTGATTGCTGAGTGCAAGGCAAATTTGGTTACTTGCTACAACTGTGGGGAGCAAGGTCATATCAGTAAGCATTTTCAGAAGCCCAAGAAAGCTGCAACTTGAGGAAAGGTGTTCGCTTTGACAGGGACACAGACTTCCAGCGAGGATCGTCTGATCAGAGGTATTTGTCATATTAATAGTATTCCTTTGATTGCTATGATTAACACTGGTGCGATGCACTATTTCATTTCTCTTGATTGTGTGAGGAAATTAGGACTTGTTGTGTCTATGATTCAAGGAGAGATGGTTATCGAGACTCCTGCTGATGGGTCGTTAACTACCTCTCTTGTATGTTTGAATTGTCCATTATCGATCTATGGTAAGGACTTTGGTGTAGATTTGGTTTGTCTGCCGTTGAGAGACATGAATGTTATTTTAGGAATGAATTGGTTGGAGTACAACCATATTCATATTAATTGCTTCAGTAAGTCGGTTCGATTTCTTACTCCTAGTGAAGAGGCAGAAGAAACTGCTTATTTGTCTGCTCGAGAGTTGATAGAGCTTATGGATGATGAAACACAAGTTTTGGCACTGTTTTCTTCGTTTTCGGTGCAAAATGATATGGCAATTAATGAATTGCAGGTGGCGAGAGATTTCCCGGAAGTGTTTCCAAATGATGTTGTGGATGTTCCTCTAGAGCGAGAGGTGGAATTTAGTATCGATCTTGTGCCAGGAACGAGACCTATTTCGGTGCCACCGTATTGTATGTCGGCTTCCGAGTTATCTGAGTTGAAGAAATAATTAGATGAACTGTTAGAAAAGAAATTTGTGAGACTGAGTGTATCGTCGTGGGGAGCGCCGATATTGTTGATGAAGAAGAAGTACGGTAGCATGAGGTTGTGTATTGATTACAAACAACTGAATAAGGTGAGGATTAAGAATAAGTATTCGTTTCCAAGGATAGATGATATGATGGATCAATTGGTTGGAGCTCGTGTGTTCAGTAAGATCGATTTACGATCGGGTTATCATCAGATAAGAGTGAAGGATGGAGATATTCAGAAGACTTCTTTTAGGACTCAGTATGGACACTATGAATATATAGTGATGCCATTTGGAGTTACTAATGAACCTGGTGTATTCATGAAATATATAATAGGATTTCCATGAGTATTTGGATCATTTCGTTGTTGTGTTTATAAATGACATTCTGATTTACTCTAAGTCAGAAGAAGAGCATGCTGAATATTTGTGAATTGTGTTGCAAGTGTTAAAAGAGAAGAAGCTTTATGTGAAATTGTCGAAGTGTGAATTTTGGTTGAGAGAGGTGAGTTTTATGGGTCATGTGATTTCGGAACAAGGGATTGTTGTGGATCTGTCCAAAGTGGATGCAGTGCTACAATGGGAGACTCCAAAGTCAGTGACTGAGATTAGAAGTTTCTTAGGATTGGCCGGTTATTATCAGAGGTTTATTGAAGGGTTTTTAAAGTTGGCAGTTCCGTTGTCCCAATTGACTTGTAAGAACAAGACGTTTGTGTGGGATTCTTAGTGTGAGAAGAGTTTTATTGAGCTGAAGAAGAAGTTGACTACTGCGCCAGTTTTGATTTTGCCAAAAGCGGATGAACCGTTTGTGGTTTATTGTGATGCTTCTTTGATGGGTTTGGGCGGAGTATTGATGCAAGATGGTCGGGTTGTGGCGTATGCCTCACGTCAATTAAGAGTTTATGAGAGGAATTATCCTACTCACGATTTGGAGTTAGAAACTATAGTTTTTGTCTTAAAAATTTGGAGACATTACTTGTATGGTTCGAGGTTTGAAGTTTATAGTGATCATAAGAGTTTGAAATATTTGTTTGATCAGAAAAAGCTGAATATGAGACAAAGACGTTGGTTAGAATTCTTGAAGGATTATGACTTTAGTTTGAATTATCATCCAGGTAAGGCTAATGTTGTAGCTGATGCCTTGAGTCAGAAGACATTACATATGTCGGCGATGATGGCTAGAGAGTTGGAGTTGATTGAGTAATTCATAGATATAATTTTGGTTTGTGAACAGACACCTCATAGTGTGATGTTGGGGATATTGAAGGTTAATAATAATTTTCTTGATCGTGTTCGGGAAAGTCAGAAGTCGGATGTGAAACTGGTGGACTTGATGGTTAATGATGAACGAGTTGGAAATAATGAGTTTCGAGTTGATGAACAAGGGGTACTTAGATTTCATGATCGTATTTGTATTCCTGATGATATTGATTTGAAGAGAATGATTCTTGAAGAAGGTCATAGGAGTGGTTTGAGTATTCATCCAAGAGCAACGAAAATGTATCAGGATTTGAAGAAGATCTTTTGGTGGTCTGGTATGAAACGAGAGGTGGCTCAATTTGTGTATATGTGTTTGACTTGTTAGAAGTCGAAAGTGGAACATCAGAAACATGCTGGTCTGATGCAACTGTTGGATATACCCGAGTGGAAATGGGATAGTATATCGATGGATTTTGTTACGGGGTTATGTACTACTCCAATAGGGCATGACGCCATTGGGTGATTGTTGACAGGTTGACGAAGTTAGAACATTTAATTTTGTTTGGCATAACTTATTCTTTGCAGAGATTGACAGAGATATATGTGGGTGTAATTGTGAAGTTGCACGATATACCTTTGAACATTATGTCGGATAGAGACCCGAGATTTACTTCGAGGTTTTGGGAGAGTTTGCAAGAGGCATTGGGTTCGAATTTGAAGTTGAGTTCAACTTATCATCCTTAAACTAATGGATAGACAAAGAGAACAATACAATCTTTGGAAGATTTGTTGAGGGCTTATGTGCTTGAACAAGGAGGTTCTTGGGATAGTCACTTGTCGTTGATTGAGTTTACGTATAAAAATAGTTATCATTCCAGTATCGGAATAGCACCGTTTGAAGATTTGTATGGTCGAAGATGTAGGACACCTTTGTGTTGGCATAAGTCAGGTGAGAGCATTGTACTTGGACCTGACATTGTGCAACATACCACTGGGATGGTGAAGTTGATTCGAGATAAGATGAAGACTTCACAGAGTAGGTAGAAGAGTTACCATGATAAGAGGAGAAAAGATCTTGAGTTTCAAGAAGGAGATCATGTATTTTTGAGGGTTACTCCAGTGACCGGTGTTGGACGAGCTTTGAAGTCGAGGAAACTTACTCCTAAGTTTATTGGGCCGTATCATATTTCGGAGAGAGTTGGACCCGTTGCTTATAGAGTGGCATTGCCACCGAGATTGTCAAATTTGCATGATGTGTTTCATGTGTCACAGTTTCTAAAGTATGTTCCGGATCCGTCACATGTGATACCGATGGATGAAGTTGAGGTAAGAGATAATCTTACGGTTGGAGCATTACCATAACGAATCGATGATCGGGAGGTAAAGTAGTTGAGAGGCAAGGAGATTGTTTATGTGTGAGTGGTTTGGGGAGGAGCTGCCGGTGGGCATATGATTTGGGAATTGGAAAGTAGGATGCGAGAGTCATATCTGAATCTTTTGCTTGAGGTAAGTTTTCGAGGACGAAAACCTTTTTAAGTGGGGGAGAGTTGCAACGCCCCAAATTTTATTTAAATATTTTATTGAGAATGTTGTGTTGTGGTGTGTGCAGAATAATATATTTTATATAATATAATTGTGATTGAAAATTATATTGTAGAGGATAATTGTATTATTATGTGATAAATAAAATAAATGGAATAAAATAAGAGATAAGGACAAGGTGGTCAATTAGTAAACGTAGTAAGGGTAAAAGGGGAAGATCATAAGTTAGATCTTAGGGGTTATGTTGGAAATAAGGAGAAAGAGAAAACATAATCGTGTTATAGAGAACAAGAACGATCGTGAAAGTGGTGAAGAGGAGAAGAAGAGGAAAAAGCTTAATCGTGAAGAAGAGTTCGCGGAGAAGAAGAAATTCTCAACAGAACCTAAGGTAAGGGTGATATTCTTCTATTTAAAAGTTTTATAATGGGGATTGGGTAGGTTGAATATTAAGGATTAGTGTTGTGATGAGTTTGGGGAAAAGCGTGTTGATTAGTTATTAGATGTTGTTGTTGATTGATAATATTGTGAATTATATGATTAAATGAAGAATTTTGAGATTATCTTGCTGGTGTGAGTGACTGGATGTAGAAGATTCGTAGCAGGTTTAAGGTGGTGAGCGCAAAATGCAATTTGCGAAATCGCAGAGCTCGCTTAGTGAGCTGGAGCCCTCTTAACGAGGAGAGTTAGGGAGTTTGACGCTTAGCGAGCGATGACCCTCGCTTAGCGAGCCCTGGAGCGTGAAAACTTAATTTTTAATTCTGAAAAATTACTGAAAATTATTTAATTATTTTGTAATTCCTAGGAATTGAGGTGGGGTAGCTAGAAGTAGTGAGAGAAGAGTTATACACCTAATTGTAGGGATAATTAGTGTAATGTAGCCAAACATAATCGATATGTTCATTGATGTTGATGTTGTTGTTGTGATGAGTAGTTGTGGTGATGATGTATTTCACACGATTGTTAATGATACATGAATATGTTATATGTTGTAGAATATGTTATGCTCCGTTGTCGTAGTAAGAGTTAAATTACATGATTATATGTTAAGAATGCATGATAACCGTGATGGTAACGAATAGTAATATGTTGATCGATATTGTGATTGGTGGCTATTGTCGTTGATGTTGTATGATGTAGTTATTGTGAGTATGTGTGTATGTTATTTATGTTGCATATGTCGCATAGTTGAATAACATACCAAGGTGGGGTATGTCTTTGTTTTGATGTAGGTGCGGTCATGAAATAGGGATCGTACGTGACCATGAAATAGGGGTCGAGGGTGTGATCATGCAATATAGATCATACTGGACCATAAAAGAAGGGTCGAGAGTTCTGAAGGGAACTAGATCTTGAAATAGAGATCATATATGGTACCGCATGCATGGATTCAAGTCGAGTCTCATTTCATGATTATTATTGTTGTTGTATATGAAGTTGTGGTAGTTATGATGTTGTTGTATATGTGTTGTTGTTGTATACGCGAAACTATCGTATGTGTTGTAGTCGAGTGGTGTTTCTGATACTTGCTTAAATTCTTATTATATTACACTTTAAGATGTAAGTATCTCATCCCTTCTGTTTGAATGTTACCCTTATGTTGGTAACGTGCAGGTGAGCAGGATAAGTCGAATGGTGGTCAGTGAAGTCGGTGTGCTTCACGTTTTAGGGTGTCGGCTCTGATATGTCTCTTTGGGAGCCGGGACGATATTGTTTTACTTATTATTATTTTGAAAAACATTTTCTTGTAATTGAAGTTTAATGAGGTTGATTTAAAAAAAAAAGAAAAATATTTCCTACTGCATGTTTTATACTTACTTTTGAAAACGTATCATTGAGCCATTTATGATGGTTTGTAGTTTATTATAATACTCGAATACAAAGTTGGAAATTTTACTCTGATTTTTATTAATATTCTCATGGGGAAATTTGGGTGTTACATCTAATATTAGAGAATGAAGTAGGTTTGGTGATCAATGTATCCATACGTTTTAAATTCTCTACTACCAATAACTAGAAGAAAACCAAGGCATCTATCTTTTATAAGCTCACGATCACTAAAGCCTTAAGGTTTAATAATTATTTCATCCAGGAAACTCTAAGGAGCCAAAGCATTGCATCCATCGAAATGACGTTGGCGATCGTAGAAGGCACCTCACCACTTTCGTGGATCTCGTCTATTGGAATATACATCAAGTGAGGAACAATTCCCACCGATCAAAATAGGTATTCCTAGTTAAGATACGAACTAACTCATATTCTGTGATGGAAGAAATTTTGCATAAAAATGGCTTTTCAACCCATATACTAAAATTCCTTGAAGGGGAAGAAGTTGTGTACACCTTCTCTGAAGTGCACAAAGGGATATTTAGAAAACACATGAGAGGCCGAGATCTAGCTAAGAAATTCCTCGAGGCTTGATTTTAGAGGTCATCCATGGTCCAATATGCAAAAGATTATGTGAAGAAGTACGAGCACTACCAAAGACATGTAGATGTTCATAACATTTCTCAATCCAAATTGCACATGCTGATATCTCCACAAACCTTATCACAATGGGGCATGTACATCCTCAATCGCTTCCTTTTAGATTAGGTCTAGTTAAAGTTCTTGATTGTGGTAGTAGGTCATTTTACAAAGTGGGTCGAATAGAGAACAAGAAACAATTATAGATAAAAACTTGAAGAAGTTGTTGGAAGACCTGAAGGCCAAGCAACACTTCACTTCGACAGAGCACCCTTAAACCACTGGGAAAACAGAAGCAACAAATTGAGTTTTGTTTAAAGTATTAAAGAGGAGGCTTGACACAACTAACTGGATTTTGACATAGGATCTTCCACATGTTCTTTGAGCTTATATGACCACAATTCATTCAACCACGTATGAAACATCTATTTGCCTTACTTATTAGACTGAAGCTGCCATACCTGTTGAAATAGGAGAACTAAACTCGAGAAAAACAAATCCTCTGCTAGAAGGAGATAAATGGAAAGATACCAGGAAAGAGGTTGACCTTATGGAGGAAAAAAGAACTTCACATGCCTTCATGAGTGTCGTTATAAATATAGAAACCGCGACAAAATACAACAAGCGAGTTTGACCTCGGGAGTTCCAACCAGGAGACCTTATGCTAAGGCAAGCTAACGTTAGAGGGAAGTAAAACTTGCTTCAAATTAGGAAAGACCGTATAGGGTTAACGATAACACAAGGAACATAGCTTACACACTGGATACTCTACATTGATAGTTAATGCCAAAGACATGGAATACATCCTTTTGTCTTCAGAAGAGTTATATCATCTGATAAGTAATCTTTTATGTCTCATTGACTTTCTTCAGTTTAGGAAACAAAGGCTATCCATTTGTTCTTCTTAGAACTTACATTGATGGATATCTCAAAGTTTTGTAGGGAACTAATGAGTTCATTAACCCTTATATTTCTCAAGTCACAAGTTTCTTCAATAACAATTACTTTCATATCAAACCTCTTTATTATATGAGAATTTTTCTGGATAGCTTTTCTTCAGACATATTTTCTCTCAAGGCAAAAGAGGTGTTGGAAATATCATGCAATATGATGTGTAATTAATAAATTGATTCTTCTTCATTCATCCTTATATTCTTAAACTTAGAGGTAAATAGTTGCATCCATGACATATGAACTTCGGATGTGCCTTCATGCCTAATTTGTAGAATATCCCAAGCTTCCTTAGCTTCAAAACATGTATTGATCAATATGAACATGTTCTTGTCCACACCATTAAAGATAGAATTCAAAGCCTTAGAGTTTCCAAGAGTTTCCTCATCTTCAGCATCAGTCCATTCAACTTCTGGTTTTAAGCTCGTAGTTCTATCTACATAAGTGATCATTGGATGTTCCCATCATTTTATCACAGTTTTCCACGCTTTGTTGCCCATGGATTTGAGAAATACCACCACCATTGCTTTTCAGTAATCATTATGGGTGCCATCTAAGACAGGTGGTTTATTGGATGATCCTCCATATTTCATTGTATCCATTTAAGCATACTTTATCTTCCCTGAATCCCACCTAAAAGACTAGGGTATCTGCTTTGATATCAATATAAACTTTGTTCCTCAATGGACAAATGTTGAACGCGTTACTTCACCAACAGGTCCGACATGTTACACCAGAAACAACACAATAGTAAATACTAGACGATGGAGCAGAAAATAGTAAATAACATGATAGTTTTTACCTAGTTTGGTGAAACCATGTCTACTTCTAAGGGGTTGATTCTGAAGGTGAGAAAAACACAAGAAGGGGTCATGTTGAATTGTGTTGACTTTTTCTTTCTTTTAGAGATTTTATTCAAATTCTTAACTCAAAGTATAAAATCTAAATTAATCAGAGGTAAGAGGTAGATAACGAATAAGTAAAGCAAGAAATAAGAGAAACAAACAAAGTTATCATGGTTCCTCTCACAACTCGAGAGTAATCCAGTCCACTTGTTCTTACAAGATATTTTCACTCTAATCACCCTAGATTACAATTTGCTCAATCACACAAACAAGATACATCCAATGCTAAAACACAAAGTAAGAGACTTTTATGCTCAATCACATAAGCAAGAGACTTTCAATGTTCAAGCATACAAGCAAGATAATTCTATGCTCATGCACACAAGCAAGATACTTCAAATTCTCAAATACTAAGTAAAAGACTTCTAACAATTAACCTAACAAATACAATATTTTTTGGGGTAATACACTTGATAAAGAATCATAAGTGTAGACAAAATACAATTCAAGTAGACTCTTTAAGACTTAGGGATTTCTAAGATATACAATGATAAGAAAACCTAAATTTAGTTTGTGTTATTAATTTAACATAGTAACTTCTATTTGAATGTCAATGGCTCATTAGTTGTTTTTATTCAAGTCTCCAGATCCTTAATTAGAGAAGGAAAAGATTCATTGAAGATCCAACACAAGAAAGTCCTTGAGAAGCTTGGATAAAGACGTTGTGATATTTCTTCATATGGTTAATGTCATTGAAAGCTTTCTTGAAATTCCATTTCTATATGGGGATTTATCATAAACATCACATCTGACTTTATGAGAAAATATAATTTAGGTGTTAACGTGACAAAGTAGGCCCAGGCATTGATAGTGACCTCTTAGAGTCACCTTGATCCTTGCGCTTTGACTAGTCTTCAGGTTCTGATATGCAGAGGTGAACTTCTTCAAATTCTGGTGTTCAGAGGGAGACTTCTTCTGACTCTGACCTTCATACGATGACTTCTTCAGAAGTTTCCTTCTTTAGAGTCTGGTCTCCAGCTTTCGATCCTTCAGATTTTGGTCTTTAAGCTTCACTTAAGATGTTCATAGTCAGAACATATACTTGGATTATTCATGAAATTTTAGTCTATGGCCCTATAAACTTGAACAAATATTAATATTGAAGGGAAATTAGCGATCTAAACGCATCGGAGAACAAAAGTTTCCCTTTAGAGATCCTTACAAAAGGTCATGATCTGTCATAGAAAGGTTACCTCTTATGGTGATGAAACCTTTGAATCTGAATCGATGGATGATCACGAGCGTTGTATGATGAACATCGCCTCTACTCAATCCACATGAACAACTTCCTTCAGTCATTGTGTTAGCTGATTGGATTGAAGGTTTTTGAGTGAGGGAGAGAAATAAAAGAATACGGGCAGGGTTTCAACAACAACAACTTTTGAGCTTCTGCACAAGGGTTCTATTTATAGAACTACTTGTGTGGGCTTCAAGATAAAAGACCAACTCAATAATAATATTATTATATTATAATAATAATAATTATTATTATAATAAACATAATTTTATAACTATTATAAAATTAATAATAACTATTATTATATCATATGTTAATCAAGCACATGATACCTTACCATATTCCGTATTCCATTCTAGTGCACCGTACATTACGCTTATTTATTCTACCCATTCTCTATTTGTCCTTATATGTGTGACCCCATAGAATTTCGCGACGTTGGAAATTATGTTAAATCATGTATTTAACATAATGAACAGTGAGCGGTATCTAGCAACACATCACTGCTACCCAAGTCACAAAATTGTCATGTGATATGACAAAACCTTTTGTGATAGTACTTGTGTGTATGATTACCCTTTTACCCTCATGTTTATATTGAACACAAGGCATATACCATGTCATCCTTGTCTAGTTCAATATTGGGCCCTTAGACATTTATCCTGTTATGCATGATGGAAAAATTCCATCTAGACTACTCATCTCCCTCAACATGATTTGTGAAGTACCCATTAACTGTCTTTATAATCATCCAGTTACAAACAACGTTTGATCAACAATAAAGTACTTGACTCTATATTTAGGGTCCATAGTAGTTTCAGGTCGAAGGGTGGCATACACCACTATCAGCATGAGAGTAACTTATGACACTTTGCATAACATTCTATGTAGTACTCTCATAGTGGGTCAATCCATTATAAATATTACTCCTAATATTCATACCTATGTCAAGACTTGATAACTCCTTATCCATGATCCATCAGATGTGATCATCAGTCTATTTACATAATAGTCTTAATGATTTAAGGCTATCCCATTTCACATTAAAGCTAGACTATGGATGCTTTAAGAATAGTGTCCTTATGTTTAATGTAATCTCATGATTTAAGTCACATTTAATATTTCATTGAACGAACTAGATATTCTAGGGACTTTATCATTTTGGAAAAACAAACATAATAAAGAAATTCCTTTTATTATTAATAAATAATTCGATACAAGTACCAAAAGTATTGGCCTCTAGGGCTTACACCAACAATCTACCACTAACACTAGAGCCAATCAGGCATACCTCTAATACCCATAGATCTAGTATGGCCATCATGCTTCTATTGCGCAAGAGGTTTTGTACGTGGGTCAGTGTAGGTACTCTGCATATCTTCACATCTCCACGATCTATTATCTCTCGAATGATATGATAACACTTAAGTATGTGTTTGGATCGTTGGTGAGATCTAAGCTCATTAGCTTGTGCGATGGCACCATTGTTATCACAATAAAGATCAATGGGATCCACAATACTAGGGATTATGACAAGTTCACTAATGAAATTCTTGATCCAAACAACTTCCTTTTCTACATTTGATGCAACAATATAGTCGGCTTCGATTGTAGAATCATCAATTGTTTCTTGCTTTGAACGTTTCCAACTTACAACGCCACCATTTAGGCCGAACACATAACCATATTGCAATCTAAAGTCATCCTTATCTGTCTAGAAGTTAGCATCGTTGTAACCAATTACGGCGAGCTCTTTCTGACCTCCATATATCAAGAATGTATCCTTAGTCCTTTTCAAGTACTTAAGGATATTCTTAACAGCTACGCAATAGGCATCACCAGGATCAAATTGGCACCTACTCGTTGCACTTAAAGCATGCGAGACATCTAGTAGAGTACATAATAAGGCATACATGATAGATCCTATTGAAAATGCATATGGAATCTTATTCATGTGATCCCTTTCTTCCTTAGTTGAAGGGGATTGTTTTTTTGATAGACACATGCCATGTTGCATAGGTATGAACCCTTTCTTGGAATCATGCCTATTAAAGCATCTCAACACTTTGTCTATGTATGTACTTTGACTGAGGACAATCATTTTTTGTGATCTATCTCTATAGATCCTGAATCCTAATATATAGGCTGCTTCACCAAGGTCCTTCATAGAAAAGCATTTCCCTAGCCAAGTTTTTACTTATTGCAAGGTAGGGATATCATTTCCAATGAGTAATATGTTATCTACATATAATACCAGGAAAAAAATCATGCTCCCACTAATCTTCTTGTAGACATAAGGCTCATCTTCATTCTTTATGAATCCATACTTTTTACAGTTTCATCAAAACAAAGATTCCAACTTCTGGAAGCTTGCTTCAATCATAGATTGATTGCTGTAACTTATATATCTTTTAGGCTTCTTCAGGTATGTCTAATCCAACAGATTGTGTCATGTACACATCCTCAAGAAGATTCCCATTAAGGAAAGCAGTCTTGACATCCATATACGATATTTCATAATCATGATATGCAAAGATAATAAGTAAAATCCGAACATATTTAAGCATTGCAACTAGTGAAAAGGTTTCATCATAGTCTATCCCATGAATTTGTTTATAACCTTTATCAACCAGTCTTTCCTTATAGGTATGTACCATACCATCCATGTTAGCCTTCTTTTTAAAGACCCACTTGCATTCTATAGGATTAAATCCTATAGGAGGCTCTACCAAGGTCCAACCTTGGTTTGTGTACATGAAATCCATTTCAGATTTCATGGCTTCTAGCCACTTATCAGACTCAGGACTATTTATGGCCTCTTGTTAGGTTACAAGCTCATCTTGATCCATGAGTAATACATCACCTTGATCAGTTATGAAATATCCATATCTCTATGGTTGGTAATGTATCTTGCTAGTCTTACGCTGGTTTTGTTCTACTTGAGTAGGCTGCTCTTCCACAACTATTTGTGATTCCTGCTCTAATTCCTCCATAGGTGTATCAATGCTTTGTGATTCTTGAATTTCTTCATGCTCTACTTTCCTCCCACTAATTCCTTTGGAAATAAAGTCCATTTCCAAGAAGATTCTAGTTTGAGCGACAAACACTTTGCCCTCAGAAGGATTGTAGAATTAATATCCTCTTGTTTCTTTAGGATACCCCACAAATAAGCATTTGTCATATTTGGGCTCAAGCTTAGTCGAAACTTGTCTTTTCACATAAACTTCACAACCCCAAATATTCATGTAAGACACATATGGTTTCTTGCCACTCCATATCTCATATGGTGTATTTTCTACCTTTTTGGATGGAACACGGTTAAGTGTGTAAGCTTCTATCAGTAGTGCATGTCCCCAAAAGGAGTTTGGAAGATTAGCGTGACTCATCATGGATCGAACCATGTCTAACAAGGTTCGATTTCTTCTCTCAAACACACCATTCCATTATGGTGTTCTAGGAGGAGTCAGTTGAGGTAGATTCCCACACTCTTTTAAATGGTCATCAAACTCTAGGCTTAAATATTCACCACCTCAATCTGATCAAAAAGTTTTAATATTATTACCTAATTAGTTTTGTACTTCATTCTTGAACTTCTTGAACTTTTCAAAGGATTCAGATTTGTGTTTCATTAGATACACATATCCATATCTACTGAAATCATCAGTAAATGTGATGAAGTATTGAAAAGCTCCCCTGGCTGGTATGTTCAGCGGTCTACATACATCAGTATGTATGAGGGCCAAAAAATCATTTTACCTTTCACCTTTTCTTGTGAATGGGGTATTTGTCATCTTTCCAATTAAACAAGATCTGCATGTATCATATGATTCATAATCAAAAGAATCCAATAGTCCATCTTTATGGAGTTTGGAGATATGCCTCTCATTTATATGACCTAAGCGACAATGCTAAATGTAACTTGGATTTAACTCATTAGGTTTCATCCTTTTTGTATTAATGTTATAAATTGGCATTTCAAGATCAAGTATATACAATCCATTGTTCATTTGTGCATTAGCATAGAATATATCATTTAAATAAATAGAGCAAAAATTGTTCTTTATTATAAATGAAAAACCAAACTTGTCCAAACAAGAAACAAAAATAATATTCCTACTAATTACAGGTACATAATAACAGTTCTCTAACTGAATTATTAAACCAATAGGTAAAGTCAAATCATAAATTCCTACAGCTAAAGCAACAACCTTTGCTCCATTGCTAACTCGTAGGTCAACTTCACCTTTTTCCAAATCTCAACTTCTTTTTAGTCCATGCACATTGGTAAAAATGTAAGAACCACATCCAGTATCTAATATCAATGATGTAGAAGTAGATAAATTAATTTCTATAACAAAAATACCTAAAGTTGAAGTCTCCACTCCATTCTTCTTATCTTCTAGGTACTTTGGGCAGTTTCTCTTCCAGTGTCTGGTCTTACCGCAATAGAAGCAAGTGATCTCCTTAGATATGCCTCCACTAGGCTTCAAAGCAGGTGAAATATGTTTGGGTTTGGCAATTTCCTTTCCTTTCCATTCACCACCCTGCTTGGTGGGCCTTTTGTTATGTTTCTTTCCATTACTGACCATCATAATGTATTTCCCTTTTGACTTTAGATTTTGCTCAACAGTTCTTAACATGCTTAGAAATTCAGGAAGAGATTTGTCCATATCATTCATGTTGAAATTAAGGATAAATTGACCGAAACTCTCCGGCAACGATTGCAGGATCAAATCAGTTGCAAGCTCCTTTTTTAGGGGAAAACCCAATCTTTCAAGATTCTCCACATACCCAATCATCTTGAGTACAGGGGACCTTCTGGGCTTCCCTCAGCTAGCTTGGATTGGAAAAGGGATTTTAAAACTTCAAACCTCTCATGCCTTGCCTACTCTTGATAGAGCATCTTCAGATGTTCAATCATATCGAATGTTGCCATGTTTTTATGTTGCTTTTGCAATTCAGAGTTCATGGTAGCCAGCATGAGGCAAGCAGTTTCATTGGCATCATCGACATGCTTTTTATAAGCATCACTTTCAGCCTTAGGAGCAGAACTAGGAGGTTCCTCATCAGGAACATGTTCTATAAGACATACAACTCTTTGTCATGTTTGAGGACAATCCTCAGATTTCGGTGCCAATCTAGAAAATGTGTCCCAAACAACTTTTCCTTATCAAGGATTGATTGCAAAATGTTATTATATGTGTTTGTTGTCATGGTAATCTACAAAAGAGAATGTAAAGATATAAGTACTAACTATTTAGGTAGTAACTCCATCCAATTGTATCCAATACAATTCTCAAATATTTAAGTTGGATGAATAACTCTTTATTCCAATCCATCATATGGATCATTCCCAACTCTTGCTTCTAAACGTATATAATATTATTATATTTTGTTCATTAAGTTTGACTCATTGTTTTAGAAATTGGATATTACATTTATCCCATTGCACCTTACTAGTATAGAACATGCACCTCGCGTTAGGCGAAACCTACAATATTCGATACTAGTCTTGATGAGTTTTAAAACTTGGAAAGCAAAAACTTAATATTAGTTTTGAAGGAATTTTTATTAGTTTGATCTCACAGCTTATTTATCATATAAATCGTTCCTCACACATGCATCAACATACATACAATATATATCAACTTACATACAAATGAAACAGTTATTGCCCCTACCACAATTGTTCTCCCAAGTCAATGAGAGAACTTAAGCTAAACCTAATAAAGATCTTCACTTCTCCAAGCAAGATCTCCAAGGTTGTCCTTCTTTTTTTTGTAGTCTTCTCTTTCTTCATAATAACATATTACATAAAGGAAACTCGTTTTACATACGAGGGAGTGAGATGAGAAAAGAAGTTACATGATGAGAATAAGAGAGAGGCACGACACGCAGGCCATATTTATAAAATCCAAAACAAAGAAAAATAAACTAAGGCCATAACTGATCACCACAAGAAAAATAATAAACAAATTTTATTATTAATTTAAATCATGTTAATTAAATAAATCAAATTGAATTTTCGGCAAATGCATAACCTAAAGCGCATGTGACGAGTCTAACCGTTACACTAACAACCCATGACAATCGTCACAAATTATATGCTGATCGTTACCCTTTCAAAACCTTGTGACGATCGTCACCATTAAGTCTGTGACGACCGTCACACTTAAGTCTATAACTACGTGACTTTTACCGTAGACCTCATTGATGACGCAACCCTCGTACTGTCATAAACCCTAATGCAACAATTTCATACCATCAAATCACCATGATTAATAATTCATTATGATTGATTCGTATGCCATTGTTTCACCATACTAAAGTCGAATTCCGAAGCAGATGACCACAAATCACTCAAACGAATGATAATCATTACGTGTTTTGAACTGACGAAATAAAATAGTATATCCAATATACCATCTTTGCATCAAAGTTAATCATATCACATATGAATTAGATCAATCATATATGTGTAACTTATAGACGATTGACATATCGTTGTTTCACCATACTATTCTCGGATTCCGAAGCATAATCAATATCAACCATCCAAACCGTACACAGTCTGATGCCAAAAATTCAATATCCGTATTGATTTAATTTTTATGTGTTTTAATCCAATTTAAACAAAAATAGCAGAAAATAAACAATTACTAGATCATGGTTTCGTAAGAGGCTCTGATACCACTGAAAGGAAATTAGCGATTTAAACGCAGCGGAAAACAAAAATTTCCTTTTGGAGATCCTTATGAAAGGTCATTATCTGTGATAGAAAGGTTACCAATTGTGGCGATGAAAACTTTGAATCCAAATCGATGAATAGTCACGAGCATTGTATGATGAACAATGCCTTTACTCAGTCCTCACAAACAACTTCCTTCAGTCACAGTGCTAGCTGATTAGATTGAAGGTTTTTGAGAGAGGGAGAGAAATAAAATAATACGACCAGGGTTTCAACAACAACAATAACTTTTGAGCTTCTTCACAAAGTTTTAATTTATAGAACTACTTATGTGAGCTTCAAGCTAAAAACCCAACTCAATAATAATAATATTATATTATTATAATAACTATTATTTTAATAAACATAATTTTTTAATTATTATATTTTATAACTATTATAAAATTAATAATAATAATTATTATATCATATGTTAGTTAAGAACATGGTACCTTACCATATTATTTTTTCATTCTAGTGCACCGTACCTTACTGTGTACCTTATTTATTCTACCCATTCTCTAACTATCCTTATGTGTGTGACCCTATAGGATTTTGCGACGTTGAAAATTATATTAAATCATGTATATAACATAATAAACAGTGATCGGTATCTAGCAACACATCACTGCTACCAAAGTCATAAAATTGTCATGTGATCTGACAAAACCTTTTATGATAGTACTTGTGTGTATAATTACCCTTTTAACCTCATGTCTATATTGAACATAAGGCATATACCGTGTTATCCTTGTCCAGTTCAATATTGGGCCCTTAGACATTTATCCTATTATGCAGGATGAGCAAATTCCATCTAGACTACTCATGTCCCTCAATATGTTTTGTGAAGTAATCATCAACTGTCTTTATGATCATCCAATTACAGACAATGTTTGATCAATAATAAAGTACTTGACTCTACATCTAGCGTCCATAGTAGTTTCAGGTCGAATGGTGACATACACCACTATCACCATGGGAGTAACTAATGACACTTTGCATAACATTCTATGTACTACTCTCATAGTGGGTCAATCCAGTATAAATATTACTCCTAATATCCATACCTATGTCAAGACTTTATAATTCTTTATCCATGATCCATGAGATATGATCATCAATCTATCTACATAATAGTCTTAATGCTTTAAGGCTATCCAATTTCACATTAAAGCTCGACTATGGATGCTTTAAGAATAATGTCCTTATGTTTAATGGAATCTCATGATTTAAGTCACACTTAATATTTCATTAAACGAACTAGCTATTCTAGGGAGTTTATCATTTTGTAAAAACAAACATAATAAAAAAATATATTTTGTTATTAATAAATAATTCGATACAAGTACCAAAATTATTGGCCTATAAGGCTTACACCAACAAATATACCTAATTGTTCTTTAAATATTTTGTTAACATCAAAATTAAGAGATATGGGACAAACAAATTTTGTTCCAATAGATTCCACAACCTAAGAAAGGAAATTCACTATTAGTAGTTTAATAAAATTAGTCTTACAAGCAACAACAAACCATATGTTGTTCAATGCCTTTTCCTCACACTACCCAATAACTTTCTATCTAGAACCTCCCCTTAATATGCGAACCTACTGACTTTCTTCTCAATCACACAACCTATGATTTGAGATTACAACTCATAGAGGTGTACATACAACAATAACAAGGACTCAAAAATAAATCCCCGAATCAATGTAGGTTTTGAGCTCCTTATATAACATAATAACTCTGGGCTTTTCTTCATGGATTTGAGATTTGATTTCTTCTAGAATTAATGCATAATCTACTGGATATTTGATTTATTCCTTGAATATCTCCAACAAGATATGATTTGTTTTAATTCAAATTCAAATTTAAATCTTCATTTAAATCCGAATCAACCTTCATCCAATTGTAAAAAAAACATCTAATCATATTGCTAAGTCGATTAATAATAAAATATAACTAAATCTTAAAAGATTCATTCAAAATGCAACAATTTGGTACATGTTGAGCAAGACCCAAATGTCGTACCAATATGCTGGAGCATCTCCCCCAGAATGTGTCTCTTTTACAACTTGTTCTGGACTGGGCCTATGCAGTGTGTGTCGGGTAGAGGCCCAGTCCGTCGGGCACGACCTATGGCTAGCTACATAGGGACGTGTGGAGAACCATACTTTGGATTGGGCCAACACTGTATATGTCGGGCACATGCCAAGTCCGTCGGGCACGTGCTCATGGCCTAATTCATAGGGATGTGGGGAGAGCATCTCCCCCACGTGCTCTACTCAGTCAACTGCCCATATTATTTTCTCCTTATATTACGGGGAAGTTGGACCAAGAGCAATACCACATGCTAGGTATTATCTACTCCTACGCAATCCTTGGCAGTTCTTCCTTGGGCCTAGAAAATCCAGCCCATGAGAAGAATCTTGGCTCAACGCTGGGGGCACACTATAAATACCCTCTTACACTAGAGGGTCAGGTATTATAATTCTCTTACTTACTACCTTATGTACTTGCACTCCAAACTTTTTTCTCACTTTGACATTGGAGTACCTTGCAGTTATACCCCCATCCATTCCTCCACCGTAGCCGTTCATCACTGGAAGGTTCCTCCTAATCAGGACCAGATCAGTGGCGCCGTCTGTGGTAAAGTAAAACTTCTCCCCGTCTTTTTAAACGAAGGGCCAAAACTCCACCCCGTCTCTTTCAACTGTAACACCCCATTTTTAATATTTATTTCTCGGGTATTTTTGGTGCTTTGTTGGCCTTGTTAAAAGTGTATGTCTTGTTGTGTTGCTGTCGTTTCCAAGTGGGACGAGTAGAATTGTGGTGCGTTTAGTAATAGCGAGTGTGTGGATACTAATAATAATACCATTTAATCATCATTTCTGTTATTATTATTTTTATGCAAATAATAGTAGTTATATTAGAATTACAATTATTATTATTATTAATATTATTTGGTTTAATTAATAGTAAGGGCGATTTAGTAAAATTTGATGGTGAGAGTTTTTAGAGAGAGGTTAAAACTAATCAGAAAATTAGTGGGGTATAACACGGTGGGAGAACTGATTTGGTCGTTTTTTGTTTACAAAAACTATGTTGCGGATAGCAAAAGTCGCCACCAACTTTTATTTTATCCAATAAAGAAAGGAATAAAAGAACAGGAAATACCTTTAAAAAAGATTTAAGTTCGGGGGGTAAGTTATACAAAGGGAAGGTGTTAGCACCCTTTGTATCCATGGTTATCCATGGGATCTTAACTGCTTAGCTCACTTTACTTTTGTTTGAAAAATAGTGGTGGTCTATTTAGAAAAATATTTTAGAAGTCTTTAACTTTGTAATGATCCTCGTATGGATGTATACAAAGTTTTTAGTTTAAAAATATTTGAAAATATTTGAAATGATGACTTTCACCTCATAATCTTGATGTTGACCAAAAATATTGAAGTTTGACTGTATGTTGACCATAGTTGACTTTTTAACCAAGTTAACTGATTTTTAATCATCTGAGCATCTGACTGACCAAACTTGTAGGGTAAGCCTTGAAACTTGACATGAGTATCCTTTAAAGTATATAGGACACCATGAAGTCCACTTGAGGCTTTAGAAATCCAATTTGCCTTGAGAAACTCAAAACCCTAATTAAGGTCCATTGTTTAGGATGAGGCTTTGTCTGATGAAACCTTGAATCCCTTTTGAGCAATTGAGAATCTTGTGAACATTAGAAGAAATTTTGAGACATATTGTCTTGAATATGTGAGGGAAAATTTTGGGGTACAACAGCTGCCCCTGTTCAATTTTCTGAAACCTGAGGAGTTAGATTGACATGTACACCATTCGTAACCTGGAGGTGGAAGAGGATTGAACACTTAAGCCTAAACATTTGCACTCGTCGGTGCACAAAGTAATACTATTGGTTGATTGTATTGATTGAATGGGCTTAAATATGCCATTCGGAGTGATTGATGATGGGCTTGTAGATGCCATCCAAAGTATCTGTTGCTAGGAGTATCAGAATGTGTCTACGTTTGACTCTATCTGAATATTACTTTGGAATAAGTATCAGCACTAGATCTTCATCTCGATCGTCTCTGAACTTTCACTGGAGAATACCCGTACTAAGTATTATAACTATATCTTAATTTTGATCGTCTTTAAATTGTCTCTGGGGAAGGAATACCCTGAACTAAGTATCAGAACTAGATCATCGTCTCGATCATCTCTGAACTGTCTTGGGAAAATATCACAACTAAGTATCAGAATTAGATCTTCGTTTTGACCGTCTCTGTACTCTCTCTGGAAAGAAAAATATCCTGAACTAAGTATAAGAACTAGATCTTAGTCTCGATCGTCTCTGAATTGTCTCGGGAAAATATCAGAACTAAGTATCAGAACTAGATCTTCGTCTTGATCATCTTTGTACTGTCTCTGGAAAAATATCATGAACTAAGTATCAGAACTAGATCTTCGTCTTGATCGTCTCTGAACTGTCTCGGGAAAATACCAAAACTAAGTATCATAACTAGATCTTTGTCTTGATCGTCTCTAAACTGTCTCTAGGAAAATTATCCTAAACTAAGTATCAGAACTAGATCACTTCGTCTTGATCGTCTCTGTACTGTCTCTAGGAGTCGACAATGTTCCTCTGATCACAAACTATCCTGAAAAGGCAAAGTTAGTTTTATGCGAGGTCATTTGATGTATGCATGACATGACGTTCTTAACGTAGATGAGAATGGCGTATGCACTATGGATGTGTATGCCATAATATGCTGTGAATGATGTAATGATGAATTATGTAGTTGAAGCACATTAGTAGCTTCGTATAAAAAAATGCTAGCTAGGGAAATAAATCCCGACTCGTTACTGAGGAGTATGAAGACATCGTTCCCATCTTGTTTCAGAATATTGTACTTAGGATTTTACGACTTCCGTTCGTCGTACTTTTTATTGAAAGATTAAATTCCTGTAATGTCTAGGCTCATACCGCTCAAATGAAGCATTTTTGGCCTTGGCTTGTGAGACACAAAGTTGTAGGGACCTGAATTTCCTTCAAATTGAGCTTTGTATGGGAAATGTTTGATGAATCATGTGAAAGTTATGGCTGGTCAAAGTACAATTGACTTTTCCTGCACAAACACTAATTTAGTAACTCCCGATTCTTGATGATTATTAGGTTTCCTTGATGAATCATGATCAACCCTTGATAAAATGATGAATTTCACCTCATATTCTTGATGTTAACCAAAAATATTGAAGTTTGACTATATGTTGACCATAGTTGACTCTTTAACCAAGTTAACTGATTTTAAATCATCTGAGCATCTGACTGACCAAACTTGTAGGGTAAGCCTTGAAACTTGACATGAGGATCCTTTAAAGTATATGGGATACCATGAAGTCCACTTGAGGATTTAGAAGTCCAATTTTCCTTGAGAAACTCAAAACCCTAATTTAAGGTCCATTGTTTAGGAGGAGGCTTTGTCTGATGAAACCTTGAATCCCTTTTGAGCAATTGAGAATCTTGTGACCATTAGAAGACCTCTTGAGACATATTGTCTTGAAGATGTGAGGGCTAATATTGGGGTACAACATGGGGAATTATTCGTTTAATCTTGTGAAATAACCAAGGAGATCTAGGAAGAGGAAGAACACCTAGGGCATCTCCATAACCAGATTTTACAGGAAATTCGTTTGATTTCAAGGTAAGGGGGAGAAAGGAATTTTGAATAGGTGATCTAACATGATGGGGTAGTGAGGGTTCCTTTCCACATAGGATTTTCTGTTGTTTTTATGAATCTGTGATGAATACATGAGTATATGATTATGGTTTCAAATCTGTGAATGTGACTGTTTGATTTTGATGAATTTTTTTATGAAATATTGTTGTTATTATCCTGGTAATTGGCTTGAGATGAAACGTGAAGAAGTTACATAAATGAAGGAAGAGAAAAGGAAACAGAGACGTGAAATTTGGATGTGGGATGGCCGTCCCTTAAGCCAGACGATCGTCTGGGATTATTGAAGACCGTCATATCACTAGGACAACCATCACAGATGTGACGATGGTCACCCAGTTGTGACGATAGTCACACGGGTCTGGGAGGATTTTGGTTGTTTTTAGGGCCTGTTTCCTGTGTCTGAGATATTGTTTGATCATGTCCCTTTCATAGTAGCATAAATTAAGCCGAGGAATACCAATTAAAGTAGCAGTAGGCTTGTTAATAAGAGACAGAAGATTAATAACTAATGTTAGGGATGAGTCAGTAGAAGAAAATTAAGTAACAGTAAGGTAACATTAGTAACAAGTGTTGATAAGTTCCTTATTACGAGGATGCGAGAATTGGACAAGTATGGTAATAATCTAGTAGTGAGTAGTATTAACAGAGCATGTTAATTAGTCTAATTAATTAGTTTAACTGGGACTATCTAGGTGAAATTGTAGTATAATTGTTTCCCCTGAGTTGTATTGGTTTGCTGCAAGTTGTAAAGTTGTTGGGTGTGGTTATGTTGTATATTAATCAGATGGACCGTGTAGATGTATAATATGGTGGTCATACATGTTGTATGCATATTCATGGTCTTGCATACATTGTTATGTTATTGTTAAAATGATCGTTGTTGGATGGGTGTATGCGATTCATCCGTACTCCGTTATGGAAAATGGTGGGATAATCATTGTCGGAGGGGCGTATGTGATTTATCCGTGTTTGATTGAATGAACAAGAACTGGTACCACATGCATTGTGTCATTTTTGGGTCAAATTTCATAATTTTTGATGTTTTCTTTGTTGCATGATTATTGGTGTGAATTATTGTGTATGTTATTGTGAGTGAGAAACTACCCTTAAAGATGTTTTATGCACCGTTATTATTTGAATTTGTTTCTCACCTCTTTGTCCTTTGTTGTGGTGTTTGTGCTTATTTGGAAGTACATATAATCCAGGTACTTGAGAGTGCGTGGAAGTGTGTTGCTTGTTCGAGTCTTAGAATCATCTGATACATAACACGAGACGGGGATATTTTGTCGCTTATTTACCTTTGTTACGTATTTTTAAACCTTGATGGAACCTTTATAAACCAGAACACTTGAAGATATATTGATGTTATCGGCATGTTGCCTAAGTTGAACAAATTATATTTTACTGCTGTTTTTAATAAATAATTTTATGATGGTTAGTATTGTTGAAATGTGGAAACAGAGTGTCGTGCTGAATCTCCTTGGCAGAGGCTTCTCCGATCACGTAGCCCCTCTCTTCGTAGGCGTGGACACGAACCTCAATTGGAAATTACTCAGTCGGAAGCCACCAAAAAGCGCAGGCGTTCCCCTCCTCGTCGGGGACGACACTCCCGAGATCCCAAGAAAAACAAAGCCAAAGGACGCTCGAGCCATCCAACGGCCAGCCAAGGGTATCTCCCCGCCGAGACCAGAGTCCCGGAAACGAGGATTACTCACCCCTGAGGAGCGACAAGGATGACCTTTGTTGTCCACTTTCTCGGTCCATCATGGAGACCCAACTCCCAGCGGGCATGGATAAGCCCCCAACCTTACAACGTACAACGAGACTACTGACCCCGACGATCACGTCGACAAGATCAACACCATGCTAGATTACCACAATGACATAGGGGAAATGTCAACTGTAGGTTGTTCTCCACGACCCTCAGAAAGGGAGCCATGGCATGGTACAAAAGCATGGCCCTCAAATCCATCACCTTTTGGAGAAGCCCGAGGTCAGTGTTCACAAGGCCCTTCGCAACCTCTCGACGCCACCCTAAAACAGAGGCTACGCTTGAGGCCATCATTTAGGGGAAAAACAAAACGCTATGTTCTTACATCGAGCGATTCAACCATGAGGTCGTCGAGGTGGTTACAACTGACTATATGAAGAAGTATCTCCTTGAAAAAGGACTCCTCCCCGGTAGTGAATTCAACAGGGCAGTAGGGATCGAGCTTCCCTGCTCTCTAGATGCGCTTATACACAAAGCTCAAGCGTACATCAGGTACGAAGAAAAATAATTCGCCCACAATGTTAGGAGCAATCGTAGTCAAGAAGACACAAAAAACCTCAAGCAGGAAGACTATACTGCTCCTCACCGCACCCGGTAAAGGCAAAAAGACAACAAACCTCGCGAGGTCCATGAAGGAAGAGGGCTAACCAAACATCAATTACACACTGTTGACCGCTCCCTAAGAGTGTATCCTTACTAAATGCGTCAATTCGGAGTTCAAGCAGGGCAGGGTAATGTTCCCCAAACTAACAACACCTAAGCCCCACACTGATAAATCCAAGTATTGCCACTTTCACAGAAGTCATGGACACGTAATCGAGGACTACATCTACCTGAATAATGCCATCGAAATACTGATCAAATAGTGCCAACTCAAATAGTACACCAAGAGGACCGAACCTCCCCGACACGAAGACCAGGGGGCGAAGAGAAGCCGCGAGGACACCCCGTCGGACGGTTCTCCTTTCCCTGTGGACCTTTGCGTGTCTCGTCCTGAAGACTTTCACCTCCTTGATACACATGCATAAGGGGTATCTAACTGCCCACATCCCCTAGGAAATCCTCCCAACAACCTTGGTTATCTCCGGGGGCAAGATGAACAATGAGAACACCGCAATTTCAGTAAAAGCTAAATTTGACGAGCTCATGCTGACCACCCCGACTAGCTAGCAACTCTCACCAAATCTCAACGGAAATCCAACCCCATCTCTTTGTACCTCTATGTAACACCCCAAAATTTGCCCTCTTATTTATTATCGACCTCGAGCAGTGTACGCTTCATTCTTGCATCATTCTGCATATCATTGCATCGCATTCGAAAATTAAATAAATAAATCATCATCCTTTGCATACGCATAAGGTGTGTGGCTTGCCAAGCATTGGAGTTCAAGAGAAAAAATAGTATCCCAAAAATAATCCAAACCACTTCCTAGCCAACCAACCAAAAAGGGAGATTTCACCCTTTTCCTTCCCTTTTCTTTCCACTTTCCTTCCACATTTCCTTTCATCCTTTCCCTCTTATTTTTCCACTTCAATTCCACTCCATTTCCCTTGGATGTTTCTACCATGTTCTACCATCTTCTAGAGTGTTCCAAGGAATATTCCAAGGAATATGAATATTCCAAGGAATATTCCCTTTTCCAACCCTAACCCTAACTAACTACCAAACCATAATTTTGGATCCCAAGCCTAATTTTTGGGCCCCAAACCTAATTCCATTTCAAAACCTAGCTCCAAGCCTAGCCTCTATACATTCATTAATCACTTCAATGCAAGGGGTTCCCACAATTTTCCAACTTTTCACTCTTTCACAATCACTTTTTTTCTCTCGCTTTTCCTCCATTTCCATTTTCACCAAAGCTTTTTTGAATAAGCTCTTCATGTTTCACATTGAAACTTGAAGATCTTGAAGCTTAAGCCTCCAACCTCCATTGATTGTGGATTGTAGAAGAAGAAGCTAGTGGTTTTTGGTGAAGGTTTCGACTTATCGGAAGCACGCGAAGGTTTAAGCATCAAGAACGCATTTATTTTGCGGATTCACGGTTTCCTTGGTTTTCTCTTCGATCAAGCTCCGATTCTTGCAACATTCACCGAAGCACTTCTCCGCTTCGTAGGTTGGTGATCTAAATCACTTTTCCTTTAAGTTATTCTCTTCATCTCGCTATTTCGGCATTCTTTAAGTGCTTTTCGTATTGCTTATGTTTGATTATGTGTTCGTTAAGTTTTGCTTGCGATTTGTGGTTTTTGATGGATTAGAAGTTAGGTTGTAGCTTGTTATAGATTCTAGCATGTGTTAATAAGCCCTAATTGAGTAGAAATTCATGTTAGCATGATTAGGTGGGGATAAGGGTTGTTTAGAAGGAAGATTGTGGCCAAAAGCACTTATTTCAAAAGCTTTTTCTACTTTCTGTTCAGCGTTAACTGGTTAACGCATTTGGTTAACCGGTTAACGCATGCGTTTTTGGCCATTTTTAGTGCTATCCAGGGTCCGTTAACGGATTAACCGGTTAATGCTGTTCATTTTTGTATTTTTAGCTTATTTTCTTGCTCTATCTTGCTTCCTAGTGCTTCTATGGTTCATGTATGTTTAGGTATTGATTTTAGGGAATTTTTGAGTCTATTTCCAGTAGCCAATTCATTTGTTTCGAGTCGTTTCGACATGATTCTGTTCACTTTTCTATGTTTTGTGTTAAATGTGCAAATGTGCTATAAGTGATTCTTGATGTTGTTTTGCTACACTTTAATCATTTGTTTCACGTGTTAATTGCTTGCTTAAATTCAACATATGCTTCATGATTATTGTCATTGCTTGCTTGATTGATAAAGTGATTAAATACCATGTTGATTTTTGCCAAAAGTGATTAAATACTTCACATGTTCATGCAAGTTTCTTGTGCTTAATTGATCATATCTTAACATGAGTTCAATTCTGATTTCTATGCCATGCATGTGTAACAATTGATGCTTGTAGTGATACTTGTTCAATCCCATGATAAAATGCTCATTTGTGCAACATGAAAAAGTATGTTTGTTCTTGATTGATCATTGTCATTTTTAATCAAATAAATGATGTAAATAAATTCACATGTTTGAGTTCATTTTGTGATGCATGTAGATTCATGTTAAGTGACATTAATGTGTTGATTATCATTCACTTTGTGCACATAAATAAAAATGATCAAATATGTCCCATGTTTTCGTAGCTGTTTGTTAATATAGGTGCTGTATAATACATGTGGTTTATTATGTTTGTATGCTATATGTGACTTTCTACACCTACCTTTTCATGCTGCATGCTGGCTGTAAAAAACAGCTTTGTATTATGCATTGTTTCCATAGCTGTTTGTGTATTAGGGGCTGTAATAGGTGCTGAATTTTTGTTTTAGCATTTTTTTTAGTTCTCTAGAATTAAGAGAGTCATTAGGATTTAATTAGGGTATGTTTTCCTTGTTATTTTAAATAAAAAAATGCACATTAACCTTTGTTTTGTAGAGGGGAAGATTGAGGTAAGTTTCCTTACCTTATCCTTTATTTTATCTTTATGCATTTTCTTTATGCATTTAATTCATTTCCTTCTTTTCATACTTGTGTTTGGTAGGATTTCCCCCTCTTTTGTAGAATCAATTTAACTTTTCTAGGAAGTAATTTGCATTCTATTTCTTTTTCCTTAGGATTAGAAAACCCCACTAACCATTAGGATCTCCCTTTTGTGCATAATAAATAACTTAGGGTTGATCTTAGTCCCCCTTAGTTTTTGTCCTTTTCCGACTTGAGTCATTCTTTCTCATCTCATAAAGAAAAACAATAAAATACTAAATAAAGGTTGAATGTTCTTATACGCCATGAGACTTTGTTGCAGAGTTCTTATACACGTCCTGTTTCGGGGCGAGGTGTAAGTCCCTACCACGATGGATAAGTATTAGTATGGGAATGTTCACAAACAAACTCCAAAACACTTCTCATAAAAGACAATCAATAAAGACATCGCGTCTTCTCTTCTCATCTCCTAATCTTTGCGGACGAATGCGACTTGTCTCGACAGTTCAAACAGCGATACGGTAAACACCCTCGAGTCAGAGCCGGTAACACCTGAGCTAGAGCTATGGCAACGTCATCTTAAAAAACACAAGCAAATAGTTCCCGCCTTACTGAGGCGAACTACGTCGACTCTGATCATCATTATCCCGATGAGGTACGTAGGCAGCGGGGTAGGGCCCGTTCGAGCACATTCCTTATTTTCCCTACATTTTCCCCTTCTCTTTCCATTTTTTCAAGTCCATTTTCCCATTCCAGTTCCATGCCAGTAGCAGTAGTTTTATTCAGCAGCATTCTTATTCCTCACCCTTTGAAACAAACAAACAAGCGTGGATCCCGTCGGGTACGGCGGACGGTCTGGGGTGCTAATACCTTCCCAGGTCGTAACCGACTCCCGAACCCAGATCTTTGGTTCGCAAGGCCTCGTCCTTTCCTTCTTCCTCAGGTTTGTGCAACATTACCTTTCCCATTCCTTCGGGATAAAAATGGCTGGCTGGCGACTCTACCTTTTCCGCGCCACTTTCGCGTTTGTACTAGGATGAAAATCCCAGGAGCGACACTCGAGGAACTTACTGGAGGATCTCCCAACTCGAGTATCTAGTTGCTGATAAGGGAAAAAATGGCCCGCTTCGACGTCCTCCGCATCCTGGTCGACCAGGGCAGCTCCGTCGACATCATGTATGCCCACCTGTTCAAAACCCTCAGGCTCGACAAAAAAAACTTGTCCACGTACGTCGAATCTGACCTTCAGAGATTCAACGGGGCCACCACAAGGCCATGGGTACATGTATAGCTCCTCATTTTGTTTGGAGAAAATGAGACAGCCAGAGAAGTCAAAATCCAGTTCTTGGTGATTGAATTCCCTTCACTATACAACTGAATTCTTGGCAGACTAACTCTAGCCGAGCTAACCACAATACCCTCGATGGTCCACTTGAAGATGGAATAATACACCAAGTTGGGTTGCGTAGTCACATTGCACGGGGACATAGAGGCAACCCAAAGATGCTTTGACACAACAGTCAAAGGATAAGTTGTTATCAATGCCTCCAAAGGGAACAAGAAACCCCGGGTCAAAGAGCGACAACCCTCTCCACGTATCAACTCCATTGACCTCGACAATAAACTCGGTGAAGACGACACTGAAGACCTTGCCCCCTCTAACGGGCAGACTCCAGTCCATCTAGTGCGCCTGATCCCTGACAGTGGTTTCGAGCTCATCCCTCTAGGAGATGACCTCGATAGAAGTGTGAAGATCGACACCGGTCTCCCGTCGATGACAGGAGGACAACTCGTAACCAGCCTCAGATAGAACACAGACCTATTCGCAGGAGCGTCACCGAAATGCCAAGGCTTGACCCAGAGGTCGCATGCCATCAGCTAGCCATAGATCCGACCATTAAGGTCGTAGAAGAGCGTAGGCGCAAGCAGTCTCCCGAGAAAGTGGAGGCTATCGAGTAGGCTGTAAAAGACATCTTAGAGGCAAATTTTATATATGAACCCCAGTATACAACCTGACTCTTTAATGTAGTATTTGTTAAGAAAAATAATGGAAAATGGCGAATATGCGTTGATTATACCGATCTTAATAGGGCATGTACCAAAGATGCTTTCCCTTTACCTAACATTGATAAATTGGTAGAAAATTTTGCAGGTTTTAAACAATTGTCCTTCATGGATGCATACAGCGGGTACAACCAAATCCCCATGTAGGACACAAATAAACGACACACGACCTTCATGACCCCGACAAGAATTACTTCTATAACTTGATTCCCTTCGGGTTGAAGAATGCTGGAGCTACATACCAACACATAATGAACAAAGTCTTCCGGGGAGAGATTAGAGACATGCTCGAGCTCAACATGGACGACGTGATTATAAAATCCCACGAGGAGCACAACCACGCCTATCACCTCAGGAAGGTTTTCGATCAGGCAAGGAAGTGCAAAATGGGATTTGTTAGTTCTGCTGTTGTGGGTGTTGACATTAATTTTAGTAAAACTAACCTGACAACAAAATATTGGACAAGATGTTCTAACTTGCTGAAGAACAAGTTCTATAGCAGGTTTAATAAGTTGTCAGATAAGAAGTCCTGACATGGCTTCTCAGACATCTATACATATGTAGTTTTAATACTTGGAAGATGCTGATCCAAATGCTGAAACATCTTCAATTGTCATGACATTATTGTTATTTTGTGATGTCAGAGAAAATGTCTTAACAATTGTCTGTCATTTCTGGGCAACTTTGCAGAAAGTTGTGTTTTGATTCTGGAAGTCTTTTAGCATGTGCTTATTTCTATGATTAGTCTGATTGGTGGCCAAAATCAAGGAGGAATTTTATGATTAGCAGAAGTTGTCTTGTTTCATATATTTAAAGATTTTCATATCTTTTAGGTAGTTATTTTTGGAAAGATCTGATGTTTCCATTCTTGTGCCTTTTGGTTTTAGAAGATTTGAAGATCAATTAGTTTTTAATGAAGATCAATTATGACTGCTTTCACTGCTCATATTCACGAAGATCCTTCTCTACTTAAAGTGGTGCAACCCTAATTGAAAGTGACAGAAATTAGAGATTGAGAAAGTTGCGTATTCTGAGTTAGGGTTTTATTTTTGAGTTGTAATTCTGTCCACTCTAAGATTTTAAGCATGAGTGTTTGTTCTTGATTAAAGCTTTTAAGAAAGATCAAGTTGTTTACCTTGGAAGAGTGTTCTTCTATTTTATTATAAGGATTTGTTTGATTATCACAGTGTGTGATTGAGGGGGAGTGAGAGGGGGTTCTCTAATCTAAGGGTTCTTAGATAGAAATTCCATTGGATAGAGATTAAGCGAGAAGTGTAAACTGAGATTGTTTAGGCTTCAAATTGATACTACTGATAGTGGATTTCCTTCATGGCTTGGTAGCCCCCAGAGTAGGTAAGCTTTCACCGAACTGGGTTAGCAATTCCTTGTGTTATTAATGTTGTACTTTATACTGTGTTTATATTGTTATTACTCAAATAGTAATTTCGTGACATCGCCTTCGACATCACGTATCTGATACCAGAATTTCAATTGGTATCAGAGTAGGCATCCTGCTACGTTTCTGGGTGAGATCTAGGGATGATACTTTCTGTTACAATGGACATGGAACTAGGGTTTGTCAATAGACCTCCTATTTTGGATAACACTAATTATGATACCTGGAAAACGCGTATGGTGACTTTTCTAAAAACTATTGATAGCAAAAGCTGGAAAACAATTATCAAAGGTTGGAGACACCCTGTTGCGAAGGACAAAGATGGAAAGGATACAACAGAATTAAAGCCAGAAGAAGACTGGTCTAAGGAAAAAGATGATCTTGCTCTTGCAAACTCTAGGGCCTTGAATGTCTTATTCAATGGAGTGAACAAGAACACTTTCAAATTTTTAAATAATTGTACTGTTGCTAAAGATGCATGGGAGATTTTAAAGAATGCTCATGAAGGAACCTCTAGGGTGAAGATGTCAAGACTTCAACTTCTTACCGTCAAGTTTGAGAACTTGAAGATGAAGGAGGATGAGAGAATTCATGATTTTCACATGAATATTCTTGATATTTCCAATACATATAGTGCCTTGGGAGAGAAGATGTCAGAGGATAAGCTGGTTAGAAATATTCTCAGATCTTGGCCTAAGAATTTTGATATGAAGGTCATAGCTATTGAAGAAGCTCAAGACATCAGCAACATGAAGGTGGAAGAGCTTGTTAGGTCACTTCAAACTTTTGAATTGGCTATCAATGAAATATCTGAAAAGAAGAACAAGAGCTTAGCTTTTATCTCAAATACTAATAATGAAGAGGTTCAATGTGACATGGAGACTGATCCAGGAATTTATAATAAAACTGGGCTTCTTGGGAGGCAAGTCAATAAGGTGCTAAAGTATATGGATAGGAAGTCAAGAACAGATGTTGCGAACATGTCATTCAACATTAGGAAGAACATTGATTTTCAGAGAGAAGCAAGAGTAGAGGAGAAATAAAATAAAGAAAAAGATCTCACTTGCAGATATGATTCTGATGAACGTTCTGATGATGTAGAACTTACTTTTGATAGACTGGTTGCTTCTTACAGAGAATTGTGCCTCAGAAGTGCAAAAGTTTGTCAACAAGGGAAGAAACAAAGAAACTTATAATCCAACTGAAGGCAGAAAAGGAAGAGCGCATGGAAACTATCTCTAAGCTGGAAAATGAAGTGATTGTGCTGAACTCTAAACTTGACAGAATGTCCAAGTGTAACTCCCCAAATTTTATTTAAATATGTTATTCAGAATATTATGTTATGATGTGTGAAGAATAATATATATTGTCAAATATAATTGTGATTGAGAATTATATTGTGGCGGATAATTGTATTATTAGGTGATAAATAAAATAAATGGAATAACATAGAAGATAAGGACAAGGTGGTCAATTGGTAAAAATAATAAGGGTAAAAGTGGAAGGTCATAAGTTGGGTCTTAGGGGTTATGTTGGAAATAAGGAAAAAGCGAAAACATAATCGTGTTTGTGAGAGAACATGGAACGATCGTGAAAGTTGTGAAGAGGGAAGAAGAGGAAAGGGCTTAATCGTGAAGAAGAGTTCGCGAAGAAGAAGAATTTCTCAATGAAACCTAAGGTAAGGGTGGGATTATTCTATCTTAAGGGTTTTATAATTTGAATTGGTTAGGTTGAGGATTAGGAATTGAGGTTGTGGTGGATTGAGGAGGAATTAGGTAAGATTATGTGTTGTTGATAGTTATTAGTGGATAATTGTATGTATTAGATGATGAAATTGATGAATACTATGATTTCTGGTTGTTGTTGGTGTTGGGTATGTTGATTTTTCGTAGTAAGTTTGAGTATAGAAAGCAGAGTTGTGATTTGCAAAATCGCAGAGCTCGCTTAGGGAGCTGGAGCTCGCTTAGCGAGCAGAGTCAGGGAGTTCGTCGCTTAGTGAGCAGTGACCCTCGCTTAGAGAGCCTTGGAGCGTGAAAAATTAATTTTTAATTCCGAAAAATTATTGAAAATTATTTAAATGCTTAGTAATGCTTAAGGATTGATGTGGGTAGCTGGAAGTGGTGAAGGAAGGCTTATACACAAAATTGTATGAATAATTAGTGTAGTTTGGCTAAACATAATCGGTATGTTTGTTGATGTATTTGTTGTGATGAGTAGTATTGTGTTGATATGTTTCATATGCTTATTAATGATATATGAGTATGTGGTAGGTTGTAGTATATGTTTTATTGCGTTGTTGTGGTATGAGTTGAATTATGTGAATATATGTTATGAAATGCATGATAATTGTGATGATAATGATTAGCAGTGTATTGATTGATGTTGCAATAGGTGGTTGTTGTTGTTGATGTTGTATGATGTAGTTATTGTGAGTATGTATGTATGTCATTGATGTTGCATGACATGTTGCATAGTTGAATAACATACCAAGGTGGGGTATATCGTTGTTGTGATGTTGATGCAGTCATGAAATAGGGATCGTATGTGACCATGAAATAGGGGTCGAGGGTGTGATCATGAAATAGGGATCACATTGGACCATGAAAGAGGGGCCGTGAGTTCCGACGGGAACTGGATCTTGAAATAGAGATCGAATATGGTACCACATGCATAAAGTCGAGTTGAGTCTCATGATATGATTGTTGTTGTTGTTGTTGTCTATGATGTGGTTGTAGTATATGATGTTGTTGTATATATGTTGTTGATGTATGTGATGTTGTTGAGGTGTATATATATGTTGTTGTGGTAGGTTATGTTGTTGAATAACCGTTGTTGAGAAGTGGTGTATTGTTTCTGATACTTGCTTAATCTATTATATTACTCTTTGTGATGTAAGTATCTCACCCATTCTGTTTGAATGTTACCCTTATGTTGGTAACATACAGGTGAGCAGGATAAGTCGAGTGGTGGTCAGTGAAGTCGGCGTACTTCACGTCTTTAGGGTGTCGGCTCTGATATGTCGCTTTGGGAGTCGGGACGCCGTTGATTTACTTGTATTTCTTTTGGAAAACAATTTTTGTAATTGAAGTTGAATGATGTTGTTTTAAAATAAATATTTCCGCTGCATGTCGAATACTATTTCTGAAAACGTATCATTGAGCCATTTATGTTGGTTTTTGAAGTTGATTGTGACACTCAAATAAAAATTTGAAAATTTTACTCTGACTTTTATTAATATTTTTGTGGGGTAATCTGGGTGTTACACCAAGTCTGTCAGAATGCTAAACAGTGGCTCTAACACATTAGATATAATTCTTCAGGTTGAAAAAGTAACAGGAGATATGAGTGGAATGGGATTTAATAAAGGAAAAGAACCTCTTTCAAACTTCATTCATCCCAAACCTAAACCAAAGATGTTGAATCAAATATATCAACATCATGACAGAAGTAAATTCAATCAAGTTGAAGATGTTACAGGTCTTAGTTATGATAATTAACTTGTGATGAAGAAAGGAAAAGTGTCTGCAATGAATTTTGTTCAACCTAAAAGAAAACATGAACAAAAGATGTCAGGTCAAAAGTCCCAACACCAGAAAAGACATCATTGTGGAAGCAAGACCCAACGGTGGAAATGTCATTATTATGGAAGGTTTGGTCCCATAAAACCCTATTGTTACAAATTGTATGGTTATCCAAAACAGTCAACACAACCTAGGAATAATCATGGTATGATTAAAACTAGAAAGATATGGAGACCTAAGGTTGTTGAAAGTAAGAAAGATTTGTCTGAAGACAAAGAGGAAAATGTTGATGAAAAGAACCATCAACCTACAGAGATGGTTAATGTTGATGATCTGAATACTGATGAGGTGGTTTCTGTTACTAAGAAAAGTAAGGAAGCATTCTCAAGTGAGTCAGAGTATGATGTTGGACATAATGTCCAGGATTTCATGCCTCTAGTAAAGAAGCAAGAGGCAACTGGGAAACAAATTTCTGCTTCTTTTAATGCATTTTCCACTCTTGGTGATTGGATGTGTTCTGCTGCATATTTACTTACTTTTGGTTGATCACCCTTAATGCATAGTTGCTTAGTTTATTATATTATGGCTAAAAAGGGGGAGAAGTAAGTAATAGTAATGTTCTTTGGTCGTTTCCTTGAGGGGGAGAGATTCTGCTACCAAGTGAAAGATATTTATTTTTAATTATTTGATGTAGAAGAAGATCTTTGTGAAAAGGTTGTCATGTTTTCTGCTACTGACCTGATGTTAGCTTCGGATCTAGAAGAAGGGTTATTTGGTTAGTTTTAGCCAAAATATGCCAAAGGGGGAGATTCTTAGTTCTGTTGTTGTGGGTGTTGACATTAATTTTGGTAAAACTAACCTGACAGCAAAATGTTGGACAATATGTTCTAACATGCTGAAGAACAAGTTCTATAGCAGGTTTAGTAAGTTGTCAGATAAGAAATCCTGACATGGTTGCTCAGACATCTGTATAGATGTGGTTTTAATACTTGGCAGATGTTGAGCCAAATACTGGAACATCTTCAACTGTCATGATAGTATTGTTGTTTTGCGATGTCCGAGCATATGTCTTAACATCTGTCTGTCAGCTCTGGGCAACTTTGCAGAAAGTTGTGTTTTGATTCTAGAAGTTTTTTAGCAGGTGTTTGTTTCTGCGATTAGTCTGATTGGTGGCAAAAATCAAGGAGGAATTTTATGACTAACAAAAGTTGTTTTATTTCATATATTTGAAGATATTTTCATATCTTTTAGGTTGTTATTTTTAGAAAGATCCGATGTTTTCATTCTTGTGCCTTTTGGTTTTAGAAGATTTGAAGATCAATCAGTTTTTATTAATTCTGACTGCTTTCATTGCTCATATTCATGAAGATCATTTTCTACTTAAAGTGGTGCAACCCTAATTGAAAGTGACAAAAATTTTAGATTGAGAAAGCTACACATTTTGAGTTAGGGTTTTGTTTTTGAGTTGTAATTTCGTCCATTCTAAGATTTTAAGCATGAGTGTTTGTTCTTGATTGAAGCTTTTAAGCAAGATCAATTTGTTTATCTTGGAAGAGTGTTCTTCTATTTTCTTGTAAGGATTTGTTTGATTATCATAGTATGTGATTGAGGGGGAGTGAAAGGGGGTTCTCTTATCTAAAGGTTCTTAGATAGAAATTGCATTGGGTAGTGATTAAGTGAAAAGTGTAAACTGGGATTGTTTAGGATTCAAATTGATACTACTGATAGTGGATTTCCTTCCTGGATTGGTAGCCCCCAGAGTAGGTAAGTTTGCACCGAACTGGGTTAACAATTCCTTGTGTTATTACTGTTGTACTTTATACTATGTTTATATTATTATTACTCAGATAGTAATGTCGTGACATTACCTTCGACATCACGTATCTAATACCAGAATTTCAAGATTCAACACCGAGAAATGAACCTTCGACGTACGGGAAGGAAAGTTACTCGGCTTCTACCTCATCGAACGAGGGATCAAAGCCAACCCCAAAAAATGTCGGGGCTTTTCGGAATTTTCGACACCAAAGTCGAAGAAGTCTATCCAGTCCCTCAACGGGATGCTCGCCTCGCTATCTCGTTTTGTCACCAAATCTGCATAACACGCATTTCCTTTCTTCAAATTACTATGAAAAGAGGCCGCATTCGAATGGACCGAAGAGTGCGAACAAGCATTGCTCCATCTTAAGAGGGAACTCTCCGAGCCACCCGTGCTATCGTGACCACATGATAGGGAAACGTTATACCTATACCTGTCCATAGCTACCGAGGCGGTCAGTGCGACCCTCATCCGCGAAACAACCGATAGGCAGAAACCAATCTACTTCACGAGCAAGGCCCTACAGGGTCTCGAGCTTCTGTACCAACAAATTGAGAAGGTTTCCTTATCCATGATAAACACAACAAGAAGATTACGACATTACTTCCTCGCTCATACAGTTATAGTCCGAACAAATCAACCCATAAAACAGTTGCTCGGGTGTCCCGATATGACCGACCGAATGTTAAAATGGTCCCTAGAACTTTTGGAGTTCAACATCCAGGCAGAATACGAGGCATTCCTAGCAGGCCTACGACTAGCCGAGGACCTAGGGGAAAAATAAGTAAAAATCTCCACCAACTCTCAATTCGTCGCATCCCAGGTACGAGGAGAGTATCAGGCTAAGAACAACAACCTCATCGAATAACTAGCCCTCATCAGGGAAAAGTTAGAAATTTTTGACTCATGTGAAGTCCAACACGTGCCGCACGAGCACAACACACGAGCAAACGTATTATCTAAACTGGCGAGCACACGTAAGAAGGGCGGAAACAAATCAGTGATTCAGGAGATCCTCCCACACCTGAGCATCGAAAAACCGTCTGCACCGCTCGATGTGAACACCATCAGTGACGCCTATAGCGGTAAAATTATGAGTGTAAGCTATTGGTTAACTTCACTCAAAGTAAATAGTTTCGCCACCGCGCCTTTATTTTATTCCAAATGGAAAAGAAAAAAAATCGAATAAATCCTAATGAATCTAGAAGCAAAAAGATAAAAGAATCGAGCAGAGAACGAGTAAGGGGGTTGGTTAAAAAATGGGAAGGTTTTAAGCACCCAAAATATCTATGGTACTCCACGGGAGCCCTTTGAAAAATTCATTGCTTTTTATTTGAAAATGGTTTGTTTAAAAGAGATTGAAGAGATGAGAAGAGAAATGTTTTTTAAGATTTTTGTGTTTGACGAGACGTTCGTCTCATGCCTACGTACCCACGACGTGTAATGTGAGATCAAAACCTCGTAGTTCATGATACAAATTGTGTAAAAATTAATGTGTTAGATTGATTTTAAAATGTAAAGATAAGTCATCATTCTTTAGCAAACAATTCCACTAGAAAGAATGAATCATATATAAACATATGTAAATGGTTAAAAAGAAAAGTGTTCAAGGGCACAAAAAGGATTGAATGAGTTTTGCATCTTTTAAAGTCTTTTGAAAAAAGTTTCGATATGCTTATGTGGTTTAACATTTATTATGAAATAAAAGGAAAAGAGTGAAGTCGCTTGACCTAAGTCAAGGTTTGATTTTGAAAATGGTTAAGATTTAAAAACAAAGAAAGTTTTGAAAAGAGGGAGAAGTTTTGAAAATTAAAGAAGTGGGAAGAGATGAAGAGGCTATCCTAAGACTTAAAGTAAGAACAATCTAACTGCATGGCGAGAATTCTTCGAAGCTTAAACAACAATAGGACTTCATCTTCATAAACAAGTGAACCAAATAAAGACCAATGTCTCCAATCCATAATAACTCAAGCAAATGAATGATCCAAAAATCTAAGTCCAAAACTTCAAGTCCAATGCTAAGGATAGTAACCATAGTCCAAGATTAAAGTTACAAGTTTTTTAGAGGTTTAATCCTTTATTAATATATTTTTTTGTGTCCAAATGGACAAAAGAAAAAGCACAATGATATGAATATAAACATAATCAATAAGTTGAATGATAAAACATAATAAAAGAAATAAGGGAGCGAGAGATAAAAATAAAGAGGATAAGGTGCAAGAAGGAATTAAAATGTTAGTATAGTAATAGTATAATAATATGTACATAATAATGGTATGGTGAAATTAATCATCCACAACCAAAGAAAGTAACTGATTCCACTTAGTATCTTACACTATAGTGATTAATCGTTGCGATTAGATCCAAAATCAATGAAACTTGAAAGAAGATTGGGATACCCAAAGAAACTACGTATAAAGCTTCATAAGTCGTGGATCTTAACGCAAAAGACTAACCAGTTTGGGATTACGCGACCAACACGAGGTCCGATCCATGAAAATGCAAGTATCTAATTGGATTTTTATTCCGAATTCTGGACACATTTAGGTCTATGTTAAGCAATTTCCGAGTAATTTACGAAGTAATTACCCTACAAATGAGGCAGGACAATACCAATTAAGGTAAACGGTATTTGTGCTAATACATGTTAGAGAAATGATATAATGGATCATCCTCTGAAACCATGTCACACGAAAAGAAAAAGTGGTAATAGTCTAATCTTAATCGAGATTTCACATTGATTTATCAAAGGAAACCTATCACGATTCCAAAGTATGGAGAATGATCCAAATGATCATTTATCCATAAATTTGAAATAATGAAGATTAAACATCTTTGAAAATCAACAATCATCGAGTCAGAGATCTCATCGACCAAAAGAAAAAAAAAAGAGATAAAGAGAAATATGGTCTAATATTTTAAATCTCAAACCGATTAAACCATCATCAATATCAATCACCTCTCTTGGTGGATAAAATCGACACCCAAAATCCATTAATATTGATGAGATTTTATCGAAAAATAAAGATCTAAAATAAAATTCATAAAAAGAACAATTAGAATATATTTTTTTAGAAAGCTTTTCAAAATATTTTTAAATCTAAAAAATAGAAACAAATTTAACAAAAACAAAACAAAATAAAAATAAGAATCAACAAAAGAAAATAGAAAAAAAAACAAAAACAAAGAAAGAAGCATGTAGGGGGGAAGATGCATACTAGTGGTGGTAAATAGCAATTCATGAATTCATCTCACTTAAGGCCCAAACAAAAGTTAAATTTTATAAAACAAATTAACAAAATAAGAAAAATCAGAAAATGGATTCATCATCATCTTCTTCTTCACACGCCGGTAACTATTCACAAAGAGGAGAGAAATTTGGTGCTCCGCCGAATCGGAGCGGCGGAGCTCCGTTTTGGTACCGTTTTGATCGGGAAACTGCGAGGAGCTCAAATGTGCGATTTATTTTAACAGTCGGAGCTTATGTGCAACGAAATCGGAGAAGAAAGTTTGACGGAAAAAGCTCCACTACCTTTAAAAATGGTGAGATTTCTTCCAACCTCTTCCTCTCTTGTTTGTGTGTTATTACTGCGTTGTTGTTGATCCGAATTGATGAATTTTTGTGGATGAATTTCAGATTTGAAAAATTTGAAAAGATTGAATTTCCATAATAAGGTTTGATTTTGGTAGAGTGAGGAGAGGCTTTCAAAGCTTGCATTGGAGTGAAGAGAAGTGTTGCATTTATAGAAGGATTGGTGAATTTTTTGAAGTCGTTTTGTAACTTTCTCGCGCGTTTCGGACTCATGCTTTATGCGTGTTTCTAGCTGCTTTGCGTTTTGTTCAGTTTTCACCTGCGTTTTGATCAATTGGCAATGCGTTTTGGACTCATGGATTTTACGTATGCACTGCTTGTATTCATGTGCAGTCCACTGAATGTGGTGTATGATGCGCTGTGGATGTTGTTACCATGGGCTTGTTGGCTTCAAGTGGCTGATGGAGTATATGCAAGTGGATGGAAAGTCACGTGAATCATGTTTGGAAGCTGATGCATAACTTGTTTTTTTTCTTTCTATTTTTCTCAAATTATTTTGTTATAAAAAATGAAATGTGCTTAATGAAAAATAAGATGGACCTTAGTTCTTTCTATATTCTTTGCAATGGTTTTTCTTATATAAAAAATGGGTTTTATGAATAAAATGGTTCATGAATTTTTCAATAGTTTTTTTTTTGTTATGGATTTAATGAATTAAAAGTGAATAAAAATAGTTTAATGGATAATGGACTTAGTATTTAATAAAAATTGATATTTGTAATGGGAGATAAATGTAAACGATAATTGGAAAATATGGATGGAATAAAAAATGAATAAAGAATGTTGGAATTGAATAGAAATTTGACTAAAATATGGATATGAAATAGGTATAAAAAATGGATAGAAAATAATTGGATGATGGAAATATGTCTATTTGAATAAAAGATGTAAATGGCTAAAAGAAAATTGGAATTGGAATTTGGGTATGAAGAAAGATAATGGATATAGAATCATGATTTTAGCCCAAAATCGATTTTGAATTCTTTCCACAAGCCTATGAACACGACCACTCCTGAACCATTGAATAACTCGCAAATCAAGTCACGACCATTTAAATCGTCTGAAACTTGCCCTGATTATTTGAATTCAAGATGAGGAAAATAATTCCATAGATGAATCACTGATGAACACTGATAAAATTGAAGATTCAAACCAAATTTCACACAGAACATTGCTTGACAAATTGATGAATTTCAACACACGACAACTTGAACTTTGAATACGCATTGTCTGAGAAATAAACCATTGGAATAAACATCTTGTAGTTGAAACAATCTTTCGATAATTTGACCAAGATTAGGTCAAACAACCATTTGAATCGAATCATAACTGAACAACCACATTCGATTTGAAAACATTGCCTTGTCTTTGAAAACCTGCAACACAAAGAGAAGAAGAAGCAAACTGCAACATATTTTTGGTATTTTGGTTAGAAGTTAGTAAATATAAACAAAAAGGCAAATAAAAGCATGGTGATCTCTTGTGAGGCATAAACTTGTGACCAAAAAGGATAGACGAACTCGTACGTGATCTTGTTTGTATGCAAGATGCAGATGAGATGCAAAAAATCTTAGGGTCAAAAATTAGGGTATGACAACGCCCACTGTTGGATGACTCTGATTTACAACTATCTCACGAGGGACGAACTACCTGTCGACCCAAAGGAAGTTTCGATGATCAAAAGAAGAGCATGCTCCTACGTCCTTGTCGAAGGAAAACTCTACCGACAAGGATTCTCCATTCCACTACTCAAGTGCGTCGACAAAGAAAGATCCCTGACATCCTGGGAGAATCCACGAGGAAATTAACGCCCAACATCTCGGAGGCAAATCCCTAGCACAAAAATCACTTCGAGAAGGATACTATTGGTCGACGATGCAGCACGACGCAAAAGAACACGTCAAGAAGTGCGACAGATGCCAGAGACACGTGTATATGCACCTAGCTCCTCCCAACGAGCTTAAGACCCTGTCATCCGCGTGGCTTTCGCATGGTAGGTGATGGACATCCTAGGACCCTTCATGATCGAATCTTACCAGAACAAATACCTCATCGTCGGCGTTGACTACTTCATGAAGTGGATTGAGGCAGAAGCCCTCGCTAAAATCACAGTGCAAAATATCATCCATTTCTTCAAAAGAAACATTCTCGCTCAATTCAGCATACCAAGTCCTCGTCACCGACAACGGGATGCAGTTCACAGACAGAAGTGTGAGCAACTCTTTAGTTTTGTATGATAATAAATTTTATGCGTTTGTGCTTTTAACATACACTTTGTATTGATACACTTTGTATGCATTACAAGCTTTTAACACATGTCTTGTTTTAAACAAAAAATTTGACTTTTGCTTCTATATGTATCGATTCATTCGCAAGATGTATCGATACATAATGTCCTTGAAATCCTGAAATAAGTCAAATGCATCGATACATTCGCAACATGCATCGATACATGCTGTAGAGATGATTCTGGAATTTCTGCTATGTATCGATACATTCGCAACATGCATCGATACATGCTGTAGAGATGATTATGGAATTTCTGCTATGTATCGATACATTCGCAACATGCATCGATTCATTATGTTTTCATTTCTCTGTTTCTTTTGCATTGGTTCAGTATGTATCGATTCATTCCGTTATGTATTGATACATAACAGTGTAAAAACTATCATGTATCGATACATTCGCACTTCGTATCGATGCATTAATCTGTTTCTATTTCTAACAGACTTTGTCAAGTATATACATGTTTTCTGTTAGTGCAGTGAGCAGTGAACAATTGCAAGTGAATTCAAGGTCAAGAAAATTGAAAAACACAATCAAGAAAAGAAGTTTTTGGGTGTGCATTCAATGGTGAGCAGGATTGAAACCTAAGAAGAAAATTCATCTTCATCATCTTCTCAATCAATGTGATTCAAGAACATCAACACATAATCATTGTTGTTCTGTGAATTAGAGGATCAAGAGATAACGTTCAGTGGAACGATCGATGATCTAGCTGAGTTGAAGAGTGAAAGAAGGTTTCAAGGAAAAACCATCTGGTTTGTCCTTCAAGAACGGGTGTGTTCTTGAGGGTTTTTCAGTCACGTTTACAAAACAGATTCAGCCGCAGCGTAAGGTTTGGAAATTGGGAGATTTCGCAAATAGATCGTGGAACCGGTGAATTGTTTGTATTACTTGCAAGGGAATCTTGATTTGGCTCAGATCAAGTGAAGGTTCATACAATAGGAAGATCTAGGTGTATAGATTTCTAGTTTTTGTATAACAACCTTGTAAGCGATGATTTCAGCAATATCGATATAAAAGTTCTCAATTTCGGTTTGAAATTGAGAGGGAGACGTACCCACACGCGAGGACGAACGTGGGGAACTTCCTTACCAAATCTCTGTGTATTGTATTCCTTCTCCATCTCTATTTACGTTTTTAATCCGTTTTGATTCATTGGAAATAGTTTTTGTGATAGGTGCATTCAATACTTTTACAGCTTGTGTGTTTAAGTCTTTAACATCTCAATTGCAAATCCAGCACGTTATCACATGTCCGGTCTTCTAGTGGCTGGTCCAGAATAGACGAAAGTCGATTAGGGACCGTGTTTTTACGCTAATCTTTAAAAAACTCTGAAAAATATTTTAAAACCTTGTTAACAAGGAAGTGATCCATTCACCCCCCTCTAGATCACTAGCCACAACGTCTAACAAGTGGTATCAGAGCACCGGTTCGCTGGTGCTTTGTGGATGCCTGTAACGATATGGATTCTGAACCAAAGGCGGCGTATAATAGAGCTCCTATTTTCAATGGTGAAAATTATGGCTACTGGAAAGACTGCATGCGAGTTCACATAAATTCTGTGGATAGGCGCGTATGGACTGCCATTCAAAATGGTCCTTTTCAAATCACCATGATGAATGAGGCAGGTGCCATAGTACCTAAACCAGAAGATGATTGGGATGAGAAAGATGAAAAAAAGTGGTCAAGTGATTGGAGAGCTCGAAATATGTTAATTTCATCGCTTAGTGCTGATGAGTATTATCGAGTATCCCATTGCTCGACAGCTAAAGAAATGTGGGACGCTTTAGAAATTGCACATGAAGGTACAACTGAAGTAAAACAGTCCTGTATTGACACACTTAATCAAGAGTTCGAACTCTTTCGCATGAAACAAGGAGAATCTATCCCCGACATGCAAAAGAGATTTGTTCATCTCATCAATCGTTTGAATGCACTTGGAAAACCTGTTTCCAATGAAATTGCTACTAATAAAATTCTGAGATGTCTTAGCAGGGAATGGCAACCTAAAGTAACAGCTATCAAGGAAGCCAACGATCTAACGACACTCTCAATGACTACTTTGTTTGGAAAGCTGGAGGAACATCAGCAAGAACTAGAAAGTCTAGAAAAGTTTGAGAACAAGAGTAAAAAGGGAAAGGAGAAGAATAAAGACAAAGAGGGTGATAAGAGGCCTATAGCTCTTGTGGCTTCTAACACAAAGTCCTCACAAAAGGAGCTAAGCAACAATGAGTCAAGTAGTGACGATGACTCCGGTGACGAAGAAATGGGACTTTTTGTTAGGAGATATAATAGATTCATTCGAAAGAATGGAATCAAGCATTCCGACAAAAATCTCATAAAGTTTAGAAGACAATCTATAGATTCAAAACAGGAAGAGATTAAGAAGAATAGAGAAAGAGGGTATTGTTTTAATTGTGGTAAGTCCGGACATTATAAGACGGATTGTCCTTTGAAGAAAAAGGATAAAGGCAAAGCTCCACCAAAAAGGTACAATAAGCAAAGAAGAGCTTACATTGCTTGGGAAAGTGATAGTGATTCATCAAGTACACAAGGCTCAAGTGATAGCGATGAAACCGCAAATTTGTGTCTTATGGCTCACACCAAAAATCAGTCCCACCACAAGAAGAAAATTGATGATAAAAGGGTAAAACATGCTTACTATAACAATTTCTCTTCTATGTCCTTTTTTGAATTGAAAATAGCTTTTGAAAAACTGCATAATGAAGCTATAGAAGCGTTTAAAAGATTATCTTCCGATAAACGAATTTTTTCATACTTGGAAGGTAAAGTACTCCATGCTGAAAAAGATCTAGAGTACTTGAAAGCTAGCATTGCAGAAAATTCAAAAGCTATTGATATTGATGGTTGTAGTAAAATGAGGTATTGTGAAGCTTGTCACATTTGGCAACAAGAGGTCATTTCTCTTAAGGTCAAATTGGAAAAAGCTTTACAATCTAAGATTACTTATGCCTAAGAGGTCATTTCTCTTAAGGTCAAATATGCAAGATACTCTTTTATTCCAAAGGATTTAAGGACCAAACATAAACAACAACATTCTCGTAGTGTATGTCATTATTGTTGTCATGCTGGCCATACCATTGAAAAATGCAAATTTAGAAGATTCCTAGTGCCTAAAGGTATTTATCAATGGAAGCCTAAAGACAACCATGTTACCACTTACCCACTTGGACCCAATAAAAATTGGGTACCTACCTCTCTCTTTTGATATTGTAGGATGAGTGTCTTGCATCCGTGGAAAGAAAATGGTTTCTGGACAGCGGGTGTTCAAGGCACATGACGGGTGACATATCACTTTTTATTGACTTCAAAGCAAAGAAGAAGGGGTATGTCACTTATGGAGACAATAACAAAGGAGCTATACTTGGCAAAGGTAGTGTAGGTAATCCCTCTACCACTACTATTTCTGATGTCCATCTTGTAGAGGGACTTAAACACAATTTGTTGAGTATAAGTCAATTATGCGACAAAGGTTATAAAGTTTCTTTCACAAAAACTTGTTGCAAAATTGAACATACTGAACATAATGTTGTGTTTGAAGGTGTAAGAGTAAACAACATATATATGCTTGATCTTTTGGATGTATCTTTAACAAGCACTAAATGTCTAGTTGCCCTAAATGATGATTCATGGCTATGGCATAGACGCTTAGCGCATGTTAATTTCGATTTGCTTAATAAGGTTGTATCTAAGGATCTAGTAGTAGGTCTTCCAAAAATAAAATTTTCAAAAGACCACCTATGTGATGCTTGCCAAATGGGAAAACAAACAAGGGTCTCCTTTAAATCTAAAAACATAATTTCAACTTCAAGACCCCTTGAGCTTCTCCATATGGACCTCTTTGGACCATCTAGGACAAAGAGCTTAGGTGGAAACTATTATGGTTTCGTAATAGTATATGACTACTCTAGATTCACTTGGACTATATTCCTTCATAGCAAAGATGAAACTTTTTCTGCTTTTAAAAGTTTTGCAAAACTTTCCCAAAACAAAATGAATTCTAAAATAGTTACAATCGAAGCGATCATGGAGGTGAATTTCAAAACCATCTCTTTGATAAGTATTGTGACAAGTATGGCATTGAGCACAACTTTTCAGCTCCTCGAACTCCACAACAAAAAGGTGTTGTGGAGCGCAAAAATCGAGTTTTAGAGGAATTGGCAAGAACAATGCTCAATGAGGGTGGATTACCAAAATATTTTTGGGCTGATGCAATTAGCACAGCTTGTTATGTTCTGAACATGATTTTAATTCGTCCTATTTTGGTTAAAACCCATTATGAAATTTTAAAAGGTAGAAAGCCAAACTTGTCTCATCTTCACGTGTTCGGTTGTAAGTGTTTTGTTTTAAATAATGGTAAGGAAAACCTTGGGAAGTTTGATGCCAAAGCTGATGAAGGTATTTTCCTTGGATACTCTCAATCAAGTAAAGCATATAGAGTGTATAATAGGCGTTTACTTTCTGTTGAAGAATCTGTCCATGTTTCTTTTGATGAGTCTTATCCAAAAAAATTCGGAAAAGGTATCTCTTTTGATGATGCAAGTGTATCTACAGAAGACATACTCAAAGAAGCTGTTACGAAAATTGATCAATCTGAAACTGCTGAAAATGAGAAGGAGGAAGATACTAGTCATGAAAAATATAAAGAGGAAGGAACATCTGAAGTGAGTGAACTTCCACCAGCTTGGAAATCCTCTAAAGACCACCCTATAGACAATATATTGGGAGATATTTCAAAGGGAGTGTTGACTCGTTCTAAGATAAGTAACTTTTGTTCTCACTTCGCATTTGTATCACAAGTAGAGCCTAAAAATGCTAAAGAGGCCTTGATTGAGGAATTTTGGCTAATGGCCATGCAAGAAGAGCTTAATCAATTTAAAAGAAATGACGTTTGGGAACTTGTCCCTCGTCCGCGAGATCATCATATCATAGGTACTAAATGGGTGTTTAGGAATAAACTTGATGAAAACGGAGTGATAACTAGGAACAAGGCACGCTTGGTAGCACAAGGGTATAACCAAGAGGAGGGTATAGATTATGAGGAGACTTATGCTCCAGTGGCTCGCCTTGAAGCTATACGTCTCCTGCTTGCTTATGCGTGTTCTATGAATTTCAAGCTTTACCAAATGGACGTAAAAAGTGCGTTTTTAAATGGTGTCATAAATGAAGAAGTATATGTTTCACAACCTCCAGGTTTTGAAAATTATGAATATCTAGATCATGTTTACCAATTAAAGCGTGCTTTATATGGTCTTAAGCAAGCACCTCGTGTGTGGTACGAAAGACTTAGCAAATTTCTAATTGATCATGGATATTCTAGAGGTAAAGTAGATAATACACTCTTCATTAGACATAAAGGAAAGCACATTCTTTTAGTTCAAGTTTATGTAGACGATATAATTTTTGGTTCAACTAACATACACTTGGTCGAAGAGTTTTCTAATGTTATGCAGGGTGAGTTTGAGATGAGTCTTATGGGGGAGTTGAACTACTTCTTAGGCCTCCAAATAAAGCAACTCGATGAAGGTACAACAGTATGTCAAACAAATTACTGCAGAGAACTGCTCAAGCGCTTTGGAATGAATAATTCAAAATCAATCGACACTCCCATGCCTACCAACGGAAACTTGGACAAAGATGAACATGGTAAGTGTGTTGATGTCAAAAGGTATAGAGGTATGATTGAGTCTCTCTTGTATCTAACTGCTTCTAGACCGGACATCATGTTTAGTGTTTGTATGTGTGCACGATATCAATCAAATCCTAAGGAATCTCACTTAAAATCAGTCAAGCGTATATTTAGGTATCTTCATGGAACACCTAAATACGGGCTTTGGTATTCCAAAGGGAGCGATTGCAGCTTAATAGGTTACTCTGATTCTGATTTTGCTGGCTGCAAATCAAATAGGAAAAGCACTAGTGGTACATGTCATCTATTTTCAAATTCTTTAATAAGTTGGCATAGCAAAAAGCAAGTATCTGTGGCGTTGTCTACTACAGAGGCTGAGTATGTTGCAGCCGATAGCTGTTGCACTCAAATTTTGTGGCTACGACAACAACTACAAGATTTTGATATTCAACTTAAACGTATTCCAATAAAGTGTGACAACACTAGTGCCATTAATCTCACTAAGAATCTTGTTTTACACTCACGCACCAAACATATAGATATTAGACATCACTTCCTTCGCGATCATGTTGAAAAAGGAGATGTTGTTTTTGAGCATGTTGATACTAAAAATCAACTTGCTGACATTTTCACTAAACCATTGGCAACTGAACCATTCTTCAACATTCGTCATGAATTAGGGATTCTTGATCTCTCCGCATTGGTGTCTTAAGTTTGTTTGATCTAGTTTATATTTATCTCATCGTGTTTACTGAGATCTGAATGTAGACTTCACTCGTACCTCATGAGATTACTACGACGGAGGTAATATTGTTCCTCTCTACATCTTGTTGATATTGTGTGATAAATGTATGTTTGAGCAATTATTTCTCGCTTACATGTACTTCTTTACATATGATTGTTTGAGCATTAATAATTAGTTTGTAAAGTATTCTTAAGCATCATTAAAACGTTATGATTCATTCTGCATTCTGCATTAAATTTTTTTTTAAGTCTCATGTATTGATACATAAGGTCTATGTATCGATGCATATTCATTTTGTGTCGATACATGTTCAATTTCTTTTAAAAATTGTCAAAATTATTACAGTATGTATCGATACATTCGTGGTTTGTATCGATACATAGCAACTTGAAAATCCAAAATTTCGCAACATGTATCAATACATTCGTGGTTTGTATCGATACATAGCATCTTGAAAATCCAAAATTTTGCAACATGAATTGATGCATACGATTATGTATCGATGCATACTGTTATAAAATCCTTTTCTTTTTTATTGTATCGATACATCAACATCAGTTATGACATGTGCATCAGTTATAATCTCTATTTTATCTCCTTTTTCATTCCATTTGCATCATTTACGGTTACATAACCCTAACACCACAAAACCCCTTTTCTTCCAAAACCCTAACTTCATCATCATGCCTCCAAGAGTCATGCTTCCTAGAGCAAAAGGTAGAGGTAAAGGGAAAGAACCTGTTGAGGCTTCACACTAAGCTCCGCCTGCTCCAGAAATTCCTCCCACTGGGTCATCCATTCTCCATCCTGCCATTGCTGAAGAGTTTGAGGATTCCTTCAAGACAAGGTTAGTCATGAAACCCCATGTCTTCAATACTCAAGATGTGCGTACTCTATGCTTAGATGAAATTGCTGATTTTATTGACGCAAAAAAACTTGGGTCCTTTTTAACTGTTAATGATGACTATCATGAGGACTTCATTCGTGCCTTTTATGCGGGTGTGCAATCTGGTAAAGGGTACATGTTCAAGTGCTCTATTGGAACAAAGACTTATTGTTTTGAGGCTGGTGATTGGAACAAGGTGTTCCAAATGCCATCCCCGACGCCTGAGTTGCAGATGTGGCATGATCAGAAATTTGAAACTAAGTTTAATCTGAAGGAATATTGTGCATCTATTTCAAAACTGGAAAGGCCTCTAGGTGTTGATGAGCATTTAACTTCTGGAATGATTAAGAGTGTCCCCATAATTCTGCATTGGATTCTCTCGCATATTTTGCGTCCGAGGTCCGGTGGGCACTCTAGATTGGATAAGCCAGACATACATCTCTTGTATATTCTGCAGAAGAAGATTCCGTTGAATTGGCCCAATTATTTTGTGAAGCGTATTTTTCTTACAAGGAATAGTTCGAAGAACATCACTTTTGCTTATGCCGCACAGATTATGAGGATCATTAAGTTCTGGAAGGTGGTCGTACCCCCTGTTCCTCTTTTATCTTCATCTACTGTTCAAGAATTCAATAGTGCTACTCTTTCTCATATGGGATATAGGTGGGACACAAAGCGTCGATGCTATTACTTCTTTGAACGCAGCTCTAGAACCAGAATTTATAACTTTGATACACCTTCTGAACAGATTTTTGTTGAAGAACAAAGAGATGAAAATATGGAGGATGTAAATGAAGAAAATCCCCCTGAAGCAAATGTCAACACTGCTTGGGGTGAGTGGGTGCCACAAAGGTGGTCTCCTACTAACTATGAACCAGTTCCTCCATCTGTTCCACCGACATCATCTACTACTGCTCCTACATATCTAACTCAAATGTTTGAGCAAATGGAAATTGCCAATAATGCCCGACATGAAGAAGCCCGTGCGTGGCATGTACAACAAACGGAGTGGCACAAAGAGCACCGAGAGTGGCATGATGAACACACTAGGATGTATCATAACCAACACTCATGGCATACAAACTTGGTCAAGTGGAATCAAGTCTTCTACAATGAGATGTCCGGTTTCATGGATGATTGTCGTGCGCATCCGGGTATTATGGACAGATTCAGAAGCACCGAGGTTCAGAATCGGTTCAGGCATTAAAACTTCATGGGGCAAAATCCTGATGAGATTCCTCCTCCACCTCCTCCTCCAAGTATCAGAGATCCCGATAGAGATGATGCGGAGTCCTGTGGTGGCTACTATCCTCACTAAGGCTGCATTTCATAATTGCATTACCTCATTTCCTTTTTCCTTGTTGCTTAAGTTTTTTTTCATTTTATGTTTAAACATTGTATGCGTTTGGTTTGATTTTGTAATTCTTAACTCTACTAGACCAATTAAATGCCTATGTTTGTTTGTTGTTTACGATTAATTGGTTTGCCCTTTATGTTTCACTCTTTGTGCGTGATTAGCTTATATAACTTCTTATTGCTGAATATTGCTTCACCTATACTATTTTTTTTGATGTTGACAAAGGGGGAGAAAGGCTTGAGTGTGAAAAATGACAGCATGCACAAACTTAGGGGGAGTGGTTCTCACACTTCTGCAAAAATTTGCCATCATCAAAAAGGGGGAGTTTGTGAGCAACTCTTTAGTTTTGTATGATAATAAATTTTATGCGTTTGTGCTTTTAACATACACTTTGTATTGATACACTTTGTATGCATTGCAAGCTTTTAACAAATGTCTTGTTTTAAACAAAAAATTTGACTTTTGCTTCTGTATGTATCGATTCATTCGCAAGATGTATCGATACATAATGTCCTTGAAATTCTGAAATAAGTCAAATGCATCGATACATTCGCAACATGCATCGATACATGTTATAGAGATGATTCTGGAATTTCTGCTATGTATCGATACATTCGCAACATGCATCGATACATGCTGTAGAGATGATTATGGAATTTCTGCTATGTATCGATACATTCGCAACATGCATCGATTCATTATGTTTTCATTTCTCTATTTCTTTTGCATTGGTTCAGTATGTATCGATTCATTCCGTTATGTATTGATACATAACAGTGTAAAAACTATCATGTATCGATACATTCGCACTTCGTATCGATGCATTAATCTGTTTCTATTTCTAACAGACTTTGTCAAGTATATACATGTTTTCTGTTAGTGCAGTGAGCAGTGAACAATTGCAAGTGAATTCAAGGTCAAGAAAATTGAAAAACACAATCAAGAAAAGAAGTTTTTGGGTGTGCATTCAATGGTGAGCAGGATTGAAACCTAAGAAGAAAATTCATCTTCATCATCTTCTCAATCAATGTGATTCAAGAACATCAACACATAATCATTGTTGTTCTGTGAATTAGAGGATCAAGAGATAACGTTCAGTGGAACGATCAATGATCTAGCTGAGTTGAAGAATGAAAGAAGGTTTCAAGGAAAAACCATCTGGTTTGTCCTTCAAGAACAAGTGTGCTCTTGAGGGTTTGTCAGTCACGTTTACAAAATAGATTCAGCCGCAACGTAAGGTTTGGAAATTGGGAGATTTTGCAAATAGATTGTGGAACCGGTGAATTGTTTGTATTACTTGCAAGGGAATCTTGATTTGGCTCAGATCAAGTGAAGGTTCATACAATAGGAAGATCTAGGTGTATAGATTTCTGATTTTTGTATAGCAACCTTGTAAACGACGATTTCAGCAATATCGATATAAAAGTTCTCAATTTTGATTTGAAATTGAGAGGGAGACGTACCCACACGCGAGGACGAACGTGGGAAACTTCCTTACCAAATCTCTGTGTATTGTATTCCTTCTCCATCTCTATTTACGTTTTTAATCCGTTTTGATTCATTGGAAATAGTTTTTGTGATAGGTGCATTCAATACTTTTACAACTTGTGTGTTTAAGTCTTTAACATCTCAATTGCAAATCCAGCACGTTATCACATGTCCGGTCTTCTAGTGGCTGGTCCAGAATAGACGAAAGTCGATTAGGGACCGTGTTTTTCCGCTAATCTTTAAAAAACTCTGAAAAATATTTTAAAACCTTGTTAACAAGGAAGTGATCCATTCACCCCCCCTCTAGATCACTAGCCACAACGTCTAACAAGAAGGTTCCAATATTTCGTCACCAACCTAGGCACAAAACAACACTTCATGTCTGTCGAGCATCCCCAGACTAACGGCCAAGCGTAAGCGACCAACAGAGTAATCTTAAGGGGCCTGAAACGCATATTAGGTGAAGCGAAGAAAGCGTGGGTTGAAGAGTTACATAGAGTACTCTGGGCCTACCACACGAACTCGCACTCAACAACCGGGGAAACCCCGTTTCGGCTAACATACGAAACTGAGGCGGTCCTCCTAGTAGAAATTAGAGAACCCTCAAGGCGAACGGAAGTTCCCATAGACGAAGCCCTCCGAGTGGAACCCGACCTTATCGAAGAGATACAGTCTGAGGCAGCTTTTTGAGAGGCATCCCTAAAACAAAAAGTGGCTCTTCACCACGACGCAAGAGTCATTAGACGAGAATTCCAGGTCGACAAACTCATCCTCTGGCGGAATCAGAAGAATCCACGAGAAGGCAAGCTGGCCGCGAACTGAGAAGGCCCGTATCGAGTCCGAACCAAGATAGATAACAGAGCCTACTACCTAGAAAACCTATGTTAGAGTACAAATAGAGTTGGATTTTTGTTATCGATCCACATAGATTATTTTGTGATATCACCGCCTTTCTACAGTTGTGCTAGTTTAAGACTCAATAGTAATAGGGGGTTTTGATTTTGTTAATGGAACGTTTAGTTTGCACTCGAATTAAATGCTACGAGTTAAAAATATCGGTTGGTGAAAGTTTATAAAAAGCACATGTCAAGGTTAGGGTTCAATAAGCCCATTTGCACGGATAGTTTCGATCAAGCGGATGAACTCGTTAAAATGGTAAACACAATCACAATATCCTCTCAAGATGTTTATTACTAACATAAATTGTGACTTTTATCATTTTGATCCATTGATGATCTCTCACTCAATCTATCAAAATGGCAACATTAAACATCAATACAAGGTTAACATCAAGTCTCATAACTATTTCTAGCATATGTTCTTTGATGGATGAAAAACTTAGGTCAAGTGTGGAACACATTTTTCAATCATGAAGCACACAAATTATATATCATAAACACAAAATTTTCCACTATATATTTATCATCAAGAGTTCATATACAATCATCAAAGACTATACATACAAATTAAAGACTTGTCTACAAGAAAAATATGAAGAAGATAAATCATCAATGACGATCTCCTGACTATTGATGCGCCGATTCTTCAAAAACAAGTGAAATTCTGAGTTTTAGGATTTTTGCTCCAAGAAAAATGAGATGATCCATAAAAAATGATTGTTCAACCCTTTTATAGAACCTGAAAAAATGCAACCCTCGCTAAGCGAGCTCTCATTAATTGCTCAAACCGCCTTTGCTCGCTAAGTGAGCTCAGGCCTTCACTTAGCGAGAAACTCCATGGATCCGCTCTCTAGGGGCTCGCTTAGCGAGCTCCAAAAATTCATTTTCTTCAAAATCTTCAAAAAGAGAGTCCCCTTGCTTTGCTTTCTTCATTCCAATGGTGAAAACTAAAAATATAAAAACAAAAGTTAAATAAACGATACTATTAAAGCAAATAAACTATACCACGAATACTAACCAAAAACAATGGGAAAAAGCATCAGAAAACCAAATAAGCTCAAGAACAATGCCAAAAATTATACTACATATTAAGATAAACTGACACTTATCAACTCTCCCCAACTTGCTTCTTTGTTTGTCCTCAAACAAAGGTGAGATCAAAGAGAAACAAAAACAAAATCAGACAAATATAATACACCCAAATTGATGGTTCAAACCAAAAGATTGCGCTTACAAGTAATGTCCGGCTTCACAAAGAATCACAACATAATCATGAACTAACTCCTAAACACAAATGACAAGCAAACAACACAAGTAATAAAATGTTCAAACAAGAATCACCCAATCACTTAACTAAGTCAAGCTCAATATCTAGAAGGGACAAATCACTCTTATATGTAATTGTGCTAGCATCCGGAACAATTCATGCAAGTATCAAATCAATTCAAGAGGAAAATCAAGGAAACAAAGATCTCATAAGGACTTCTCATTGTTGTAATGGGGAAAGGGTTAACAAGAAAGGGATATATATATATATATATATATATATATATATATATATATATATATATATATATATATATATATATATATATATATATATATATATATATATATATATATATATATAAAGGCCAATAATTCAAAGTGGTTTTCAAAAGTTTTTGAAAAATGAAGAACATGCCAACTAAATCAACCAACTTATTTCACAATTTTCCTATTTCTTTCTTTCCTCTTTTCTTTATGGTGCCCCCTCTCAATTTTTTCTTTTTCAAATGATCTTTTCTTATCAAGAAACTATAACTTAGAGTGCAAAGCTTTTAGAAAATCTCACTTTCATTTTTTTTTCTTTTCTTGTCTATGTTCTCAAGAGGCACCAATTCCATCAATTCTTCTTTTTCACACTCAACTACTCTCCCCAACTTTAAACCATAGTATAATATAATGACAATGTTCTTCAAGAATTATGTTCAAACAAAGGGGTAAAGTGTATACAAAAATTCAAACTAGAATGAATCACAATGGTTTTTCTTTTTTCTTTTTTTAACAACAAGGATCACCGATGAATGGTATCCCGACATTTTGCCAACTTTTGCTTTATGATTCATTCTAGTTGTACGAAGGCTCAAAATTGGCTAGAAAATGCTCACACTACACACCGGGTAAAAATAAAGCCTAAAAGAATTGGATGGTTTTTCTCAATATTCAAACAATGCCTAGATTATTTCAATGTTTCCAAAATTTTCCAATGAATACAAGATACAAGCATGAATCGCACGAGTTCATAACAATTACATAAATACTAAAATTTGTGAATAATGGAGGTCACTCACTTTGTGGTTTATCCTAAAGGTTTCTCATATGAACACTTATGCAACATGAATAAAGCTTGAAATTTACGGAAAGTAAAAAGTTAATACGCACGTTATATTCTACAAAGCACGAACGGAGTACCTTTTTCACGCAAACTTTCAAAATTTTATCATCACCATCAAAGATGGTTGAAGCACAAAGCTAAGATCACAGAAAAGTAACTTGTTTTGCCATGATAATCACCTCAATAATCAATAACAAACACACAAAATTTTTGCAACAAAAACCATCAGCACGTATGTTAACTAAAATAAGTTTTAAGAGTACAAAATCCACCATCCGCCCGGATGGGAACAACTAATCCAAAATAGAAGTACCAAAACCACACCCAAGAGGATGTTAACTAATCAAAATCCAAAAGCTACACAACATCCTAAAAACATTCTAAGCAAAGCATAAAATAAAATATAAAATAAGGACAATCAAACCGTTTGGCAGTCAATCAAAAGAACTCGAACTATCATCATCATCATCAACAATGTACTCATCATCAGTGTCACTCCCCGGATTTCCATCCTGGTACAAACGCGAAAGTGACGCGGAAAGAGGCAGAGTCGCCAGCCATGCATTTTTATCCCGAAGGAACGGGAATGGTAATGCTGCACAAACCAGAAGAAAAGAAGAGGAAGCACACGGGTCATGCGAACCAAAGAGACTGAGTTCGAGAGTCTATTATGACCTGGGAAGGTATTAGCACCCCAGATCGTCCGTCGTACCCGACGGGATCCACGCTTGCAAAGAAACTGTTTCAAAGGGTGAAGAAATGAAAGCTGCTGCAAAGAAAATGAACTGAACTGGATAAAAGAAAAGAAAAGGGAACCTAAAAATAAATGAAAAGGAAAAATGTAGGGAAAATAAAGATTGTGCTCGAACGGGCCCTACCCGCTGCCTACGTACCTCATCTGGACGATGAGGATCAGAGTCGCCGTAGTTCCCCTAACTAGGTGTGGAAAAGATTGCTTGTGTCTTAAGGCTTGAACTGCCTATGTCAATGCTCAGGTGTTGTAGGCTCGGACGACGAGTGCGTTACCGTCTTGCAAAATGACAAGTAGGAGCAAGTTCGTACGATGAGAGTGAAGGTGATGAGAAAAGAAGTCATGAAGGAGAGACGTTTATTGTTTGTTTGTGTTTTTTATGAGTTTTCTATGAGTGTGGCACAAGGAAGTGAACTCAAGCTCTTTTCCATGGAATGTGTACTTGCTACTACATTCCAAGATGGAATAATAGAACTAGCACACTCAAGTAAGGAGAAGATCCCCAAAACCTGATTCCAGAGATTAGGGCCTAAGCTCACTAACTCATTGAATTTATTAAGTGTTTTTGTAATTAAAATGAAGAAGTGTGTTTTATGATTTTCTTGATGAAGATGGTCTCATGATCAGACTTTTGCATCATGACAGACAAGCTTGTACTATCCCAAGATGGGAAGACTACAAGTGCTCCATGGAATAAGGCTATTGTACAGGAGACCATTTCAATCCTTATTAAATGATTTTTATGGTTTTTGTTTTGAGATGAGAAGAGAAGAGAACAAATATCTTAAAGGTAAAATCTAATGGGGAAGACTACTCCTAATGTTCGCATGCATGGAATTCCTAAGTTAGTGAGGTTTACTATCCTAAAAAGAAAGAGATAAGGAAGGAAGGAGGAGAAAGAAGAAGGGAAGAAGATAGAAAGGATGGCTTAAGCACATCAAACACAAATGAGAAAGCATAATGGAAAAAGAAGAGAAAAGAGTTGGAGATGTGGGAATATCATCCACACCTCTCACTTACCAAAGCCCCTGAAATGGTTAAAAGCATAAACAAGTACATGACAAAAGCAAATAAGACCAAATGAAATACAAGATGGGCAAAAGATCAAGCCAAGACATCACAACCAGAATTGAAACTTCAATCATAAGTGTCAAGATCAAACACACAACACAAAATGAGAAGTGGATCAAGCAATTCAACATAAAGCATTACAAATCACCATGACAAAACAAAACAATTATGAGATAACACAAAGCATACAATGTAAACAAACACCCCATACTTCAAGACCAGAACCCTAACATGCCAAGAATGTGCCTAAGCATCACAAGAGATTAAGAAGAGAAGCATACAAACTTAAACATTACCAACATGAGAAACATATAAGCATAAGAAGTGAAGTGAACATGTACATAAGTGAATGAACTCCAAAGACAAGCAAACACAAAACTTCTCAAAGCTCTAAACAACCAAAGGGAGTTGGCACAAGTGCCCTCCTAGCCTAAGGACTAAGCATATGACCAAAAAGGATGCAAAAAGAGAGAGGCAAACAATAAAATTCATATTAAATCAAGAATTCAACCAAAAATTCCACAAATTAGCATAAAGGATCTTCAAACATCTAAAATTAACATGGCCAAAGAATAAGGTCAAAATCAGAAGCTAAGTAGGTCAAAGGGATGCCTAAACATGGATTAGGGTTATGAAACTTCACACACAAGTTAAAGATAAAAAATAATCAAACAAGTTTCTAAAAATCAGAAGAAAAATCACCAATAAACTACATCTCAACATGAATCCAAAGCAAAAAGAATCAACTCAAAATCCCCAAGGATGATCAAGATATGAAATTCACAAGTCAACATGTGTTTGAAATGAATAAAAAAATAATTAATAAAAGTAACAATTAATTCCAGCGTGTAAAATGAAAATAAATGGAAAATAAAAATATCAAAAATTAAAGAAAATTAAAAAGATTAGTCAAGAATTAAATTTGAATTTTTAAGAACCTTTAACTATTTTAATTAATTGAAAAGCAAACTGAAATAAAATAAAAATAAGAAAAAGAATGAAATGGGCCAGGGGTGCATATAGCAGGGGATTTAGTTCAAATATGATGGTCTGAGAAAGGGAGGGGGTGCGAATAGTAAGGAAGGCCCAATAGGCACTCAGTCAAACAAAAATACAAAAGTACGCATATCCAAAGGCTGTGGAAAGAAGTAATCAGATCCAAGGGTTTGTGTGTGAAGTCAACAAGACTTGGAAGTATTCAGATCCAACGCACCACATTTGAACTTATTAATTAAATGAAATCTAATGGTCCTGTTTTAAAGTTATAATAATCCAGATTAATTAAAATAATAAAACATAATTAAACTAATTAACCTAGATCTAACGGCCAGGATCTAATATGGACACACTAAACCCCTAATTAACCCTAACCTAAACCCTACCGGCCGGAGAAGCGTCGGTCGTCTTCTCCGGCGAGCCCTAAGTTGCAAAACCCTAAACCTCCATGAAAACAAACAAATCACACATCAAAATGATCCTTGAGCCAAGCACATCACGAATCAATCATCAAAATCATATAAACTATCACACATAAACTGAATCGAAGAGAAATAGTTTGGATCTAAAAATTTTAGATCCTCAGTTTGGCCTCATTTCAACATCATTTTCAAAACAAAATAGATCCACGTGTTCAGAGTAACAAGCAGATCACAATGCACACAACAAAAATCAATTACAGATCCATGAATTTTGGAGCATACCTGAGATTGCAGAGCTCGAAATCCAAAGAGAAATCCCTCCTGATGATGCATAAATGCTTGCTTTGATCTCCTCTTGCAAAATAAATGCAAGAGGAAGCTTGAAACCACCTGGATTTGAAGTTTCGAACCCAACTGTTCTAAAATGCACACTGAGAACTCTCTGCTCTAAGCTTCAATCAAAGGCTGATAAATGATCCTTGAAGTCTCAAGATCAAGAATTCACAAAGATCAGAGGCAATGTGTGAGGGAGTGAGGAGATTCGAAAGAAAAAGCTTGTATGCAAGAAAATTTGAAGTTTGAGAATGAGAGAGAGCTAGGGCTGAAACTTGTGTGCAATGCCTTATATGTGATCAGTGTATGCACATGCCTAGGGTTTGTGAATCAGAAGAGGTGTGAGGTGTGTGATGAGGGCACTTTTGCCAAATTGCATGAAGAATGAGAATGAGCAAATTGCTCGTGCATTTGATCCCTCCTTGCACATGCTAAGCTCTCATCCCAGCCCTTGATTCATGATTAAATGATCTTGGCCCTTAGATGTGAGAATCATGCTTTTCTTGTGATCATGCATTCTTTGCATTTTGTGAAATATCTCACATTCCATACACGATTTTTGAACTTTCTCTTGGGCCAAATGTGTTTCATGCCATGCCTTGTGATATTGCAATCTCAATTTGCCCATAGGTTGGCTTGGAAATGACTTAAATGAGTTTTTGCAAATGGTGTAATCTTAGAAATATGACAAAACCCTAAAAATGGATGAATTTCGATTGGCCATAACTTTTGATTCATGAAGGCCATGAAAATGCACTTGTACTTTTTGAAAATGGGAGGACATACCCTACAACTTTCATGTTTAATGGAAGTTCAATTGAGGTCATCTTCATCATGAAAGAGGGCTTTGAAAATTAGGGCAAAACTTGCCAAAAATGGAAACTTTCATTACAAACCATATGCCAAAAATGGAAAGTTCTTCAAAACCCTTTGATTCTTGATCTTTGACTTTGCCAAACCTCTTCTAAGGTCTTAAGAACATCCCTTGACTTGAAAAATGGGATTGGACCCCTTGAATTCTCACAGTTGACTTTTAAGTTGTACAGTTGACCAATTTCTTCTCATGCAAGCAACTGATGAAATAACTGCCTTCCACAAGGAATTTTCTCACCAAATTTCATCCATAGGAACCTCTTATCACATGAAGGAATTTTCCCACATGAAATGGACAAAGTCAAAAATAATTCCTGCTTGAAAGTGAAACCCTAATTTGGGAACCACTGTGTAGGAGCTTGCCCTAGCTTGGATTCTCTGATGACCTCCCAACCTTCTGGGCCATTGTAAGGAATCTTGAGCTTGTGAATGTCATATAGGCCCTTCATGGGACTTGGACAAGTCCACTTGGCCTCTTGCTATAGCCTGTAATGCCTCAAATGCACCAATAGTTGATCATATGCCCAATGCTAGAACATGAGAATGTTATGCTTTGTTTTTCTATGCAAAGATGCCAAGGATATGACATGCTTATGATGATTATGATATGGTGATGATTCTTAAAAAGAAGAGGGCAAATTTGGGGTTTTACAATCAGCATCCTCCATATAATCACCAGCAACATCCACATCATCCCTAGCACCTGCCCCCTCGAAGAACCTGGCATGTCCTCAGGCCAAGCAGTGTAAGCTCAGAACTCATCCATGAACCGCATAGAATGGTCCACATGAGGCTCCCGAATCTGCACCTGCAACTACGTCAATTTGTTAGAGTACAAATAGATTTGAGTTTTTGTTATCAATCCATAGAGATTGTTTTGTGATATCACCGCCTTTCTAAAGTTGTGCTAGTTTAAGACTCAATGGTAACAGGGGGTTTTGGTTTTGTTAACGGAATGTTTAGTTTGTATTCAAATTAAAAGCTACGAGTTAAAAATATCGGTTGGTGAAAGTTTATAAAAAGCACATGCCAATGTTAGGATTCAATAAGCCCATTTGCACGGATAGTTTCGATCAAGCGGATGAACTCTTTAAAACGATAAACACAATCACAATATCCTCTCAAGATGTTTATTTCTAACACAAATTGTGAGTTTTACCATTTTGATCGATTGATGATCTCTCACTCAATCTATCAAAATGAGAATATTAAAGATCAATACAAGGTGAACATCTAGTCTCATAATTATTTCTAGCCTATGTTCTTTGAGGGATGAAAAACTTAGGTCAAGTGTGGAATACATTTCTCAATCATGAAGCACAAAATTATATATCATAAACACAAAGTTTTCCACCATATATTTATCATCAATAGTTCATACACAATGATCAAAGACTATATATACAAATTAAAGACATATCTACCTTCTAACCTTGACATATAAATAGTTTAGCTTTCAATAACAATGGAAGCTTTCATTACAAGAAAGAGATGAATAAGACAAAGCATCAATGACGATCTCCCGACCATTGATGCGCCGATTCTTCGAAAACAAGTGAAATTCCGAGTTTTAGGGTTTTTGCTCCAAGAAAAAATGAGATGATCCATAAAAAATGATTGTTCAACCCTTTTTATAGAACCTGAAAAATGCAACGCTCGCTAAGCGATCTCTCATTAATTTATCAAACCGCCTTTGCTTGCTAAGCAAGCTCGTACCTTCGCTTAGCGAGAAACTTCCTGGATCCGCTCGCTTAGCGAGCATGTAGCGAGCTCCAAAAATTCATTTTCTTCAAAAAAAAGAGTCCCTTTGCTTTGCTTTCTTCATTCCAATGCTGAAACCTAAAAATATAAAAACAAAAGTTAAATAATGATACTATTAAAGTAAATAAACTATACCACAAATACTAACCGAAAAAAATGGGAAAAATCATCAGAAAACCAAATAAGCTCAAGATAAGTGCCAAAATATATACTACATATTAACACAAATTGACACTTATCAACCTACAAGGCGAAAAACTTTCTCGACCTTGGAACACCGAAAAACTTAAGTAGAATTATAGCTAAACAACCCGCACGACTATGACCCGACCAGGGGCGACGACGCGACTACAAGAGCATGGAATGTATGACCGTGACTCATTCTTCTTGAACCATCAAAGGCCCTCACCACCACATTACTTGGTCTTAACACTACATCATTCAAATTGAGTTTGTCTAGAACCTCCTTAGGTAATACATTTAATGAAGAACCTTTATCCACCAATACATGAGACAAAGTAGTGCCCCTACACTCAACGGAGACGTGCAGAGCTCTATTATGGTTTCTTCCGGTAGGAGTCAAATCAACATCATTAAAACCCAAGCCATTATCACTAGTTAGATGGGGAACACAATTTTCAAATTGGTCCACAAAGATTTTATGTGGCACATGAGCAGTCTTCAGGAATTTGATTAAAGCCTTGGCGTGGGCTTCAGAACATAATAGCAGAGATAACATGGAGATTTTGGAGGGACTATGCCCCAACTGGTCAACAATATCATAATCACTCTTGCGGATGATCTTCATTACTTCTTCTATCTATTTAGAGAGATCTTCACTAACTGGTGCCTCAGCTTGAATAGGTTCAATAAATGGTCTTTTTCCCCGAGCCTCGGTACTTGGCCCAGAGTCAGAGATATGAACTGGAGTAGCAGCAGCTTTTGAGGTGTCTTCTGGAGAGAAAATTCTTCCACTCCTGGTAACCTTACTGGATCCAGCAATATTGTCCACATCAAGATTAACATCGGTAACAGGTGCATCAGTTAAAGGTTCTTGTTTGACACCATGGATATAAACATCAGAACCATAATTCCAAGGTATAGCCTTGTCAGAAGTGTATAAGATAGGACCAGGAGTAGTAATAATCATTGGAGCCACCTTTGGCTCAGCAGTGATCTTCACAAGACCCTTAGAAGTGATCCTTATTGGACCATTAGAAGTAATCTTTACAGGAATCTTGTTAACCATAGCCACGTCTTCAACTTTCAAATCTTGAGCCAAACCTCCACACAAACTCTCTATAGAAGGGGTTCTCTCGAATAGTATAGTATAGTTATCTATCAGGCGTTGAATACCTGACCTCAACCTCCAACAACTATCGGGTTTATAGGCACAGTAAAAACAATCTTCCCTGCAACCCGGAAATAAACCGGCTTGCACAAGTTTCTTCTTGACAATAGCTAGAGGAGTAGTTATTTCAGCCACAGTACAAACATAAACAATCTCATCAACAACATTGACAGTCTTCTCATGTTTAGGAATAGGAGCAGTAATCACATTAGGAGTTTCCGGAGGGTCAAACTCAATTTTTCCATTCTCAATCATATCCTAGATTTTGTTCTTCAACGACCAGCAACTGTTGGTATGATGGCCAGGGCTACTAGAATGGTATGCACACCTTGCATTGGGATTGTAACGAGAAGATGAGGTATTGATATTATGTGGTGGGTCCTTCAAAGTAATCAATTCTCCTTTCAACATATGCTACAAAGCCTGAGCCAATGACATATTGAGCTTGGTAAACTTCCTCCTAGGCTTGGGATGATTATTCTGTTGTTTCTCTTTTGGTAGAGGTGTAGGATTCAAAATCAAAACAACTCCCACAGATTGGTTAAGATCATTACGGCCACGCTGGCTATACACAACATTGGATTCTTTCTTCCCAGGAGGGGGCTTCTTGGTAATACTTGAAGAAGCAACTATTTGAATCTTTCCACTTCGTATCCCACTTTCCACACTTCTCCAGTCATTATCAGCTCAGTGAAGCCAGATGATGAGCTTCCAATGAGATGACTATAGAAAGGACCAGTCAACGTACTCATGAACATATCAACTAATTCCCTGTTAGTCAAAGGGGGTTGAACTCTACTTGCCAGATCTCTCCATTTCTGAGCATACTCCTTGAAACTTTCTTTGGCATCCATGGACATGCTTTGGAGTTGCATGCGAGTTGGTGCTAAATCAGAATTGTATTGGTACTGCTTATAGAAAGCTTCAACAAGATCATTCCAGTTGCGAATGTTGGTACTTTCCAGTTGATAATACCATTCCAGTTGGGATCCAGACAAACTCTCTTGAAAGAAATGTATCCATAACTTCTTATCAGGAGTATGGGGCTGAATTCTTCTGACATAAGACCTTAAATGCAATTTTGGGCAAGACACACCATCATACACCACAAAATTAGGAACCTTGAAACCTATAGGGATGGAGACTCCAGAAATCAAACTCAAATCTTCAAAGTCAAACCCAGAATTCTTCTGTAGTTCCATAGCATTCATTTTGTCAACCAACATCTTATACTTCTCCTCACTAGCAGGATCATGATAATAGTTCTCCTCAGAATCAGAATCTTCCATAGTATCATGGAGACTACCTCCTTCTCTCTCAGAATTTTCAGACTCAAGATTCTCAACCTCTTCTTCTGTCTTGACAGGACCTCTGAATCTTCTACCCAGGTTGATGAGGCCCACTGATTTTCTAGTCTTCTTCTTCTTCTTAGTCAAAATTGTCTTCAGCTCATCTTGTCCCTTGGACAAGTTCAGGATCATTTCTTGAAATTGTGCATTCTGAGTCTTGAGATCCTTAACAGTTTGTTCGAGAGCCATTTCTGCTGAAATAAACAGCGAGAAGATAAGATACCTGTTCATAAGAAACCTGTGATGCAATGATATGGTATGTAGATGCATATGCAATATTTTCAAGGACCGCATGATTTAAATTTGTTTAAACGAAAAACAAAAACAAAATTTTATTAGTAAATACTTAATATAAGTGTTGCCCCTTGGGCTTACAAAGAAATAACAATAAGATACAAAAGATAAATGTATGGGGTTTTAAGTCTCCCATGGACGCTTCCTCTTTACGTGGAGGTACTTGTTGAGGTTTTTCTCCTCGTGAAGTTGCCTTGTTAGCTCCAGAATTCTTTCTTGACTAGCTCTGAAATGAGTCTCAAAAGTATCCCTTTGCTCCTTTAACTGAATCCAGGACTTTTGCAATTCTTCCAAATCAGTGGGCATGTCTGGATGAAGGATGGTATAAGGAACATCCCCTTCAGCAATAGGCTCCATAGTGACTGGTAGAACAACATGATATGGCATCATAAGAGTCTGAGCACGAGATCGAACCCATCTGAGATAAGGCTCCATAGGAATAGAATACTTTGGCTCCAAAGTATTGCTGTCAATTCTGTTCACCTTGTTCTAAGCTCGTATAAACTTTTGATGGTAACCATGAAGATCGTTGTCGTAGTCGAACACAATACCCTGAATAAGCATGTCATAAGGACCATTACTCCGAGCATAACCAAACTGACGTAGTGCTAAAGAAGGGTTGTAGGTAATTCCCCCTCTTATACCAAGGAGTGGCACATTAGGGAATTCCCCACGACGGTCAATGATAGTAACATTCTCCATAGATCGAGAACACCAATGAATATCTGAATGAGAAAGTGACATGATCCTCTCAGACTACCTGAACCCTTGTTCATTCTTCATCACTGATCGAGGAAGGTGAGAAATAAACCACCTAGACAATAAAGGTATGAAGCACATCAGAGTCCCTCTTGCTTTCGTAGTACGAGTGTGAAGAGAATGTAGGATGTCTCCAAGTAATGTAGGTACTGGGTTGTGAGTCAGAAATATGTTGATGGCGTGTACGTCTATGAACTTGTCTGGATTAGGGAACAACACTAATTCATAAATCAATAGGGTTGGGATCTCCTCAAAAGCATCATAACTCATAGCCTTTAAGAACACTTGAGCTTTCTCCATCAATATTTTAGCAAGAATACCCTTAACCCTGCTTCTTGTTTCTAGGACAATGTCTGATTTCTTCAGATGTAGGGCTGCAGCAATGACTTCAGGTTTAGGCTCCTTTTCTAAGCTTGTGAAGGGTCTCTGATCAAGGATAGGTATACCCAATAGTTTGGAGAACTCTTCCATTGTAGGAATCAGCTGATAGTCGGGGAATGTGAAGCAATGATGTTTAGGATCAAAGAACTGAAATAGGACACTCATCATGTCTTCATTGAACCCTGATGTGACTAGATCCAGTAGGTGACCATGCCTCTTGATGAATTGGGAGTTTTCAGAAACTTGAGAGACCAATTCCTTAAGCTCAGAAGGTATCCCTACAAAGTTAATCCAGATAGTATTCCTACGAGCAGAAGCCATGACCTGCAACAAAGAACAAAGATAAATCCTTTGGTCCTTGAAATGGTTAGTGAAAATGTTATGCTTATGATGTCATGATGTTATGCTCAATCACAAACATGTGGCACACACCAACAAGTCACACAAAAGCCCTAGGTTTAGAGGCTTGCATGAGGTTTAAAGGTAAGTGTCGCTCCCCGGGTTTCCATCCTGGTACAAACGCGAAAGTGGCGCGGAAAAGAATAGAGTCGCCAGCCAGGCATTTTTATCCCGAAGGAACGAGAATGGTAATGCTGCACAAACCAGAAGAAAAGAAAAGGAAGGACACGGGTCCTGCGAACCAAAGAGACTGAGTTCGGGAGTCGGTTACGACCTGGGAAGGTATTAGCACCCCAGATCGTCCGTCGTACCCGACGGGATCCACGCTTGCAAAGAAAACTTTTTCAAAGGGTGAAGAAATGAAAGCTACTGCGAAGAAAATGAAATGAACTGGATAAATGAAAATAAAAGGGAACTGAAAAAGAAATGAAAAGGAAAAATGTAGGGAAAATAAAGATTGTGCTCGAACGGGCCCTACCCCGCTGCCTATGTACCTCATCTGGACAATGAGGATCAGAGACGCCGTAGTTCCCCTAACTAGGGGTGGAAAAGATTGCTTGTCTTAAGGCTTGAACTGCCTATGTCAATGCTCAGGTGTTGCAGTCTCGGACGACGAGTGCGTTATCGTCTTGCAAAATGACAAGTAGGAGCAAGTTCGTACGATGAGAGTGAAGGTGATGAGAAAAGAAATCCCGAAGGAGAGACGCTTATTGTTTGTTTGTGTTTTTTATGAAGCTTTTTATGAGTGTGTCACAAGGAAGTGAACTCAAGCTCTTTTCCATGGGATGTGCACTTGTCACTATATTCCAAGATGGAATAATAGAACAAGCACACTCAAGTAAGGAGAAGATCCCCAAAACTTGAACCCAGAGATTAGGGCTTAGGCTCACTAACTCATTAACTTATTAAGTGTTTTTTGGTATTTACAATGAAGAAGTGTGTTTTATGATTTTCTTGGTGAAGATGACATCTTGATCAGACTTGTGCATCACAAGACAAGCTTGTACTATCCCAAGATGGGAAGACTACAAGTGTCTCATAGGATAAGGCTATTGCTCAAGGTATCACTTCAATCCTTATTAAGTGTCTTCTTAGGGTTTTGAGATGAGAAGAGAAAGGAAACCAAAAGGATCACAAAGGCAAAAGTCTAATGGGGGACTAATGAATCCTAAGTGTTGCCATGCATGGAAATCCTAGGTTAGTGAGGCTTACTATCCTAAAGAAGAAAGAAAGAAGAAAAGAAGAAGAAGAAAGAAGAATAGAAGAAGGGGGAAGTAAGGCCTAAGCCCAACAATCACAAGGTTAGAACAAATAAGAATAAGAAGAGAAGAGATAAGATTTGGAGATGTGGGAATCATATCCACACCTCTCACTTACCAAAGCCCCTGAAATGGTTAGTGACACAAGCATAAAGGCAATATAAAATGATCACAATGCCATACCAACATCATACAAACAGAAGTGAAGTCATACACACAAATGCTCAATGCTAACACAAGTCACAAGAATGAGAAAAGTACCAAGTTCCAAAACACAAACCCCAACCCAAGATCAGAGAAGTACCAAGGCCCTAAAGAGACTCTAAACAAGATGAAGAAGTTGGCAGAAGTGCCCTTCTAAGCTAAGGAGAGCACTTATGATCAAAAAGAAACAAAATGGGACAAGTCAAGAACAAAAATTCAAATCAAATCAAGTATGCACCCAAAATTTCCACAACTTTGGACAAGAGATCTTCAATCAAAACGTAACAACATGCCAAAAGGAGAGGAAGAAATTCAGAAGCTATACAAGTCAAATGCGGATACAAACATGAACTAGGGTTAAGAAGCTTCACTCACAAGTTAAGGACAAAAACCAATTAATCAAGATTCTAAAAATCAGAACAAAAATATCCAAGAAACTACATCCTATCATGAGTCCAAATCAAAAAGAACCAACCAAAAATTCAAAATGATGATCAAGATAGAAAATGGGCAAGTCAGCATGCTTCCAAATGAATAAAAATGAATTAATTAAAAGGGAGAATTAATTTTCACGTGTCAAAATAAAATAAATGGAAAATAAAAATGTCAAAAATTAAAGAAAACTAAAAATAACATTCATGAAATTTTTTAGAATTTTTAATGATCTAAAACTATTTTTAAAAATTAAAAACCAAACTGATATTAAAATGAGATAAAAAGAAAAAGAAATAAAAATGAAATGACCAGGGGGTGCAACCAGCAAGGAGTTTCAGTTTAATTATTTGGGCATCATACGCAGGGGGGTGTGGGTATCAACACAAGCCCACCCAATTCTCAGTGCAGCTTATAGTAATTGGGGTGGAAATTCAATAAAATCTGGAAAAATCAGGGACCATTAGATCAAAGGGACGCAGGAGATTAGTCAATCATTAATCAATGTCATCATTTTAATTGGTCATCAGGTGAGGGGACATGGTATTATTGTGAGGTGACAAACACAAATAATTAAATCAGAATTAGAACACACGTGTAAGGGAGGTGGCCTCATTTATGAGGTGGCAAGCTGAGGGACGTTGAGATGAGAAGATCCAATGGCTCAGGAGTCATCTTCCTCACTGAAACCCTAATGAAGCATTCCCAGAATCCGGTGACCGGAGCTAGGGCTCCGGCACCGGAAAATGCAAGCTATGAACAAAACTTAATAAAAATAAATGAAACTCTCCAGATTGAATAAACAAGGTGTCATACCCCAAATTTGTCCTACTTAATTTACGTGTGCACTTTATTTTTCTTAGTTTGTTTTCGGATAAATCCCCCATCACTCCAAATATTATATTAGACCCTTTTAGTAGTGGTCCATTCATACATATGCATCTGAGGAAATTCAATTTAAAGGTTTGACCTTTTTCGATCTTGTTTATTTATTTTCATCGTTTTCATCGATTTACATTCGATTAAATTATTTCATTATCATAATCATAACCATTATTAAATGCATTCATCATTTTATTTTATTAACATCATTCTTATTTTATTACTTTTTTTTTATTATCCCTGTTGTACTTAAGTAAAAAAAAAACCTTTTTCTATTTAATGAGATTGATATTATTGAAACTTTTTCACGCATTAGTCATTATAACACAAAGCCAGTCATCATTTTACTAAACACATTCCAATTTAAATCTTCATACATGTGAATAAAAATTAGAAATAGTTGTACTAGAAAATACGTTAGTTATGCTTAAACCAATTCATATTGCATCTAATCCTAGTCTTAATTAATATTTCATGTTTATCTCATAATAGTTTTAATAGATATTTTGTTCAATTTTTTCTTTTTTTGTCTCAATAAACACTTTTTGTATCAACCATAATTCTCTTTTTATAACATTTATATTGTTTTCTTATTCAATTAAAAAATTAAAGATTCTACTCCTAAATTAAGGTCCACCTTTTCTACTACTGAGTATTCTACAAGGGACCCCACACAAGAGACAGGTAACAACATCAGCAACAAATCTCCTCCAGAATTTTACCGTTCCACTCACCCGGTTTTCACGCGCACACCGCGCATCAGCTCACCAACGTCACCCACAATCTTTCGCTGCACTACACCCACGACATGAAAAACGCACAAAACGGAATCCTTCACAACACCATTACTCATCCTCTTCTTCATAAATAACTCAAACACCTCCATAAATCCAAAAACTGAAAATGCTCCATCAACCAAAAAACCAGAAATACTCAGAATCAAAACTAAATAACAAAATCTTTTTTTTCATAGAAACAGAACCAAATCTCTTCCATTGTCACCACTGATTCACACCATCCCTTCAACCTTTTTCTTCAAGAAGCAAAAAAAAAAGAGAAACCTTCCTTAACAGTAAGCAACAAACCATAAACACAGAACCAATCCTCCTTTTTTCTTCAAACCAAACCTTCAAACTAAATCAGCAATAACTCAGCAAACCAAAAAATCAAAGAAATAAAAAAGAGAAAGATGAGTTGAATCCAGAAATCCTTCACTGTCACTCTCATTAACCTTCACAAACCTTCTTTTCCGAATCCGAATCCGTCTGAAACGCAAACCTCAGAACTGCAAACCCTTTTTACTTGTGTTCTTATTTTTGATTTTATTTAATCTTCTTGTTAAGCTTACTAAGTAGCATTTGTTAATTAATTGGATTTTTTTGGCTAATTGTTTTTGAGATCCACTATTTTTCATTGTTATTTTCTCTTGATTTCTATCCCTTTTTTTTGGGTCGATGATATAGTAAAAGGCCATTTTTCGCCCGATTACATTTAATCGGTGATGTGCGGTCAATATGAGGCCCTCTTTTATTTTATTCTATTATTATTTTTTTATTTTGAACAAAAAAAACTTGTAATATAATTTAATTTATTTGATTCATTATTCTCGACATTATTTAATTTATTTAATTATTCAATTTATTTAATATTTCGCGATTCAATTTATTCATTTTATTATCGCATTTTAAATTACGATTCGACTCCTCATAGAACGATTTCATTAAATCGGCTCTAAGGCAGTTCACGAACAAACTTTTGTCGCGTCCCGAAAAGGTCCAACGCCTTCGAATAGTTGCGCTCGATTAAAAGGTCCAACGCCTTCAAATAGTTGCGTCCCGATCAAACAGGCCGAACGCCTTCGAATAGTTCAAACACACTGCACACACGCTTCCTCTTGGGCAAATTACAATGATACCCTTTATTTCTCGCAATCCCCTGTATTTATTTTGTATCCCTCTCCCATTACTTTGTACGTATTTTATTTTCCGCATTTTATTTAATTCCGAATCCTTGGTCCAACGCCAAGCGATTGCACTTGCACACTCGCACTTTATTATTCTTTTCGTTTATTAGGATCCACCTATCTTTGCGAGCCGAACGCTTCGTGCCTCGCTAACAAAACCACAAAAATAACCTCCAATTGCATTTACCCTTTAACCTCAAAAAACCAAAACGTTTCGATTAGATCCAAACCCTTGATCCAACGTCAAGCGGCTTTAGGAAATAAAACACTTTAATAATACGAGAAGATTTGTACGCCACGAGCCTTAAGCGGTAGAAAGGGGGATAACAAGCTTTCGTTACTCGCTCCGATTATTTCGACGCAGGACACTCGTCTTGTTGGGCGAGATAAACTATCCATAGTCTTTAGTGCATTTCAACTCCTAAACCCTTTCATCGACGAAAGGTAATAAAATCAACAACCATTACCCTTAGTAGGCCGAACTACGAGGCTCTGACTTTCCCATTGCAGACGGGAGTACGTAGGCACGAGGATCTCAATCCTTGCCGAGCACCTAGGTTCAATCTAACTTATAATTCAAATCATTTCCCTCTAGCAAGCAATTCATTTAAGCATAGACATCCTTTCTCGCGCGTTAACTTAGATGGTTCCCATCGAGTACGATGGATGTAGGGGGTGCTAATACCTTCCCCCTGCATAACCGACTCCCGAACCCAGGCAATGGTTCCGTTGACCTTTGTCCTCATCCTTCTCCTCCCGGGTTGTATCTATATCTTCCCTTTCCCTCTTCGGGAATAAATAGAATTAGGTGGCGACTCTTCAGTCAGTCCAGCGCGTGACTCCGTCCATTTCGGATCGCGTGAGGTCGTATTTTTCGGGGTACGACAGCTGGCGACTCTGCTGGGGACTGGTTCACCCCTATGCGAGTCAAGCCTAGTCTAGGTTCCCTCGTTTGTTTGGATGTTTGCTTTTATGCCTTGCTTGTTTATTTTTATCGCTTTCTTTATCGCATTCCATTTTATATATCTTGTGGTTCCTTGGTACTATAATTTGGATCGATACTTTGAAAAAGAAACTTGAGGGAAAAAGCTCTATGCCCGGGCTTACGAGTACAAACATAAGTTAGCGAGGTTGTGTAGTATGGGCTCCCGAGAGAACCTCTCTCGTGGGTTGTCGATACGAAAACCTCACTCGGAGTAGATTTTAATGGAAATACTGACAACCGTCAAGCTTTTGGCGTGTGTGCTCGGTTGTTTTCATTAAAGTCATCGACTCTGAGGACCTTTAGAACCTTTTGGTTAAAACATCGATTGATGGTTGCGTAGTATTGGGCACCAGGGTTCGCCCTCGCGTGGCTCGATATGAAAACCTCACTTGGAATAGACTTACTCAATGGAGTTGATTGACTGTCAAGAATGTATGAAATTGACACGTGCATCAAACAGTTGAGAAAGTTCCATAACTCCAGGACTTTGTTTTAAACCTTATGTCGATGATCACGTAGTATGGACTCCCAAGAAAACTTGCTCTCGTGGGTTGTCGATACGAAGATCTCACCCAAAATAGATTCATATGGCGGAGTCAATCAACCGTCATGCTTATGGCGCGTGTGATGAACAACCATATGAATTGATAACTTTGGGATCCCTAAAACTTTAGAATCTACCCAGTGAGTTCCTGATCAGAGTATCTTCCGGCTGTACCTTGGACTCGTGAGACCTTGATCTTGTGATCCTGGATTCTGACATTGCATATCATCCCATTTGCATCATTTATTCATCTTGCATTTCATTTCAAAATCCAGAAAACTCATTTCATGTTCCTCCATCTTCAGTAAATCAAGCTGGTTCCCCGACGCCCGTATCGAGCTAGACGGTCGTACTTAACTAGAGCCAACACTAGAAGACTGATGGACGTGATTCAAGAAGAACAAGCTACCATGAGGGAAGAGATTGACTCGGTCAAGAGCAAGATTGACCAGATTTATGAGACACTGCAATCTTTGGCAAGGATGGAAGAACGTCGCGAAGCTGCTGCCGCAATGAACAATGCTCAAGTGCAAGGATCTACCTCACGAGCAATGCCTTCAGTTCCCGTTCCAAATCCTTTGGTCTACGGTTTGCCTCCATGCTTCACTCCTGCTGTTGAAGAGGTCACTTCCCAGCCAATACCTGCTTCTGGTGTCACTGTTGGTGTTATCCCTCAGGCTCAACCTATTCCAACTCCCGTCCAGTTTCCTCAAACTGAAGAGGATCATCAAGTTGAGTATGAGATGCATACTGCTGTTCCAATCACTAATCCTCATGCTGTTCAAGAATCTGAAGCTATGAAGATGTGCCGCGAGTTAGCTGAAAAACTCCGAATTATGGAAGGACACAACTCAACTTCTCTGAGTGCCTCAGACATGTGCTTAGTTCCAGATGTTGTGATCCCTGCTAAATTCAAACTTCCAGAATTCAAAAAATACAAAGGCCTCAGCTGTCCTGAGCTTCATTTGAGGATGTACTGCAGAAAAATGGCTGCTCACGCCAAAGATGATAAGCTTATGATCCATTTCTTCCAAGACAGCCTGTCTGGAGCGTCTCTAGAATGGTACATGCAGCTCGAGCGCAACAATGTTCGCACTTGGCTTGAATTATCTGATGCATTCAAAAAGCAGTACAAGTACAACACTGACCTTGCTCCTAACCGTACTCAGCTTCAGAGTATGTCTCAAAAGGAAAGCGAATCTTTCAAAGAGTACGCCCAACGCTGGAGGGAGTTAGCTGCCAGAGTGCATCCTCCTTTGGTTGACCGTGAATTGATTGACATCTTCATGGGTACCCTACAGGGGCAATACTACGAGAAGCTGATCAACAGCGTATCTTCTGGATTTTCGGACATGGTGATGGTAGGAGAAAGAATTGAAGAGGGTATGAAGAGTGGAATGATCCAAGGAGGTTCTAGCAGCCAAAACAATGCCAAGAAACCTTTCAATGGGCACAAAAAGGGTGAAACAAATGCCATTTCTGCTGCAAGTGGGAATTTTCAACAGAGTGCACCTGCACCAGTTCCCTACTATCAGTACCCCTATGTTGCTGCTGCACAATATGCTCCTATGCCATATCAGCCAGTTCCTCCAATGCCTTATCAGCAGGCCTTTCAAAATCTATTTTCGCCTCAGATAGGTCATCAACCACGTCCACCTCCAATGGTTGCAGCTGCACAGTATGCACCCAATCCATACCAGCAACCGGCTTATCCACCACGGCCTGGTCAACAACAACAACGCGCTCCTCAACAGCGTCCACCATATCAGCCAAGAAGGCCTGAAAGAACCTTTGATCCCTTGCCTATGGCACATTCTGAAATCTTTAATCAGATGATGGCAAAGGGAACTCTTGTTTTAAAAGACTTGCCACCACAAACTGGTACTGCCCGGAACTATGATGCTAATGCTCGCTGTGAGTATCACAAAGGCGCTCCAGGTCACACCATCGAGAATTGCCATGCCTTCAAACACCTGATTCAGGATATGATTAACTCTAAGGACCTCACTCTCACTCCGAGAAATCCAAATGTCCAGAACGATCCAATGCCGTCACACGGTGCCAACAAGTAAAGACATTTGAAGGGTTGTTGAAGACCAAGCTGAGTAGTCTCCAACTTTGAAGCATTCAATTAAGAGAAGTTCATTCCTCAAATCAAGGCATCCAGTGCCATTTATTATTTCCGCATTCCTGTTGTTTTGTATTGTTTGTTAAGTACTATTTGCTCTGAACATTGTTATCGTTTGTACTTGGTTATGTTAATGTTATGTTTATGCATGTTTTGAATTAATCTATTCGCATTCACTCATTATTTATCATTTATCACAAAATCACAAAAATATTTCCCTCACTTCACTTTAGCAAATATTTGAGGGAGGATGATGAAAACGAAATGCCCATAAATGTTGCGGTATGCTTTCGGATAAAACCTCGTCAATGATGTACATGCATTCTTTCAAATCCCCAAACACTGGAGATATAAGGAGTTAATCCATAGTCAACCACTTAGAGCCTAGAAGTAGGAGTTTCTTTCGGATACAAACCCTTACATTTAACCCGGGGCAGGGTAGTGTTCAGTTAACCTAGCTACACCTTCAAATCGCAAGATGAGACATCCTGTCAGAGGACCATCAACAAACGACTTGGCAGTCATAGTATTCAAAAAAAAAAAAACTAAGTTGAGCACCCGAAGGGAGACTTAGTCGGAAAAAAAACAAATCAAAAGAGGAACTCAAATCCTCAGCAAAAAAGCAAAAACAAATATCAGTGACCAACAAATCAAAAAATCAAAGGGTCACCGGCAAAAATGACTGCCACTTCCAAGCAAACATCAAAGCTTCATCTTCACTCTTGCAAAGTCGAAAACAAATGCATATGTAGAGTTAGCTGAACGTAGGACTGGAGAACATTACGAAGAAGGGATGGGTACAAATCAAACTTTGAGCCTTATACCTTTGTTTCTCAAAACCATTAACCAGACCACGTTACAACCCTCAAAAGTCCTAATTGAGACACGGTTTATTCTGAAAGCATGCTACCAGCAAGGTTGCGTAAATTGACTCCCATATATTTGCTAATCTTCAATCTCGATCGCACATTATTCTTGATGCATCTTTTACGCACTTTCTAAATCAGCACCTCGTGTGGACTAACAGTCCATTCGTCACACTTTCACAGCATTCAAATAAATTGACTTTTTCAAAACTTACATGAACGTTTCATTAACACTACCATTTATGTATGAACAATTTAATTTCAATTTAGTGTTTGACATCAATACAATCCCAACAAGGGGCAATCAAAAGAGAAGCTTGAACTTCATCGCCAACATGAATCAAGAATACTTCAACAGTCCAATCAGAGACAAAACATCTTCAACAGCCCAATCAGGGGCAATTTATTTCAAAATCAGCCCAATCAGGGGCAAGATCACCTTCAAAAGGCTCAATCAGGGGCAGGTCATGCCATGGCCATTATCAAAGTTTCCCCACCAGATTTATTTCAGATACCCTGCAGGCAGGGGCAAGCGAACAAGGGGCTAATCTTCCTATCTCTTATCCCCAGCCGAACAAGCAGGTCTTGCTGGACATTAGCAATCGTTTAAAGCAAACCAGTCTTCATGTGTCAATTAAGTCGCTTCGCTCACCCGCAGATAATCGAACTTGGAGCTTTCAGATCCATCTTCTGGTCATACATCGTCGAAGATCGAGTGTCGGGGAATCAAGCTCTCCACCCACCCAAAGTCCAATCGTTATTGGCAACTACCTGACCAAAATTCCACCAAGCTGGCACCTTTCAATCACTCATATGCATCATTATGCATCATCAACGTCATAAGCATCATTTACATCAATCATTTGCAGCATATGCATCATGTGCATACCTAGATAAATCAGCTTTTCATATCCCCAACATTATCGAATTTATATCTCAATGCATAAGCATTTGCATCGTATCTCCACCATTATGGAATACCATTTCACAACAATCAAGCATAGTTGCATATTTCAGGATCCAGGATCAGTCCAAGATTCCAAGCCTTTCCCCAACGGAAGTCAGGATCCAGGGTCGATCGAAGATTCTCCTAAGGTGCTATTCAGTGGGCGTCCCCGTTGGATATTTCTCTTCCAGTTTATTTAAATTTTCTGTTGCTCAGCATCGACCTAGCATCGAGTGCTGAGTTCGCATTATCATCCTCGCGGTGGTAAGCGATCATTTTAATTTTCTATCTTTCGGCATCCATATCGACCTAGCATCGAGTGCCGAGTTCGCATTATCATCCTTGTGGTGGTAAGCGATTATTTTATTTTATTTTCTGTTACTCAGCATCGACCTAGCATCGAGTGTCGAGTTCGCATTATCATCCTTACGGTGGTAAGCGATTATTTTATTTTCTGTTACTCAGCATCGACCTAGCATCGAGTGCCGAGTTCGCATTATCATCCTTGCGGTGGTAAGCGATTATTTTATTTTATTTTAATTTTCTGTTACTCAACATCGACCTAGCATCGAGTGTTGAGGTCGGATTATCATCCTGGTGGTGGTAAGCGATTATTAAATTTTCTATCAACCTGTTTTTGTTTCGCATCACCTTCATTTTCCAATTTTAACCATAGATTTACTGCACATTTTCTTTTATCGGACAAATTTGGAGTCTGTTAGTATCTAATTATCTTATACCTTGAAAGATTGAACACGAGTCAGTTCATCTTACTCGGTCTAAGCCAATTCGATAGGGGCATCTGTCATACCCCAAATTTGTCCTACTTAATTTACGTGTGCACTTTATTTTTCTTAGTTTGTTTTCGGATAAATCCCCCATCACTCCAAATATTATATTAGACCCTTTTAGTAGTGGTCCATTCATACATATGCATCTGAGGAAATTCAATTTAAAGGTTTGACCTTTTTCGATCTTGTTTATTTATTTTCATCGTTTTCATCGATTTACATTCGATTAAATTATTTCATTATCATAATCATAACCATTATTAAATGCATTCATCATTTTATTTTATTAACATCATTCTTATTTTATTACTTTTTTTTTTATTATCCCTGTTGTACTTAAGTAAAAAAAACCTTTTTCTATTTAATGAGATTGATATTATTGAAACTTTTTCACGCATTAGTCATTATAACACAAAGCCAGTCATCATTTTACTAAACACATTCCAATTTAAATCTTCATACATGTGAATAAAAATTAGAAATAGTTGTACTAGAAAATACGTTAGTTATGCTTAAACCAATTCATATTGCATCTAATCCTAGTCTTAATTAATATTTCATGTTTATCTCATAATAGTTTTAATAGATATTTTGTTCAATTTTTTCTTTTTTTGTCTCAATAAACACTTTTTGTATCAACCATAATTCTCTTTTTATAACATTTATATTGTTTTCTTATTCAATTAAAAAATTAAAGATTCTACTCCTAAATTAAGGTCCACCTTTTCTACTACTGAGTATTCTACAAGGGACCCCACACAAGAGACAGGTAACAACATCAGCAACAAATCTCCTCCAGAATTTTACCGTTCCACTCACCTGGTTTTCACGCGCACACCGCGCATCAGCTCACCAACGTCACCCACAATCTTTCGCTGCACTACACCCACGACATGAAAAACGCACAAAACGGAATCCTTCACAACACCATTACTCATCCTCTTCTTCATAAATAACTCAAACACCTCCATAAATCCAAAAACTGAAAATGCTCCATCAACCAAAAAACCAGAAATACTCAGAATCAAAACTAAATAACAAAATCTTTTTTTTCATAGAAACATAACCAAATCTCTTCCATTGTCACCACTGATTCACACCATCCCTTCAACCTTTTTCTTCAAGAAGCAAAAAAAAAAGAGAAACCTTCCTTAACAGTAAGCAACAAACCATAAACACAGAACCAATCCTCCTTTTTTCTTCAAACCAAACCTTCAAACTAAATCAGCAATAACTCAGCAAACCAAAAAATCAAAGAAATAAAAAAGAGAAAGATGAGTTGAATCCAGAAATCCTTCACTGTCACTCTCATTAACCTTCACAAACCTTCTTTTCCGAATCCGAATCCGTCTGAAACGCAAACCTCAGAACTGCAAACCCTTTTTACTTGTGTTCTTATTTTTGATTTTATTTAATCTTCTTGTTAAGCTTACTAAGTAGCATTTGTTAATTAATTGGATTTTTTTGGCTAATTGTTTTTGAGATCCACTATTTTTCATTGTTATTTTCTCTTGATTTCTATCCCTTTTTTTTGGGCCGATGATATAGTAAAAGGCCATTTTTCGCCCGATTACATTTAATCGGTGATGTGCGGTCAATATGAGGCCCTCTTTTATTTTATTCTATTATTTTTTTTTTATTTTGAACAAAAAAAACTTGTAATATAATTTAATTTATTTGATTCATTATTCTCGACATTATTTAATTTATTTAGTTATTCAATTTATTTAATATTTCGCGATTCAATTTATTCATTTTATTATCGCATTTTAAATTACGATTCGACTCCTCATAGAACGATTTCATTAAATCGGCTCTAAGGCAGTTCACGAACAAAATTTTGTCGCGTCCCGAAAAGGTCCAACGCCTTCGAATAGTTGCGCTCGATTAAAAGGTCCAACGCCTTCAAATAGTTGCGTCCCGATCAAACAGGCCGAACGCCTTCGAATAGTTCAAACACACTGCACACACGCTTCCTCTTGGGCAAATTACAATGATACCCTTTATTTCTCGCAATCCCCTGTATTTATTTTGTATCCCTCTCCCATTACTTTGTACGTATTTTATTTTCCGCATTTTATTTAATTCCGAATCCTTGGTCCAACGCCAAGCGATTGCACTTGCACACTCGCACTTTATTATTCTTTTCGTTTATTAGGATCCACCTATCTTTGCGAGCCGAACGCTTCGTGCCTCGCTAACAAAACCACAAAAATAACCTCCAATTGCATTTACCCTTTAACCTCAAAAAACCAAAACGTTTCGATTAGATCCAAACCCTTGATCCAACGTCAAGCGGCTTTAGGAAATAAAACACTTTAATAATACGAGAAGATTTGTACGCCACGAGCCTTAAGCGGTAGAAAGGGGGATAACGAGCTTTCGTTACTCGCTCCGATTATTTCGACGCAGGACACTCGTCTTGTTGGGCGAGATAAACTATCCATAGTCTTTAGTGCATTTCAACTCCTAAACCCTTTCATCGACGAAAGGTAATAAAATCAACAACCATTACCCTTAGTAGGCCGAACTACGAGGCTCTGACTTTCCCATTGCAGAAGGGAGTACGTAGGCACGAGGATCTCAATCCTTGCCGAGCACCTAGGTTCAATCTAACTTATAATTCAACTCATTTCCCTCTAGCAAGCAATTCGTTTAAGCATAGACATCCTTTCTCGCGCGTTAACTTAGATGGTTCCCATCGAGTACGATGGATGTAGGGGGTGCTAATACCTTCCCCCTGCATAACCGACTCCCGAACCCAGGCAATGGTTCCGTTGACCTTTGTCCTCATCCTTCTCCTCCCGGGTTGTATCTATATCTTCCCTTTCCCTCTTCGGGAATAAATAGAATTAGGTGGCGACTCTTCAGTCAGTCCAGCGCGTGACTCCGTCCATTTCGGATCGCGTGAGGTCGTATTTTTCGGGGTACGACACAAGGTACGCTGAGTCCAAATATGACCACGAAATTCACCATAGATCAAAGGAGCAAACGGATCGAAGCAAAACAGTTTCCACCATGAAACTTTAAATCAACATACAAAGCTCAATTCTCAAGCATTTTTAAAATTAAAACGTGCAGAATCATCAGCACAACTAGTAGATCACAATGCACACATTTATTTTCATTTCCAGATCCAAGGATTTTGAGCTTACCTGAGACTTGAAGATGCTCTAAAACTCCAAGAAAATGCTCCTACAGCTGCAGATCCACGCACTTTGACCTCCTCTTGCAAAATAAATGCAAGATGGAGCTTGGGAGAAGCTGGATCTTGAAATCCGAAAGCTCTTGCTCTTAAATGGCACTTGTATGATTCTTCACTCTCAGCTTGAAAGAGTGTGTGCAATGTGATTCTTAGAGCTCAAGGATGAAGAATATGTGAATAGATTGTGAAGAGAATGCTTGAGGAAAAAGTTTAGAAGGGAAATGCAATTGAGCAAGAAAGTGTAGATCTGAAAAATGGAAGAGCCTCCACACGAATTTAGGGCATGGTTTTCTTTTATATGCTTAGTATTCACACCTGACTAGGGTTTTTGCACCAAGAGTGGCATGGAGAGTGTGATTGAGGTGTATTGGCCAATTTGCATGAAAAGTGTGACTTCCTCATCCACACGTGCAAACCCTCTTTCAAGTGAGCATTCTGACCTTAATCCACCCTTTGATTTGTTTTAAATCAATCCTGACCTTTGATCATAAGTGTATCATGCTTTTTTGATGATTTTGCAATTTTGCCTCTTATGTGGTGTGTTTCTTCTCATGCACGAAATTGGTGACATTTTTGGAGAAAATATCTTCTTATGCAATGCTTTGTAAGTTTGTGATCATACTTGGCCCATAAAACAACTTAAGAATAAGTTTCAAGACTTTTTGCATTTGTGGGAACTTGAAATTTATGTCATGCCCTAGTTTTACACCAATTTTCGAGGGCCTTATCTCTCTAACCATAAGGGTTGTGAAAATGCTCTTGTACTTTTTGAAAATGGGAGGCCTTAATCTTCAACTTTCATGTTTGGCTTTGGTTCATTTGAAGCTTTTTTCACCAAGTTATGCTTACTTGAAAATTAGGGCAAACACTTACTAAAAATGGAATTTTCCATGACCAACCATATGCCAATTTTGCAAAACACCTCAAAACTTCATGATTCTTGATCTTTGATCTTGACAAACCTCTTCTAATGTTATAAGAACATCCCTTGGCTAGAAAAATGGGGTTGGACCCTTTGAAATCTCACAGTTGACTTTTAGAATGCACAGTTGACCAATTACTTCATTTACAAGCAACTGAAGGAATACCTGACTTCCACAAGGAATTTTCTCACCAAATTTCATCCCTAGGATCCTCTTAACATATGAGAGACTTTTCCCAAATGAAATGGCCAAAGTCATAAGGTTTTCATGCTTGAAACTCAAACCCTAATTTGGGATCATTGTGTAGGAGCTTTGCCCTAGCTTGAATTCCCTGATGATCTTCCAACCTTTTGAGCTTTTGTGAATGATATTGAACTTGTGAATGCAACATAGACCCCTCATAGGACTTGAACAAACCCATTGGGCCCCTTGTCATAGCTTATGATTGCTTCAAAACCTCCACAGATGATCATATGCCTAATGCTAGGTCATGAGAATGTTATGCCTCATCTTTCCATGCTAAGATGCCAAGAATATGATATGCTTATGATGAATATGATGTGATATGATGCTTAAAAATAAGAGGGCAAATTTGGGGTGTTACGGCTGCCCCTATTCAAACAACTGTTAATCTGAAAAGGACAGTAGCACGGGCTATCGACCGTTCAAGATAAACTGTGGTTGAATACCAAGAAGACCTGAAATTTGCACTCTGCTAGAGAATGCAAGAACTGGGAAATAAACCCAACCAAATGACGCTTTGGTGGCTGAAGTGGAGAGAAAGCAGACGAGCTCCTTCCAAGCTGAAACTGTTATTTTGGAATAGGATACTTTGACAGACGAGTCTTCTTCGATCGATCCTGTTACGCCAGGAACTGGACATACGAGCCCTCACTTTCTTTGCAAAACATATGACTTGAGACAGACGAATCTCCTTCGGATAAACCTGTTACGCCAGGACCGGTGATGCACTTAAGTCTGTGGGATAGACATGCATAATCAAGGTAGACGAACCCTCCTCATATATTATCCGTGGATATATGGTCTAAGACAGACGAGCCTTATTCGAGCAAACCTGTTACGCCAGGTGCAACATTAATAAGTGGTGCTTGAGACAGATGAGTCTCCCTCAGATATACTTGTTACGCCAGGACCGATAACCATTTTGACGTTTAATCCCACCGTTAGGTCTTCAAAGCTCTTCAATACAGACGAATATTGGATGATCATCAAGAGAAACACATACGAGTGCCATAAGTCAATGATACAAACGAATATCAGACGATGATCTAAGAAACACAGACGAGTGCTTCAGGCGATGATACAGACGAGTACCATCCACTGGTACAGACGAATATCAGAAATTCAAACACAGACGAGCATTTGGAGTAGCAATACAGACGAGTACCAAGGTAATTCTCAAATCAACACATATGGATATAAACTAACACAGACGAGTGTGAGAGATGATACAGAAGAGTATCCAAACAATGCCGACGAGCTTCAAACAGATAATAAACACAGACGAGTGCTAGAGAATGTTTCCCTGATGGTTGGGAAGATACTTCCTCAAATATTCTTTGTTAGTGAAAAGAGTTTTGACAGATAAACTCTGTGGGGAATGGGCCTCCCACTGCTTGCCGAGCATACTCCACTGGGGAAGATAAACTGCTTGGGGATTCCACCAGCCATGACTTAGCTGGGGAAAATCTGTCTTGGGACAATGTGACACCATCCTGCAAAACCTGCGACAACAGAAAACACAAATGTGCCCCGGGGACTTGCATGGCATGATCTGTTCATCCATCGTCACCCGACACTCAAAGAAGATTTCAAATGTTTCCCTACAATGTCATTTTTATTTCAAATTATCACCATGTTTTGAATGCAATGCTATTTTTGCCAAAAATTCAGGACATTTTGCAAACAAAAATAAACACAACACAACTTTTTGACTGAATATTCTTTTATTGAAAGGCCTCTGAATAGGCAAAGATTTTACATCAGGAAGCAACCACCTGGAAAGAGGTAGTTACCATAAAATTGAGAAAATAAACTATCCTAATGGCAATGAGCACGGCATCCCAATGAGTTCCCTTTCTGCTATGGCCAGCATGTCTTCAAAACTCTCCATTCTTGCCTTTGCTTTCTGAGAAGATGAGGGGACTGATTCCTATCCTTCTGATATTGTCAGGCTGTACGAAACAACGATTTGATTCAGATTACTCAGATCGCAATTGTTCGCTTACTCCATTGTTTTGCGTGAATCGCCCTTTCGGGTTTTCAATCCACCGGGATACCCTTTTTTGCCTGAGCTGTCCGATGTGGCTTTTCAACACAGCGGGTGTACATTTTTTTTTATTTCCCTAACTTTTGCCCGAGCTTTTTATTCTGTTTTTAGCTCGTCGGGATGCCCTTTTCTTGCCTGGACTTTAATTCTGTTTTTGTGTCCAGCGGGTCTTTTTATGCGAAGTATTTTTTAACTGCGTCCGAGTTAACAGGGGATTGGAAATCTTCTCCATCCATAGTGGTGAGCATCAGTGCTCCTCCTGAGAAAACTTTCTTCACTATGAATGGTCCTTCATAGTTTGGGGTCCACTTGCCCCTGTGATCTGAACCTGGAGGAACGATCCTCTTGAGCATAAGCTCTCCTACTTGATACTCCCGAGTACGCACTCGTTGGTCAAATGCTCGCTTCATTCTCCTTTGATAAAGCTGACCATGACAAATAGACGCTAATCTCCTTTCCTCAATTAGACATAGCTGATTATAACGAGCACGCACCCATTCAGCCTCATCAAGCTTCACATCCATCATCACACACAATGAAGAAATCTCTACTTCAACAAGCAAGACTGCCTCCATACCTTATACCAATGAGAATGGAGTTGCCCCATTTGACGTCCTGACTGACGTTCGGTACCCATGCAGCGCAAATGGTAACATCTCATGCCAATCTTTGTAAGTGACAACCATCTTTTGCACAATCTTCTTGATATTCTTATTTTCCGCCTCTACCGCACCATTCATCTTTGGTCGGTAAGGAGAAGAATTGTAATGCTGAATCTTGAAATCCCGGCACAACTCTGCCATCATCTTATTATTCAAGTTAGAACCATTGTCAGTAATGATTCTTTCGGGCACTCCATATCTGCAAATGATGTCTCTCTTCAAAAATATGGCTACCACTTGACAAGTGACATTGGCATAGGATGCTGCTTCGACCCACTTAGTGAAGTAATCAATCGCAACCAAGATGAAGCGGTGACCATTTGAAGCAGTAGGCTCTATTTTTCCGATCATGTCAACACCCCACATAGAAAAGGGCCAAGGAGATGACATGACGTTGAGCGGGCTTGGAGGAACATGCACTTTGTCTGCATAAATCTGGCACTTGTGGCACTTACGGGCGTATGAACAACAGTCTGCATCCATTGTTATCCAATAATACCCCGATCTCAACAACTTCTTAGCCATAGCATGCCCCCCTGCATGAGTACTGAAGGATCCCTCGTGGACTTCCTGCATTAACAGGCTTGCTTCTTGTCTATCCACGCATCTGAGCAAGACCATGTCAGAGTTCCTTTTATACAAAACCCCATTTGTATTCAAGAAGAAACTAGCAGCAAGTCGCCTTAAGGTCTTCTTGTCGTTGGACGATGCCCCAGCTGGGTATTCTTGCTTTTCCAGGAAGAGCTTGATATCAAAATACCAAGGTTTCTCATCAGACACTGCGTCTACAGAGAAGGCATGAGCTGGTGCATCAAGCCTGGAAATATCAATTATGGGCACATAATTCCAACACAAGACTTTGATAGATGAAGAAAGAGTGGCCAATGCGTCGGAAAATTGATTTTTATCCCGTGGTATATACTGAAGTTTGACTGTTGTGAAGAACGTCAACAGTTTTCTGGCATAATCCCTGTAAGGAACTAAATGCTCTTGATGTGTATACCACTTGCCGGTAATCTGATTAATGACGAGGGCTGAATCTCCGAATATATCGAGGGTCTTAATCCGAATATTAATAGCCTCCTCTATTCCCATTATGCACACCTCATATTCCTCTTCATTGTTGGTGCAGCCAAAAGTAATTCTGGCAGCGAAGGGAAAGTGAACACCTTCAGGAGTGATAAGAACAACACCAACTCCACGTCCGTTGATATTGACTGCCCCATCAAACATCAACTTCCATTTGGATTCAGGGTCTGGCCCCTCCTCCGGAAGTGGTTCCTCACAATCTTTTTCTTTGAGGTACATGATGTCCTCATCAGGGAAATCAAACTTCATTGGCTGATAGTCATCTTCGAGAGGTTGTTGTGCAAGATAATCCGACAATACACTTCCTTTGATGGCTTTCTGAGAAGTATATTGTATGTCATATTCTGTTAAAATCATTTTCCACCTAGCAACCCTTCCGGTTAATGCTGGTTTCTCAAAGATATACTTGACAGGATCCATTTTTGAGATTAGCAGTGTGGTATGGGTCAACATGTACTGTCTCAGTCGGTGAGCAGCCCATACCAAAGCGCAGCAAGTTTTCTCGAGCAGTGAGTAACGGGATTCACAGTCGGTAAACTTTTTGCTAAGGTAATAAATAGCGTACTCTTTTCGACCAGACTCGTCATATTGGCCTAGAACACACCCCATTGACCCTTCTAGCACAGTCAAGTACATGATAAGTGGCCGCCCTGGAACTGGAGGCATTAGAATCGGAGGTGTCTGCAAATATTCTTTTATATTTTCAAAAGCTCTTTGACAGTCCTCATTCCACCTGACCGTTTTCTCTTTTCTTAGCAATTTGAATATTGGCTCGCACGTGGCAGTTAGATGAGATATGAACCGTGAAATGTAGTTCAATCTCCCTGAAAACCCGCGCACTTCTTTTTCTGTTTTTGGTGCAGGAATATCTTGTATTGCTTTTACTTTTGCAGGATCCACCTTGATTCCTTTCTGACTAACAATAAAACCCAACAGTTTCCCGGAACGCACTCCGAAAGTGCACTTGTTTGGATTCAATCCCAACTTATACTTTATCAGTCTATCAAACAATTTCTTGAGATTGACCAGATGCTCTTCTTCGTCTCGGGACTTGGCAATCATATCTTCCACATAACACTCTATCTCCTTGTGTATCATATCGTGGAACAATGTGACCATAGCCCGCTGATACATTGCCCCGGAGTTCTTCAAACCAAAGGGCATCACCTTGTAGCAGAATGTACCCCACGGGGTAATGAACGTTGTTTTCTCCATGTCTTCCGGCGCCATCTTAATCTGATTATACCCGGAGAAGCCATCCATGAAGGAAAATACCGAGAATTGAGCAGTGTTATCTACCAGCACATCAATGTGAGGTAATGGAAAGTCATCTTTTGGGCTTGCTCTGTTTAGATCCCGGTAATTAACGCACATCCGAACTTTGCCGTCTTTCTTTGGTACAAGCACAATGTTAGCTACCCAAGGTGGGTAACTAGTTACGGCAAGGAATCCGACATCCCACTGTTTCTGAACTTCCTCCTTGATCTTCATCGCCATGTCAGGACGAGTTCTTCTCAACTTCTGTTTTAGCGGAGGACAGTCTTCTCTCAATGGTAGCTTATGCACAACAATGTCAGTATCCAACCCTGGCATATCTTGATACGACCAGGCGAAGATATCCACATATTCACGCAGCATACCAATCAACTCTTTCTTTACTTCGGCCTGCAGAATGGCCCCAATCTTGATCTCTTTCTTCACATCTTCAGTGCCGATGTTGATGATCTCAATTTCTTCCTGATGAGGCTGAATAACCCGCTCCTCTTGTTTCAACAATCTGACCAATTCTTCAGGGAGTTCACAGTCTTCCTCAACCCCTTCATCAGCTTGGTAGATAGGATTGTCAAAGTCATGCGTGGTCATAGCAGGAACGTTATCAATAGAATCCAGATGATCAACACTGCACAGACGATGTGCTCATTTCAGAATCTGTTTATTTTTCAAAAGAGACACAAACACAAAAACAAAAAGGAAAAACACATTGCCATTTTTCTATTTTTTTTGAAAAATTTAAAACGAAAGAAAGAGAACACAATTTGTCTGAAAATGTCCTTTATTTCATGGTAAAATAAGTGCATAACAAACATGGTGGCCCATACAATGGATCCTTGCACCTTGGGCAGAGTGCAAGATTTGACAATGCAACATGATAAGAAAAGGAAACAAATAAATTACTCTGAGTGTCAGGTAACTTGGACGATGTCTTCAGCAGACCAGTTCTTCAGCTCCTCTCCGGGTGCACACGGATGAATCCAGTTGTACAAGTCACCATCACTGTCCTCTTCTTAATTAGTTACACAGATATGGTTGCGGTCGAGCATCCCAGCGCTTGTAAAAGTAATGGCTTTACCACTTGGAGACCAATTAGATCCACTAGGCTGATAACCCAAACCAAACTTATCATCTTTCTTCTCTAATTCCAGCAATTTGCCCCAGCCTTGGGCGCTTCCTGACTGAACCACCTCCTTCGCCTGCTTGTAGGAGTGAATGGAGGTACCTTCTTTCTCACTGTTCTTCTCTACTGGAGTCAAAATGCTGACATTAACTGCTTCGAAAGCCTGACATAGAGTCTCATGGATCTCTCCGTCCATCTCCACATATTTGAAAGTTGATAAGTGGCTCACAAATATGTCTTCCTCTCTGCACACAGTGATTACTTGGCCATCAACCACGTATTTTAGCTTTTGATGCAGAGTGGATGTTACAGCTCCGGCAGTGTGAATCCATGGACGTCCCAACAAGCAACTGTACGCGGGCTGAATGTCCATGACGTAGAAGGTGCTTTTGAAAACTTGAGACCCTATTTTCACAGGTAACTTAACCTCTCCAAACACTGACCTTCTGGACCCATCAAAAGCTTTCACTATCAAATCATTGGGTCTTAAGACGATACCATCAACATTGAGCTTCATTAATGCTTTCTTCGGAAGTACATTAAGAGAAGAGCCTGTGTCAACCAGGACATGCGACAAAACAGCCCCCTTACACTCCATAGTAATATGCAGTGCTTTGTTATGGTTACGGCCCTCTGAAGTAAGGTCTCTATCTGTAAAGCCCAACCCGTGGCTTGCATTCACACTGCCCACTACAGCTTCCAGTTGATTAACAATTATTTCTTGAGGAACATAGGCCATCTGCAACACTTTCAACAAGGCTTCTCTATGTGCCGGAGAACACATCAGCAAAGACAGAATTGATATTTTGGACGGCGTCTGGTTCAACTGTTCGACCACCTTATAATCACTCTTTTTAATTATGCGCATAAATTCCTCCACCTCCTTCTTAAAGGTACCCTGTCCAACAGCAGGAGTTGTCGTTTCTTCAGTCGCTGTTTGCTTTCCTTTAGCCTTTACCGAAGCTTCAGCCTCAGGATCTCCTCTCAGAACTGGGGGAGCAAAAAGACGACCACTTATCGTAAAACCTCCAACCCCTCCGACGTTCACTACAGTCGGGTCAATAGCTACTGACTTACTCTCGATCTTCTGTCCTTCCACGTACACATCTGAGCCGTAATGCCATGGGATGGATTTATCATCTGTATAAGGAACAGGCCCAGGAACAGTGATAGTCACAGGACTGACTTCAGGAGCATAAATAGTCACAGGTTCTCTTCTAGCAGGCATCTCAGCTGGATCATAGAATATGGTTATAGTGGACACATCATCAACTTCATTATCAACTTTGTCAAACTGCAAAGACCCTTCATTAATCATATTCTGCAACCCCATCTTCAGGTCTTCACAACTGTTCACTGAATTCACACACTTTTCACAATCAGAACTGCATCCCGGAAACACTTGTCCTTTTAGCAGCCTCTCCTTCACTACCAACAGCGGAGTCTTCACTTCTTCTATACTCAGAATCAGACTTAACTTCTCACCACCCTCAACAGCATTTATTCTAGCCCCTCCGTGATTCGGAATAGGGTTTGAAGTAACATTCGGCGGTGGTGCGAAATTAATCGCCTTGGAGTCGATCAAATCTTGAACTTTGTGTTGTAGCGCCCTGCACTTCTCAGTTGAGTGCCCGGGTGCCCCTGAATGGAAAGCGCGTCTAGCATTAGCATCGTACCCCACTGGAAACTCTCCAGGTGGTGGTGGTGCCAAAGTCCTCAGTTGTATCAAATTCAGGTCCAACAATCTCTGCAGCAAGGCAGTATATGTCATGGGAATTGCCTCGAGCACCCTATTAGCCGGACGAGCTTGTCTTGGCTGATAAGGTCTTTGTTGATAGTTGCTTCGGTGTGGCTGCTGTTGTTGAGGTTGAGTATGTACCTGCTGCACAGGGCTGGAAGGGATTGTGACAGCTGCCACTTGCTCATATTATCTTCTATATCCTCGGCCCCGTCCTCGGCCAAACACAACATTGGTTTCACCTTCCCTCCTTCTCGGGGGTCCGCTGAAAGATTTTCTTACTCCATTCGAACTGCTCGCACTCGTATCCTGAATCTTTCCCATCTTTAACAAAGTCTCGACCCTTTCTCCAGCAATTACTATATCATTGAACTTGGTAGCCGAACAAGACGCCAATCTTTCGATAAAAACTCCTTGCAATGTTCCCATGAACATATCGACCATCTCATTCTCCAGCAATGGTGGTTGCACTCTGGCAGCGAGCTGACGTCACCTTTGAGCATACTCTTTAAACCCCTCCTTAGCAGTTTGAGACATGTTTTGCAGTTGAGTGCGGTTTGGAGCCATGTCCAAATTGTACTGGTATTGCCTCACGAAAGCCTCTGCCAGGTCCTTCCAGCTCTTAATGTTGACTCTACTTAGCTTCATATACCATTCCAAGGAGGCCCCAACCAGGCTGTCCTGGAAATAGTACATCCATAGCTTTTCATCATCAGTGTGGGCAGCAATCCTTCCTACAAAGGACTGAAGATGAGTCTTTGGACACGCTGTGCCGTTGTACTTCTCGAAAGTTGGGACCTTGAACTTATAAGGGATTCTAACCCCTGGAACCAAGCTCAAGTCAGTAATGTCGAACCCCAAGGAGTTCTGAGATTGAATAGCCCTGATCTGTTCTGCCATCTCTTCAAATTTCCTGTTCATTTCAGCCCCCTGGCCTTCAGTTTCGTCTAACAGAGTGAACTGTTCGTCTTGACCGTCCATCTGTACATTGTTCAGTCCATCATTGATAATGGTAACCCCTGGCTATGCTACAGGGATTTCAACTTGACCGGCGCCCGCACCGTTTCGATTACCTCCATCAGCAGTACCATTGTTCCTGGCTTGACTATTTTCAACCAACTCATGCAGACGTTCTTGATTCTGACCCATTCCTGCCATAAGGGTCATAAAATTGTCCATCCTCAATCTCAAGTCAGCTAAATCAGCCTGCATTTGATCCATGACTCTTTCTCTGTTGACTCTTGTGGGATATCTGTGTATGACTGGTTGTTCTCGAACTTTCCTGGGAGCCTATAATGCCTGAAACAACATAAACATTAGAAACTGAAGCACTATCTGCAAAACAAACAAACACGTCATATGCATGCAATGTAATTTCTCATGTTCCCAAGTTTTAAGCATTTGTATGCCCCAGTTCTGGTATCTTGCTCCAGACAGCCACTTTGAGTATTAATTTTCAGACTTTCTCTTTGAAGAGTATTCAGATATTAGCAGTATCAGACAAACAAGCCTTGCATATTCATAAATGATAATTTGCATATTAACATTGCATATCATGGACAACCCACTGCCAGCCAAAAGTTAGAGCACCAACAAAAATATTCCCCGAAGGGTTACAAGCCATTACACGAATAAAAGACAAAAGAATAAAGCAAGACTCCTACAACAAGTCTGTAGGTAGTTTGAACAAATAAATAAACTAAACTAGAGACCCAGGTTCTTCTGCAGCCACCTCTGCTCTGTTCTTCTTCACACCTGCTCTTAGCTTGAGCTCTTCAATCTCTTTTCGTGCCTCCTCCAAGGCTAACTGGCTTTGTGCCAATTGCTGGGTCTTTTCCCTTCGTATGTTGTGGACTTTCTCCACCTCTTCCTTCTTGAAGGCCATTTGCACCTCGAAAAACTCTTCTTTCTCTTTAAACTTCTTTTGCTCTTCCTCCCTTTGGCCTTGCAACCAAACAATGGACTGGCAAGCTTCCTTGAGAGTCTTCAAAGTCTTTTTGCGTTCCGCTTCTCTTTTTGCTTCCATCAGACCTAACCTTTGAAAGTGAGCTTCCCTTCCAGCAAAGTCTTTCTCTTTAGCTTCCAAAGAGGCTTGCATCTTCTGCAGCTTTCCCTCTGCTTCATTTTTGGCCCGGTTGGCAAGATGATACAGGCTAACCATTTCAGCATTCTCCACTCGAACTTCATGCAGCTGAGCTTTCAACTTCTTATACTCTTCAAGGGAGACATTACTTTGGCTTGGCACTTCTTTGGGATAAAGTGGAGATTCTACTGAGAAAGGCATGAGAACTTCTTCTACATGTTTTTGCAACCATGTAGCAAAAGGAGGATAGGTCTTGGGATCTACTCTGCCAAAGTCTTTCTTACCCTTCCTCATCCTGTGAGCCCAAGCCTGAGATGCTTGTAGAACTAACTCCTCGTTTCCTTCCACAGGAAAATACAAAGACTCAGCAAACTCTTCCATATTTGGAGGATCTCTCAAAGGATAACCAAATTGCTTCCTGGCTAATGTTGGATGATAACTGATCACACCCTTCCTTCCTAGCAAAGACACTCCAGCAAATCTTCCACAACTGACCAGCAACTCTTTTCCCAGCAGATATCTGTCATATCCCCAGGCTATATCCTCAGCAGTTAGCCCCATCAACCTTCTAGACCATCTCCACTCATCCCTCATTTCCTTGAAAGCACCTGATTTTGGCAATTGTCTGGCAAACCACTCAGCAAACAATGAAGCACAACAACCCACTGGTCCACCTCTACCTTTCTCATTCCGGTAATGAACGTTGTAGTAGAAATCTCCCAACAGAGTTGGCACAAGATTGCCTTTAGCAAAGATAGAGATCATTTTCAAGCTCACAAATTCTTTCTCTCCCGGGAACAAGCTAGACCCATACACCATCAAAGCCAGCAAAGCACTAAAATCCCCCCATTTGCCCTCTTTAGCATATTCCTCAGCCTCTGGTATGAGCACACTCCAAGGGAGTCCTTTGCCTTCACTATCCTTCAGAGCCTTCTTGACTGTAGCAGCTGGCAAACGACAGACTTTGGCTATGTCCTCTTCCTTAAGCACCACCTCAGACCCATAGAAAGGCAAGGTTTCTCTGACTGGAACGCCCAAAATGCTGGAAATCTCCTCCATGGTAGGAGCCAAGATGTAATCTGGAAACACGAAACACCGCAGTAGAGGATCATAAAACTGAAGCAAGGTATGCAAACTGTCCTTCTGGTCTGCAGTGGGTTTGTCCACATACTTCAATATCTGGCCATATCTTTTTCTGAAATTTCCTAAGACTTGGTCATTCATCAAACCTGCTAATTTCTGAACACTTCTGACTTCAGGTTGAAGAAAAGTATAGTGAACATTCTTTTTCCTTGTAATTCTTCTGACTTCTCCCATCTGGAGATAAGATTTACCAGAACTGGGAGCTGATCATGAACAATAACCTGAAAAATGGAAACATAAACAGTTAATGCAAGAATGATGCAAATGCAAATGCAATGCAGGCATATGATCGATCTGGGACCATCTGGATACTGGACACTGAACATAAGGACCCTCTGATCAACTGCAAACCAAAATCCTTTGAGTCACAACCCTCTGATAAAAAATTCTCAGAACCATAGCACCAAGAAAACCAGAACACCAGAACCATAGGGCCAAATCTCAACAAAGACCACTGATAATGAGGGTATGTAGAGGCCAAGGGTTCCTGCAAACCTGTAAACCCCTCCCAATCTCACTGGTATGCTCCGGGTCAAACATCACGGACTCTCAAAGCCGAATAGCAATAATACTTTCACCATTTCCGAGAAATGGCGCATGACCAGATCAGGGAATCGGTTTGGCATTATATACTACGCAGGGAGGCCTCAGCTGAGTCCGGAAAGACAAGGTCATCCTATGCAAGTCCCAGGTGGGCCCTCGGATGCGAATGGGTTTGCCACAAAATGTGGTCTGCCACTGTCATCACTAGAGAGGGATGTTTCCACAAGGTTCTCAATGATCGGTCCCCATCTGCACATAACTATCAAGGTTATGAAATGAAAGAGGAAGATCCCCAAATCAAGACATTTCCAAGACGGTCGCAAATCTGGGCGTGGAACTCACTACTACCCCCATGACAAGATCTCATGAGGCCAAAGTGGAACCACTCTAAGTCCTAAGGTGCACTCGAGCCGTGGTAATGAGCTCATCTCTTAGAAACAATATCACCCAAGCCCACCAAACAGAAGATCCAGTCCAGACAGTCCAGTAATAATATGATGCAGAAAATAAATACTAAAAACTGTAAATAAAGTTGTAAATAAACTGTAAATAAACAACTGTAAAAATACAACACACAACAGCAAGCAATCAACACCCAAAGAAACAGAAACAAACAAGCGCTAGGAGAGACTCACAGGGGAACCAGAGATACTCTGGTTAGGCAGTCCCCAGCAGAGTCGCCAACTGTCGCTCCCCGGATTTCCATCCTGGTACAAACACGAAAGTGGCGCGAAAAAGAATAGAGTCGCCAGCCAGGCATTTTTATCCCGAAGGAACGGGAATGGTAATGCTGCACAAACCAGAAGAAAAGAAAAGGAAGGACACGGGTCCTGCGAACCAAAGAGACTGAGTTCGGGAGTCGGTTACGACCTGGGAAGGTATTAGCACCCCAGATCGTCCGCCGTACCCGACCGGATCCACGCTTGCAAAGAAAACTGTTTCAAAGGGTGAAGAAATGAAAGCTGCTGCGAAGAAAATGAAATGAACTGGATAAATGAAAATAAAAGGGAACTGAAAAAGAAATGAAAAGGAAAAATGTAGGGAAAATAAAGATTGTGCTCGAACGGGCCCTACCCTGCTGCCTACGTACCTCATCTGGACAATGAGGATCATAGGCGCCGTAGTTCCCCTAACTAGGGGTGGAAAAGATTGCTTGTCTTAAGGCTTGAACTGCCTATGTCAATGCTCAGAGCAGGCTCGGACGACGAGGGCGTTACCGTCTTGCAAAATGACAAGTAGGAGCAAGTTCGTACGATGAGAGTGAAGGTGATGAGAAAAGAAATCCCGAAGGAGAGACGCTTATTGTTTGTTTGTGTTTTTTATGAAGCTTTTTATGAGTGTGTCACAAGGAAGTGAACTCAAGCTCTTTTCCATGGGATGTGCACTTGTCACTACATTCCAAGATGGAATAATAGAACAAGCACACTCAAGTAAGGAGAAGATCCCCAAAACCTGAACCCAGAGATTAGGGCTTAGGCTCACTAACTCATTAACTTATTAAGTGTTTTTTGGTATTTACAATGAAGAAGTGTGTTTTATGATTTTCTTGGTGAAGATGACATCTTGATCAGACTTGTGCATCACAAGACAAGCTTGTACTATCCCAAGATGGGAAGAATACAAGTGTCTCATGGGATAAGGATATTACTCAAGGTATCACTTCAATCCTTATTAAGTGTCTTCTTAGGGTTTTGAGATGAGAAGAGAAAGGAAACCAAAAGGATCACAAAGGAAAAAGTCTAATGGGGGACTAATGAATCCTAAGTGTTGTCATGCATGGAAATCCTAGGTTAGTGAGGCTTACTATCCTAAAGAAGAAAGAAAGAAGAAAAGAAGATGAAGAAAGAAGAATAGAAGAAAGGGGAAGTAAGGCCTAAGCCCAACAATCACAAGGTTAGAACAAATAAGAATAAGAAGAGAAGAGATAAGATTTGGAGATGTGGGAATCACATCCACACCTCTCACTTACCAAAGCCCCTGAAATGGTTAGTGACACAAGCATAAAGGCAATATAAAATGATCAAAATGCCATACCAACATCATACAAATAGAAGTGAAGTCATACACACAAATTCTCAATGCTAACACAAGTCACAAGAATGAGAAAAGAAGCACACCAATCAACATGAGGCAAGTCACAAGATGTAAAGTAAAATAAACAAATTACAAACTCAAGGAACAAGACCATAACCCTAATCAAGTTAGAAAAATGTCTAAAGAGCATGAGAGGTGAAGAGAAGAGAGGCATATGGTCAAGCAATCACATCATGGGAAGAAAGAAGCAAAGGAAGTGAGGTGGATGTACATAAGAATGGAAGAACTCCAAAGGCAAACAAATTACAAGATTTCGAAAACACAAACCCCAACCCAAGATCAGAGAAGTACCAAGGCCCTAAAGACACTCTAAACAAGATGAAGAAGTTGGCACAAGTGCCCTTCTAAGCTAAGGAGAGGACTTGTGATCAAAAAGAAACAAAATGGGACACATCAAGAACAAAAATTCAAATCAAATCAAGTATGCACCCAAAAATTCCACAACTTTGGACAAGAGATCTTCAATCAAAACATAACAACATGCCAAAAGGAGAGTAAGAAATTCAGAAGCTATACAAGTCAAATGAGGATACAAACATGAACTAGGGTTAAGAAGCTTCACTCACAAGTTAAGGACCAAAACCAATTAATCAAGATTCTAAAAATCAGAACAAAAATCACCAAGAAACTAAATCCTATCATGAGTCCAAAGCAAAAAGAACCATCCAAAAATTCAAAATGATGATCAAGATAGAAAATGGGCAAGTCAGCATGCATCCAAATGAATAAAAATGAATTAATTAAAATGGAGAATTAATTTTCACGTGTCAAAATAAAATAAATGGAAAATAAAAATGTCAAAAATTAATGAAAACTAAAAATAACATTCATGAAATTTTTTAGAATTTTTAATGACCTAAAACTATTTTTAAAAATTAAAACCCAAACTGATATTAAAATGAGATAAAAAGAAAAAGAAATAAAAATGAAATGACCAGGGGGTGCAACCAGCAAGGAGTTTCAGTTCAATTATTTGGGCCTCATACGCAGGGGGGTGTGGGTATCAACACAAGCCCACCCAATTCTCAGCGCAGCTTATAGTAATTGGGGTGGAAATTCAATAAAATCTGGAAAAATCAGGGACCATTAGATCAAAGGGACGCAGGAGATTAGTCAACTCATTAATCAATGTCATCATTTTAATTGGTCATCAGGTGAGGGGACATGGTATTATTGTGAGGTGACAAACAAAAATAATTAAATCAGAATTAGAACACACGTGCAAGGGAGGTGGCCTCATTTATGAGGTGGCAAGCTGAGGGACGTTGAGATGAGAAGATCCAATGGCTCAGGAGTCATCTTCCTCACTGAAACCCTAATGAAGCATTCCCAGAATCCGGTGACCGGAGCTAGGGCTCCGGCACCGGAAAATGCAAGCTATGAACAAAACTTAATAAAAATAAATGAAACTCTCCAGATTGAATAAACAAGGTACGCTGAGTCCAAATATGACCACGAAATTTACCATAGATCAAAGGAGCAAACGGATCGAAGCAAAACAGTTTCCACCATGAAACTTTAAATCAACATACAAAGCTCAATTCTCAAGCATTTTTAAAATTAAAACGTGCAGAATCATCAGCACAACTAGTAGATCACAATGCACACATTTATTTTCATTTCCAAATCCAAGGATTTTGAGCTTACCTGAGACTTGCAGATGCTCTAAAACTCCAAGAAAATGCTCCTACAGCTGCAGATCCACGCACTTTGACCTCCTCTTGCAAAATAAATGCAAGATGGAGCTTGGGAGAAGTTGGATCTTGAAATCCGAAAGCTCTTGCTCTTAAATGGCACTTGTATGATTCTTCACACTCAGCTTGAAAGAGTGTGTGCAATGTGATTCTTAGAGCTCAAGGATGAAGAATATGTGAATAGATTGTGAAGAGAATGCTTGAGGAAAAAGTTTAGAAGGGAAATGCAATTGATCAAGAAAGTGTAGATCTGAAAAATGGAAGAGCCTCCACACGAATTTAGGGCATGGTTTTCTTTTATATGCTTAGCATTCACACCTGACTAGGGTTTTTGCACCAAGAGTGGCATGGAGAGTGTGATTGAGGTGTATTGGCCAATTTGCATGAAAAGTGTGACTTCCTAATCCACACGTGAAAACCCTCTTTCAAGTGAGCATTCTGACCTTAATCCACCCTTTGAGTTGTTTTAAATCAATCCTGACCTTTGATCATAAGTGTATCATGCTTTTTTGATGATTTTGCAATTTTGCCTCTTATGTGGTGTGTTTCTTCTCATGCACGAAATTGGTGACATTTTTGGAGAAAATCTCTTCTTATGCAATGCTTTGTAAGTTTGTGATCATACTTGTCCCATAAAACAACTTAAGAATAAGTTTCAAGACTTTTTGCATTTGTGGGAACTTGAAATTTCATGTCATGCCCTAGTTTTACACCAATTTTCGAGGGCCTTATCTCTCTAACCATAAGGGCTGTGAAAATGCTCTTGTACTTTTTGAAAATGGGAGGCCTTAATATTCAACTTTCATGTTTGGCTTTGGTTCATTTGAAGCTTTTTTCACCAAGTTATGCTTACTTGAAAATTAGGGCAAACATTTACTAAAAATGGAATTTTCCATGACCAACCATATGCCAATTTTGCAAAACACCTCAAAAATTCATGATTCTTGATCTTTGATCTTGGGAAAACCTCTTCTAATGTTATAATAACATCCCTTGGCTATAAAAATGGGGTTGGACCCTTTGAAATCTCACAGTTGACTTTCAGAATGCACAGTTGACCAATTACTTCATTTACAAGCAACTAAAGGAATACCTGACTTCCACAAGGAATTTTCTCACCAAATTTCATCCCTAGGATCCTTTTAACATATGAGAGACTTTGCCCAAATGAAATGGCCAAAGTCATAAGGTTTTCATGCTTGAAACTCAAACCCTAATTTGGGATCATTGTGTAGGAGCTTTGCCCTAGCTTGAATTCCCTAATGATCTTCTAACCTTCTGAGCTTTTGTGAATGATCTTGAACTTGTGAATGCAACATAGACCCCTTATAGGACTTGAACAAACCCATTGGGTCCCTTGTCATAGCTTATGATCGCTTCAAAACCTCCACAGATGATCATATGCCTAATGCTAGGTCATGAGAATGTTATGCCTCATCTTTCCATGCTAAGATGCCAAGAATATGATATGCTTATGATTAATATGATGTGATATGATGTTTAAAAGAAGAGGGCAAATTTGGGGTGTTACAGTAAGTACCATCCCCTGAAGTTTAGTTGGTTCATCTTGTCCTACAAAAGTAACCATGTTCTAAGGGATCTCAATATCACTGATCCTTCCCAAGGGTGGTTGTTCAGTAGGCAACTTACTTGCCAACTAAAACCCTCCAAGTTTAGGATCTCAATAAGCGTAGTATCGAGTATCAACCAACTTCAGTCTTCACCGAAGTCGGCTATCTCACTACTTTCTAAAGGCCGAGATGGGATAACTAGGGTTCTAAAGGTTAGTTAGTGCATTGACAACATATGGCAGCCCCATATTATCCTTAACTTACTTAACGAACATAAGCACCAACCAAGAAGTCACACTAACTATGTCCACCAGATCAACCATATCGGTATACGCCGTACAGTTTCCTTGTCTATTGCCATTTACCTAGGGTACACTAGATTCGGGTTAGGATCTTTCACACATAAAGCCCAACAAGTAATATAAAGCAAACAAAGCAAACAATTTAAAGTGATCTAATTCCTAAGGGTACCCCTCTTTTACTTAGTAACTCCTCAACAGAGTCGCCAGTTCTGTAACACGGTGGGAGAACTGACTTTCTATAAATGTTGCGGATAGCAAGAGTCGCCACCGACTTTTATTTTATCCAAGTGGAAAGGACATAAAAGAACAGGAAAGACCTATTTTTAAAGACTTGAGTTCGGGGGGTAGGTTATACAAAGGGAAGGTGTTAGCACCCTTTATATCCATGGTTATCCATAGGCTCTTAGTTACTTAGCTCACTTAAAATTGTTTTTGAAGAGTGTCGTGTGTGCTTAGAAATTTTCTAAGTACTTTGTAATGATCCTCGTATGGATGTATACAAAGCCTTATTTTGAAAAATGTTTAAGAAAGTGAGGTGTAAAAAGTAATTTTAAGAAGTGAGCAAGTAACTAGGAGGTACCTACCCTAGATTAAGTCTTTCATGTTCTCGTATGTTCTTTCAATGGTAAGACTATCCCTATTATTAAGGAATAGGTAGTCATTACCTTGGATGTGTTAAGGGACAAGCGTAGGGTCATCGTATGGTCATAGAAGGCAACTTAAGGGATGTCTTTAGCAATTCGTAGGGACTATCATCATTTAATCGAAGGGACAAGATCATTATTCTGTAGGCAACCTCGAAGGGACTTGATCTTTTAAATCTGTAGGGACTTGATGATTTTATAATTGGAGGAACTTTACTTAAGACATCCCTATATTCGAGGGACTTGACCATATTAAAGGCAACTAAGAGGAATACCCTAAGAAGTGCAAGATGGCGATCAAAGATCGACTTACGTGTGTGAGTGTTTATTTTCAAATATTTATCTTTTTAAAGTTAATTATCTAAATTAATTTTAATTACAAATAGTTCCCACACCTTATTTACTAACCATGCAATAAATATTTATAATAAAATAAAGACGGAAAATAAATCTAGGATTATTACATGGCTTTGGGATAGTTACAATATAATTGGATAATAATAAATAATAATACTAATAAATAATAAAGCAAATATAAGCAATAATAAATAACGCAATAATAATAAATATTAGAAAAATAATAATGAAGTACTAAAGAAAAATTAGAATTTTTTTTAAAGAAATTATTTTAAGTTAAATAAGTTAGAATTTTAGAGTTTATAAGAAAAAAAATATAAGTTTAAATGATTTAATAATAATAATAAAAGGATAAGGTATTAAAAATTTATACAAAATAAAAAGTTATTATAAAAAATATTTTAATTAGGGTTTAGGAAAATAAATTAAGTTTTTAGGGTTAATGGAAAAAATTAGGGTTAGTTAAAGAAATTAGGGTTTTTTAACATAATTAATTAAAATAAATAAGTTTTTATTTACAAAATATATATAATAAAAGTTATGTACAAAAATATTATTAAGAAAATAAGATTAAAATAAATATTAAGAAAAAATTATGAGTTTAATATAAGTTTTATAAAAATTATTGGTTAATTAATTGATTAAGAAAGTAATTAGTCATAATATAATAAAAATAATAAAATAGAACAAAATAATAATAAAAAAGAGGAAAAGAAAATAAAACCAGGTTTTTTTTGTGAAAAAAGCTGGGGGAGGGTGTTGAACCCACGCCCTCTACATCAAAACCCTAAAGCTTCTCCACTGGGCCATGCGCGCCTGGTATTGATTTAATGATAAAAATATATTATATACAAAACCTGCAAAAAGAATGAAATATATAAAAAAAACATGAAAACCTGGGAATCGAACCCAGGTTCAGTTGCTTCCATACGCGCATCATAACCACTGGACCACCTGCACTTCTGTGAATTAATATACAAACAATTAATTAAATAATAAACCAGCATTTTAAAAATCAAATTTCGCGCGCAGGGTCATCTTCTTCGTTGGACCGTCTAGTTAGGTTATAGTGACAGTCGTTCGTCACTATAACTTGTAGTGACGATTCTTTTGCGTCACTATAGGTCCTGAAACTCATAAAACATCATATGATCAATATAAATTACTTTTAACCATGCCAATCAATTAAACAATGTCCTAGGAGTCTTATTATGTCATCAATTGGTCCTGAAATTCCGTCTAACGAAAGTTCCCAATTCAAGGTTCATAAACCCTAAAAATGGTAAATCATGATACCTGCATAGAAAACGTGATTAAACCGCCCAGAAACAATCCAAATATCACTCTAAATCATATTGTATTATCAAATAGAATAAAAAACAACCATATAATTGAAATCGAAACTAAAAAAAATCAAGAACAAAACACAATCGGTTAGAACGATTTATGAAGTATTTGATGATGGTGATGATGGCAATACGTTCCAAATGCTTCAAGGAAGCTATATCAACCTTCAAATGGCTTGAAAAGTGCTTGGAAGTCAAAAATTGAAAATGAGTTTTCTTTGAAAATTTTGAAGATTGTTCTTGGTTCTTGGAGGCAGAAAATTCGTGTGTCTTGCTTGCATTAGGTTTGTATATATGTAGTCATTCAAATTAGGTCAGAAACTTGTGGATTTATGGGCTTGTGAAGATTGCTTGATCATGAAGTTTCCTCACTTTAAAATATTTAAAAAATCTCATCTATCCTTTCTATTTTTGGTCCAATCTGACTTTAGTTGATTTCCAATCATTCTAAATATAATTCAAATGATTTTCAATCAAAGATTTCATGCTTTATTTGATTTTTCATATTTTATATATATTTAAATTGAATTTTAATGAATAAAATCCAAATAAATATAAAATAAACTATAAAAATCTGAAAAAATAAGCATTGGGTCGTGCATGATGTCATTTTAAGGATTGGATTACAAAATTGCAAGCCCATTTGGAAAATTTTGGTTTTAAGACCTCATTTGCTCAATATACCCCTCAAAAATTTCCCAACTTTGCAAAGGCATAAATCCCTCAATTTTAAGGCTATGAAGGTGTTCTTGGACATTTTAGAAAGCTTAAAGAATCCTCTAACCAACCTCTTTGGTCTCATGTCCATATCCTTTACCATTTTCAAATTATGCCCTTTGGAAGATGTTGACTTTTTGTTGACTTTTGAAATGACCTGTAATGTTTTAGCTCATACCTTCCAAATGAAGCATTTTTAGGCTTGGCTTATGAGACACAAAGTTGTAGAGAATTAAATTTTCTTCAAAATGAGCTTTGGATGGGAATTTTTTGATGAAGCATGTGAAAGTTATGGCTGGTCAAAGTTTAGTTGACTTTCCTTAAGAAAACCCTAATTTAGAAACTCTTGATTCTTGATGATCTGAAACTTTCTTGATGAATCATGATCAACCCTTGATCAAATGATGAATTTTACTTCATAAACTTGATGTTAAAAAAATCTTGAAGTTTGACTTTAATTTGACCATAGTTGACCTCAGTTTGACTTTTTAACTACTTTGACTGATTTTTGCATATCTGATCATCTGACTGGGCAAACTTATTGGGAAAGCCTTGAAACTTGACATGGAAATTCTTGAATACACGTGGGATGTTATGAAGCTCACTTGCGGTCTTGGAAATCATTTTAACCTGAAGAAACACAAAACCCTAGTTTTAGACACTATGCTTAGGAGGAGGCATTGTCTGGGGAAACTTCCATACTTCTTGACTAATTGGGAGTCTTGAGGATCTTATGATCATTTAGAAGTCTTGAGAGATATTGTCTTGATTGTGGGAGGAAAACTTTTGGGGTACAACAGCTTCCCCTTGTTCAATTTTTTGGAATCTAAGGAGTTAGATTGGCATGTATGCCATTCGTGACTTGAAGATTGAAGAGGATTGAACACAAAAACCCAAAAATTTGCACTTGCTGGTGTAGAATGATACTGTTGGTTGACTGTGATGCTTGAATGGGCTTAAATATTCCATTTCGATAAAGAGTCTTCTGATATGCTTCTTAAATATGGAGATAACATTTTTGGGAAGAATAAATGACGACCCAAAAATGAGACAACCTTCGGGAAGAATGAACGACGGCCCGAGGTAACAAGATAACAATTGGGAAGAATAAATGATGGCCCAAGGTAAGTTGACTTTTGGGAAGAATAAACGACGGCCCAAAATGAGGTAACCTGCGAGAAGAATAAACGACGGCCCGAGGTAACAGGGTAACCATTGGGAAGAATAAACGACGGCCCAAGGTAAGTTGACTTTTGGGAAGAATAAACGACGGCCCAAAATGAGGTAACCTGTGGGAAGAATAAATGAAGGCCCGAGGTAACAAGGTAACCATTGGGAAGAATAAACGACAACCCAAGGTAAGTTGATTTTTTGGGAAGAATAAACGACGGCCCAAAATGAGATAACCTGCGGGAAGAATAAACGACGGCCCGAGGTAACAAGGTAACCATTGGAAGAATAAACGACGGCCCAAGGTAAGTTGATTTTTTTTGGGAAGAATAAACGACGGCCCAAAAGGAGATAACTTACGGGAAGAATAAACGACGGCCCGAGGTAACAAGATAACAATTGGGAAGAATAAACGACGGCCCAAGGTAAGTTGACTTTTGGGAAGAATAAACGACGGCCCAAAATGAGATAACCTGCGGGAAGAATAAACGACGGCCCGAGGTAACAAGGTAACCATTGGGAAGAATAAACAAAGACCCAAGGTAAGTTGACTTTTGGGAAGAATAAACGACGACCCAAAATGAGATAACCTGTGGGAAGAATAAACGACGGCCCGAGGTAACAAGGTAACCATTGGGAAGAATAAACGACGGCCCAAGGTAAGTTGACTTTTGGGAAGAATAAACGACGACCCAAAATGAGATAACCTGCGGGAAGAATGAACGACGGCCCGAGGTAATAAGGTAACCATTAGGAAGAATAAACAACGGCCCAAGGTAAGTTGACTTTTGGGAAGAATAAACGACGACCCAGAATGAGATAACCTGCAGGAAGAATAAATGACGGCCCAAGGTAACAAGATAACCATTGGGAAGAATAAACGATGGCCCAAGGTAAATTATTGATGAAGTTTGTCTGCTGGAGAATCAACCTGAAAAACAAGGTTAGTTTGGTGCAAGTATAATGATAATATATAACAACCTGCAAGATATTATTTTATGAGAATGTGTATGATATGATATGATGTATGTACGAATGAATTATGTAGCTGAAGTGTATAAGTAGCTTCATAGAACAACTGCTGATTGGGGAAAATAAATCCCGATTCGTTGTTGAGGAGTATGAAGACTTCATTTACGTCTTGTTTGAGAACATCGTACTTAGAACTTCCCATTTTTTTGTTCTTCATACTTCTTATTGAAGGATTAAGTTCCTGAATATCCTGACTGAGGATAAAAGAGATGGACATAGATCCGGGAGACTTATGTAGTTAAGTATCAATTCTTCGGAGGATATGCAGCTGCTTGGAGATTTTGTGGAGTTGGAAGTATAAGATAATACTGGAAGTATTCCGTAAGAATATCCGTAAAGATTACTCTGTGGGGATGAACCGGTATCTGTTGAACTTGACGTAGATAACACAAATAGTAGAGGTTGCATGGGTGATCTTACGAGACATAGTTATACGCTTTAATCCCTAAATTTTCCCTGGATTGCCCTTTCAGGTTTTCAATCCACCGGGATACCCTTTTTTGCCCAAGCCGCCTTTTCAGGTTTTCGACTTGCCGGGTGTACATTTTTTTTATATATATCCCTAATTTTTGCCTGAACCCTTTTGGTTCGCCAGGATGCCCTTATTTTTGCCTAGGCCAGTCAACCTAGCGGGTCTCTTTTCATGCGTAGTATTTTTTTACTATGCCTGTGTTTACAGGCTATGGGAAATCTTCACCATCCATAGTGGTAAGCATCATGGCACCTCCAGAAAATATTCTCTTAACAACAAATTGACCTTCATAGGTGGGGGTCCATTTTCCCCTGGGATCACCCTGTGGTAATATAATACACTTGATTACCAAATCACCAGTCTGATACACTTGTTGCTTAACTTTCTTATTGAAGGCCTTGATCATACGTTTCTGATACATCTGACCATGACAAACGGCTGCTAGTCTTTTTTCATCAATCAAGTTTATCTGGTCAAGTCGAGTCTGAATCCATTCATCTTCATCCAAGCCTGCATCTTTCATAATTCTCAAAGAGGGAATCTGAACTTCAATGGGTAAATCTGTTTCCATACCATAGACAAGGGAAAATGGGGTTGCCCCTGTTGAAGTACGCATGGTGGTACGATAACCATGAAGAGCAAATGGTAACATCCCATGCCAATCCTTATATGTAACTGTTATCTTTTTCAAGATCTTCTTAATATTCTTGTTGGCGACTTCCACTGCGCCAGTCATCTTTGGACGATATAGAGAAGAATTGTGATGTTTAATCTTGAACTGCGTGCAGAGATCAGTGATCATAGTGTTGTTCAAATTAGTACCATTATCTGTGATAATCCTTTCAGGGATGCCATATTTGCATATAAGATTATATTTGATGAATCGAGCCATAACATTCTTAGTAACAGAAGCAAATGAAGCTGCCTCTACCCATTTTGTGAAGTAATCAATAGCTACAAGGATGAAACGATGTCCATTAGAGGCAGTAGGTTTGATTTCACCAATCATATCAATGCCCCACGTGGCAAAAGGCCATGGAGCAGTTAGAACATTTAACGGAACTGGAGGTACGTGAACCTTATCAACATAAATCTGGCATTTGTGACAAGTTTTGGAGTGTTGATAACAGTCAGCTTCCATGGTAGACCAATAATAACCTACTCTAAGAATCTTCTTAGCCATTGTATGCCCACTAGAATGAGTACCAAAGATCCCATCATGCATGTCTTCCATAATCTCTACTGCTTCTTTCTTATCCACACAACGAAGCAAAGTCAAATTGTGGTTGCGCTTGTACAGAATTCCATTACTTAGGAAGAATTTAGCAGAAAACCTCCTCAGAAACTTCTTATCATTGACAGATGCCCCTTCAGGGAACTCCTGATATTCAAGATACCTCTTCACTTCCTGGAACCAAGGCTTTTCTTCTATTCCTTCAGTACCCACTTCATTGCAGTATACAGGTTTATCAAATCGATCAATAGTAATTCTCGGAGCTTTATCATCCCAACTGATTTCAAACATAGATGCCATGGTAGCTAATGCATCTGCCAACTGATTCTCTTCTCGTGGAATATGTCCAAAGGTAATATCTTCAAAGTACGGGATCAAAGACAAAACATGCTCTTTGTAAGGGATACGATTAGGATGCCTGGTGTCCCAATCTCCTTTAACTTGACTGACTACTAAGGCTGAATCTTCATACACATCCAAAAGTTGGATCTTCATTTCAATAGAAACTTTGATACCCATGATGCACGCTTCATACTCAGTCATATTATTGGTACATTTAAAACAAAGCTTTGCAGTAACTGGTGTATAACAACCTTTAGAAGAGATAATCACAACACCAACACCATTACCAAGCGCATTAGAAGCTCCATTAAAAACCATAGTCCATCGGGATCCTTGTCCAGGTCCTTCATATTGTCTAGGTTCTTTAGTAATAATCATAATATCCTCATCTGGAAACTCAAAATTCATAGATTGATAATCATCCACTGCTTGATGAGCCAAATGGTCAGCTACTACACTTCATTTGATTGCTTTCTGAGTAGTATATTGTATGTCATATTTCGTCAAAACCAGTTGCAATCTTGTTATTCGTCCGGAGAGAGCAGGTTTCTCAAATATATACTTGATTGGATCCATTTTTGAAATCAATAAAGTGGTATGAGTCAACATATACTGTCTTAGTCGGCGAGCAGCTCATGCCAAAGCGCAACAAGTTTTCTCGAGCAGTGAGTATCTTGTTTCACAGTCGGTAAACTTTTTGCTAAGGTAGTATATTGCCTGCTCTTTTCGACCAGACTCGTCATGTTGCCCCAACACACATCCCATTGAGTTATCCAATACTGTCAAGTACATAATCAAGAGTCTTCCTTCAACTGGTGGCATCAATATAGGAGGTTCCTGTAAGTACCTTTTAATTTCATCAAAAGTTGTCTAGCATTCATCATTTCATTCTAATGCTTGGTTTTTCTTCAACAACTTGAAGATTGGTTCACAAGTAGCAGTCAACTGAAAAATAAATCTTGCAATGTAATTCAGTCTTCCCAGGAAACCTCTAACTTCTTTCTCAGTACGAGGAGCAGGCATCTCTTATATAGCTTTTACCTTTGCTGGATCTACTTCAATACCTTTACTACTAACAATAAAACCCAGAAGTTTTCCAGATCTAACTCCAAAAGTGCATTTGTTTGGATTTAACCTCAACTTGTATTTCTTCAACCTCTCAAACAACTTGTGCAGGTGATCAAGGTGCTCTTCCTCATTCTGAGATCTGGCTATCATATCATCCACATATACCTCTATCTCATGGTGAATCATATCATGGAACAAAGCTACCATAGCACGTTGATATGTTGCCCCAACATTCTTCAAACCAAATGGCATTACCTTATAGCAGAAAGTGCCTCATTGTGTAACAAATGTAGTCTTCTCCATATCTTCAGGTGCCATCTTGATCTGATTATACCCAGAGAAACCATCCATAAAAGAGAATACCTTATGTTGAGCAGTGTTGTCTACCAGAAATCAATATGTGGAAGTGGAAAATCATCTTTAGGGTTGGCTCTATTCAAATCCCTGTAATCTACAAACATGCGTACTTTACCATCTTTCTTAGGTACCGGCACCACGTTTGCAACTCATTGTGGATAAGAAGTAACAGCTAGAAATTCTGCATTGAATTGTTTCATCACCTCTGCCTTAATCTTTTCTGACATATCAGGACGCATACGACGAACTTTCTGCTTTATCGGACGGCAATCCTCTTTCACTGGTAGACGATGAACCACAATATCTGTATCCAACCCTGGCATATCTTCATAAGACCAAGCAAAAACTTCCACATAGTCATGTAACATCTGAATCAACCTGTCCTTGATACCATCTTCTAGTTCAACACCTATCTTGATTTCTTTCCTGTTTTCCTCGGTTCCCAAGTTCACGACTTTAATTGGTTCCTCATGTGGTTGTATAGTTTTCTCTTCTTGCTGTAGTAATCTAGCCAACTCTATAGGTACTTCACAATCTTCCTCCTTTCCATCATCGACTTGATAGATCGGATTTTCGAAGTCATAATTGGCAATAGCAGAATTGTTATCAATAGGATCCAGAGTGGATGAATATCTGCATTTAGTGATGTGGGTGTGTGAGAACACATAGCTTTTTTTTTATAAAAGGAAAAATAAAAGAAAGACAAAGAGCACAATATTTACGAAAGCGAGAAACGTCCATTGATTTTATTGAATGAAAATATGCAAATGAAATGACAACCCTAACAAGCATACCATTGTGCCTCGGGAAAGGCACAAGGCTTAAAAGTATTTAGTTATTTAAAAAGTTGCAAAAGATAAATTTAGAAAAAATGAAATAGCATTTACTCCTGACTAAACGAGATAGGAATAACATCTTCAGCCTTCCAATTGTTGAGTCCATCCCCCATGGTAGGAAAAATCCAATCGTCCAGGTTGTAACCTTCATCATAATCTTCCACATCATTGACTTGGTCCTTTATGATTCCTCCATGAGTGATACGAGCAGCACGAGCACGACGAACAGCCTTCTGAGATTCTGCAGTAAAACCCTAACCAAACTTGTCAGACTTGTAAGGGATGTCAGGAAGTTGACCCCAAATAGTACAACCACCTTCTTCAACCACAGCTCTAGCATCTTTGAGGGAGGCCATTGTAGGAGGCACCCTAGCAATCACAAGAACTCTTTTGACAACAGGGGGAGCTTTAGTATTAGGAACGACCCAAGGAACTACTTCAAATATCTAGCAAGGAGTCTCAACAAATTCACCTTCCATCTCGACATATTTAAAAGTGTTCACATGACTGGCCATGTATTCTTCTTCACCATAAACAGTGTCAACCTTTCCTTTCACCGGATATTTCAACTTTTGATGTAAAGTGGAAGTCACAGCACCTGCCCCCTGGATCTAGGGGCGCCCAAGAAAATAGGAGTACGCAGGAAGAATATCCATCACATAGAAAGTGGAATCAAAAACTTGAGAGCCTACTTTGACTAGAAGATCCGCCTCTCCATGCACCATTCTTCTTGAACCATCAAAGGCCCTCACCCCCATATTACTTGGTCTTAACACTACATCATTCAAATTGAGTTTATCTAGAACCTCCTTAGGAAATACATTTAATGAAGAATCATTATCCACCAATACATGAGACAAAGTAGTGCCCCTACACTCAACGGAGATGTGCAGAGCTCTATTATAGTTTCTTCTGGCAGGAGTCAAATCAGCATCATTAAAACCCAAGCCATTATCACTAGTAAGATGGGCAACACAATTTTCAAATTGGTCCACAGAGATTTCATGTGGAACATGAGCAGTCTTCAGGAATTTGATTAAAGCCTTGGCGTGGGCTTTAGAACATAATAGCAGAGATAACATGGAGATTTTAGAGGGAGTATGCCCCAACTGGTCAACAATATCATAATCACTCTTGTGGATGATCTTCAGTACTTCTTCCATCTATTTAGAGAGATCTTCACTAACTGGTGCCTCAGCTTGAATAGGTTCAATCAATGGTCTTTTGCCCCGAGCCTCAGTACTTGGCCCAGAGTCAGAGATATGAACTGGAGTAGCAGCAGCTTTTGAGGTGTCTTCTAGAGAGAAAATTCTTCCACTCCTGGTAACCTTACTGGATCCAGCAATATTGTCCACATCAAGATTAACATCGGTAGCAGGTGCATCAGTCAAAGGTTCTTGTTTGACACCATGGATATAAACATCAAAACCATAATTCCAAGGTATAGCCTTGTCAGAAGTGTATGGGATAGGACCAGGAGTAGTAATAATCATTGGAGCCACCTTTGGCTCAGCAGTGATCTTCACAGGACCCTTAGAAGTGATCCTTATTGGACCATTAGAAGTAATCTTTACAGGAATCTTGTTAACCATAGCCACATCTTCAACTTTCAAATCTTGAGCCAAACCTCCACATAGACTCTCTATAGAAGGAGTTCTCTCGAGTAGTATAGTATAGTTATCTATCAGACGTTGAATACCTGACCTCAGCCTCCAACAACTATCGGGTTTATAGGCACAGTAAAAACAATCTTCCCTACAACCCGGAAATAAACCGGCTTGCACAAGTTTCTTATTGACAATAGCTAGAGGAGTAGTTATTTCAGCCACAGTACGAACATAAATAATCTCATCAACAACATTGACAGTCTTCTCATGTTTAGGCATAGGAGCAGTAATCACATTAGGAGTTTCCGGAGGGTCAAACTCAATTTCTCCATTCTCAATCATATCCTAGATTTTGTTCTTCAACGACCAGCAACTGTTGGTATCATGGCCAGGGCTACTAGAATGGTATGCACACCTTGCATTGGGATTGTAACGAGAAGATGAGGTATTGATATTCTGTGGTGGGTCCTTCAAAGTAATCAATTCTCCTTTCAACATATGCTACAAAGCCTGAGCCAATGACATATTGAGCTTGGTAAACTGCCTCCTAGGCTTGGGATGATTATTCTGTTGTTGCTCTTGTGGTAGAGGTGTAGGATTATAAATCAAAACAGCTCTCACAGATTGGTTACGATCATTATGGCCACGCTGGCTATACACAGCATTGGATTCTTTCTTCCCAGGAGGGGGCTTCTTAGTAATACTTGAAGAAGCAACTATCAGAATCTTTCCACTTCGTATCCCACTTTCCACACTTCTCCAGTCATTATCAGCTCAGTGAAGCCAGATGATGAGCTTCCAATGAGATGACTATAGAAAGGACCAGTCAACGTACTCATGAACATATCAACTAATTCCCTGTTAGTCAAAGGGGGTTGAACTCTACTTGCCAGATCTCTCCATTTCTGAGCATGCCCCTTGAAACTTTATTTGGTATCCATGGACATGCTTTGGAGTTGCATGTGAGTTGGTGCTAAATCAGAATTGTATTGGTACTGCTTATAGAAAGCTTCAGCAAGATCATTCCAGTTATGAATGTTGGTACTTTCCAGTTGATAATACCATTCCAGTTGGGATCCAGACAAACTCTCTTGAAAGAAATGTATCCATAACTTCTTATCAGGAGTATGGGGCTGAATTCTTCTGACATAAGACCTTAAATTCAATTTTGGGCAAGACACACAATCATACACCACAAAAGTAGGAACCTTGAAACCTATAGGGATGGAGACTCCAGAAATCAAACTCAAATCTTCAAAGTCAAACCCAGAATTCTTCTGTAGTTCCATAGCATTCATTATGTCTACCAACATCTTATACTTCTCCTCACTAGAAGGATCATGATAATAGTTCTCCTCAGAATCAGAATCTTCCATAGTATCATGGAGACTACCTCCTTCTCTCTCAGAATTTTCAGACTCAAGATTCTCAACCTCTTCTTTTGTCTTGACAGGACCTCTGAATCTTCTACCCAGGTTGATGAGGCCCACTGATTTTCTAGTCTTCTTCTTCTTCTTAGTCAAAAGTGTCTTCAACTCATCTTGTCCCTTGGACAAGTTCAGGATCATATCTTGAAATTATGCATTCTGAGTCTGGAGATCCTTAACAGTTTGTTCGAGAGCCATTTCTGCTGAAATAAACAACGAGAAGATAAGATACATGTTCATAAGAAACCTGTGATGCAATGATATGGTATGTATATGCATATGCAATGTTTTCAAGGACCGCAAAATTTAAATTTGTTTAAACGAAAAACAAAAACAAAATTTTATTAGTAAATATTTAATATAAGTGTTGCCCCTTGGGCTTACAAAGAAATAACAATAAGATACAAAAGATAAATGTATGGGGTTTTAAGTCTCCCATGGACGCTTCCTCTTTGCGTGGAGGTACTTGTTGAGGTTTTGCTCCTCGTGAAGTTGCCTTGTTAGCTCCAGAAGTATCCCTTTGCTCCTTTAACTTAATCCAGGACTTTTGCAATTCTTCCAAATCAATGGGCATGTCTGGATGAAGGATGGTATAAGGAACATCCCCTTCAGCAACAGGCTCCATAGTGACTGGTAGAACAGCAGGATATGGCATCATAAGAGTCTGAGCACGAGATCGAACCCATCTGAGATAAGGCTCCATAGGAATAGAATACTTTGGCTCCAAAGTATTGCTGTCAATTCTGTTCACCTTGTTCTAAGCTCGTATAAACTTTTGATGGTAACTATGAAGATCGTTGTCGTAGTCGAACACAATACCCTGAATAAGCATGTCATGAGGACCATTACTCCGAGCATAACCAAACTAACGTAGTGCTAAAGAAGGGTTGTAGGTAATTCCCCCTCTTATACCAAGGAGTGGCACATTAGGGAATTCCCCACAACGGTCAATGATAGTAACATTCTCCATAGATCGAGAGCACCAATGAATATCTGAATGAGAAAGTGACATGATCCTCTTAGACCACCTGAACCCTTGTTCATTCTTCATCACTGATCGAGGAAGGTGAGAAATAAACCACCCAGACAATAAAGGTATGCAGCACATCAGAGTCCCTCTTGCTTTCGTAGTACGAGTGTGAAGAGATTGTAGGATGTCTCCAAGTAATGTAGGTACTGGGTTGTGAGTCAGAAATATGTTGATGGCGTGTACGTCTATGAACTTGTCTGGATTAGGGAACAACACTAATTCATAAATCAATAGGGTTGGGATCTCCTCAAAAGCATCATAACTCATAGCCTTTAAGAACACTTGAGCTTTCTCCATCAATACCTTAGCAAGAATACCATTAACCCCGCTTCTTGTTTCTAGGACAATGTCTGATTTCTTCAGATGTAGGGCTGCAACAATGACTTCAGGTTTAGGCTCCTTTTCTAAGCCTGTGAAGGGTCTCTGATCAAGGATAGGTATACCCAATAGTTTGGAGAACTCTTCCATTGTAGGAATCAGCTGATAGTCGGGGAATGTGAAGCAATGATGTTTAGGATCAAAGAACTGAAATAGGACACTCATCATGTCTTCATTGAACCCTGAAGTGACTAGATCCAGTAGGTGACCATGCCTCTTGATGAATTGGGAGTTTTCAGAAACTTGAAAGACCAATTATTTAATCTTAGAAGGTATCCCTACAAAGTTAATCTGGATAGTATTCCTACGAGCAGAAGCCATGACCTGCAACAAAGAACAAAGATAAATCCTTTGGTCCTTGAAATGGTTAGTGAAAATTCTATGCTTATGATGTCATGATGTCATGATGTTATGCTCAATCACAAACATGTGGTACACACCAATAAGTCACACAAAAGCCCTAGGTTTAGAGGCTTGCATGAGGTTTAAAGGTAAGTACCCTCCCCTGAAGTTTAGTTGGTTCATCCTGTCCTACAAAAGTAACCAGGTTCTAAGGGATCTCAATATCACTGATCCTTCCCAAGGGTGGTTGTTCAGTAGGAAACTTACTTGCCAACCAAAACCCTCCAAGTTTAGGATCTCAATGAGCGTAGTATCGAGTATCAACCAACTTCAGACTTCACCGAAGTCGGCTATCTCACTACTTTCTAAAGGCCAAGATGGGATAACTAGGGTTCTAAAGGTTAGTTAGTGCATTGAAAACATATGGAAGCTCCATATTATCCTTAACTTACTTAAGGAACATAAGCACCAACCAAGAAGTCACACTAACTATGGCCACCAGATCAACCATATCGGTATACGCCGTACAGTTTCCTTGGTCTATTGCCATTTACCTAGGGTACACTAGATCCGGGTTAGGATCTTTCACACATAAAGCCCAACAAGTAATATAAAGAAAACAAAGCAAACAATTTAAAGTGATCTAATTCCTAAGGGTACCCCTCTTTTACTTAGTAACTCCCCAGCAGAGTCACCAGTTCTGTAACACGGTGGGAGAACTGACTTTCTATAAATGTTGCGGATAGCAAGAGTCGCCACCGACTTTTATTTTATCCAAGTGGAAAGGACATAAAAGAACAGGAAAGACCTATTTTTAAAGACTTGAGTTCGGGGGGTAGGTTATACAAAGGGAAGGTGTTAGCACCCTTTATATCCATGGTTATCCATGGGCTCTTAGTTACTTAGCTCACTTAAAATTGTTTTTGAAGAGTGTCGTGTGTGATTAGAAATTTTCTAAGTACTTTGTAATGATCCTCGTATGGATGTATACAAAGCCTTATTTTGAAAAATGTTTAAGAAAGTGAGGTGTAAAAAGTAATTTTAAGAAGTGAGCAAGTAACTAGGAGGTACCTACCCTAGATTAAGTCTTTCATGTTCTCGTATGTTCTTTCAATGGTAAGACTGTCCTTATTATTAAGGAATAGGTAGTCATTACCTTGGATGTGTTAAGGGACAAGCGTAGGTTCATCGTATGGTCATAGAAGGCAACTTAAGGGATGTCTTTAGCAATTCGTAGGGACTATCATCATTTATTCGAAGGGACAAGATCATTATTCCGTAGGCAACCTCGAAGGGACTTGATCTTTTAAATCTGTAGGGACTTGATGATTTTATAATTGGAGGGACTTTGCTTAAGACATCCCTATATTCGAGGGACTTGACCATATTAAAGGCAACCAAGAGGAATACCCTAAGAAATGCAAGATGGCAATCAAAGATCGACTTACGTGTGTGAGTGTTTATTTTCAAATATTTATCTTTTTAAAGTTAATTATCTAAATTAATTTTAATTACAAATAGTTTTCACACCTTATTTACTAACCACACAATAAATATTTATAATAAAATAAAGACGGAAAATAAATCTAGGATTATTACATGGCTTTGGGATAATTACAATATAATTGGATAATAATAATAATAATAATAATAATAATAATAAAGCAAATATAAGCAATAATAAATAAAGCAATAATAATAAATATTATAAAAATAATAATGAAGTAATAAAGAAAAATTAGAATTTTTTTTAAAGAAATTATTTTAAGTTAAATAAGTTAGAATTTTAGAGTTTATAAGAAAAATTATATAAGTTTAAATGATTTAATAATAATAATAAAAGGATAAGGTATTAAAATTTTATACAAAATAAAAATTTATTATAACAAATATTTTAATTAGGGTTTAGGAAAATAAATTAAGTTTTTAGGGTTAATGGAAAAAATTAGGGTTAGTTAAAGAAATTAGGGTTTTTTAACATAATTAATTAAAATAAATAAGTTTTTATTTACAAAATATATATAATAAAAGTTATGTACAAAAATATTATTAAGAAAATAAGATTAAAATAAATATTAAGAAAAAATTATGAGTTTAATATAAGATTTATAAAAAATATTGGTTAATTAATTGATTAAGAAAGTAATTAGCCATAATATAATAAAAATAATAAAATAGAACAAAATAATAATAAAAAAGAGGAAAAGAAAATAAAACCAGGTTTTTTTTGTGAAAAAAGTTGGGGGAGGGTGTTGAACCCACGTCCTCTGCGTCAAAACCCTCAAGCTTCTCCACTAGGCCATGCGCGCCTGGTATTGATTTAATGACCAAAATATATTATATACAAAACCTGCAAAACGAATGAAATATATAAAAAACATGAAAACCTGGGAATCGAACCCAGGTTCAGTTGCTTCCATACGCGCATCATAACCACTGGACCACCTGCACTTCTGTGAATTAATATACAAACAATTAATTAAATAATAAACCAGCATTTTAAAAATCAAATTTCGCGTGCAGGGTCATCTTCTTCGTTGGACCGTCTAGTTAGGTTATTGTGACATTCGTTCGTCACTATAACTTGTAGTGACGATTCTTTTGCGTCACAATAGGTCCTGAAACTCATAAAACATCAGACGATCAATATAAATTACTTTTAACCATGCCAATCAATTAAACAATGTCCTAGGAGTCTTATTATGTAATCAATTGGTCCTGAAATTTCGTCTAACGAAAATTCCCAATTCAAGGTTCATAAACCCTAAAAATGGAAAATCATGATACCTGCATAGAAAACGTGATTAAACCGCCCAGAAACAATCCAAATATCACTCTAAATCATATTGTATTATCAAATAGAATAAAAAACCCATATAATTGAAATCGAAACTAAAAAAAATCAAGAACAAAACACAATCGGTTAGAACGATTTATGAAGTATTTGATGATGGTGATGCTGGCAATACGTTCCAAATGCTTCAAGGAAGCTATATCAACCTTCAAATGGCTTTAAAAGTGCTTGGAAGTCAAAAACCTAAAATGAGTTTTCTTTGAAAATTTTGAAGATTGTTCTTGGTTCTTGGAGGCAGAAAATTTGTGTGTCTTGCTTGCATTAGGTTTGTATATATGTAGTCATTCAAATTAGGTCAGAAACTTGTGGATTTATGGGCTTGTGAAGATTGCTTGATCATGGAGTTTCCTCACTTTCAAATATTCAAAAAATCTCATCTATCCTTTCTATTTTTGGTCCAATCTGACTTTAGTTGATTTCCAATCATTTTAAATATAATTCAAATGATTTTCAATCAAAGATTTCATGCTTTATTTGATTTTTCATATTATATATATATATATTTAAATTGAATTTTAATGAATAAAATCCAAATAAATATAAAATAAACTATTAAAATCTGGAGAAAAAAAATAAGCATTGGGTCGTGCATGATGTCATTGTAAGGATTGGATTACAAAATTGCAAGCCCATTTGGAAAAATTTGGTTTTAACTTTTGAAATGACTTGTAATGTTTTAGCTCATACCTTCCAAATGAAGCATTTTTAGGCTTGGCTTGTGAGACACAAAGTTGTAGAGAATTCAATTTACTTCAAAATTAGCTTTGGATGGGAATTTTTTGATGAAGCATGTGAAAGTTATGGCTGGTCAAAGTTTAGTTGACTTTCCTTAAGAAACCCCTAATTTAGAAACTCTTGATTCTTGATGATCTAAAACTTTCTTGATGAATCATGATCAACCCTTGATAAAATGATGAATTTTACTTCATAAAATTGATGTTAAAAAAAATCTTGAAGTTTGACTTTAATTTGACCATAGCTGACTTCAGTTTGACTTTTTAACTGCTTTGACTGATTTTTGCATATCTGATCATCTGACTGGGCAAACTTATTGGGAAAGCCTTGAAACTTGACATGGGAATTCTTGAATACATGTGGGATGTTATGAAGCTCACTTGAGGTCTTGAAAATCATTTTAACCTGAAGAAACACAAAACCCTAGTTTTGGACACTATGCTTAGGAGGAGGCATTGTCTGGGGAAACTTCCATACTTCTTGACTAATTGGGAGTCTTGAGGATATTATGATCATTTAGAAGTCTTGAGAGAGATTTTATTGATTGAGGGAGGGAAAATTTTGGGGTACAACGGGTTCCCTGTTGTTAGACAAGACAGGATTATCCAACCGATCCACACTGAGGAAAGGGGTAAAACTTTGGACGTAAGCAACCAATTTCTTATAGGCCACCCTGTCCTCGGGCCCTAAATTTTATGGCTTCACAAAAAAATGGTTCTTGCCACAATTGAAATGAGCCTGTTGCCACTCGAGCGGGGTGGTCGATACAATATCCTCTTCTCCTCGGGCATCTCGTTGCTCGACATATATATTGTGCAAAGCCCGCACAGTGAGAGGCTTTACCGTGTACCACCTACATAATTAACGTAAGTTTTAAATAGCCTCCTCGGCTGCTTAAACAAAACTCATATGTGTTGCTCGTTCACGCTCGACCGTTGTAAATGGAAAACTCGGAAGAAGAGAGGCAACATGCAACCGACTTCGAGGTACTGAACACCAGTTCGAACGCCCGAATGAATGTGGTGGAATTTGGATGTAACTGGGAGGGGTCCAAGTCGAGCAATCAGAAATGGCAGTGTTATGCCCCTCTTCCCAAGCAGTGGATTTTCTCAATTTTCCGCTTAACATGGTTCCATATGTATGAATTCGCGTTTAGAGAAGCGGGGCTCCATCTTCCATTTACAAGCTTCCAGGAGGGTATCTTTAGATGGCTCGACTTGGCCCCTCCCAATTACATTCAAGTCCTCCACGACCTCCACAACCATATGGGTTCCTCTTCCCTTTATGTGGGTGGTACGGGAATCAAGTACGAACGAGAGCCCATTTCTAGAGGTTCTTCTCCGACCCAACACAAATCGAGTGCCCCAGGAGCAACGGGCCTACTTCTGCCTACATCGCGTTCTTGTTTTTACACCTCCTCCTCGTCCATTTTTATGTCGATGTCATCCACAAAGGCATCCTCTACTCTCCTTTGTGGGTCCGAGTTACTTGAAAAGCGGAAGAAATTGGTGAATTCGACATCGCATCAAATCCACCTTTCCACCGCAGTTCAAGTGAAAGGGAGAAGGCCAGAGTCGGGGAAAGAAACGCTTGACACGTTCATTGCAACTCCAAGGAATGCCTGGGACATTCATCAAAAATTCATTAGAATGCATGAAAAATTCATCAGAAATTCAATGAATGCCCGGGACATCCACCCGAAATTTAAAGAATGCCCGGGACATTCATCAGAAAATCAAAGAATGCCTGAGACATTCATCACAAATTCATTGGAATTCCCGGGACATTCATCTCAAATTCAAAGAGCGCCCAAGACATTCATCTGAATTCCCATAATCGACACCCAAGGAGGGTCTTCCTTGACGGTTTTGGGGGAATTTACACCAGCAGATTCATATGAATATGCCAATGAGGGGCCTCCTCGGCTACTCCAGTAACACCCTTTCTACCCCATCACAAATAACATACATTTTAATCAATTATCAGAGTAAAACTCAAGAAATGATATCACATTTATTCAGTTAACTCATAAACCTCATATCGGGTCCTGTCCCGTAACACAGGTTACCAAAATCATAAGCATTTTATACTCTCTAAACATTTACGCAGCAGAAAAACAAAACATCAATACTCATCTTTAATTAAAAGAAAACTTCGTAATTTGATTCCAAACATCATTTAAAACAACAGTACTCAAAAGAAATAACATCTTAATTCAGGTAAACATAAACAACTCAAGAAGAAACCCATCCCGATGTTACTGGTCACAGAGCAGGACTCCACTTCTAACTAACACGACAACTCACTACCTCTGAGTTAAGCACGCACCGAGCTAACCTTGATTATCTGCAGGATGGCATAATAGACCATCACCAGAAGGCAAGCAGAGTGAGTAAATCCACATTCAATAAAGTAATATAAGAATGAGAATTTAAAAACATAACAACAACAACAATTTTATCATCACTAACTCAATCATGTACACCGTCAATTACGTCAGATCACAATAACAATCATCATAACTCATTTATACACAACATCAAGTACATCTCATCATCACACAAAATCAATGCAAATCATGTTGTGTCATTTAGAATGATATGCAACCTCTTATTATGCATGTGGTACCAAAACATCCTCATGGATGGACACTGGGCCATCAACCCTCCACTAAGGGAGCACTTCATAACATCATATTACTTCAATCCGCACAATGGGATGGAAGATACCAATGGACCAAAGTCCCCTCATAATTCAATGTCATGAATGCAAGACGCAATATACACACATCATCCTCAAAACATCATAAACATTGCATCCACATTCAATATTAATCATCATTCCTCATACTCACCCATGCCATCATATTACATACTCAAAGAAAATCATACTACTTACTCATCTAACATCATACCTCTACATCATATACTCATACTTCATAACTCAAGAAGAATAAAACAATTAATCATCATACATCATATAATCGCTAATTCTACTCACATAGCCTCTAAAACACATCATACGAAAACTATACATCATCATAACAACCTAAGACATAAACCACTTCAAGAAAACAGTTTTCGGAACAAAAATCATTTTTCAAAACATTCCAGGTCTCGCTAAGCGAGACACCTTGCTCACTAAGCACCCAACTCACGGGTTGTGCTCGCTAAGCGAGTTGTAGTTCGCTAAGCGAGCTTCGCGAATTCTGCAGATTTTCTGCGATTTCCGAAATCTTTCTCATGTGATAACTCAGTAAAAATCCACATTTAACATCAGCATAACAGCAAAATCATATGCAACATCAACATTCCTCACAATAACATCAAATACATCATCTAACGTCATTATATTCATCAAATCATCATAAAATCATCATCAAAAACACAATTCATCAATCAAACTCTATACCCTAAAACTATACCTCAATTCCCCAACTCTATTCCCACATTATAATACCGAAATAGAATTACTCCCCATACCTTAGGTTCCGTAATCTTTCCAATAATCTCCTCGAAAATCTTTCCAACCTCCAAGTCCTAGATTTTCCTCTTCTTCAGAGCTCTTCTCCCAAAAGTGCGATTGTTCCAATTGATCGTATAAAAATCAACTTACTCCTTTTTGTCACTCTTGTAAGACCTCCATAGACCTTCTCCAAAATACCCTCACTAATCATCCACCAAAAGACCACACTACCCTTATCCTCTAATTCCTTTTATATTATTTAATTTAATCTCAAATAATAAACTAAACTCACCATACTTAATATTCTAATATTAATAAAATATTAAGTTACCCTCAAAACTCCACTAAAAATCAAATAACATCATAAATCATCAAAATTCACAAGAAACGCATCAAATAAATCAGAATTCAACTTTGGGGTGTTACAACTCTCCCCCACTTAAGAATTTTCGTCCTCAAAAGTGTACCTGAAGCAAACACCATCAGATACGACTCTTTCATTTGATCCTCTCGCTACCAAGTCCAACTATCACCAGCTGGTCCACCCCACAATACCTTCATTAAGGAAATATCCTTACCTCTTAATCGCTTCATCTCTCTACCATCTGTTCGAACTGGAAAAACTTCCATAGTCAAATTATCTCTTACTCGAACATCATCCATCTGAATTACATGCGACGAATCTGCAATATACTTCCTCAGCTGGGACACGTGAAACACATCATGCAAATTTGCAAGTGACGGTGGTAATGCAATCCGATATGCCACCTCTCTAACTCTTTGCGAAATCTGATATGGTCCAATGAAACATGGAGTGAGCTTTCTGGACTTCAAAGCTCGCCCGACACCATTCACTAGAGTAACCCTCAAGAGCACATGATCTCCCACTTGAAATTCAAGTGTTTTCCTCCTCTTATCATGATAAATCTTTTGACAACTTTGTGAAGTCTTCATTCTCTCTTGAATCATCTTAATCTTTTCAGTCGTCTCTTGCACGATCTCAGGTCCGAGCACGACACTCTCGTCTGATTCATACCAACACAATAGAGTCCTACACCACCTCCCATACAACGCTTCATACGGAGCCATACCAATGCTCGCATGAAAACTATTGTTATAAGTAAACTCAATCAACGACAAATGACTATCTCACGCACCTTCATGATCCAACACACAAGCCCTCAACAAATCCTCTAAAGATTGGATAATTTGTTATGTCTGACCGTCCGTCTGTGGATGATAAGAAGAACTCATCCTCAACTTGGTTCCCAAAGCATCTTGTAAACACTTCCAAAATATCGATGTAAACCGCGGATCTCTATCCGACACGATACTCAAAGGTATCCCATGTAACTTCACAATCTCATCAATATACATCTCTGCTAGCTTAGACATGGAATAATTAATCCTAATCGGTAAGAAATGCGCCGACTTAGTTAATCGATCCACAATCACCCAAATGGAATCATTTCCCTTCACTGTTTTCGGAAAGCCTGTCACAAAGTCCATAAAAATGCTATCCCATTTCCATTCCGGAATACTCAACGGTTGCATCATACCAAAAGGCTTTTGATGTTCAACCTTCGATTTATGGCAAACCAAACACGCATACACAAACTCTACAACCTCTCTCTTCATCCCCAACCACTAAAACAACTTCTGCAAATCATGATACATCTTAGTAGCACCAGGATGAATACTCAACCTGCTTCGATGTCCTTTTTCTAGAATACTTTTCTTCAATTTTGGAATATCAGGAACACACACGCGATCCTGAAACCTCATCATACCATTTTCATCAACCCGGAAGTCTCCTCTGTTACCTTGGTTAATCAAAGTCATTTGATCCACCAATTTCAAATCTGATTGTTGTCCTAAACGGATCTCTTCCACAATGTCATTTGTCAATTTCAGCATACCCAGCTTCACACTCTCAGGTGTAGTCTCACTTAACAAACTCATGTGTCTGAATTGCTCAATCATCTCAAGTTCTTTCCCCATCAACATCAACACGTGCAAAGTCTTTCTACTCAAAGCGTCTGCAACCACATTAGCCATACCAGGGTGGTAACTCAAATCAAAATCAAAGTATTTCAACATCTCTAACCATCTCCTCTGCCTCATGTTTAGTTCCTTCTGATCAAACAAGTATTTCAAAATCTTATGATCGTTGAACACCTCAAATCTCGATCCAAATAGATAGTGTCTCCAAATCTTTAACACAAAAACCACAACCGCTAACTCTAAGTCATGGGTAGGATAGTTCCTCTCATGAACATGTAACTGTCTAGAAGCATAGGCAACCACTTGACCATTCTGGATTAATACACCACCAAGACCCATCTTCGAAGCATCACAGTATACCACAAAAGATTCATTCGAATTCAGCAATATCAATACTGGAGCAGTCGTTAACCTCTTCTTCAATTCAACAAATTCTTCTCACACGCAACATCCCACACATACGCCTGACCCTTTCGAGTTAACTGAGTCAGAGGCAATGCCAACTTAGAAAAACCCTCAATAAACTTTCTGTAGTAATCGGCCAAACGAAGAAAACTTCTAATCTCCGTAGCAGACTTCGGAGTATCCCAATTCAACACAGCATCAATCTTCGAAGGATCCACCGAAATTCCACCACTAGAAATCACATGGACAAGGAAACTCACTTCCTTCAACCAGAACTCGTGCTTTGACAACTTAGCATAAAGCTTCTTCTCTCTCAATACTCGTAATACAATCCTCAGATGTCCTTCATGTTCTTCTTCTGACTTTGAATAAATCAGGATGTCATCAATGAAAACCACAACAAACTTATCCAAATACTCATGAAAATCATGATTCATATACTCCATGAATACACCAGGTGCATTGGATACACCAAAAGGCATCACAGTACATTCATAGTAACCATACCTCGTTCTGAAAATTGACTTTGGAATATCATATTGTTTTACTCGAATCTGATGATAACCCGACCTCAAGTCAATCTTACTAAACACACAAGCTCCCACCAATAGATCCATCAAATCATTAATCCCCGTAAGTGGATATTTATTCTTAATAGTCACCTTATTCATTTGTCGATAATCGACGCACAACCTCATACTACCATTCTTTTTTCTTAACCAATAACACAGGAGCACCCCACAGAGAAACACTTGGACGAAAAAATTTCTTCTCAAGAAGTTCTTCAAGTTGTTTCTTCAACTCACTCAACTCTGATGATGACATCCGAGAATGAGCCATCGACACTGGACTAGTACCTGGTACCAAATCCACAACAAACTTTACTTCACGCTCTAGAGGAAATTCACTAATGTCATCCGGAAACACATCAAGATACTCTCTGACCACAAGTAATCCAACACTTGTTTGTTCATGGTCAACTCGTAACGCCGCAAACAAAGCAAACATCTGGGCTTCATCTGCTAGAAGTTCATCCACTTGCTTCGCAGATAGAAACATCATCTCCCCACAATCGCCAAACTCTGGAAACTCCACCGTCTTTTTATAACAATTGATATGCACAAAGTTGAACTCCAACCAGTTCATTCCCAACACAACATCCATATGGCGTAAAGGTAAAGACACCAAATCCATCAAGAAATCCTTACCATAAATGGTCAAAGGACATTTCAAACACACACGGTTAGTCGTAACTGAACCGTCAGTAGGCATCTCAATCAACATATTACCATTCATAACAATCAAAGGCAAATTCAACCTGGTCGCGTACTCAATCGAAATAAACGAAAGAGTAACATCAGTATCAATTATAGGAACCAATTCAACATCATTAATAAATCAAGTACCTCTAATCAAGTTATCTTTCTTCTGAGCATCTGAGCCACTCAAAGCGAACACTCTACCAGTAGTCTGAGCAGTAGTAGCAACCTTCTTCGGCTTCTAACACTGAGTATTGATATGTCCCTCTTCACCGCAATTGAAACAAGTTAGTCCTGCATTTGGACACTCATCCTTCAGATGACCCCTCTTACCACATTTATAGCATCTTATCACAGTAGCAGTGCACACATCAGATTTCTGACCTGTTCACCACTCTTATAGCACTTGAGAGGAGTGGAACCCGCTCCGCCACTTGGCTTCTTCCCATCATCAACCTTCGGTTTCCCCTTGTCATTTGGAGTCGCATAAGGCTTTCCTCAAAACTGACCCTTGTCTTTCTTCTCACTCACCTGTTTATAGTCAGCAGATCGAGCTCGATTATCGTCATCATAGATCCCACTCTTATCCACAAGCTCAACATACCTGTGGATCTGTTGACAACCAATCTCTTTCTTGATTTCTGGTCTCAGCCCATTCTCAAACTCAAACACTTGGAAAACTCAGCATCATCACGGTTGTAGTGAGGATAGAACTTCATTAATCTCTCAAACTTGGCAGCATACTCTACCATTGTCATGTTCCCATGTTTCATCTCTAAGAACTCAACCTCTTTCTTTCCACGAGTGTCTTCAGGAAAGTGCTTACTCAAAAATTCCCTCCTGAACACATTTCCAGTTATCGTAGCCCCAACTCCTTCTAATCTCTGACGGGTATTATCCCATCAATCCTCAACCTCTTCATCCAGCAATACAGGTGCCAAACTGCACCTTCTGAGTATCAGAGCATGCCATAGTCCTGAAAATCTTCTCAATCTCCTTCAACCACTTATGTGTGTTCTCCGGTTCATGAGTACCCTCAAACTTAGGCGGATTATTCCTCTGAAAAACCCCTAAGGCATGAAATTCATCCCGAACATTGTTATGCGTCGTAGCCTGAACAAGTGAAGCTACCGCATCCGCAAGAGCACGATTCTAAGTCATTCTACAAATCACCAACAACATCAGAAAAACAACTCATTCCTCAAAACACTCAAACGCAAAAACTGACACGAGTGACAACGACACGACTAACAGACCGACCTGCTCTGATACTACTAATGTTACACCCTTTCTACCCCATCACAAATAACATACATTTTAATCAATTATCAGAGTAAAACTCAAGAAAGGATATCATATTTATTCAATTAACTCATAAACCTCATATTGGGTCATGTCCCGTAACATGAGTTACCAAAATCATAAACATTTCATACTCTATAAACAATTACGTAGGGGAAAAACAAAACATCAATACTCATCTTTAATTAAAATAAAACTTCGTAATTTGATTCCAAACATCATTTAAAACAACATTACTCAAAATAAATAACATCTTAATTCAGGTAAACATAAATAACTCAAGTGGAAACTCATCCCGATGTTACTAGACACAAAGTAGGACTCCACTTCTAACTAACACGACAACTCATTACCTCCGAGTTAAGCACGCACCGATCTAACCTTTATTATCTGCAAGATGGCATAACAGACCATCACCAGAAGGCAGGCAGGGTGAGTGAATCCACATTCAATAAAGTAATATAAGAATGAGAATTTAAAAACATAACAACAACAACAATTATATCATCACTAACTCAATCATGTACACCGCAATTACGTCACATCACGACAACAATCATCATAACTCATTTATACATAACATCAAGTACATCTCATCATCACACGAAATCAATGCAAATCATGCTATGTCATTTAGAATTATATGCAACCTCTTATTATGCATGTGGTACCGGAACATCCTCATGGATGGACACTAGGCCATCAACCCTCCACTAAGGGAGCATATCATAACATCATATCACTCAAATCCGCACAATGGGATTAAAGCTACCAATGGACTGAAGTCCCCTCATAATTCAATGCCATGAATGCAAGACACAATATACACACATAATCCTCAAAACATCATAAACATTGCATCCGCATTCATCATTAATCATCATTCCTCATAGTCACTCATGACATCATATTACATACTCATAGAATATCATACTACTTACTCATATAATATCATACCTCTACATCATATACTCATACTTCATAACTCAAGTAAAAAAATCAACTAATCATCATACATCATATAATCACTAATTCTACTCACATAGCCTCTAAAACACATCATACAACAACTCTACAACATCATAGCAGCCTAAAACATAAACCACTTCAAGAAAACAGTTTTCGGAACAAAAATCATTTTTCAAAACTTTCCAGGTCTTGCTAAGCGAGACACCCTGCTCGCTAAGCGCCTAGCTCACGGGTTGTGCTCGCTAAGCAAGCTTTGCGAATTTTGCAGATTTTCTGCGATTTCCGAAATCCTTCTCTTGCGATAAACTCAGTAAAAATCCACATTTAACATCAACATAGCAGCAAAATCATATGCAACATCAACATTCCTCACAATAACATCAAATATATAATCTAACATCATTATATTAATAAAATCATCATAAAATCATCATCAAAAACCAAAATCATCAACCAAACCATATACCCTAAAACTATACCTCAATTCCCCAACTCTATTGCCACATTACAATACCGAAATAGAATTACTCCTCATACCTTATGTTCCGTAATCTTTTCGATAATCTCCTCGAAAATCTTTCCAACCTCTAAGTCCTAGCTTTTCCTCTTCTTCAGAGCTCTTCTCCCAAAAGTGAGATCGTTCCAATTGATCGTACAAAACTCAACTTACTTCCTTTTGTCACTCTTGCCCCTAAGACCTCAATAGACCTTCTCCAAAATACTCTCACTAATCCTCCACCAAAAGACCACACTACCCTTATCCTCTAATTCCTCTTATATTATTTAATTCAATCTCAAATAATAAACTAAATCCACCATACTTAATATTCTAATATTAATAAAATATTAAGTCACCCTCAAAACTCCACTAAAAATCAAATAACATCATAAATCATCAAAATTTACAAGAAACACATCAAATAAATTAGAATTCAACTTTGTGGTGAAACTTGTTTAGTAAGATAAACTATTTTGCATAATAAACCATTTGCAATGAATTATTTAGTAAGATAAATCATACATGAAAAATCATTTTGCAGAGAATCATTTCGTCTTCGAAGAGATGAAACTTGTTGGTTATGAACAATGTATTTGTTGAATATTTGAAGAAGAGATGAAACTTGTTGATTATGAACAATGTATTTGTTGAATATTTGAAGATGATGAACACAGCACATAATATGGTTAAGAAAGAGAAAATAGTAATATAATAATCTTAATTTGTCTTTAAAAAATAAAAAATTTCAACCGGTTATAACCGACACGTAACAAAATTGGCCGGATTGTCCTTGTACTCATCGGTATTTTGTATTTTTTTTCCTATATTATCAATATTATTTTACTTCCTAAGCGGAGTATTATTATTATTTTGATTTGGAAACTATTTTATAAAGAGATTAATTATTGTAAAAAAGTTTACACTATACGGTTATTATTCGCGTGCATTCCAATTAAATTCTTTTATAAATGTTTTATTATTTTGCCGATCAATTATTATTTTGATTGATCGATGCTTTACGATTTTAGTAATTTAATAAATAAAAGTTTGCAAGATTTGTATACTATTTTATAAATGCTTTATTATTTTGCCGACCAATTTCTTAATTCAATCATTTAAACACTAGTATTTGATAAATTTCTTGAACTACAAAAGACTTTACTCTTTATTTTTATAGGGAAACCTAATGACTAAAGGATTTGCGCCTTTGACATCGATTCCATGACCTCCATGATTCTTATTTATTCAAATAAATATGATTCCATAAGTGCGTGCCTTTTCTTTTAATACATTCAACTTTGCTTTAATCGACCACCAAGTCTCCAACTTCCAACCAAACTCTGCGTTGAATCTTTTAGTTACTCTTTTTTAATATTGTCGTTTACCAAATTCAACTTGCAAAGCAGACAAAATATCTACAACCTTAAACAAGCCTTATCCACAAGAAAAGGTTCTTAAAAGATCTCACAAATATTGTGCCTAGCAAAATTTACAAACTGCATAGATGATAGAGCAATCTTATTCAAGCTTTTAATTTTTTTGATAGAGGGAAATAAAACCCAGAAAAATGAATGGTCAAAACAGTAATTCTCAAGGCAGGTGTGTACATATTTTGTGCCACTATATACAAATCCACTTTCTACTCTCATTGTAACATTTCTAATATAACCTACAGCACCCAATTTAAGAAAATGGCAGGTCTCTGCCAAATAAGATAATACTCAAAAACATTTAGATTAGCAAATACAACTCTAATGCCACAGAGCATTTTACAAATGGTAGTGGTTGCTGACTATTATGTGTCAGTCTATCTTTTATTCAATGCTGCAATGGTTCTGAAAAAGAAGGTTAACGTTTTTAGGAGTACACACTACACAGTATAATAGCACTTAACGATTTATGAATAAGAGAACTAACTAGCTTAGAATTTACTTTAGAATCAGCTATCTACCAGAAGAGACATGCCTTAATTCACAATCACCACCTACATGTATGTGACATAAATTAGGCATGTGTGCCCAGAAGTTTGTAAATCTGCGGACACGGTACATACTTCTGATTCAGACTGTAATTTAGCACCATAGAATCTTCATATACTTCCTCAAGAATCAGTTTGTGCAAAATAGAGGATGATTGATGTAGTTACAATCAACAATCAAACATTTGAATCTACATAAGAGACATCACAATGAAAATGCATAAAATTACTATTTTCTCATAAAATTTAAATCAATAAAGACAAGAACTGAGAATGTGATCAATCTGGGCAATGGCAATAAAGATCCAAATAATGAAATATAGTACATTCTACATCAAACAGCAAAAAACATCCTAAAAAATCAATATAAACAAAGACCAAATCTGATCATGCATCACAATTATAAATACAAGTTTACCATGAGGAGGATGCCAATACAATGAAATAGATAACAACAGCATTAAAGTGACCCACCAATCATTGAAATGAAATTGATCTCAATGTCATTTAGCACCTCAGTGTAATACACCAAATACAGAACAAATAAACACGCTCATTGCATTTCCTACATCCCACTTAATTATACTAAAAACCAAAAGAACATTCACTTAACTATGTTTCAACAACTAAATACATAACACTGTCTAGTTTACTACCATAATTGGCAATTAAGTAATACATGTGTGTAAGAGTGAGTTGAGTTACTCAAACCATAGTACACTTAAAGAAAAGAGACATAACCTCAATCAACCCTGAGTAAACAAAGTCATGCTTGAATAAACAGTTTATCATATAAGTTATTTCTATAACAAAAGATAAGATAAAGCTATAGGGCCTGCTTCAATTGACTTATTTAAATTTATCTACTGACATAAGTTTTGTAAGATTGTTAAGGAGAATTTATGGAAACCAAATATGTCATTTTTTATAAGTTATTTTATTTCTATAAGTTCTCCAAGATACTTTATTGAATATACAAAAATAATTAAACTTCATTTTATCTCTTGTTATAGAAACAGCTTATACATAAACTCTCATAAGATAGGTGCTTGTGCTATAGATATACTAGGGGCATGTTTTGATAAACAACTTATTCGCGGCTTATATCACAAGTGCTTATCAAAATAAGCGCTTATGAATAAGCTCGCATGAGCAATTTTTACAATAAAAGATAAAACAACTTTAAATTATTTTTAAACATGTTATAAGTTATTTTCATTAGCTATTTTAATGAATTTATAAAAATAAGTTCAAAATTTTTATGAAAAATGTCATAAGCGGTTTTAATTCAGTTTCCTAAATAGTGTCACAAAACTTATGGGAGTAGATAAGCGGTTTGCGTAGATAAGCGGTTTTAATTAAGTTTCCGAAATAGTGTCACAAAACTTATGGGAGTAGATAAGCTCAAATAAGCTTATCCAAACAGGCCCTAGGTCTTAGTTTAATGAAGGGAGCATTGATATGTACATGTTATATAGGCTGGTATAAGCTTCCCAAACATTCTCACAAGTGATTATCACAATGTATAAGCTCAACAAAGTAAATTTAAATGAAAACTATTTCTGTTAAAAACAATAAGAGTAACCATTATTTTGAAGCACAATGAAATGGTGATTTTACCATGTGATTGCTGACCTGAAGAGAAGATACAATCCCTTCTATTTATTACTATCATTAGGAGACATGTGAGGGTGGGAATGAGAGTGAGGATGAGGAGGCCAATCCCTATGATGCATCATGTTAAAGGGATGCGACCGGTAAGAAGAAGAACCAGACGGAGGATGCAAAGCCATTCCCATATGACCATGAGGATGCGGCGGCATACCAAGTAAAGGCATAGACATCATGGGCGGCGGAGGCGGAGGATAAGGCATAGAAATAGTAACCGAGTGATGCGAATGCGAATTCCCATGTCCATTCGATTGCGAATGAGAATTCACAGCAGAAGCAGATTCATGCAAACTCTGAGGAACAGGAGTAGAAGCAAAAAGATGATCAGAAGAAGAAGGAGCATCGTTTGAAAGACCTTGCATCCTCTTCAAATAAAGCCGATACTTCTGAAGATGACTAGCAACATTCTCACGTGTTAACCCTTCCACATTCATCAACTGCATAATCGTTTTCGGAACCGCGTTTTTAATCCCGAGATGCGCCACAACGTCTACGAATCTCTTGTGAAGCTGAGGAGTCCACACTAAACGCGGCCGTTTCAGCGTCGTCTCTGTTCTAACCGCCGAATCCGCTTCCTCCGTAGCGGAATCGATCTTCCGATGCTTTCGCGAATCCGAACCGGAACCGTCCCGATCGGTTTCCTCTTCCATTTCTTCATCTTCTTCGATAATCTCATCGTTGTTGGAGGAGAACGTTTGGTGATTTGTTCCGCCGCCGCGGAGGATAGAGAGAGTGTTGCGGGAGGCGCGGTTGACGTCGATGAGTGTACGGTGAGGCTCCGGGGAGATGCTGAAGGCGGAAGCTAGCTCCGGCGGGATCAACGCCATGGAAAGAGGAGTGAGATCGTGAAAGGTGGGTAGACCCTTTTCCCACTCCGTTACACGCTCTTCGTCTGTTCGTATCTCTTCCCCCATTCACTTCTTCTAACCGTTTCAACAAATAATAATTTTTATATATTTTAAAATAAAATAAAATAAAATAAAACTCTGTTTCTGTTTCTGTTTGCAAAGGCAATAATTCGGGTCAGGTTGAATTTGGATCCAGAAATACAGAAATCCAGAAAGTCAAAAGGGTTGGGTTGGGTTGAATGAAAGAAGGAATGAAATTGAATGGGGAAGATGAAAGATGAAAACAGAATAATAATAAAGAGAAAGAGAATCTAGATATTTTTTGAGATTCGGCGGTGTGTTTTTGGGCAAAGTGACTAAACAGGGGAGAAAGAAAGAATGAAAAGATAATAATGATGGAGGAACTGAAGTGAGTTTTTGTATTTTGATTTGCTTTCAGTGATAATTATGATATTAATAATTCGGAGGAAATTGTGAAAAAAAAAGGGGAAAAGTACAATATTTTATTCTTCAGCCAAGTGGCGGTGCCAACGTGTATCATTTAGTTAGATATTTTTTATCCTTCCACTCATAAATATCTTTCTTCATCTTCTTTCTCTTTTGCAATTGCATTATTTATTCTTACTTTATTTATTTATTTATTGATTTTTCTACTCTTTTAAAAGAGGAAAACAACTTTATTTGGTTTCTCCTAATCTCTTTATTAAGTTCCAAGGCCTTAATTAAAAATGTTACTCTCTCTGTCTTACAATTGATGTCTTTTTCTTTTTTTTATTTGTTTTAAATTATTTGTCTAGATTATTAATGATAATATTTATTTATTTTTCACTAATTTACTATTATTTATTGTATTTTAATTTATATAATTATTCCACTATTTATTATTAATAGGACTATTTTAGTAAATAATACTTATTTTATTATTGAAATCAATACAATTAATCATTATTTAAAAAAATGTGAAAATCTCAATAAGGCACATATTATAAAACAGATGGAGTATATTATAGTCCTTTAAAACGGTTATGTTAGTTAAATTGATTCATTATATCGATTTGACAATCTATTTGACAATAAGTTATCTTACTTACTTTTTTATTTATTTAATTTCAATTTTTTTATTATTATTATTATTATTATTATTATTATTAAACATATGAAGCACTGAAACCCTAATGTTTCTAACCTCTAATATGCAATTTCTTATCACTCTTCGCCATCATCATGTATGTTTCTAACATTATCTTTTTCTATTCACATATCTCATTCTCCAAACATACTAAACCTATGTATCACCACCTTCACCCTTAACCTATTATGGTTTAATTTATTTTTTTATGCCTTAATCTCTTTCGCAGGCACTCTTTCTAAACCCAATCTTTCTCCCATTTTTCACAAAAACTCGGAATCGGAAGCAACACGGTGTGGTGGTGGAAGCTTGGTTCACGACGGCTTGCAGCATGGAAGGTGGAGGTCGAAGGCTCGCCGACGATGGTTGACGGCCGTTGTGGGTCGTGGGTTTTCGACGATGAGGAGTGGAACACCGTCGCGGTTTCCATTCTGCTTGTGTTTTCCACGGTGGAGCTCGGTAGCTTTTGTGTTTGGATTTGATTATGTGTTCGTTTTGATTTGTATGTTTAATTTACTTTTGTTGTGAATAAGATACCTTACAAACAAAGTATAATAGGTTTCTTTATGATCAAGAAACCCACAAGGGTTAGGGTTTAGGGTTACCAAAGATAACAACAATGATTGGTTATAAACTGTTATTCTTTCCTTTCTCTTGAAATAAGATTACAAGCATACAAGAATAACAAATAACCTCTCTCACTTTTGAATTAGAGTTTTATCTTCCTATTTTCCCTTATACCAAATATGATAGACTAGTATGTTATTTATAATAAAACTAACACACTAACCTAATGGGTTTTTTAACAATTACCCATTACAAGCTAACTTAGGATACAAGCTAACTTAAACAATTAGACCCATAACACAAGCCCCAATTAAACAATAACATGTGAGCATACTTCGACGACATGCTATTAGTATTGGGGTTTGTTCTAATATTCCACAAATCTCCACCTTGGAACACACCCTATACCAGCAAGAAACAAACTAGATTTCTTCATGCAGCTTTATCAACTACATACAGTGGAAAAACTTGCAACTGGGCAACGTCTTGGTGATCATATCAACAACATTATGATATGTCGAAACCTTCAGAACTTGGACTTCTCCACGCTCAATTACCCCTCTGACAAAATGCAGCATCACATCAATGTGTTTGACTATCACATTTAATAGTGATACTTCGACCTTGAAATTTCAGCTCTTTTGAAAAACCTTTAAGCCATAATGCTTTATTTACAGCTTTAGTTAGGGCGATATATTTCGCTTCAGTGGTTGATAAGGCAACAACCTTTTGAAGTGTTTCTTTCCAACTAATTGATATGCCAAACATAGTGAAAACATATCCAGAAATAGATTTTATGGAATCCATACAACCTGCATAATCAAAGTTGACATATCCTTCGATTGCTGCTTTATTATCTTCACTCAAGGCTCCACCATAAATTAGGACTCTGCTCAGAGACCCATTTATCTACCTTAGAATCCACTTCAATACTTTCCAATGAGTCTTTCCAAGATTCGACATGTACCTGCTTACAAGACTTACTGAATATGCTATGTCGGGTCTAGTACATACCATAACATACATCAAAAAACCTACTATATTAGTATATGGAATGTTATTCATATAAGCTCTTTCGACATCAGTACTGGGACATTGATCTATACTCAGCTTGAATTGAGGGTTTGTTGGAGTCACAATAGGCTTTGAATTCGACATACCAAACTTATCAAGAATCTTCTTCAAGTATGCCTCTTGAGATAAGCATAATCTTGATTGCTTTCTATCTCTCCGGATGTCAATCCTAAGAATCTTGGACACAGCTCCCAAATCCTTCATATCGAACTCCTTGTTGAGTTCAGCCTTCACCCTCATTACATCTTCTACATTGTTGCTTGCTATTAGAATATCATCCACATAAAGCAACAAAATAATAAATGAATTACCTGGTCGAAATATGAAGTAAACACAGTGGTCGAACTAACTTCTGATGAAACTTACGCATGCCATGAACTTGTTGAATCTCTTATTCCACTGTCGAGGAGATTGTTTCAGTCCATATAAAGATCTCTTCAGTTTGCACACATATTCTTCTTTCCCCTCTTCGACATACCCTTCAGGTTGCCTCATAAGGATTGTTTCATCAAGATCACCGTACATGAACTCGGTCTTCACATCCATATGTTCCAGTTCAAGGTCAAATGTGCCACCATGGCAAGCAAAATTCAAATGGGCATGTGCTTCACAATAGGAGAGAACACATCATTAAAGTAGACACCTTCTTTCTGAGTGAAACCCCTTGCAACCAACCTTTCCTTGTATCTCTTTGACGCCACTCCTTCGATTCCTTCCTTAACTTTGAAAATCCATTTACAGCTGACTAACCTGGCTCCAGCAAGTTTCTTGATCAGTTCCTAAGTATTGTTATCATGAAGAGATTTCATCTCATCATTCATGGCCTTCATCCATTCAGTCTTATTTCGACTCATCATAACTTCCTTATAGTCTCTAGGTTCTTCTAGAACCTCAATTGCAGAGATTAAGGCATAGGCTATAAGATCTACATACCCAAGTCTTTGAGGTAGCTTGATGACTCTTCTTGATTTGTCTCTTACCAGCAGGTAGTCATTATCAGTCTCCTCATCTTCGACAACAGTTTCTGCTTCTTCTTCGACTTCATCTGGGTCATGCAATTAAGCATCACTATGCTCCACCTCAACATGAATTTCTCCCTGTCCCAGCTCTTCGAAAACATCGTCAGTTTTCTTGAAAGCCGCGTCACCTTCATTGAAAACTACATCTCAACTGGTGATACACTTCCTGTGACCTGACTCTAGGTACCATAGCCTATAAGATTAGATTTCTTCAGGATATCCCATGAACATGAATTTCAGAGCTCTAGGTTTGACCTTGTCTTGCCTAATGTGAGCATAGGCTACATAACCAAATACTCTCAGTTTGTCGAGATCTGGTGGATGTCCTGACCAAACTTCTTTGGGTGTCTTCATATCTAACGCAGTCGAAGGACATCTGTTTATTAGATATGTTGTTGTCGAAACAGCCTTAGCCCAAAACACCTTCTTCAATCCAGCACTAACCAACATGCATCTAACCCATTCGAGGATTGTTCGATTGAATCTCTCAGCTAGATCATTTTGTTGAGGAGTACCTGTTACAGTCTTATGCCTTGCAATCCCAAACTCGACACAGTAATTGTCGAAAGCTTCATAGCAGAATTCAAGGCCATTATCAGTTCTCAACCTCTTGACCTTTATGCCCGTTTGAGTTTCGACCAGAACCTTCCAACTCTTGAAATTCTCAAAAATTTCATCCTTCGTCTTCTGAATTGAAATTCTGGGATCAGATACGTGATGTCGAACCAGATGTTTAAACACTTGAAATCTTAAACAAAACTTAATGAGCTGGTAAATTAAATAACACAGGAAATTGTTAACCCAGTTCAGTGTATCTCCACACTTACATCTGGGGGCTACCAAACCAGGAAGGAAATCCAATATAAGTAATATTAATTAAGGAGTTAAACCAACCAGTTTAATCCTTCACTTAATATCTACCCAAGGCAATTTCTACCTAAGACTCAACTTAGATATGAGTACCTACTCACTCCCCCTCAATCACACAGTGATCTTTTACAATGATTAATAAAATTGAAGTCACACTTCAAACACAATAGCTTGATCTTACTTAAAAGTTTCAATCAAGACACAATTCACTTTTTGCTTAAAAGCTCATAAAGTGACAAACAATTAAAACCTGCTTAAAATAACCAGCTTCACGAACACCCTTTACAGTCTTCTAAAATTCGTGCTCTTTTCTGAGAGTTTCAGTTCCTTAAATAGATGCTTGGTTTGTGGGCTTTTTGCAAATTCTCCAGACCTTGATAAATCCCACAGTCATCACCTTGAATTAGGGTGAGTTAGTTTGTTCTCTCCTTGAATCAAGGTGAGTTAGTTATTCTGTTACACTGGAACCAGATAACTAAGCTTCCTAAAGATGCGCCTTGGAGTGCTTATCTTTTTACAATTAATTCCAGATAATTTCTCCTGAATTTACTCACTTCTGTTACGCATCATTTAAGTCAGATAGCAGGTTTACGATGTCACAACATCTGGTGTGACATCCTGATGTCTTGAACTAAGTTCATTAACTTTTACTTTGTTTGTCAATGTCACAACATCTGGTGTGACATCCTGAACTAAGTTCATAACTTCTTGTTTATTAAAAATTCTGCCAATTCTTAACATCTACAAACTCCCTCTTTGGCTAATTTTTGGCTAACACAATCTTTTGGTTTTATCAGAGAGCAGCAGAGTTCTTTTCTGTTGAATCATGTGAGAGCTAATAATTTGATCCCCCTCAAACATGTATGTATACTGCTATGACTTGTTCAACAGACTTTGATATACCAATGAACATTCAAAAATAACTTAGTTCAGAAGACAGAAATATAACATCAGCATTGTTCATCAAACAGGCATAAACAGCAGCAGGCATTGTTCTTAACAGCAGAGCAGCTGGCATTGTTCTTAACAGCAGCAGGCATTGTTCAATACACTTCTCCCCCTTGTTAGACAGAAATTTGGGGCCAAACATTACATAAGCAGAGAAAAAAAACATTCAAAAATACAAAGCAAAACAGACACAACATTTTCCACCACACACAGCTTCACTCAGACTCAGTATACTCTGTATCTTCTGCATCCTCAGACTCAGCATCAGATTCATCAACATTCTTAGCAACCTCTTCCAGCTCCAGCCTTTGAATTATGTTCTCAAGCTTTTTCTTCCTTTCATCCAGCTCTTTGCAAGTTGTCTTGAGCTCTGCAATTAGGGCTGCCTTGGATATAGGAGTCTTATCAGCAGATGGTCCAGCAGATGTCCCACTTGGAGCTTCAACATCTGTAGCATGATGGCTCAGAAACAGTTTGTAGTGAAAGGAAAGTGGACTCTCCCTCTTACAGATAGAATCCTTGTCAGTAAGGATTCCTGGATATTGGTTGAGAATTATTCCACAAAGCAGTGAGGGGAAGGAAATTGGAAGCTTGATTGCTGAGGTTCCTGCATGCTTTAGAGTTTGATAAAAGATATATGCCCCATAGTCCAACTTGGTTTGGGTGCCTACAGCACAGATAAATCTCCCAAGCCCAGTAGCTATAAATGAGGTGTGGTTGGTGGGGACCCAGTTGACAGTTCCAATTCTATGCAGCATATCATACTTTCTGGTTAACAGGATGACAAATAGTTTGCCTTTGACTGGCCATGACTTGACCTGGTTGGCTGTGATGATTTTGCAGACTTGGTTGTCAGTTTTTCCCAGCTCATTTGGTCCATCTGATTCTCTTCCTAGGTACTGATTTATCACCCTAGGAGAAAAATCAACACATCTCCCCCTGACATATTCCTTCCTGAAATCCTCAGATTTCCCATCAGCACACCCTTCTTGTAGATTAACTATGACTTCTTTTACCAGTAGTTCATAACAAGGAGAAAAGTTGGAGACAGTTTTGAATAAACCAGCATTGGAGATTAAATCTATTACCTCAGTGCACTCCAAAGCATTGCTACCCAGCTCTCTTTCCAAAGCCACCCTTCTTTGATATACATACTTCCACTTGCTCACACTGGAGACATGATGGAAGGACACATTGTCCAGGGGTGCTTCAGGAACAACAGTGGCAGTCCTGGGAGGTGCTGACTTCTTCCTGGGTTGAGATGTTGGGACATCCTCCTCAACATCAGAGTCAGATGGAGTTGTAGCCTTCCTCTTCTGGGTGCTTACCTTACTCCATTGCTTTGTAGGTCCAAAGGCCACTTTGACTTTATCCTTCTTGGGAGTTAACTGTCTCTTCTCAGGAGTTGCATGTGCAGCTGGCTTCTTCTCCTTCTTATCCCTAAGCCTCTTGGCTATGCTAGGATTAACAGAGGCTATGATCTCTGTGTCAGAGTCATCATCCAGATTTTCAACTGGTGGAGGTTGGGAAGCCTCTTTCTCAGCAGCTTGATCCTTAGGAGCTTGATCATCAGTAGCTTTATCATCAGTAGCTTTGTCATCATCACTTGGGGCTTTGTCCTGGCCCTCAGATGCTTCAACATTTCTTGGGACATCCTGTTGAGCAGGTATGTCCTCTTCAGCCTAGTTGCTTGGTTCATCTTGAGGAGCAGGCATACTGTTCAGGGGAACAGACACCCCAGGCACAACTCTTTGTTCAGCAAGGATCCGGTTTACAAGCTGTTTGATGGATGCGTCCACATAAGCAGAAGCTTTGGGGGTGCTGGAAGATGAAGGAGTTCCCTTGCTTTTGCTGAAAATTGGCTCCTTAGCTCTTCTTGCATGGGGAGTCCTGGGTTTTTGAGCAATAGGAATGCTTCCTCTAATCTCATTTATAGGAGTAGCATCCATTGGTACTATAGATATTGGAGTTGTGTTCACCACGTCTTCTTGATTGAGACCCTCATCAATGGAGTTAGGGTTTTGATGTTGAGACATTTTTTCGATTGTAGTGGAAATGGAGTTAGGTTTGATAGATTTGGATGAGTTTAGAGATTCAGCTTTAGCATGCAAAACGTTTAGTGGAGCTAATGAGGATGTGAGGAGTTGAAAGCACGTTTTTACATTTATAGAATTCGTTGCTATTGGAATTTTTAAGAGTGAAATACAAACAGTTATTGCCCAGACTAGTGCTGCCATCTGGTGATCATGCCACACGATGTCATGAGACATGTTGGCACTTCTCCATAACTGCTATATTTCTCATATGCAGATTCCCAATTTACCCCTTAGGTTTTCAAATTGGGTAGCATCCAAAGCCTTAGTAAATATGTCAGCTAATTGCAGCTCTGTGGCTACATGTTCTAATGTGATCACCTTCTCTTCCACAAGGTCTCTAATGAAATGATGTCTGATATCTATGTGCTTAGTTCTGCTGTGTTGGATAGGATTTTTGGAGATGTTAATAGCACTTAAATTGTCACAATACAATGTCATGACATCTTGTGGGACATTGTATTCTGTGAGCATTTGTTTCATCCATACCAGCTGAGAACAACTGCTACCAGCTACAATATATTCAGCTTCAGCAGTGGATAAGGACACACAATTTTGTTTCTTACTGAACCAAGAAATTAAATTGTTCCCTATAAAGAAGCATCATCCTGATGTACTCTTTCTATCATCAGTACTTCCAGCCCAATCAGCATCACAAAATCCAGTGAGGATTGGTTCACAACCATGAGAGTACATTATGCCATAGTCACATGTACCATTTACATATTTCAAGATCCTCTTAACCGGGTTTAGATGGCTCACTTTTGGTTCAGCTTGATACCTTGCACACACACCTACTGCAAAAGCTATATCTAGTCTGCTAGCTGTAAGATATAGTAGGCTTCCAATCATTCTTCTGTACAAGCTTTGGTCCACACTCTCACCTTTGTCATCCTTTGTCAGTTTTAAATGAGTGGGAGCAGGTGTTCTCTTGTGACTTGCATTGTCCATCCCAAACTTCTTGACAGTGTTCTTTGCATACTTGCTTTGGGATATGAACATGGAGTCCTCCATCTGTTTGATTTGTAGTCCAAGGAAGTAGGTTAGTTCTCCCACTAGACTCATTTCAAACTCAGACTCCATTTGAGTAACAAAATTTTTAACCATCCTGTCTGACATCCCACCAAACACTATGTCATCCACATATATCTGAGCAATCATAACCTTTCCCTCTTCATCTTTTACAAACAGGGTTTTGTCTATTCCTCCTTTTATGTATCCATGTTTAATGAGAAAGGTGGTCAGTCTTTCATACCATGCTCTGGGAGCTTGCTTTAGACCATACAGAGCCTTCCTCAGCTTATATACATGATTTGGACAGCTTGGATCAACAAATCCCTTTGGTTGCTCCACATATACTTCTTCATTAAGGTACCCATTTAGGAAGGCACTTTTAACATCCATCTAAAATAGCTTGAACTTCAGGATGCAAGCAATTCCTAGGAGTAGTCTGATTGATTCAAGCCTTGCTACTGGTGCAAAGGTTTCATCAAAATCTACTCCCTCAATTTGTGTATATCCTTGAGCTACAAGCCTAGCCTTGTTTTTTGTAACTACTCCCTGCTCATTAGACTTGTTTTTGTACACCCACTTAGTGCCAATCACATTAATGTCATCAGGCCTAGGAACAAGATCCCATACTTCATTCCTTGTAAACTGGCCTAATTCTTCCTGCATAGCAGAGATCCAGTACTCATCATTCAGAGCTTCCTTGATGTTCTTAGGTTCTATCTTTGAAACAAAGCAGGAGCCTGAAATCATCTCTCTTGATCTAGTGATGACACCACTGTTGGGATCACCAATTATCAGATCTTTAGGATGATCTTTCTGGATTCTGATGGAGGGAGGTTTGTTGGATTGCTCTGTCCTTGCCTCAGTTAAAGTGAAGTCAAGATTATCACTTTCTGTTTTAACTTCAGTTTGTTTGTCAGCAGATGTTCCAACATCATCAGCAACATCTGTCTTTGCATAGGCATAATCAATAATCACATTTATTGACTCCATTATAACCTTAGTTGTGGAGTTAAATACTCTGTAAGCTCTGCTATTTATGGAGTATCCAAGAAATATCCCTTCATCACTCTTAGGGTCCATCTTCCTTATTTGATCCCTATCAGCCAGAATGTAGCACTTACTTCCAAACACATGAAAGTACTTGACTGTAGGTTTTCTACCCTTCCAGACTTCATAGATGGTGGATAAAGTTCCCTTTCTTAGTGTGACTCTATTGTGGATGTAGCATGTTGTGTTCATAGCTTCAGCCCAAAAGTACAGGGGTAACTTCTTGGCATGAATCATGGCTCTAGCTGACTCCTGAATAGTTCTATTTTTCCTTTCAACAATCCCATTCTGTTGAGGGGTGATGGGAGAAGAATACTCATGATTGATCCCTTCTGAAGAACAAAAGTCTGAGAATTTTTTATTCTCAAACTCCTTTCCATGATCACTTCTTATTCTGACCACACAACTTGCTTTTTCTCTTTGGATTCTATGGCACAGATCTTTAAATACATCAAACACATCAGACTTTTCTTTGATGAAGCTTATCCAGGTATATCTTGAGAAGTCATCAACAACCACATAGGCATATCTTTTTCCACCAAGACTCTCTACCTGCATTGGTCCCATAAGGTCCATATGCAATAATTCCAAGACTTTGGAAGTTGTCAAATGTTGGAGCTTTGGGTGTGACATCTTGGTTTGCTTGCCTATTTGACATTCACCACACACTTTACTTTCATCAATCTTAAGTCTTGGGATCCCTCTTATAGCCTCCATAGATATGATCTTCTTTATTCCTCTGAGATGGAGATGACCCAGTCTTTGATGCCACAACTTCACTTCTTCTTCTTTGGCTAAGGAACAAGTAGATGTGAGGCTGAAATCTTGGGGTTCCCACATATAGAAATTGTCTTTTGATCTGGCTCCTCTCATGACAACTTTCTGTTCTTTATCAGAAACTATGCACTCAGTTTTGGTGAAGTTGACACTGTAACCTTGGTCACATAACTGACTTATGCTGATCAAGTTAGCAGTTAGTCCTTTTACCAACAGCACACCATCTAGACTTGGTACACCTGAGCATCCAGGGTTCCAACTCCCTTGATTTCCCCCTTTGCTCCATCTCCAAAGGTTACATAGCTGGATGAGTGTGACTTTAAGTCTACCAGCAGATTCTTCAATCCAGTCATGTGCCTTGAGCAGCCACTGTCAAAATACCAGTCTTCCTTAGCAGATACTCTGAGAGATGTGTGTGCTATAGAGGCAACAACCTGCTTGGACCATTTTTACCTGTTGTGAGGTTTCCTTCGATGCATCTACCCTGTGTAGTGTCCATCTTTAGAGTTCCAAGGTTGCCTGTTGAACTTGTTCTTAGGCATGTACTGATAGCTTTGATCAGTATAAAGACTAGCTTTAGGTATCCAGATTTTCTTGGTGACCTCTGTCTTCTGCTTAGGAAGGTGTTGGGAACTCTGATTTGGATATCCATGCAGTTTGTAGCAAAAAGGTTTGATGTGACCAAACCTTCCACAGTGATGGCATCTCCATCTTTGATATTTCTTTTTCATCATGTTTTTGTTATGATGTTGAGACATCTGCTTGAACATCTTGTTTGACTTCATGGGATTTGGAGTTGTTTGGCTGGTGCTAGCCTCAAAGTTTTGAGCTTTATTAAATCCCAGCCCAGTCCTATCCCCTGAGTCCTTGTTGTTGTTGAGAATGGCATCCAGTGTGTTTGAGCCACTGTTCAGCATTCTGACAGATTTGGACATATGCTCCATTTTGGAGTTGAGTAGGCTGACTTCACTTTTCAAAGTGTCAATGATATCTAGATGACTTGCCTTTTCAACCTTTAATTCCTCAATCTGCTTCTTCTGCTGTTTACTTTCCATGCATACTCCAGTGCTCCTTTTACACAGCATCCTGTAAGATGCTTTAAGCTCTTCAAATGTCAGATCCTCATCACTAGATCCCCCTTCAGTTTCACATACTCTAGCTAGAGCAGTGATGTGTTTTGCAGATTCTTCTTCTGACTCACTTCCTGAGTCTTCATCTGACCAGGACACAGAGAGACCTTTCTTTTGCTTCTTTAGATAGGTTGGACATTCACTTCTAATGTGTCCATACCCTTCACATCCATGACATTGGATCCCTTTTCCTTGGTTAGTCTTCTCATCATAGTTTGACCTTCTATTAGAGTCATAAGGTCTTTTATTCTCAGAGGTTGAGTTTCTTCCACTTGGTCTGGGCCTGTTTTCCATTCTTGTGAGGATTTTGTTAAATTGTCTTCCAAGCATAGCAATTGATTCTGATAAGTTGTCCTCAGAGCCTGCTTCATGACTTTCTTCTTCTTTATCAGTGTTTGAGACCAGGGCTATGCTTTTGTTTTTCTTGACAATTGTATCATTCATTCCCATCTCAAAGGTTTGAAGAGAACCAATGAGCTCCTCAACCTTCATTGTGCAGATGTCCTGAGCTTCTTCTATAGCAGTGACCTTCATGTCAAACCTCTTTGGCAGTGATCTGAGAATCTTCCTTACCAACTTTTCATCATTTATCTTCTCTCCCAAGGCACCAGAAGTATTAGCAATCTCCAGGATGTTCATGTAAAACTCATGAATGGTCTCATCTTCCTTCATCCTCAAGTTCTCAAACTTGGTGGTGAGAAGTTTAAGTCTTGACATCTTCACCTTTGATGTTCCTTCATGAGTAGTTTTGAGAGTGTCCCAAACATCCTTGGCTAGCTCACAGTGATGCACAAGCCTAAATATGTTCCTGTCAATGCCATTGAACAAGGCATTTAAGGCTTTGGAATTTCCAAGTGCTGACTCTTCTTCCTCCTTGCTCCACTCTTCTTCAGGCTTCATTACTTTTGCCCCATCCTTATTGTCTTTGATAGGGTGCTCCCATCCTTTGTTAATTGCTTTCCATGCCCTGCTATCAAGAGATTTCAAGAATGCTATCATTCTTGGCTTCCAGTAATCATAGTTGGATCCATCCAATATAGGTGGTCTATTCACAGATCCTACATCTCTGTCCATGTTCCCAAAATTTGCAGTCCCTGGATTTCACCCAGATATACAGGCAGGGTGCCTGCTCTGATGCCAATTGAAATTCTGGGATCAGATACGTGATGTCGAACCAGATGTTTAAACACTTGAAATCTTAAACAAAACTTAACGAGCTGGTAAATTAAATAACACAGGAAATTGTTAACCCAGTTCAGTGTATCTCCACACTTACATTTGGGGGCTACCAAGCCATGAAGGAAATCCAATATAAGTAATATTAATTATGGAGTTAAACCAACCAGTTTAATCCTTCACTTAATATCTACCCAAGGCAATTTCTACCTAAGACTCAACTTAGATATGAGTACCTACTCACTCCCCCTCAATCACACAGTGATCTTTTACAATGATTAGTAAAATTGAAGTCACACTTCAAACACAACAGCTTGATCTTACTTAAAAGTTTCAATCAAGACACAATTCACTTTTTGCTTAAAAGCTCATAAAGTGACAAACAATTAAAACCTGCTTAAAACAACCAGCTTCACAAACACCCTTTACAGTCTTCTAAAATTCGTGCTCTTTTCTGAGAGTTTCAGTTCCTTAAATAGATGCTTGGTTTGTGGGCTTTTTGCAAATTCTCCAGACCTTGATAAATCCCACAGTCATCACCTTGAATTAGGGTGAGTTAGTTTGTTCTCTCCTTGAATCAAGGTGAGTTAGTTATTCTGTTACACTGGAACCAGATAACTAAGCTTCCTAAAGATGCGCCTTGGAGTGCTTATCTTTTTACAATTAATTCCAGATAATTTCTCCTGAATTTACTCACTTCTGTTACGCATCATTTAAGTCAGATAGCAGGTTTACGATGTCACAACATCTGGTGTGACATCTTGATGTCTTGAACTAAGTTCATTAACTTTTACTTTGTTTGTCAATGTCACAACATCTGGTGTGACATCCTGAACTAAGTTCATAACTTCTTGTTTGTCAAAAATTCTGCCAATTCTTAACATCTACATGAATGAATACCCATAACTTTCTGGAATAGTCATCAATTATGGATAGAAAATATCTTGCACCTGAATGTGAAGGATTCCTTGCAGGCCCCCAAAGATCAACATGGATGTAATCAAGGGATCCATGTGTTCTTTGTTTACATTTGTTAAACTTCACCCTACAGGATTTACCAAATAAACAAGGTTCACAAAACTCTAACTTCTCGACTTTGTCACCACCTAGCAGGTTCCGTTTCCCCAGTTCGACCAGGCCTCTCTCGCTGACATGGCCCAATCTCATGTGCCATAATTTTGTCTTCGACAACAGCTTCGTGGATGCAACATTTGTTGAATCACTTACAATTTTAGCCTCAAGGGTATACAAGCCTTGTTTCTTCACACCTCTCAAGACTTCCTTCGACCCATTTATGACTCTTAGGATACTTTTCTATCCTTGAAAGACATATCCCTTCTTGTCGAATTCATCAAGAAATATTAAATTTCTCTTCAAGTCAGGTACATACCTAACTTTAGTCAATAGTCTTATAGACTCATCATGGAGCTTGAATCTCACAGATCCAATACCTGCAATTTTGCAAGCTTTGTTGTTTCCCAGCAGCATTGATCCACCATCTTGATCACATAATTCCTCGAACAAGTCTTTATTTGGAGTCATGTTCTGGTGCAACCTGAATCCATAATTCACTCTTTTCTTGAGTCTTCACTCGAAACCACAAGAACATCAGATGAGTCGTAATCATCTTGAACAATGGTAACATTACCATTATCATTACCTCTATGATCTTTCAAGCGTTCAGGGAACACCTTTCGAATGTGACCCTCCTTCTTACAATGATAGCATCGAACACCAGGTGCTTCACCACTATAAGATTTATGCTGACTTTTGCCATTCTTCTTGACGAACTTACCATCCTTTCACAAGAATTTCGCCTTAACGGCCAAACCTTCACCAACCGTCGAAGGTTTATGCTCCTTTCGTTCATTCAAGTCCTTAGAGTACAAGGCAGATTTAACATCTTCAAAGGTTAAGGCCTCTCTTCCATACAAGAGGGTTTCTTTGAAGTGAGCTTGTGTTCTGGACAAAGCGCATAACAGCAACAACGCTTGATCTTCATCATCGATCTTCACATCAATATTTTTAAGATCAAGAATCATCTTGTTGAGCATATCCAACTACTCATCCAATACTTTGTCTTCACTCATATTGAATGAATACAAGGCTTGCTTCAGGTAGAGTCGATTCACCAACGATTTGGTCATGTACAAACCTTCAAGTTTCAACCATAACCCTGACGCTATCGTCTACTTTGATACCTGTCGAAGAACCTTATCACCAAGGCTCAACAATATTGTGTTGTGTGCTTTCTCAACCATGGCCTTCTTTTCAGCTGCCGTTAACGCAACATTCATGGTCGTTTCTCCCTTCAATGCTTCCAAACAACCTTGCTGAACAAGTAGGGCTTTTATATTCAAGCGCCACAGACCGAAGTCGTTCACACCGGTGAACTTTTCGATCTCATACTTTGTTGAAGGCATCTTCTCCATGCCCACCGCACCAACTTGTTGTGAGTAGGATACCTTAGAAACAAAGTATAATAGATTTCTTTATGATCAGAAACCCACAAGGGTTAGGGTTTAGGGTTACCAAAGATAACAACAAGGATTGATTATAAACTGATATTCTTTTCTTTCTCTTGAAACAAGATTACAAGTATACAAGAATAACAAATAACCTCTCTCACTTTTGACTTAGGGTTTTATCTTCCTATTTTCCCTTATACCAAATATGAGAGACTAGTATGCTATTTATAAGAAAATTAACACACTAACCTAATGGGCTTTTTAACAATTATCCATTACAAGCTAACTTAGGATACAAGCTAACTTAAACAATTGGATCCATAAAACAAGGCCCGATTAAACAATAACATGTGAGCAGACTTCAACGACATGCTATTCGTACTAGGGTTTGTTCCAATATTCCACAAATTTCAATTTGGTTTCTTACTTATTTCCGAATTTGATTCAGAGTTCTTATTCTGATTTGATCACGATTTTGTTATTGTTCAGGTTCTGTAGATTTGTTCTTGTTTTTACAGGTGGTTGTGATGAACAGAGGTTGTGATTTCCATATTTGTTTTGGTTTTTATTCAAATTATTATTCTGTTGATTTGAGTTTTATGTTTTGATTCTTGTTACAGTAATGGTGGATTCTTGGAAATACTTATTTTGAAGGAATAATATTCGTAAAAATCATGCATAGGAGAAGGAAAACTTTTCAGATTTTTGATATCAGGCATAGGAGAAGAAAAAGGATATGATTAATGTAATTAAATTTAAGATTATGTACAATTTTAAAGGAATAGTTCATTGTTTAATGTAATTAAATATAAGATTATATTGATATCAATTTTTTTATAAATTCAAAATGCTATGAAATTGATCTCTTAAATAATTTTAAGATTTCAAATTAATTATTTTATTGAGTCTTTACACATTTAACACGTCACACTGTAACATTTTTTTATTAAAGAACTAGTAACATACTCGTGCCTTTGCACGGGTAATCGTCGGTGACGTGTAACACCCCAATTATTTATTTAATTATTTAATTTAAATAATTGGAATTGTGGTGTATTGTATGTTGCGTGAAGTTGGTAGTGTGTTAAGGGCAGAATTATATTTTAATATTTTATGAATTTAAATAATGTATATGATATTAAATAAATATTGGAAATATGAAGAGAAAGGGTAAAATGATAATTGGTGATGGAATAGGGAGGGTAAGATGGGAAATCCTTAGTTGGGGTCTAAGGGTAATGTTTGGAATTTAGGAAAAAAGGGAACCATTTCGTGAAAACTGATCGTGAGTTGAAGCGTGTGAACAGGGAGGAAGGAAGAAGAAGGAGTTAGGGCAAGAGCTTGTAGAGGAGAATTCCGACTAGGAGAAGGAAATCGCCCGTCAAATTAAGGTAAGGGTGGGATTTCTTCATCTCCTAAGGGTTATATAATACGAATAGTAGGCATAGAATCATTGAGTAGGAATCCATGAGGTTGGAGGGGTTTTATGATGAAAAGCATGTTAGACAATTAATAATTGTTAAAATTGTGATAATTGTATGAATTAGGTGATTGATTGTAGGATGAATGGTGAAAATTCTATGTTTTCTGGCCTTAAGAGGGGATTTTGGGTGTAGGGATCGTAGCAGGGTCGAGTTGTTTTCCAGAAGGAAAACTGCAGAAATTGCAGTCCTTGCTTAGCGAGCGTGTGGAAATTCTGAACCCTTCTTGGCAGAGTGTTGCTCGCTTAGCGAACAAGCATTTCGCTTAGCGAGATCTGGAATGAAAAATAAATTATTTTTATTCTAAAAAATTCTTTAAAACCCTTTATTTAATATATTAATGAATGGGGATTGATGTGGTGATGTTAGAGGCATGTATGGAGGAGTTATGAGCTTGTTAGAAGGATAATGAACATAACGTAGTAGAAATATGAATTAGTATGTATATATGTTGTTGATGTTGCTATGTGTTGTTGTTGTTGATACATGACATTGATGTTGTTATATGTTGTTGTAGTTGTTGATAGGTGTTATCGATGTTGTTATATGTTGTTGTAGTTATTGATAGATGTTATCGATGTTGTTATATGTTTTTGTAGTTGTTGATAGATGTTATCGATGTTGTTATATGTTGTTGTAGTTGTTGATAGGTGTTATTGATGTAGTTATATGTTGTTGTAGGTTATAATGCATGTTGTGGATGTTGATAGATGATATTGAGGTTGTTGTAGTTGTTGATAGGTGTTATTGATGTTGTTATATGTTGTTGTGGTTGCAGATATATGTTGTTGATGTTGTTATGTGTTGTTGTTGTTGTGGTTATATGATGTAATAGTTGTTAGGTGTTATTGTAGTTGTTGGTATATGTTGTTGGTGATGTTATCACATGAGATAATTGTTGTTGTATGTTATTAGTGATGCTGTCACATGAGGTAATTATTGTTGTATGTTGTCGGTGATGTTGTTGCATGAAGAAATTGTTGTTGTATGTTGATGATGTTGTTGAATGAGGTAGATGATGTAGAAATTGCATATTATCATTGATGTTGCATGGCATGTGCATAGTTCGGGATGGTATACCAAGGTAAGGTAAATCCATCCGAATTCCAAAAGGGAATCATTGTATTGTTGGTGCGGTCATGAAATAGGCATCGTATGTGACCATGAAACAGGGGTCAAGGGTGTGATCATGAAATAGGGATCATACTATACCATGAAACAGGGGTCGAGAGTTCCGACAGGAGCTGGATCATGAAACAGGGATCGATAAATGGTATCATATGCATTGAGTATGATGGAGTCTCATTTGCACAAGTTGTTGTTTGTGTGCATAATATTATTATGTACTTCGGTGTATTTGTTTAATTGTTGATTGACGAGAAGTGGTGAATATTTGATGATACTTGCTTATATTTGTATTATTTTTCTCTTTTGTTGGTGTAAGTATCTCACCCCTTCTATTTTAATTTTACCCCTATGTTGGTAACTTTTAGGTGATCAGGATTAGTAGAGTTCTTGGTCGTTGAAGTCGGTGCACTTCACGTTAGAGGAGTTGGCTCTGATACATACTTTGGGGTGTCGGGACAATGATTTGTATTTCTTGTTTATTTGTTTTAAGAAAAGCGTGTTGCTACTGAATCTTTATTCGATGTTTTTCTTTTGAAATTACTGCTGCAAGTGAAACATTTGTATTACGTATCACTTTAAGCCTTGTTTTGAAGTGGATGTAACACTCAGAATTATTTTTATATATAATTACTCTGATTTTAAATTGAAAATTCGCGGGGAGTAATATGGGTGTTACAAAGTGGTATCAGAGCCTGGTTGGTCCGACCAGGTTGCATGGTTGCATCGTTCTCTAGTATGTGACATCTGTGTGAGAACACTGGCAGTACTTGTTTTGTTTTCCATTGCGGGTTGGGAATGAAACAAGTGGGGAGAAGCGTATGCTTCTCTTGGATATTCCCGGTGTTGAGATATGGGATATCGTCACGCTTTAAGAGGGAGTGCTGCGTGGACTGCTCAATTATTTAGAGAAAGGTGTTACCCTCGAAGAGAGGAAGTCAGTCGTCCTTGTTATTCGCTTCCTTATGAAGAGGGAAGGCGATGTTTTAGGCTAGTTGTGGGCTGGTGAGGTGTGGAATATCCTGACGTGTTTCCTTAGGAGGTACACATTTATATTTAAGTTGGAACAATGTGATGTTATTTTTGGAATGAATGGATGGAGTTAAACTGTGTGTTTGCCAATCATTGAGAGGATGGTGTATTGTTTCGTTAACGCTATTATGACTTGGTAACGATGGTTTATGTCCCATCATGATTGTCGAATTTATATCAACAAATTGATGAACTGATCACCCTTAATCTCTTGATGATAACAGACAGGATCATGTTGGATGGAATAAACATGACTTTCTAAGATAGGATAACATGCATAGTGAATAGTGCGGAGTTAAGACAGGTGCTTGCAGAGTATATGGATTAGTCGATGTAAATTCCTATATCTGGAGGTGAGACGGATTCAAGGCTATGAGGTTTTCCAGGTATGCGAAGATAGTGTTATGGAAATTGGAAATAAGGTCACAACGATGAACTATCAGTTGTTCATGAATTTCATAGTTGTTTCGGATTGAGGTATCAAATGTTCTGTTAGGAGAGGGAGGTGGAGTTCTATTATAATCTTGTTCCTGGTACTGGATTCTATGGTATCATACAAGATGTCGGTGTTATAGAAAGAGTAGTCAGAGGATTTAATAAAGGGAAAATTGTGAAATTAAGAGTGTCGACTTGGGGAATTTCAATATGATTGGTGAAGAAGAGAATGATGGACTAAGGTTGCGTGTTGGTCGATGAGTAGTATGGAAATTCACAGTTGTGTTCGGGATAACTTGGGTTTTATAGCGTGATGAATCACAAATGAGTTGAAGTTCCCTGAGGATATTAGTGAGGTTATGAGGCGAAAAATGAGTATGAAGTGTGGTAATTGGAATCAGCAACCATTAAACTATGTGGAGCTGTAATGGTAAGATAGAAGCATGGTTATATACCTTGGATTGATAAGAAAAATATAGAATGTACAATATGCAACCATTGTCTTCTATGGAATTCATGAATCAAGAATATATGGGACATAAGATTTGAAGCATTAGAAAGGTGACCCAATGGGGGTTAAATAGTAGGTGTAGAATGTTTGGAAATTAGATTATAGGTATTGAAGGAGATAAAGTTGTATGATAAGTTGTCAAAGAGTGATTTTTGGTTGGTAAAGGTGAATTTGCATGGTTATGTCAAGTCAGATGAAAGTATTGTTGTAAATCCATAAGAGATGATGTATTCCTACAATGAGGAAGCCCCGAAGTAAGTAAAGAAATTAAGATGTTTTGGCTACAAGTTTTGGAAGGTATTTCCCAAATTAGAAATTATGTTATCTCTGTTAACTTGCGAAAAATAAGTTGTATATTTTGGATGTTTATCGTAAGGGGAGTTTAGAGAATCGGAGTAGAAGTCAACTATAGTTCCATTTTGACTTGGTCTAACCCTAATACACCGTTTGTGGGGTGTTGAGATTTGTGGATGACGAGTTTGGTAGGGAGTGAATACAAGATGGTAAAGTTATATTTTATGCTTTACGAAAACAGAGGATTCAGGAAGGGATCCATCCTGTTTAAGAATTGGATGAGGTTGTGGAAGAGGGTGTTGAATGATTAGGAAGTATAGTTTTATGGATTTAGATTCAGAGTGTTTATTAATCACAAAAGTATATGATGACTATTTGGTCGAAAGGAATAAAGTATGAGATGATAAGGAGGATTGGAATTCCTGACGAGTTAAGTCGAAAGTTTTTGCATATGTCTGATATGGTGGTTAGAGAGAGTTGTAATTGAGTTAGCAGTTCAGAGCTTTGTGTCTGGTATGAGAGAAAACCCAATGGGTAGAAAGGCTGGGTATGCTAAATGATCGGTAAAATAGCAAGTGTATTATTTTACCGATGTAGTAGTAAATGGGGAAAACCCCAATGTCAATCTCTTGAGGACTGCGCAGGGAATTAATTTTTTTACGAATCAATTTCAATTGAACAAAAACCTTGATTGATGGTTTGTTTTGAGTCAAAATTATATAGGAAAGTAAAACGGGTAATAGACAAGTATGAATATGATAGTAATGTTAGACGATAGCGCGGATCTAGAAAGGGGTTGAATAGATCCCTTTTTAAAAATTAGCTTTTCAAAATTAAGTTGAAAGAGAATTGCGGAAGTTTCCCGGAAAATCGTCTAGTTCAAATTAGAAGTCATCGGAGATCGGATATGCGTAAAACCCAATTGGAATGAAATGATAATTAGAAGAATTAATATTTCACAAATGATTCACTTGATTATTCAGCACTTGATAAAACTATTCTTAACAATGATTGTAGAAGAAATCAAGCACAAAGATATTGATTTTGTGTGATTGGGCTTTTTATCAAACACTTGGAGTGCACTCCCCAAAGACAATTTTGTTGTATCAAATAGTGCAGAATTTTACCCACTCTAGTTATCACTCTTGAGTGAAACAATTTATCGAACACTTTAAATGCACTAATTTGATACACCAGAATTTTCAAGCACACAATATCAATATGAATAAAAGTAAAATGCGAGAAATAAAAAGAACACAAGGAATTTGTTGAGGCAGTTCCTTCGTCATCCTCGCTCGAAGTACTCTGCCTCCAATTCGAAATTGAATTGGGCAATTTTATTAAATCGCAATTGTTTTACAAGAGAAATGAATTAACCAACAAACCAAACCACGTTGAATGTGCTATCAAATCTTCTTCTTGTCCTTTGATTCAAAGTAGAATCAAGTCTTCCACGCGTGTCGAGAAAGCCTCTGATTAACTGCTCCCTTATTGCAAGAATACACGATTCTTCAAACTTTGAGCACGGCTGAGTTTCTCCCACACTTGTGAACCCACAAAGACCTTCGCAATCCTCCGTCTACCGTGATATGAGAGAACGATCCACTTGATCTTCAATCTTTTTCACTCGGCTGAATCTACGAACTATCAATGCATGAAAAACCCCCAAATCTATAATGATCTTAGAGGATAAAACCCTTCGGATTTTTCCAAGGAAAACCCACACACTCTAAACCCAATTTGAAATTCTGATTCACGATTGAACGTTATCTTCTAAACGAACACCAAGATCAAACAAAGATTGTTGTGTGTAATTGTTTGATTGATGCAAGAATGAAGAAGATGAAGAGAGTTATGTGTATATCTTTCACTTTCCTTGTTCTTGTTCTCAAAAGAAATAAAACAACTATTTATATTGGTTAGAGAAAATAAACATAAGAGAGGGAAAAATTAAATGAAAAAGTAGTCAGCACAGTAATGAGCCGAGTCAAATCATTAAATGAGCCGACTCAAACTAACAGATGAGTCGACCAAAATAAACAGAGAGGCAGCCTGTTGAGACCCGTGGAAAATGAGAAGAAAACACTTCTTGATGAGTCGACTCATGAGGAGTTTTGAGTCGACTCATCCTCACACATGAGTCGACCAAAAATGATGCACCAGGCAGCCTGTTTGGACACGTGCGTTTGCCACCAATTTACAATTGAATGAGTCGGCTCATGAAGGGTTTTGATTCGACTCATCCACACTCATGAGTCGACCAAAAATGATGCATCAGGCAGCCTGTTTGGACCCGTGCGTTTGTCATCAACTTAACACTGAATGAGTCGGCTCATTGATGAATTTGAGTCGGCTCATTCAGTACGTTTTTCCAAAAATGCCAATCCTTGCTTTTTCATTTAGAACCGCTCAAGCTTTCAATCATGCCAAGTTTTTGACACATTAAAACCATGCCATGTCACACAAACTCCCCCTTTTTGATGATGGCAAAAAATTGATGAATCAATCGCCATATGTTGGTGTAAAAGCTCCCCCTGATTATGTGACCCGATCTTATATACATCAATCTTAATATCATCTCCCCTTTGACAACATCAAAAATAAGAGAAACCATATGAGTGAATCTAACAATAGAGATAGCATGCAGAAACAAATGTCAAATGAGAAGCCAATTGTGATAGAAACACGCATCCATAAACACACAATTTGGAAAAGCGAGTAAAAATAATGAGAATAAACAAAACAATGGAATTAAAGAGAAATAGAAGTTCATTCAAGCAAAAATAGAAACCATATTCATAATCATGACAAGTACATATGATGCAAATATTCTCTCAAGGGTGTGGATTACGATCCCTGGTGGAAGGGTAACGACGATGATAAGTAATGGGCTGTGAGTCATCCATGTTGGTTTCTGTAAACTGAAGAAAACTATTGTTGAGCGAGTTAAAGGCAGTGTCCTGAGCAACCAAATGATCCTGCAGCGCAGTGTACCGAGTGTCTTGAACAGACACATAATCAACAAAAGCGGTATCTTGCTCATTTAAACGCCGCTCTATCTCAGTGTATCTCTCAGTCTGAGTGTTGTAGTAAGCTTGCTGTTGAAGTTGCATATTTTGGAGCATAGCCACGATTCTTGAAGGATCATATTTGTGCGGTTGAGATGAAGGAGGAGATGGAGGAGCAAAGCGAGTAGTAGTGTTAGTCCACCCGGTGTTTTGCCATTCACCCCAGCCCTGATTTTCATAGGAATCATTTGATGGTATGCCATGCCACTCTTCATTGTCAGCGTGCAAGTCTTCATGAGGAATCTCATTTGGTTCATTTTGATCATCAATATCATCTCCATCAAAATTGTCTTCAATTGGTTGATTTTGATCACTTCTTCCCACATACCGATACCTTCTTTCTTGAGAGTCCCATATGTGACCCATAAGACTTAGGGTCTTTTGTTGAAACCAATTTATGTCTGGCACGGACACCAAGGGTACATCAAAATTGACAATCTCAGCTTTGTCGATGATCTTCTGAATGATGGAAGGATAAGCAAGAGCAACTCCTTTCTTTTCCTTTAAGGCAAAAATGCGACTTGCAAAATAGTAAGGCCAGTTGACTTTGACCTTGTTCCGAAGAATATATACCAAATGAACTTCACTCATATCAATACGAGATAAGCCACCTTTCTTTGGCCTTAAGTTGTGGACAACAATCCAATGAAGGATACGATCCACCGACTTAACTTTTCCAGTAGTAGTGGTATTCAGAAATAATTCGGAATTAACAACGAAATCAACAAAAGGTTCTTTAAGCATACCATTGAGTTCAGTACGAAAGGTGTAATTTTCAACTTAAGATGTATCGGTCATCAAGATACTAGCTTCCTCAAGATTAATGCAAAATAGATCTTTCCACACTTGAGCATTAACCGCAAACATTCTGGAGCCCATACGGAAGTTGAATTCGAAACCCTTAAAAGTGCCAACCAGACCAGCATAGAACATCTTAACCAAATCCTCATTATAGTCAACATGACAGGATAGAAAGGGATTTATACCTTGGAAGTCCATCAGTTCAATAATGTGGGGAATGCGCATTTGAGTAGCAGTTGTTCTTGAGTAGACATATTGAGGAACCACCTTCCTGTTCTTGAATCTCTTGTTGTAATCTTCAACCAAATCAGATGGAAGAAGAGACAAAGCACTGATAGGAAGTGATGATTGAGAAGAGGAGCCACAGGACCTTTTACCTGTAGGTCTTGATGCCATTGTTGAGAAATATGAAGCTTTGAGAGAGGATTTGAGGGTTGGAGGATGAAGATGGAAACTTGAGAGAATATGAAAATATGATGTGTTGGTAATGATAAGATGAAATGATAATGAGTGTTAATGAAGAAAATAATAAAGAAATCATAAATGGAAAGTCAAAAGTGGATGGAGGCATTGATGTGCCGACCTAGGGAGACGAAATGACAGGCGGCGCGTCTTTTCAAGACAGCCACACGTCAGTTGAGGCGACAATGAGTCGGCTCATTCAAAAATGAGTCGACTCAATTTGAATTTGAAATGAGTCGGCTCAAGGGATCAGAGAGGTCGACTCATAAGGCTCCATGAGCCGACTCATAAGTCGGCCTGTTGGGACCCGACAGTTTTTAACACAAAATTTCACCAAAAACCACTTAAAATACCTCAAAATATGAAAATATCATCATTTATGCTAATTATTTGACAAAAAATCACTCATAATCCAAGAGAATAGACGAAATAGATAAATATACAAACAAAAGACATGCAACACACTCTTACTAAATACATATATCAAGAATGAATTGAGGTAACCAAGTAAAGAATGATATTACCTCGAGTATATGAGAAATGGATGAACGATAACACTTCATAACAAGATGTTAGAGACAAGAGAAGTTGAGCCAAAGAATAATATATAAACAGAGCAAAGATTACTAAGATCTATCCGAGATGTCAAGAACACCAAGTTCCCTACGGATAAAGAAGAAAGGACCGGTAGCGAGTGGTTTTGTAAAAATATCGGCTAGTTGATTTACACTATCAACATGCTCAAACACCACATCACCTTTCTCTACATATCCCTAAGAAAATGATGCATGATTTCAATATGTTTAGTTCGTGAATGAAGAATAGGATTCTTGGTAAGATTAATTGCACTAGTATTGTCACACAAAATTGGAATTTGTTTGAGAGAGATATTGAAGTCGAGCAATTGTTGTTTTAGCCATAGGATTTGGGCACAACAATTTCCGGCTGCAATATACTCCGCCTCTGCAGTTGATAAGGCAACAGAAACTTGCTTTTTGCTATGCCAACTGACAAGAGAGTTTGAAAATAAATGACAAGTTCCACTAGTGCTTTTCCTATCCACTTTGCAAACGGCAAAGTCGGAATCGGAAAAACCTACCAAAGAACAATCACTACCCTTAGGATACCATAAACCAAACTTAGACGTACCACAAAGATACCTAAGTATGCGTTTAACTGATTTTAAATGTGATTCCTTAGGGCAATATTGAAACCTAGCACACATACATACACTAAACATAATATCGGGACGCGATGCGGTAAGATAAAGAAGAGATCCGATCATACCTCGATACCTTTTTATATCTACATCCTTACCTTTTTCATCACGATCAAGACTTGCCGCCATAGGCATTGGTGTATCAATAGACTTGGAGTTTGTCATATCAAACCTCTTAAGCAACTCATTGCAATATTTAGTCTGACTTATGAAGGTTCCATCTTCAAGTTGTCTAATTTGAAGTCCAAGGAAGAAATTTAACTCCCCCATCATACTCATCTCAAACTCACCTTGCATAGAACTTGAAAATTCTTTAACCAACTTCATGTTAGTAGATCCAAAAATAATATCATCTACATATACTTGAACTAATATAGAATGTTTTCCTTCACGTTTAATAAAGAGAGTAGTGTCAACCTTTCCTCTTGAAAATCCTTGATTGATTAAAAATTTGCTTAGGCGCTCATACCAAGCTCTAGGAGCTTATTTGAGACCATATAAAGCACATTTTAGTTTGTAAACATGATTTGGTTTTTCAAAGATTTCAAATCCAGGAGGTTGACACACATAAACCTCTTCATTTATATATCCGTTAAGGAAGACACTCTTAACATCCATTTGATATAATTTAAAGTTTTATGAACAAGCAAATGCAAGTAAAAGGCGTATAGCTTCAAGGCGGGCAACAGGAGCATAAGTTTCCTCATAGTCTATGCCTTACTCTTGGTTATACCCTTGAGCAACAAGACTAGCCTTGTTGCGAATGATAGTGTCGTTTTCATCCAATTTGTTTCTAAAAACCCATTTGGTGCCAATTACTCGATGATTTAGCGGAGGTGGAACAAGGTCCCAAACCTCATTTCTTTTAAATTGATTTAGTTCCTCTTGCATGGCTAGGAAACAATTTTCATCAAGTAAGGCTTCTTTGGCATTCTTAGTCTCAATTTGAGATATGAAGGCATGATAAAAACAAAAGTTACTTAGTCTTGATCTAGTAATGACACCCTTTGAGATATCTCCAATGATGTTATCGATATGATGATCTCTTGATGTCTTCCATTCCAATGGTAGATCATTATGAAAGGATGCTTGACCTTCATCTTTGAGACTAGACACATCAACCGGCTCCTTATTAACAACATCCGGAAAGGGTTCAACACGAGAAATATCAATGTCTTTAACAATCTCACTAGAAGAGGCACCTGCACCAATAATAACACTACCTTTTCCGACAACATTTGGATAAGTTTCATCAAAAGATACATGTACAGATTCTTCAACTATAAGCAACCTTTCATTGAATATTCTATATGCTTTGCTTGAATTAGAGTATCCAAGGAAGATGCCTTCATCCGCCTTTGAATCAAATTTACCAAGATTTTCTTTTCCATTATTAAGCACAAAACATTTGCAACCAAAAACATGAAGATGTGAAACATTAGGCTTTCTTCCTTTTAATAGTTCATAGGGCATTTTGTTTAGAATAGGTCGAATAGTGATCCTATTCAAAACATAGAAAGCGGTGCTAATAGCATCGGCCCAAAAATATTTAGGAAGACCGCTATCATTAATCATAGTTCTTCCCAATTCCTCCAACACACGATTTTTACGTTCCACAACACCATTTTGTTGTGGTGTTCTAGGAGCGGAGAAGTTATGATCAATGCCATGGTTTTCACAAAAATTTTCAAAGAGATGATTTTCAAACTCACCTCCATGATCACTTCTAATAGTTACAATGTTTGTGCCAAGTTTATTTTGAGATAATTTGGCAAAAGTTTCAAAGGCCGAAAAGGTATCACTTTTACTAGCTAAGAAGATTGTCCAACAAAATCGAGAGTAGTCGTCAACAATAACAAAACCATAATAGTTACCTCCTATACTTTTGATTCTAAAAGGACCAAAAATATCCATGTGTAGAAGTTCAAGAGGTCTAGAAGTAGAGACTATATTTTTTGATTTAAAAGATATCTTAGTTTGCTTTCCCATTTGGTAAGCATCACAAAGATGATCTCTAGTGAACTTTATGTTAGGCAAACCGACTACTAAGTTTTTGGACACAACCTTATTTAGCAAGTCAAAGTTGATATGAGATAAACGTCTATGCCAAAGCCAAGACTCTTCATTTTTGGAAATAAGACATTTAGGATCACTCAAGGTCATCGAATTCAAATCAAGCATATAAACATTGTTAACCCTCAAGCCTTTAAACACATCCTCTTTGTTTTCATTATGTTCAATTATGCATCCCTCTTTAGAGAATGAGACATTATATCCCTTATCACATAATTGACTAATGCTAACAAGGTTATGTTTAAGACTCTCAACTAAAAGGACATTAGAGATAGATGTAGAAGAGGGATTACCTACACTACCTTTGCCGAGTATAGCTCCCTTGTTGTTATCACCATATGTAACAAAGCCCTTCTTCTTAGCCACAAAGTCATAGAATAGGGAAATATCACCTGTCATATGTCTTGAGCATCCACTATCAAGAAACCACCGTTTCTCCATAGTCTCAAGACACTCCACCTATATGATTAGACAAGAGAGAAAGGTACCCAATTTTAATTGGGTCCTAGAGTGTGAGTGAAAATTTTGTTGCTTTTAGGCAACCATTGACAAATTCCTTTTGGGACCAAGTATCTCCTAAAACGACATTTGGCAATTGTATGACCTTCCTTGCAACAATATTGACATTTCAAGAATGGTTTATGTAACGCACCGATTCGATAATTCCCATTTTATTGGAGTCTTTTATTTTAATTGAGTAATTATTATTTTGTTTGTGAAATTATCATTATGATATTTGATGTTGAGGAATTAATGTGGTGATATGTCATGTTGTGATTTTTACCGTTTTATGAATTTCCGGGTAAAATTGGATAAGAGGGTATTTTAGACTTTTGTTAATTTGTGATAAGTTAGAATTAGTAGAATTGGTAATTTTGTGAGAGAAATGATATTTGGTTGGAGAGAGTAGAAAATAGAAAGAAAATATAAGAGAGTGAGAAAGAGTATAAGTTGGTAAGAAGAGAAAGAAAAGAAAAGATAGAAAGAAAAAGAGAAGAAAGAAAAAGGGAGAAGAGAAAAAAAAGAGAAAAGAGGGAAAGTGGGAAAAGCTTCAAGATTGCTCCAAGAAATCGAAATAATCGGGTAAGGGTGTGAAATATTGTTATCTTAACATTGTGTATGATTATGTATGTGTTTGGTTGATTGGGTTTATGATTTGGAGAAGTTTTAGAGAATGTTAGGTTTAGGGTTTTGATGAGAAAACTTGGAAATTGGTGGATTAATTAGTTAGAACTTGAGATAATCGAAGTATGAGGATGAATACATGTTAATAATCATGTTTGTTGAGTTTTGGAAGAGTTTTGGTGGTTTTTTATAGGTCTGTTGCGTAACTGAGCAGTTCTGAAATCGTGTTTCTCGCTCAGCGAGCGTTTCCTCGCTCAGCTAGAGTTCCAGCACATTTCTCGCTCAGCGAGCGATTCTCGCTCAACTAGACTTGGAATTTTGGAATTTTGTTTTATTCATAACTTTTGATTCGAGTATCTGTTTTAAGCGTTCCACATATCAATTCGAAGCTAAAAACATGTAGAATATATTGATGCTAAAATATGTAATTTTTAGCCGACTTTTAGCTGACTTTTCCGATAAAATGTAATTATGTTAATTATGGAATTGTGGGGTTGATTATTGTGTTGTGGCCGTTTGGCAAGTAGATACATTGCTTGAATTAAATGTGAATGTATGCTAATTGTATGAGATGAATGCATAACTATATTGTGAATATGTATGCATTTTCAAGAATGTTGTGTGTCATTTTGCATGTAAGCATAATGTATGCATTCTTGTGCTGTGGGATTCTTTGTGACTCCGTTGTAGCATTGTGTGCTCATGTGGAGTGTGAGCGATGACTACAACAAGATCGTGTGCCCGTGTGGGGTGTGAGTGATCGGATTGTGTGCCCATGTGGGGTGTGAGCAATCCAGAAACATCGTGTGCCCTTGTGGGGTGTGAGCGATGGGTGATTTATTCACATTGATTGTGTGCCCGTGTGGGGTGTGAGCAATCAGATTGTGTGCCCGTGTGGGGTGTGAGCAATCCATAAACATTGTGTGTCCATGTGGGGTGTGAGCAATGGGTGAACATCGTGTGCCCGACGGGGAGTTACTTTAGGTAACAAGCGATGATTCCATTTGGTTCTTGAGAGAACCTGCTGAAATGTTGAGTCGGTACCGCATTGCATCTGCATAGAGTCGTGTGTCGGTCTCTATCAGTTGCATTTTTATCATTTTAATTATGATATGCAGAAATAAACATGAATGTGTAAATGTTTATTTGGAGTATTATGAAAATGATAGTATGTGTGATGAGACATATTTGTTGGTATATATGCATGTTTGATATATGTATATGTATGTGATCTATACATTTGTAATGTATATGTGTGATTAAACATAGATAGACGTATGTTTATGCGGAATGAATAGAATTGAGGAGTAAACATAAATAATACGAGTTATGTGAATTAGTGAATTGGTGCATGACGAACATGCTTGATTTGTGTATGTACACGTTGCAATGTGTATAGGTGATGAGGATTGAAATGTGTGGTGAGAATATGCTTTATGTGCATTTTATATGTTGAGATATATAATTATATGCAATATTATTATGATAATGTTTCTCACCCTTCTGCTGTTTTATGATGCTCTATGAGGCATTGCAGAGTAGGTTGCTGGATGATATTTTTGTGAAGTTCGTCTTCATCTTTTGGTCGGTCGGCTCTGATACGTAGCACCGGGTAGCTAGGATTTGGCTTGATGCCTTTTTGTGAATACATTTCTATATGTATTTTGATGTGATATGTTTTATGTAAACATGGAGTATTTTGGTGATTCAAACTTGCAGATATATTTATGATAAGTATATAAGTTTGAAATTGTTATGTTTTGTTTCCGCTGTTTAATGAATTGATGAATACGGGTGTAAGGATGAAATCCTTGTGTATGTAAGTTACCCCGTTTGTTTCATATCTTTATTGAACAGGTGTTGTATGTTTTTAAATTCAAGTATAAAGTGGCATTGCTCTTTTATACCGTTTTTCAAATATACTCTGATGAAATTTTAATATGTGCCTAAGTGAATTAATTGCTTATTTGGGGTATAGAAAGGGGGTGTTACAGTTTAGGTTTGCATTGACTATTTTGATCCTTCACAACATAGGTATATTTTTGATATGGATTGTTCATTGATTTCCTAAAGTTTGAACGATCAATAGTGAATGTCATTTTTGGTTGTGACAACTTGTCTAGTTTGGCTTGAAGAGTTTTGACTTCCTTTTGCCAAATCCAACATGTTTCACAACTATGAAAGTTGTTCCATTCTCGTTTGTCTTCTACTATAGATTCTACCATCGATGCCTTAAGAGCTTTCATAGCATTTTCACTATCCGAAGTCTTTTTCTCTAAATGTGCAAAAATTCTTTTATCGGATGCAATGCGTTTGAAAGCTTCTTTAGCTTCTTGATGGAGAATATTAAAAGTACTAAGAAAATCATTATAAGACAATTTTTCAGCATAATCATATTTAGCATGTCTTACCTCTTTCTTGCTTTTCTTATGAGCCATGAGGCAAAGATTTACTTTCTCTTCCTCATCGCTTGAGGTATCTTTGCTAGACGACTCACTATCTCTTTCCCAAGAAATATATGCTCTTCTAGCCTTGTTTCCTTTTCTTTGATATTTGTCTTTTGCCTTGTCTTTCTTCAACATAGGGCAATCCGGTTTGTAATGTCCCGGTTTTCCACAGTTGTAACAAGATCCCTTGCCTTTAGTACTTTTAACATACTTTTGCTTGGAAGGATTAGATTTTCTTCGATAGTTGATGAGACGCTTGTCCGAATGAGAAATCTCATTCTTTTTGAGATACCGATTGTATCTTCTTACGAATAAGCCCATATCTTCATTTGATTCATCTTCATCATCACTCGTATCACTCCCACTATCTTTATTTGTGGAGGATTTTGAGGAAGAAGCTTTTAATGCAATAAACTTCTTCTTCTCATGATCTTTATTTTTCTCGGTCTTTTCTTTCTTTTCTTTGTCTTCATGCTCATTTAAGTTTAAGAGCTCTTGTTCGTGCTCTTGTAGTTTTCCAATGAGAGTAGTTAGATCCAAAGTTCTTACATCATTGGCTTCTTTGATTGCCATAACTTTTGGCAACCATTCCCTAGTAAGACATCTCAAAATCTTGTTAGTTTCTACATCATTAGGAGTAGTTTTACCAAGAGCATTTAATCGATTTGTCAAGTGAGAAAATCTTTTTCCCATTTCACCAACGGTTTCCCCTTGGCTCATGTGAAAACGATCGAACTCTTGTTGTAGAGTATTAATTCGAGCAAGCTTAACATCATCGGTTCCTTCATGGGCAACTTGTAAAGCTTCCCACATAGCTTTAGCCGATGTGTGATGAGAAACTCGAAAATATTCATCTGCTCCCAAAGAATCTATGAGTATGTTTCGAGCTTTCCAATCGTAGCTATATTTCTTTTCATCATTATCATCCCATTATGCTTCCGGTTTTTCAATTTGGACATTATTCGGTCCGACCATGGTTATTTGAAAAGAGCCTTCTTGAATAACTTTCCAAATTTTTCCACCAACAGAGTTGATATGGATGCGCATACAATCTTTCTAGTGACTATAGTTTTCTCCGGTAAAAACTGGAGCTCTATTGTACGCCCCCGTTGGATCGTTGTCCATTTTCCAATAAGTTGTATATGAAGCACTAGATAAACCGGTGCTCTTGATACCACTTGTTAGACGATAGCGCGCATCTAGAAGGGGGGTTGAATATATCCCTTTTTAAAAATTAGCTTTTCAAAATTAAGTTGAAAGAGAATTGCGGAAGTTTCCCGAAAAATCGTCTAGTTCAAATTAGAAGTCACCGGAGATCGGATATGCGTAAAACCCAATTGGAATGAAATGATGACTAGAAGAATTAATATTTCACAAATGATTCACTTGATTATTCAGCACTTCATAAAACTATTCTTAACAATGATTGTAGAAGAAATCAAGCACAAAGATATTGATTTTGTGTGATTGGGCTTTTTATCAAACACTTGGAGTGCACTCACCAAAGACAATTTTGTTGTATCAAATAGTGCAGAACTTTACCCACTCTAGTTATCACTTTTGAGTGAAACAATTTATCAAACACTTTAAATGCACTAATTTGTTACACCAGAATTTTCAAGCATACAATATCAATATGAATAAAAGTAAAATGCGAGACATAAAAAGAACACAAGGAATTTGTTGAGGCAGTTCCTTCGTCGTCCTCGCTCGAAGTACTCTGCCCCCAATATGAAATTGAATTGGGCAATTTTATTAAATCGCAATTGTTTTACAAGAAGAGAAATGAATTAACCAACAAACCAAACCACATTGAATGTGCTGTCAAATCTTCTTCTTGCCCCTTGATTCAAAGTAGAATCAAGTCTTCCACGCGTGTCGAGAAAGCCTCCGATTAACTGCTCCCTTATTGCAAGACTACACAATTCTTCAAACTTTGAGCACGACTGAGTTTCTCCCACACTTGTGAACCCACAAAGACCTTCGCAATCCTCCGTCTACCTTGATATGAGAGAACGATCCACTTGATCTTCAATCTTCTTCACTCGGCTGAATCTTCGAACTATCAATGTGTGAAAAACTCCCAAATCTACAATGATCTTGGAGGATAAAACCCTTTGGATTTTTCCAAGGAAAACCCACACACTCTAAACCCAATCTGAAATTCTGATTCACGATTGAACGTTATCTTCTAAACGAACACCAAGATCAAACAAAGTTGTTGTGTGTAATTGTTTGATTGATGCAAGAATGAAGAAGATGAAGAGAGCTATGTGTATATCTTTCACTTTCCTTGTTCTTGTTCTCAAAAGAAATAAAACAACTATTTATATTGGTTAGAGAAAATAAACATAAGAAAAGGAAAAATTAAATGAAAAAGAAGTCAGCACATTAATGAGCCGACTCAAATCATTAAATGTGTCGGCTCAAACTAACAGATGAGTCGACCAAAATAAACAGAGAGGCAACCTGTTGAGACCCGTGGAAAATGAGAAGAAAACACTTCTTGATGAGTCGACTCATGAGGAGTTTTGAGTCGGCTCATCCTCACACATGAGTCGACCAAAAATGATGCACCAGGCAGCCTGTTTGGACCCGTGCGTTTGCCACCAATTTACAATTGAATGAGTCGGCTCATGAAGGGTTTTGAGTCGACTCATCCACACTCATGAGTCGACCAAAAATGATGCATCAAGTAGCCTGTTTGGACCCGTGCGTTTGTCATCAATTTAACACTGAATGAGTCAACTCATTGATGAATTTGAGTCGGCTCATTCAGTATGTTTTTCCAAAAATGCCAATCCTTGCTTTTTTATTTAGAACCGCTCAAGCTTTCAATCATGCCAAGTTTTTGACACATTAAAACCATGACATGTCACACAAGTAATGCCCGAAGGGTGTATAATTTGCAAAGCAATGACTTAATCATTCCTTGATTTTAAAAAATTTGTTTCAACCTTATTTGTCCCTCTGTCCTAAATTATTTTTCCAAAATTCCTTTTAAGAAAAACCTTTGGTATTCTTCTTTGGTCCTAATTCCTTAGAGGCCAAGGAAGAACATCAAGCAATAGTTCTGACATAAAAACAGGTTTTCATAGGGTATTCTAATTACTTAGGCATAACTACTATGATAAATGCTATGCAACTGGGTTAGGGTGGTTGGTCAGGCCAAACCCTAACTACGATCAATTTTTCGATTTTTCCAAAAAGACAAAGCATTAATAATGTTGCATACAATAAAGATAAAAGTTCAAACATACAAGCTCATATTAAGAAACTCAAAAGTCATTACAAAAGCATATCAGGGACACCCCCTGGCATTGGGGGGTTTAGCCGCTCATGTTCGTAACAAAAATAAAAACAGAATCAAGAAAAGAGACATTACAATAAGGTTTGGATAGGTTGGATCTTCAATTGCTTCTGCTCTTGATCGATCCTTCTTCTCCCTAAATCTCCCTTTAATCTCCCTCTCAAGCATAAAATAATAAAATAAAAACGTAAGTCTTTTTCCAACCACAACATGCCTAATATATCAAATCTCCAATTACACTGTGAAATGCCCAAACTGCCATCCTAACTAACATTGATCAACAAAAGAAAAATACTAAAAATTTCAGCTTCAGGGGCCCTGACACGGACTGTGTTAGGCGACACGGGTGGCCGTGTCAGGCCACTGATTCATTATTCCACACGTCTCATCTTCAGGGGCCCTGACACGGGCCATGTCCTGTGACATGGGCACCCGTTTCAGGATTCTGGCTTTCTTCCTAAACATATTTAAAAGCTCCTTGTTATGGACCTCCTGACACGGGCCGTGTCAGGTGACACGAGCACCAGTGTCAGGCTTCTGGTATCTCTTTTTTCAACATTTTTCTGCACTCGGGAGTCTTCGCAATGGCGTCTGAATACCAGCTTATCGCGAGCCTGAAAACACACTAACAAAACAACCAAATCACACGCACCAACGGTAAAAATGATAAAAATATCGAAACATGACTTGCTTGACAAAATATGAAAACCAAGATGAAAACATAATCAAAATACTAAAAAACAAACGCAAACATACGAAACGAACGATATAAACTGTTTGAAATATACTGCTAAAGACCGCTGATCAAACTCCCCCGAACTTGAACTTTTGCTTGACCTCAAGCAAAAAGCTTGCATAAACTCATTAATTAACCATCCACTGGCTTTAAACTTGCGAGATGAAATGATGATACTCGTACATGAGTTTTCATTCCAAGTCATCGGACGAGTACTTCCTGGTACTTTTCTCTCAATAAAAGTATCGCACAAACACTGAACCGCGGTAACACCACAGACCTCAATCTTTTTTTCGGTAACCTCTCCGACTATGCTTTGGGCTTAGGTTTTATCTTTCGATTTTACACCCTTTTCATTCGCACAATCACTTTAAGGCTTTTATGATTTTTCATTGCATACACAAGATTGATCAACATATATTTTTTTGGGGGGCACCGTTATTTCCTTGTCCCTTACGGACGACTTTTAGGTTCAACCGCCATTAGGATGAATAACCGGGTGAGGGTTACCCAACTTAGAAGGATCGATTGTATAATTGTCTCTTTTTCTTCTCGGTGCCTTTTCTAAAAAATAATCGATCAACCTTGCACAAACAATTAGTATAGATTAAGCCCGACTGTCAGTATAAACTACTCAGGGGGTACTTCTCAGATCAAAGTACCATGGCACAAATCTACATGTCAGACTCATTCCTTACTTAGAAGACTCAGTGTGTTTGTGTTATAGCTCAATGTCAAGATTTCTCTACTTTGCTCAACTGGTTTCTTTTCACTTGACTCTATATACTTTCACCACACTTCACTCGCAAAAACAAAACAAACGCTCCATACTACCAACATTAATTTTCTCAGTTCAGCTCGGGGGTGTTTTCACAAATGACTTTGATCGTAATTTCAAACAATTAACCACAAACACTACGGACTCAAAATAGAATTAACATAAATGAAAGAAAAATAAAACAAACAAAATAAAACACCTAAATAAATACCTCCACACCTGAACTTAACAGTTTCCTCACTGTTGAAGAACTAGTGCAGAAGGGGACTCACAGTGATCATTGAGGAGGAGGTTGGTCTTGCAGCCTCATAAGCCGCATCCATTTGTGCATTTCTCTAATGAGTTTCCCTTGGCGGATCTTCTCATTCCCCTGTCGGGTCTGCTCATCTCCTTGCTTTTTCTGCTCACTCCGGAGGTAGCACATTTCATTCTGCACCCAATCCCATTCTTTTTTAGTCATGCTCCACGAATCGGTCTCTTGATTCGGCGACTCACCAGTAGGCGGTATAGGAACCTCTTCAGCTTGATACCCTTCTTCACCATCTGTACCTGCAAAATCATCAAACTGCTCTTCGTCGTCCTGCATATGACTCTCATACAACCAATTAGCCTCTTTTTCAACGCTAATAAAATTAGGAGGAGGTAAAGCTAAAAAATGTCGATTTCTATTAACCAAAGAATAATAGTCATTATAAACAGTAATCATACCTTGGTTTGTAAGGGTTGCCAAGTCGATCTTGGTTTTACCTGAAACTGTAGGTTCCCCCATTAATAGTGGACCGTACCCGAGGTGATCAGCAATCTGTGTTATCATTCCTTCTATAGAAATTTCACCATAAGAGGCGTTCGCAACGCGCTTCAGGTGATTAGTTGCGAAGGCAGCTACATTAATGAGCTCTTTGTGTGCCATGCCATAGAGGAAGAATAGCTCCTTTTGTGTGGCCACCCCAGTATTGTCTCCTCTGTGAAAAAGGGTGTAAGCCAAACCCTTTTGGGTGTACCTAAAGCATGGGTTGTGAATCCCCAACGATTTTTCCGCCTTTGTGACATAGTCAAATCTTCCCGTGATAGCTTTCACAAAAGTCTCCTGCACTAAAATTTGTTGGGGGAGTTCAGGGTCTGAAACTAGGAACTTTTAGAACCGCTCCCAACTCAGCAATTGACAGTGAATGGTCAGTGTTAAACATGAGTAATTTCAACGTACCAAAATACTTTTCATCAGACCCTGTCCACTTGTGTTTTAGCTGAAATTCTAGAGTACATAAAAACTCAAGTGTTAAACCCTCATATGTCGGTGCTTCAAATTGCATAAATTCCAACATACCCAGGACATGAAACATTCTATGAACTTCAATTTTTAATCCTAAGGTATCCAATGTTTCATTGCAAATGTACCTAGCGGGGCTTATCTTACGCTTTACCAACATTGAGTACTTTCTTTGGTGGGCATCGTCCTCGAATAGAATATCACGAGCGTTAGCCATTCGATGAGCTCGTTTTCAAGGACGAGACTTGTAACACCCCGATTTAACTAATTGATTTTATTGAATAATTTTGAGTAGAATTGTGGTAAATTATGATGTGTAATGTTTTATGATTAAGATGATTAGTTGATTTAAGTTGTTTTAAGTTGATTTGTGATATAGACTTATTTTGGGGAGTTTCAATAGTAATATTGAGAGGTGTAAATAGGAGCCCATTAGTGGATTAAATTAAATGAATTTTAGTAATAATAATAATAATAGTATTATTTTTATTATATTTTAATTAAAATAAGAAAAATAGGAATAGTGAGAGTTTTAGGGAGAATTAGTCATAATCGTATTTTGGAGAGAAAGAACGAGTCTTGGAGAGAGCAAGAGCTAGGGCTAAGGATCTTCAATAGGATTTTCGTAGGAATTTCATCCATAGATTCGAGCTCCATTCAATCCAAAGGTAAGGATGGGATTCGTATCTTATAACCGGGAGAAAATAATCTGTATGTATGGGGTGGGGTTATTTAGTTTCCTTGTTGTTGTATGATGTTTTGTATGCGATTTCGTATGAATTAGATGAATATTTGATAGTACAATTGATGTGAATCCTCTATTGATTTCTGTTGTGTATGATTGATGTGATGATTTTCTGAGACGTGTGATGAAACTGTGACGAATATGGATTAGATGATGAAAATAGGTTGATAAAGTGATGTAGTAATGTTAGATGAGTGATAAGATGAAGAATTATAAGTCTAAAACATGGTAGAAACCCATTTAGGATTGATTTGGAGTGATAACATGATAAACCCGTAGCAGAAGATGAATTGAGATGGGTTTTGGTGGTTTGCGTAAGAGATCTAGCCTTACGCGTATGGGACAAGCTGATATGCGTAACACCTGGTGGTACACTGCTTGTTACACATATGAAGAGTGGTTTTTGCAGGATCTCTAGTCGTTTGCGTGTGGTACGTGTATGGGCTTAGGGAAATACGCGTATGGGTTAAGGCAATACGCGTTTGGGCAGCAGGCATGCGTTTTTGTGATTTCGCAGCATTTCGCCTACCGTTTCGCGTCTGTTCCTTTTTCCCTATGATCCGTAAGATGTTTGGCAACTAATAATTAATGATGAATGTAATTAGAGATTAATAATGAGATGATTTAAGATTTGTTGTTAGAAGAATTTAGAGGATGAACTAAGACGATTAAGACGAATTTTATATTTTGTGATGATGTATTCTAGGTCTTATGACCAACGATGTGGCGATGTTACGATGATATGAGATGATTTAAGATGGTGTGATGTTTGCGATGTTTGATTTTGTTGTATTCCATTTTCATACCGCATACATGTGCATTATTAAGATGGCCTGGAATGGCAAACCACGATGTTTAAAGATGAAGACTTATGTCTTGCTGATGCACACCTAAATGGCATGAATTTTAAGATGAGAGTTCGCTCCGAATGGTACCACATGCATACATTGTCAAGTCGCATATGAACTGCATTGGTGAATGGTTTATGATGATGTTATAGATGCTATGATGATACGATGTTTATGAAGATTATGATGTGAATGAGTGATCGAATGACTTTACTTATATATGCTGATTATTGTATCCTGTTTATAATTGTCGATATCTCACCTCTTTTTGTTGAATGTTACCCTCTGTTGGTAACGTGCATATGATCCTGAGTAGCGAATAGTCAGTAGGTGGTTTGAGTCGTTGGTCGCTCTGATATGTAACACTTAGGGGGGATTAGCGGATGTTTGATTTTAATTGAACTTTTGTTTTTTTTTAGTTGATTAAAGATGTTTCCTTTAATAAGATGTTTTGGATTTTGATGAGTTATTATGAAGTTGAATTTTTAAAGATGAGATGTTTATGACTTTAATGATGTTCGCTGCATAATAAAGACTTGATTTATTACTTGATGTGTTCAGGATGTATGATTTAAAAGAAGAAAAATGTGATGCCTCGTTTTTGTTGAAATCTGATTTATTTATAATTAATTGCGGATAGAATGGGGTGTTTCATTAGTGGTATCAGAGCAGGTCGGTCTGTCCAGCCAAGTGTCAAGCCGTAGTCGTTTAGCAATCGAGTATTTTTATTTTTGTGCTGATATTTGTTCTTGTTGTGATGTTTAAGTTGAGATGGCTGGAAGAAATGATGTTGTTATGGCTGCTGCAATGCAAGCAATGGCACAAGCTGTGCAGAACCTACCTAATGCTGGCGAGAATGAGGGATCTCGTAGTTTGGTGACTTTTCAGAGGAAAAATCTGCCTACTTTCAAGGGTAAGTATGACCCTGATGCAGCATTGGAGTGGTTGAAGGAGATTGAAAGAATCTTCAGAGTGATGGATTGTACGGTAGCGCAGAAGGTTCGCTATGGTACGCATATGCTGGCGCTTGAGGCTGGGGACTGGTGGTTGGAGACTCGTGCGAGATTGGAAGCGGCAGGTGAAGAGGTCACTTGGGTTGTCTTCCGTATGGAGTTTTTGAGAAAGTACTACCCTGAAGATGTTCGCGGTAAGAAAGAAGTTGAATTCCTTGAGCTGAAGCAGAGGAATATGTCAATGTCTGACTATGCTGCAAAGTTCACTGAGTTCTCTAAGTTTTATCCGCATTATGATGGAGCTGGAGAAAACTTCTCTAAGTGTATCAAGTTTGAGAATGGGCTGCATTCCGAGGTTACGAAGGTTGTGGGGTACCAGAAGATCCGAGTGTTTTCTGATCTGGTTGATAGTTGCAGGATCTTCGAGGAAGATAGTAATGCTCATTACAAAATTGTGAATGATAGAAGAGGAAAGCACCAACAGAATCGTGGCAAGCCTTATGATGTTTCGCCTGGAAAGGGTAAGCAGAAGACTGATTCGGGTCAGAGAACTAGTGGGGGAGATGCTCCTGCTAGTATTGTGTGTTACAAGTGTGGTCAAGCTGGTCAGAAGAGTAATGTTTGCACTGTTGAGGTTAAAAGGTGTTTCTGATGTGGCAAGATTGGACATACATCGAATGGTTGTAAGGATAAAGAGGTATTCTGTTTTAATTGCGGTGAAGAGGGACACATTGGTAGCAAGTGTCAGAAACCAAAGAAGGCTCAGATGGGAAGAGTGTTCGATTTGGCAGGAACTCAGACCGCTAGCGAGGATATGCTTATTAGAGGTACATGTTTTATTAATAGTATTCCTTTAATTACTATTATTGATACTGGTGCAACACATTGTTTTGTTTCTGCTGATTGTGTTAAGAGATTGAGTCTTAAGTTGTCTGCTATGAATGGAGAGTTAATCGTCGAGATTCCAGCTAAGGGATCAATGACTACTTCTCTTGTGTGTTTGAAATGTCCTTTGTCAATTTTTTATAGAGATTTCTTGGTTGATTTGGTGTGTCTTCCAGTGATTGGGATTGATGTAATCCTAGGTATGAACTGGTTAGAGTATAACTATGTTCATATAAACTGTTATCATAAGTCAGTGAGGTTTTCTACTCCCGAGGAAGAAGGAATTGAATTGTTGTCTTTCAGAGAATTGTAGAAATTGATGAAAGAGGGAGCACAAATGTTTTTGTTGATGGCGACGCTGTCAATTGAAAGCAAGGCTAAGATTGAGGAATTGCAAGTGGTAAGTGATTTTCCTGAGTTTTTTCCTGATGACATCCCGGATGTGCCGCCAGAAAGGGAGTTTTAATTTGCGATTGATCTTGTACCTGGTACTAGACCTGTTTCTATGGCACCGCATAAGATGTCTGCATCTGAATTGTCAGAATTGAAGAAGTAGTTAGAAGAATTGCTTGAGAAGAAGTTTGTGAGACCAAGTGTATCGTCGTGGGGAGCCCTAGTGTTGTTAGTAAAGAAGAAGTATGGAAGTGTGTGACTTTTTGTAGATTATAGACAGCTAGATAAAGTAAAAATTAAGAATAAGTATCCACTCCCGAGGATTGATGATTTGATGGATCAGTTGGTGGGTGCTTGTGTATTCAATAAGATAGATTTGAGATCGGGTTATCATCAGATCAAAGTGAAAGACGAGGATATTCAGAAGACTGTGTTCAGGACAAGTATGGACATTACGAGTATTCGGTGATGCCTTTCGGTGTGACTAACGTGCCAGGAGTATTCATGGAATACATGAATCGTATTTTCCATACGTATATGGATTGTTTCGTGGTTGTGTTCATTGATGATATTCTGATTTATTCTAAGTCAGAAGATGAACATAAAGAGCATTTGAAGATTGTGCTGGAAGTTTTGAGAGAGAAGAAGTTGTATGCGAAGTTGTCTAAGTGTGAATTTTGGTTAAAAGAAGTCAGTTTTCTTGGTCACGTGATTTCAGGTAATGGTATTTCAGTAGATCCTTCTAAAGTAGAAGTTGTGTTACAGTGGGAAACTCTAAGATAGGCTACTGAGATTAGGAGCTTTTTGGGCTTAGCTGGCTATTACAGAAGATTTATTGAAGGATTTTCTAAGTTGGCACTTCCTTTGACTAGGTTGACTTGTAAGAGTAAGGCTTTTGTTTGGGATATTCGTTGTGAAGAGAGTTTTACAGATTTGAAGAAGAGGTTGACGTCGGCTCCGGTTTTGACATTACCTAATCCAGATGAACCGTTTGTGGTGTATTGTGATGCTTCGTTGATAGGTTTAGGAGGCATGCTTATGCAGAATAATAAGGTTATTGCATATGCATCAAGACAGTTGCGAGTGCCTGAAAAGAATTATCCTACATACGATTTAGAACTTGTTGTAGTATTTTTTGTGTTGATGATTTGGAGACATTATCTATATGGTTCCATATTTGAAGTGTTTAGCGATCATAAGAGTCTGAAGTATCTGTTTGATCAGAAAGAACTGAATATGAGGTAACACAGATGGTTGGAATTGTTGAAAGATTATGATTTTTGTTTGAATTACCATCTAGGTAAAGCTAATGTGGTAGCTGATGCTTTAAATCGTAAGACTTTGCATATGTCAGCAATGATGATTAAAGAATTGGAATTAATTAAGTAGTTTCGTGATATGAGTTTGGTTTGCGAAGTAACATTGCAAAGTGTAAAGTTGGGTATGCTTAAGATTAATAATGATTTTCTGGATAATATCAGAGAGGCTCAGAAGTTAGATGTAAAGTTGGTAGATATTATGGTTAGATGCGGTAAATCAGAAAAGAATGACTTCAATATAGATGCAAATGGTATCTTAAGATTGCATGATAGGATTTGCATTCCTGGTAATGCTGATATGAAGAAGAGTATTCTTGAAGAGGGCCATAAGAGTAATTTGAGTATTCATCCAGGAGCTACAAAGATGTATTAAGATTTGAAGAAGTTATTTTGGTGGTCTAGTATGAAGGAAGATGTGGCACATTTCGTGTATGCTTGTTTAACTTGTCAGAAGTCTAAAGTTGAACATCAGAAGCCTGTGGGATTAATGCAACCGTTGGAGATTCCAGAATGGAAATGGGATAGCATTTCTATGGATTTTGTTACAGGATTGCCTAATACTGCAAGAGGGCTTGATTCGATTTGGGTAATTGTTGATAGGTTAGTGAATTTGACTCACTTCATTCCTATCAATATCAGTTTTCCGATGTCTAAGTTGGCAGAAATCTACGTCAGAGTGATTGTGAAACTGCATGGTGTTCCGTTGAGTATTGTGTCGGATAGAGATCTGAGGTTTACGTCAGAGTTTTGGAAGACTTTGCAAGAGGCATTGGGTACTAAGCCGAGGTTGAGTTCAACTTATCATCCCCAGATTGATGGACATACTGAGAGGACTATTCAGTTGTTAGAGGATTTGTTAAGGGTGTGTGTTCTTGAGCAGGGAGGTTCATGGGATACTTATCTTTCGTTGATAGAATTCACATATAATAATAGTTATCATTCTAGTATTGGGATGGCACCTTTTGAGGCATTGTATGGTCGGAGATGTAGGACTCCGTTATGTTGGCATGAATCTGGTGAACGTATGGTGCTTGGACCTGAGTTAGTCCGAGAAACTACCAAGAAGGTTAAGTTAATCAGAGAAAAGATGAAAGCGTCTCAGAGCAGACAGAAACGTTACCATGATAAGCAAAGGAAGGATTTGGAATTCCAAGCTGGTGAACATGTGTTTTTGAGAGTTACACATGTAACTGGTGTTGGAAGGGCGTTGAAGTCTAAGAATCTTACTCCGAGATATATTGGTCCGTATCAGATTTTGGACAGAGTTAGAAAGGTTGCTTATCGAGTGGCTTTACCGCCCAATTTATCGAATTTGCATGATGTGTTCCACGTTTCGCAACTCCGAAAGTATGTTCCCGATCCGTCTCATGTTGTTATTATGGATGATATTCAAGTACGAGATAATCTCATGGTGGAGACTATGCTGGTGCGTATTGAAGGTAGAGAGGTAAAAACCTTGCGAGGCAAAGAGATCTCTCTAGTGAAAGTTGTTTGGCTGGGAGCTGCTGGTGAGAGTATGACGTGGGAATTAGAAAGCAAGATGCATGAATCTTATCCTGAGTTGTTTGAGCAAGGTAAGATTTTAGAGGACGAAAATATTCTAGTGGGGGAGAGTTGTAACACCCCGATTTAATTAATTGATTTAATTGAATAATTTTGAGTAGAATTGTGGTTAATTGTGATGTGTGATGTTTTATGATTAATATGATTAGTTGATTTAAGTTGTTTTAAGTTGATTTGTGAGATAGACTTATTTTGGGGAGTTTCAATAGTAATATTGAGAGTTGTAAATAGGAGCCCATTAGTGGATTAAATTAAATGAATTTTAGTAATAATAATAGTATTATTTTTATTATATTTTAATTAAAATAAGAAAAATAGGATTAGTGAGAGTTTTAGGGAGAATTAGTCATAATCGTATTTTGGAGAGAAAGAACGAGTCTTGGAGATAGCAAGAGCTAGGGCTAAGGATCTTCAATAGGATTTTTGTAGGAATTTCATCCATGGATTCGAGCTCCATTCAATCCAAAGGTAAGGATGGGATTCGTATCTTATAACCGGGAGAAAATAATCTGTATGTATGGGGTAGGGTTATTTAGTTTCCTTGTTGTTGTATGATGTTTTGTATGCGATTTCGTATGAATTAGATGAATATTTGATAGTACAATTGATGTGAATCCTCTGTTGATTTTTGTTGTGTATGATTGTTATGATTATTTTCTGAGATGTGTGATGAAACTGTGACGAATATGGATTAGATGATGATAACAGGTTGATAAAGTGATGTAGTAATGTTAGATAAGTGATAAGATGAAGAATTATAAGTCTAAAACATGGTAGAAATCCATTTAGGATTGATTTGGAGTGATAACATGATAAACCTGTAGCAGAAGATGAACTGAGATGGGTTTTGGTGGTTTGCGTAAGAGATCTAGCCTTACGCGTATGGGACAAGTTGATACGCGTAACACCTGGTGGTATGCTGTCTATTACGTGTATGAAGAGTAGTTTTTGCAGGCTCTCTGGTCGTTTGGGTATGGTACGCGTATGGGCTTAGGGCAGTACACATATGGTTTAAGGCAATACGTGTTTGATACGTGTTTGGGCAGCAGACATGCCTTTTTGTGATTTCGCAGCGATTCACCTACCGTTTCGCGTCCGTTCCTTTTTTCTGATGATCCTTAAGATGTTTGGTAACTAATAATTAATGATGAATGTAATTAGAGATTAATAATGAGATGATTTAAGATTTGTTGTTAGAAGAATTTAGAAGATGAACTTAGAGATGATGAACTAAGACGATTAAGACGAATTTTATATTTTGTGATGATGTATTCTAGGTCTTATGACCAACAATGTGGCGATGTTACGATGATATGAGATGATTTAATATGGTGTGATGTTTGTGATGTTTGATTTTGTTGTATGCCATTTTCATACCGCATACATGTGCATTATTAAGATGGCCTGGAATGGCAAACCATGATGTTTAAAGATTAAGCCTTATGTCTTGCTGATGCCCACCTAAATTGCATGAATTTTAAGATGGGAGTTCGCTCTGAATGGTACCACATGCATACATTATCGAGTCGCATATGAACTGCATTGTTGAATGGTTTATGATGATGTTATAAATGCTTTGATGATACAATGTTTATGATGATTATGATGTGAATGGGTGATTGAATGACTTTACTTATATATGCTGATTATTGTATCCTGTTTATAATTGTCAATATCTCACCCCTTTCTGTTGAATGTTACCCTTTGTTGGTAATGTGCAGGTGATCCTGAGTAGCGAAGAGTTAGTATGTGTTTTGAGTCGTTGGTCGCTCTAATATGTAACACTTCGGGGGGATTAGCAAATGCTTGATTTTAATTGAACTTTTGTTTTGTTTTTAGTTGATTAAATATGTTTCCTTTAAGAAGATGTTTTGGATTTTGATGAGTTATTATGAAGTTAAATTTTTAAAGATGATATGTTTAGGACTTTAATAATGTTTGTTGCATAATAAAGACTTGATATATTACTTGATGTGTTCAGGATGTATGATTTAAAAGAAGAAAAAGGTGATGCCCCGTTTTTGTTGAACTCTGATTTATTTATAATTAATTGCGGGTAGAATTGGGTGTTACAGGACGCCTCTGTCGCAGCTTTGCATGTGTCTCTCCTTGGAGGCATGATGTACCTGCAACCAACAACAAAGAACAAAAACGAAATTTGGGGTTAGATGAAACTGTTACCGTAGAAGTGATCGAAATGGTGAGAGGAGCACTTTTTGTGAAGCGGTGAAGCGTTTTGGTGAATGGATGATGAAGAAAATGAAGCTTTTGTAAAGAGAGGCAATGGAGGTTAAGGGTTTGGAGAGATGGAGAGATGAATGGGTTATGGGAAAGAATAGAATAATATGTGGTAAATGAGGGTTTAAGAGTTGTTAAAGTAATTAAATGTGTGGGGCCCATCTTATAAAAGTGCTTGAAATTTGAAAAAATTCAAAATTCAAAGGTTAGAACACGTGCTCCCTAACACTGGTCGTGTCGTGTGTTACGGGCACCCGTGTCAGGCCCCTGATTCTAGCTCCATAGATCAAACAACCTCAAATGGCTTCAGCACCCATAACACGGGTTGTGTCCCATGACACGGGCACCCGTGTCGTACCTCTGACTCTTGGCTAAAATCTAACAATCCCTACATAGCAAACTTCCCCTGACACAGGCCGTGTCAGGCGACACAGGTGGTCGTGTCAGCGCTCTGATATTGCTCAAACTCGGCACTCTTGCTTGAATTTTAACCCGTCTTTTCGACTTTTCTTTCCTCCCTCTAGATCTGTGAGAAACACAAACAACATACCTAACAAAATGAACAAACCAAGGTTAGCAAAAACATTGTGGGTTGTCTCCCACACAACGCTGCGTTTAACGTCGCATGACTCGACGGTTGTCATACCCTAAATTTTGACCATGTTTTTTTCAACTGTCACTCATCTAACGCATTTTTATTGCGGTATCAATAATCAGTCTTCTTTGTATTTTGGTTCGTTTTTTCTCATAATAATGTATTCTAGTTTCATTTTAATGTATTTTCGTTTTTATTTTGATTTTCTTTTTCAATTTAAAAAATAGAACGTTGTCTCATCTTTATAATTCAATTTCTTGTTACTCTAATTTTATTTTTAGTTACATATTAGGCTAGTTAGAATTAATTAGTTCAATTTTAATACTAGTTTTAATTTAATCTATGTTAATTAGGTTTTTAATTAGGATTTATTTTCTAGTCTAATTTATATATATTTAGTTTATATTTTAATTCAGCTTTTTAGTTTAAATTTTTATTTAAATTTAATTTTTGTAAATTGAGTTTTTATTTAAATTTTATTTAAATTTAAGTTTCATTTAGTTTATATTTTATATTAACCTTTTATTTAATCAGTTTATATTAGTTTTTTATTTTATTTAGTTTTAGTTAGTCCATATAGTTTGATTTCTATTTAGTTGGTTTAGGATGATTTAGTTAGTTTTTACAACATATGTCCAGAGTCAACTTTATCTTGCTACTACCTACACCAATACAGCCAAAACCTACAACATTGACTCATCCATACTCTACCCCAAAACTTACACAAAATTGTGATAACCCAAACCTTCATTCAAAAAGGAGATTCTGACAAATCAGAGGGAGGATTTCAAATTGAGTTTGAAAACCTCATAAGAAAAGGAGAACAATGCACAGGAGGAAAGGAGATAATAGGGAATGAACAAAAATTCTTACAATAAAAAAAAAAACTTTCCTCTTCTTCAGAACGTTAAAAAAAAGAAACACATAACGCGCAGTAACAAACCGATCTGAAACTAACCGTCGTGTCCCCCATTTGTCCATAACCAACAACCACCACCGTCCAAATTGCTAATCCACCACCGTCCAAATCGCTACTCCACCGCAAAAAAAAACGCCCAAAAACCACAGAAAACCGCGACAACCCCTTCAACTTTTATCACCGCCGACCACCCTTCCAACGAAACAGTGAGACTCACAACCAAATCCACCACACATCACCTCTGACCACCTTCATCAACCCATAACACCCGCCGTTCATCAATCCAAACACTTACCACACACTCAGTCACCACAAACAACCCTGAAACAAAATCGCGACCAAAACCTCTTCAAAGCAAACGAAACCGCACACCGCCGCAAGAAAAAGAGTAAGATGTTGATTTCGCGATTTGGGGTTGAGAGTGAACAATATCGTGTTGTTGTTGAGGAAGAAGAGGAATATCTGATTTCTGCTCTTTTTTTTCTGACCTATAATGTGTTTATCGTTCATTTATTTTATTTATCCTTTATTTTAATTATTTTATTCTTTTTAAAAATATTCATAGAATTAGCTGACTTTTTTATTTATTTTTGTTATAAATTGTTGTTGATGTTGGGCCATCCGCCAAGCCCATTATCATATTAATCACATTTTGATTTTTTTTGCAGCGCCACACTCCCCTATGGTCTCATTCTTTTTATTATTTTTGTTGGTTGTGATGGGCTCAGCCCATGTTTATTTTTCTATCTATACACAGTAATTAACGAATACACCCCTGTTTTTATTTCTCTTGTTTTTTTTATAGATTTAGTTAAGGTTTTTTTTAAGTATTTTTTAAACTTAATTTTTTATTCAAAGACTTCATTTGTATTTTAGTTCCATTATCTTAGGGCCGATGATATAACAAAAAGTCTGATTAAATCGATTCCGATAAATCGATAAATTGTGACAAATATGAAGCCATTTATTTTATTTTTATTCCAGAGTCTAATTTATTTTATTTTATCTAGTCTAGTTATTTTATTTATTTATTTTTCGCATTTTATACAATATCAAGTTCTAACGGTTCCAAATAATTATTACACTGCACATACGCTTTCTCTTGGGCAAATTACAACGAGACCCTTTATTTCATTGCAGTCCTGTGTAAATTATCATGTATCCCTCTCCCGATTTCTTTGTACGTATTTATTTTTCCGTATTTATCGCTTTCAATTCACATGTGAATCCTTGGTCCAACACAGAGCAGTTTCACTCGCACACTTGCACATTCCATATGGTTAGGGTTTCGTTTTACTAGGAGCACCCCTAGGGACTAGGATTCGAATCTGCATAATCAATCAAACAACCAACCTCCATTTGCATCTTACCCGTAAGTCGAGTGCTTCGTGCCTCGCCATCTAACTCATTCAAACCTTCAATTAATTAACGAGGAACTGAATTCAGGAATCCAACATTCCTCGGGTTCTTTAATGAACCACTCTTGAGGCTAGCCTTCGAGTTGTGTTTCATTTACTCCATCGTTTCTAAAATTTTAAACCCTAAATCATCAAAAACAAACACAAATACTTAATTCACATATCAAATAACGGAGGAACTGAATTATGGAATCTAGCTATCCACGTAGTTTTTAAATAAATCATTCTTGAGGCTAGCCTTCGAGTTGTGGTTTATTCGCCCTCTCGTTCCAAAAATACCTATTTCTTACAAATTAATTATACAAAAGAACTGAATTCTGGGGTCTAGTATTCCACGGGTTCTTGAGTGGATCATTCCTGAGGCCATCCCCACAGGACGTAATTCATTCACCCTTTCGTATTCAAAACACTTAAAACATTTAACTTCCTCAAAAAGATGAGACATGATTCATTTCCATAGGAAAGATGTTCCTCCTATCTCCACAAACATAAATCAAATCTTACAAACAATTATTCTCAAGGAAGAATGTGGCATTGCTTGTCGATCCCCATATCCAAGTTTAAAGCTTCTTCTGATTTTATTTCTCAAAGAAAGAATGTGGCATTGCTTGTCGATCCCCGTATCCAACTTTAAAGCTTCTTTCGATTTCATTCCTCAAATGTTTGTGGTGGAATAAGTGAGATATCTCCCTTAAAGATGACGACTTGTATCTTTCTTTCAAATATAACATAAAAATTTACCAACCAATACAAATTCATTTTTATAATTAAATAATGGAGGAACTGAATTCTGGAGTCTAGCACTCCGAATAGTTCTTGAATGAAATCACTCATGGGCTAGCCCAATGCGTTGTGGTTCATTCGCCCTTTCGTTTTAAAAAACATTAACAAATGGCAAACACTTTTCTCTTAACGAACATTGTTTAGCTCTTTCTATCTCGTGTACAAGCTAGCACTTCAGCCTCCACTGCGAGTAAATAAGCCAATCCTTAGCAGTTAGAAAGCATTTTAAACAATTGTTCATTAAAAAACACAAACCGTAGTCGCAGGAAATACGAAGCTCTGACTTTCCCATTGCACAAGGGAATACATAGGCACATGGATTTTAATCCTTCGCGAGCACAATAATAAAAATTAACCATTTCCCCCTTAACAATAATAATAACTAAAAATATTTCTTTAGAACAAACATTTTAACAAACCATTTAGAAGACAAAGACATAAATCAACATTTAATCGCATAGTTAACTAAGAGGTTCCCGTTGAGTATAACGGACGTGAGGGGTGCTAATACCTTCCCCTTGCGTAACTGACTCCCGAACTTAGAATTTGGTTTCGTTAACTATTTATTATCCTTCTTTAGGTTGTATCTATATCTCCCCTTTCTCTCGTAGAATAAATAGAATTAGGTGGCGACTTTGTTGTTGTTTTTTCTGCGTCCCATCGCGAGGATCGTATTTTTCGAGGTACGACAGCTTGGCAAATCTGTTAGGGAATAGCTCCATGCTAGAGAGGGTCGAGCCTAACTTAGCTTTGTGTGTTTATTTGTTTGATCTTGCCTTTTTGTCTTCTCTATGTTTGTTATTTAAGTTTTGTCTATTTGTTCTTTTATTCGCTTTTATTGCTTATTATTATACTTGTCTGTGGGATCTTGGGGATACATCACGAGTAAGAGATGAGCTTCGGAAAAAGAAGAGGGAACACCTAGGTTAGAATTGGTAGTTATTAGTGTTAGTCTCCAAGAACTCGCTTCTTGAGGTCCTAGCATGAAAGCTCCCCCAGATAGTAGACCTATTCGTAGATCTTGTCATAACGCAGCTAGCCTATCGCGTGACTTAATTCATGAAAGGGCTGTGATTCTGGGATCCCCTGTCAAGAACCAATTTCTATATTGGTTGTTGTGTAGTGTTAGTCTCCAAGGGCTCGCCCCTTGAGGGCCTAGAATGAGAACTCCACTCAAGGTAGACTTTATCGTCATTATCGTCAAAATGCAGCTAGCCTGCGGCGGGGCGTTAGTACAATAAACATCTGTGACCTTGATTATCCTATACCATCATTGCAGAAACTATCCTGTGAGTGGGTTTTATGGGTACAAAATATATAACCAATCTCTTACAGTCTACCTATTAAGAAGGTTTCAGATTTGCTTGTGATCCTAAGCATCCTTGCATTGCATACCATTGCATCTGCATTGCATATCATTTTTTCCTCAGAGTAAGCTCATCCCCGTCCTGTGTCCATAACCCGCAGTTGATTTCCCAACACCTACATTGGACTTGAAGTAGTTCTTGATTGATCATGGACCCTGGAGGACAAAAGCAGACGGTGCCAAGGGGAGATTTTGATTTGAAAAATGACCAATTGAACCAACCCATGGATGTTGTGAAAAATTTGACAAGGAGAGGGGATAATGTCCAACGGGATGCCGTAACTGAAGATGTCTTTCCACCTCAAGTGAACAACCTTGTTCAAGCTCAGCCTGCAAGGACCCCAGTTGAGGCACCTGTTATTCAAGAGCATACCATTATTCGAGATGGAAATTCCTTACCTCACGATGTTGTTGAGTACCAAAGCTTTGGATTCTATGAGCCGAATTCCCAAGGGGCAATCCCAATATGGAAGACCAAGAGACCAGAGGTTGTTGAGATGACTAAGAAATGTCGGGTGTTGAATGAAAGACTCAAAGTTGTAGAGGGGCATAATGCTTTTGACTTGGATGCTTTAAACATGTGCTTAGTACCTGGTTTGGTAATACCTCCAAAATTTGAAGCACCTAATTTTCAGAAGTACAAAGGGGATAGTTGTCCAAAGCACCATTTGGTGATGTTCTGTCAAAAAATGACTGCATTTGCTTTTGACGATAAGTTGATGATTCATTGCTTCCAAGACAGTTTGAGTGGGACACCGTTGAATTGGTACATGGAATTGGAAAGAAGTCATATTCAGTCATGGTTGGACCTAGCCAATGCTTTTGTGAAGCAATACCAATACAATTTGGAAGAAGCTCCCAGCCGCTTTCACTTGAAATACATATCTCGAGAGAGTAATGAGTCGTTCAAAAGGTATATCCAGAGATGGAAAGAGTTTATTGATCGCGTTCAACCGTCTCTCTCAGAAAAGGAGTTAGTTGACCTGTTTACGAATACTTTGCAAAGCCCGTACTTTGAGAAGATGGTAGGCACCGCATCAACAAGATTCTTTGACCTGGTGAAAATGGGAGAACGTATTGAGGTTGGTCTCAAAAGTGGAAGAATCCAAGGTACCTCTAGTCTCCAGAGCATTGAGAGTGAATCCCTTAGTGGTTCCCAAAAATAAGAAGAGGATGAAGTTGATTCAATTGAGGAAGCTCCACAAGCACCACATCCAGTGCCATACTATCAGCATCCATATGTGTTAGCTGTTCAAATTCAACAACCTTTTGGGTCTGCATATCTGATGCCATTTCCTCCACATGGTTAATATCCTTCTGACTGTCATCAACAACAGATGCCACAACAACAGCCATACCAACCGCAATGCGCTCCTCAGCGACCCCAATACACTAAGAAACCAAAGAAGCAGTTTGATCCTTTGCCAATGCCATACAGTCACATACTACCACGTTTGATCGATAGTGGATTGGTAGAGCTGAAGGAACTAAATCAGGTGTTTCCTCCATACCCACCAGGCTTTGATCCTCATGCCAAATGCAATTTCCATGCCAATGCACCAGGGCACTCGACTGAAGATTGCAAACAACTCCAGAACAAGGTTCAAGATCTGATTGAGTCCAGGTCAATCTCATTTATGCCTCAAGGTATTCACATCAACATCAATCCTTCGTCTGGTCATGCAGGTCCATCAGTCTATGCTATGGAAGAAACTGTGAAGAATGGGTGTGAAGAGGATTGGTGCACCGACCTCAATGAGCATGATGACCTCCAACTCTGAAGAAGGAATTTCAATTCCCTAAAGTTGGCAATCCTCCATTTGTTTCAGCATTGTTGTATTTTCTTTGCATGCTGATTTTGTATTTGCTTGTTAGCATTGTTGTTTTTGAACTGGCAAGATTAATGAAATGTTTATGCATCTTTTGAATCGATCCATTTGTATTCACTCGTTTTCTTTCATTGTTATAAAAAAACACTAAAACATATTTCTATCATTTTGTTTATCAAACCTTTGTCTTAGCAAAGATTGGAGGGAGGATGGTGAAAACCAGATACCTGAACTTTCCATTTGTATGCTCTCAATTAAAACCTTGCCAATGATGTACAGACATTGTTTCAAATTCCCAAACACTGGTGAAATAAGGAAGATAATCCTTTGCTAACCCCTTTGAGCATGGAAGTAGGAGTTTTCTTTTTAAAAAAAGAGTGCAAAAACCCTTAAATTTTAAACCTGGGGCAGGGTAGTCGGTTCAGTTAATTTGTTTGCATTTAATCTTTAAGAGATTCAGTCCATCATTCAAGAAGGATCAGCTACATATTTTCCTCCGCGCATCAAAGAAGTCGTGAAGGGTCAAAAGTTTGTAGTATTTGTTCTCTATTCTTCAACAAAATAGCAGTCACAACTGTTCAACAAAGACGGAAAGGAAAAAGAAATACAAAGAAACAGTTCGCTAAGTCAAAAACTAGAAAAGATGACTTAGGCAAAAAAAATTAGGGCATCTCAACAAATTGAAGTTAAGAGAAAGAAGTCATCAAGTCCTCAACAAAGCAGAGGCGAAGCAAGGTAGCTGCCATCACTTTTAAATCCTAATCCTTATCATACACCGTCAAAGACTTTTTTGAGATCTGAATGCGTATGTCAAATTAACTGAACATAGGATTGGAGTTCATCATGAAGATTGGGTGGGTACAAATAAATTTTGAGCCTTTATCCTTTGTTTCATAAACCGTGAACCAAGCCACATTACAACCCTTAAAAGGCCTAATTGAGGCAGGGTTTATTTTGAGAGCATGCTACAATAAGGTTGTGTTAACCTGACTCCTAACGATCTTTGCTAATCATTTGTATTGATCACTTCCTCTTCCATTCCATAAACGGTTGGATCCACTTCCTGTTTTGATCACTGATTTTTTCCACTGTATCACTATCATACCAGTAAATTGTGATTTCAAAAACTTGCATAAATGTTGCATTAAAATTTCCATTTTTTAAATGAATAATGTTTATTTGCAAGTCAATTCAGCATCAAGGGAATCCCAACGAATGCAGCCAGTTAGGGAATTCGACTTGGTAAGAGAAGCCCAGCCAGGGGGAAAACGCTTCAAGAATAACTAAATCAATCTCTTCAAGAGTCAGCTACTCAGAGGTTGAACCTTCACTCAAGACTCAGACTAGAGTGAGCTATCACAAACGATTAAAGAGTTCAATAGCCATCCAAATCAGGAGTTTCCCATCCCAGGGAGCAGATAACCGTGGGAAAATCCAGATATTCAAGCACCGGGGCAACCATTTCAAAGGCCATGTCATGGCAGGGTGATCTAAACTTTTTGCAAAGAGGAAAATTTCAAAACCATTGATTCAAGGGCAAGATGAATCACACAGGGGAAAATCCTCTCCATGCCTTCGAGCTGTTCAAGCAGGGCTTTTGCAACAACAAACTTTGAGTTCAAGACGGGTGTCAGGAATCATGTTGTCATCTTTGTCTCCTCCTAAAGAGTCATCTGCAAAAAGAACTTTTCCATCTGATGCCCGGCCATGGCCATATTTTTGAAACCTTTGAGTCAGTGCATAATCTTTCTCATGTATTAGTCACGTCGCTTCGCTCTTAGCGTTGAGCCCCACTGTCGTCTTATTCATTGAGCGTCTACCCGCAGTAGAAAAGAGTCATATCTTGCAAAACAAGTCTCCTCTAACATGCAACCTTTTTAAGTCCAATTGTCATTAGCACGAATCTGTTGAGCTGGTTGTGAAACCCTTTTGCATACAACCTAAGTCCATTCAATTTGGCATCATACATGTGTTTTCCTGATGGTTCCTGAAGGTCCTCTTTTGACTCTTCGTTTAAAGGAATTTCCAGAGGTTGGATGTCTTAAAAACTCCAACATTTCTTCCTAGTGCCATCCGGTCACTTAGAGTCGTTGATTTAATCTTTAAATACTTTGCATTCTACTCCTAGTATCAGTTGGTCGCATAGAGCCACTGCCTAATCGATGTGTTCGTCTTCTTTATCCTCAGTGTCAACAGTTACACTTGAACTTGTTGATTTATCACTTTGGATAATTTGAATTTATTTATTTCCTCAACCGTCAAGTTAACTTTTTTTCTCGACCGCCAAGTCGATGTCATTATTATTTCCTCAACCGCCGAGTTGACTTGTTTACTTGACCGCCGAGTCAATGTCGTTATTATTTCCTCAACCACCGAGTTGACTTTTTTTCTCGACCGCCGATTCGATGTCATTTTAGTTATTTCCTCAATCGTCGAGTTGACTTGTTTTCTCGATCCCTGAGTCGATGTCGTTTTAGTTTTCTTCTCAACCGTCGAGTTGATTTATTTTTGACCCCCGAGTCAATCTTGTTGCCTTCAATTCCTCAACCCCCGAGTTGATTTGTTTTTGACCCCCGAGTAAATCCTGTTGCCTTCAGTTTCTCAACCCCTGAGTTGATGTGTTTTTTTACCCCCGAGTCAATCTGTTTATCTTTAGTTTCTCAACCCCTGAGTTGATGTGTCTCTTGACCCCCCGAGTCATTGTTGCCATTACATTTCGATCCCTGAGTTAATTTTGTCTTTATTCTTGACCTCGAGTCATTGTTATTTGTCTTCCTAACCCCCAAGTAGATATCTATTTCAGTTTGACCCCCCGAGTCATTGTCGCCTTTATGTTCAACCCCCGAGTTGATATTTGTTTTTGTGTGACCCCCGAGTCATTGTTGCCTTTATGTTTTCGATCCCGAGTTGATTATTTTCTTTCTCCCTTCAACCCCCGTGTTGATATTCTCATCCCCAACATATTGTTATCACCAATGAGTCTTCACCCTCGGAGTTTGTTTTTGTGGATCACCATTACCATATCTTCATCATTTCCCGCATACCATATTCAACATATTCATCATTAAAAATTAGCATGCTAGGATCATTTCATCTCATATCCCCAGCAAAACGAAAAGTCTCTCATAATTCATAACATTGCATATCGCTGCATCTCATTTGCATTCGGTTAAAATTTTAGGTATTTTAATATTTAATCTTCTTATACGTCGAATGTCCAAAAACTTTGTTATTCATACATTCAGGTTCAAGATGATTAAATAGGAGCAACTGTCACACCCTAAATTTTGACCAGATTTTTTCAAAAAAAATTTGTTCATCTGACGCGTTTTATCGCAATATTATTAGTCAATCATCTTTGCATTTTGATCCGTTTTTTTTTATAATAATGCATTTAGTTTCATTTTAATGTATCTTCGTTTATTTTAGATATTATTTCAATTTTAAAAAAAAGTATAGGATGTTGTATCATTTTATAGTGTAAATATTTATCTTAGACTATTTAAAATTAATTAGTTCTATGTCAATTCTAGTTTTAATTTAATTTACATTTTATCAGTTAATTTTAAGTAGATAATTTTAATTAGTTAGTTTAATTTATTTAGATTTTATTTTTAAGTCTAGTTTATATATTTAGTTTATATTTTAACTCAACTTTTTAGTTTAAACTTCTATTTTTATTCAATTTTTGTAAATTGAGTCTTTCTTTATTTAAAGTTTATTTAAATTTAAGTTTAGTTTAAATTTAATTCAGTCTACATTTTATATTAACCTTCTTATTTAATCAATTTATATTAGTTTTTATTCTTTTTATTTATCAGATTATTTTGTTTAGTTTTAGTTACTCCATATAGTTTGATTTCTGTTTAGTTAGTTTAGGATGATTTAGTTAGTTTTTTTTAAACATGCCCACAATCCAATGTAAACCTGCTGCTATTCTGCAACACACGGGCCTTGCACTATTGACCAAAACAATTACACAAAACTGACTCTTTTATAAACTTGCATCCAAAAAGACTTTTAATGAGAACCAAAAGGGAAGAAATTTTCACCAAAATAAGTCATCAAGAAACCTGCAATAAAAAAGTGAAAAAGAGAGTTTCATAAATTTATCAACAACAGATGCCACAACACACAACATGTCCATTGAGAGAGACCTCTCATCAACAGCAGAAAAGTGAATTAAAATTTGAACTGGTTTTTGTTTATAAAAAAGGGGGAGAACGATTGAACAAGAACAAAAAAAAACATTTTCAAATAGAGAGAATCTCCCAACCTTCAATACAAAAAATTCTCAGATCCCAAACTAACAAAAACCGCTTCACACAGGGGGGATGGAAGATTCGGAAAAGAGAAAAAACATGAAATTGAAAAAAAAATGTGGGAGAAACCTTTGAAACTTTGATAGCAAAAGAATCTTCCTCATTTTTCCTCTTCATTTTCATCACCCTCATATCAGAAGTCATCACCTTACCTCCATCACCGAACCACCGCCATGAATCCTTACTCACCACCATCACGAAACCTTCATGTTATCGCAGAATCCAACGAAACCACTGTCTCCTTCGCCCTCAAACCTCACCGCCATTCACAACCTCAAAACCTCTGTCTTGCCGCCCCCTTCCGGTTACCCTTCCGCCAAACTCCAAACTCCCAAACCACAATCGCTTCTCAACATACCTTCATCTTCATTTTTTGTCTGATTCAAAACCAAAACACTACAAACCACTCTTCCTCAACCTCACAAACGATTCACCGAACACTGAATCGAAACCGCCTCCACCACCTCCGAAGCCGCGAAAACGTAAACCAAAACCGTCGACCACCGCTTCCCCCATTTTCAGAATCACCGCGAACACATCACAAACGAACGAAACCAAAACACCACGGAGAGACCGAATCGCACGACTGAGAGGGAGAGGCGAGCGAGAGAGATGGATAAATCAAATCGATTGAGACCGCGCCGCCGATTGTTTTCCATGTGACGATCGAGAGAGATCTTGAGTGAAACAGAACAGAAACGTCGCCGTATCCAAAGGCTGAACCGAGAAGAAATCAGAAGCATCCCAACGAAACAAGCAGTGAGAGAGACGAAAAACAAAGGGTGAATTTTTGGATCGTGTTTTGAGAAAGGAAAGGCACATGGTTGGTACTGGAAAGGTTATGAGATGCACGATATTCCATTTGAAGGTTTATTGTTTTTTGTTTTAAATTTGTTCTTTTATGGTTGTGGGCTCAAATCCTAAAGACCATATATTTTTTTACTGCTACACACCCTGTTTACACAGCGCACCCTTTTTCTTTTTTGTTTTACTATTATTATTAGAAATGGGTTTAAGGCCCATCCTGATTTTCACTAACCACACCTGCAAGTCCAGACGCAAACCCCCCCGTCTATTTTCGTTTTTTTAGTTCATTTTTTTTAAAGATTCTATTATTGTTGTTATTACTTTGTTTTATTTTGTTTTTCTTTTTTCATTTAGAAAAATATCTAAAAAATTAGTGAATTATTTGGTATTTCTTCCATTTTGTAATCATTTTGACCTTATTGCCCTTCCAAGCAATGATATAACAAAAAGCCGCGATTAAGTCGATTCCGATAAATCGACAAATTGTGACTAATATGAGGCCATTTTATTTATTTCATAGTTTATTTTATTTTATTTAGTATATTTGGTTTATTTAATTTATTTTCGCATTTTTATACAATATCAAGTTCTAACGGTTCCGAATAATTAATACACTACACACACGCTTTCTCTTGGGCAAATTACAACGAGATCCTTTATTTCATCGTAATCCCTTGTAATTATTTTGTACCCCTCTCCCAATTACATTGTACGTAATTTATTTATTTCTCCGTATTTATTTCTTTTATTTCACTCGCATACTTTCACATTTCTTTCGATTAGGGTTTTCGTATTACTAGGAGCACCATTAGGGACTAGGATTCGAATCCACATAATCAATCAAACAACCAACCTCCATTTTAATTTTACCCGTAAGTCGAGTGCTCCGCGCCTCTCCATCTAACTTAATAATCATTCAAACTCTCAATTAATTAACGAGGAACTGAACTCATGAATCTAGCATTCCTCGGGTTCTTTAATGAACCACTTTTGAGGCTAGCCTTCGAGTTGTGTTTCATTTACTCCTTCGTTTCTAAAATTATAAACCCTAAATCATCAAAAACAAACGCAAATACTTAATTCACATATTAAATAACGGAGGAACTGAATTCTGGAGTCTATCACTCCACATAGTTCTTGAATAAATCATTCTTGAGGCTAGCCTTCGAGTTGTGGTTTATTCGCCCTCTCGTTCCTAAAACACCTAATTCTTACAAATTAATTATACAAAAGAACTGAACTCAGGAATCTAGCATTCCTCAGGTTCTTGAATGAAATCACTCATGAGCTAGCCTCACGCGTTGTGGTTCATTTGCCCTTTCGTATTCAAAACGCTTAAAACATTCAAACTTCCTCGAAAAGATGAGACATGATTCATCTCCATAGGAAAGATATTTCTCCTATTCCCATAAACACAAAAAAATCAATTTTATCAAACAATTTCTATCAAGGAAGAATGTGGCATTGCTTGTCGATCTCTGTATCCAAGTTTAAAGCTTCTTCCGGTTTTATTTCTCAAAGAAAGAATATGGCATTGCGTGTCGATCCCCGTATCCAAGTTTAAAGCTTCTTTCGATTCCATTCCTCAAATGTTTGTGGTGGATTAAGCGAGATATCTCCCTTAAAGATGACGACTTGTCTCTTTCTTTCAAATACAACTTAAAAATTTACCATCCAATACAAATCATTTTTTATAATTAAATAACAGAGGAACTGAATTCTGGAGTCTAGCACTCCATATAGTTCTTGAATGAAATCACTCCTGGGCTAGCCCAACACGTTGTGGTTTATTCGCCCTTTCGTTTTAAAAAACCTTAACAAAGGTCAAACATTTTTCTCTAAATGAACATTGTTTAACTCTTTCTATCTCGCGAACAAGCTAGCGCTTCAGCCTCCACCACGAGTAAATAGGCCAACGCTTAGCAACTAGAAAACATTTTAACCAATTGTTAAAACACAAACCGTAGTGGCAGGAACTACGAAGCTCTGACTTTCCCATTGCACAAGGGAATACGTAGGCACATGGATTTTAATCCTTCGCGAGCACAATAATAAAACTTTTAATCATTTCTTCATCATCTTAATAATAATAATTTAAAATACCTATTTCCTTTAGAACAAACATTTTTAGCAAACCATTTAGAAGACAAAGGCATAAATCCACATTTAATCGTGTAGTTAACTAAGAGGTTCCCGTTGAGTACAACGGATGTGAGAGGTGCTAATACCTTCCCCTTGCGTAACCGACTCCCGAACTTAGAATTTGGTTTTGTTAACCATTTCTTATCCTGTTTAGGTTGTATCTATATCTCCCTTTTCTCTCGTAGAATAAATAGAATTAGGTGGCGACTATGTTGTTATTTTCTCCGCGTCCCATCGCGAGGATCGTTTTTTTCAAGGTACGACAACGGTCCTTCGTCCTATTGAGTAAGACGAATGACATCAACCTATCCAGCTGGTTGACCTAGGAAATAGGGCTTTAATCTCTGCCCATTAACTTTGAATATGTCTCCATTAGCTTGATTCTTAATCTCAACCGCTTCGTGCAAAAACACCTTATGAACCACAAATGGTCCCGACCATTTGGACCGCAATTTTCCCGGGAATAGTTTCAAGCGGGAATTGTACAGAAGGACCAGTTGTCCTTCCCAAAACTCTTTTCTTTGGATCCTCCTATCATGCCACTTCTTGGTTTGTTCCTTGTATACTTTGGCATTTTCGTACGCATTATTCTGAAAATCTTCTAGTTCATGCAACTAAAGGATTAATGAATTTCTTGCTAGGGACAAATCCATATTTAAGAATTTTGTTTCCCAGAATGCCTTGTGTTCCAACTCTAAAGGCAGATGGTACACTTTTCCATAGACCAACTAGTATGGTGACATCCCGATGGGTGTTTTGAACGCCATTCGATAAGCCCATAATGCATCATCTAACTTTGTTGCCCAGTCCTTGCGAGACGAATTCACCGTCTTCTCCAAGATTTGTTTAAGCTGTCTATTTGATACCTCTACTTGACCACTCGTTTGAGGATGGTAAAAAGTGGCTACCCGATGCTTTACATTGTTCTTCTAAAGAAGCCTCTCCATGAGGTGATTCACGAAGTGAGTCCCTTCATCACTTATCAGCGCTCTCGGTACTCCATACCTTGCAAATATATTTTCCCTCAAGTACTTGACTACTAACTTAGCATCGTTGGTTGGTAAAGCTACCGCTTCAACCTATTTCAAGACATAATCCACAACAACTAAAATGTAATTCTTCCCAAATGACGTTGGAAACGGACCCATGAAATCAACTCCCCACACATCAAACAGCTCGACCTCCAACATGAAGTTCTGGGGCATCTGATTTCTCTTCTATATGTTTCTCGTTCTTTGACACTTATCACATTCTTTCACCATCTCCTAGGCATCTCTGAACAATGACGGCCAGTACAATCCTGACTGCAGGACTTTGGATGCAGTATGATCACCACTGAAATGTACCCCATATTCAGAATCGTGACATGCTCTCAACACATCCTTTTGTTCTTCCTCAGGAACACATCGTCGTATCAAACTATTCGCTCCTCTCTTGTACATGTATGGGTTATCCCATAGATAGAACCTGCAATCATGAACAAACTTTTTCTTACGGTTAGAATCAAAATCCTCCGGTATTATACCGCCAACAAGGTAGTTTGCATAATCTGCAAACCAAGGCACTCCAATAATAGCTAGGATATGTTCATTAACGAACTCATCCTTTATTAGAATCTGATCTTCTGTCTCCTTAATTGGTGACATCCGAGAAAGGTGATCAGCAACGGTGTTCTCACGTCCTTTCTTTTCATGGATCTCGACATCGAACTCCTGGAGAAGTAGAATCCACCTCAGGAGTCTGGGCTTAGAATCCTGCTTAGAAAAAAAGATATTTCAAGGCAACATGGTCAGTATAAACAATCACTTTTGAACCCAACAAATACTTCCTGAATTTATCAAAGGCGTAGACCACAACCAACAACTCCTTTTCAGTAGCTGCATAGTTCATTTGTGCAGGGTTTAAAACGTGACTGGCATAATAAATAACATGAAACGGTTTTTCTCTCCGATGTACAAGAACAACCCCTACCGCAATGTCACTTGCATCGCACATGATCTCAAAGGGTAGAGACCAATCGGGGGCAATCACAATGGGTGTCGACACTAGTTTATTTTCCAGTGTCTCAAAAGCATCGGTGCATTCTTTATCAAACACAAAAGCCTTATCTTTAACTAATAGAGTATTTAAAGGCTTGGCTATCTTGGAGAAATCTCTTATGAACCTGCGGTAGAAACCTACATGTCCCAAGAAGCTTATTATACCTTTTTCATTCACGGGAGGTGGTAGCTTAGAAATTACCTCCACTTTCGCCTTGTCCACTTCGATCCCCTTGTGGGAGATCTTGTGGCTTAGAACAATCCCCTATCGTACCATAAAATGGCACTTTTCCCAGTTTAGGATCAAATTTCTTTCCTGACATTGCTGCAAAACAAGTGAAAGGTTAGTTAAACAGTTATCAAACAAAGAACCAAAAACAGAGAAGTCATCCATGAAGACTTCCATATGCTTCTCGAGAATATCAGCAAAAATGGAAGTCATGCATCTTTGAAATGTCGTCGGGGCATTACACAACCCGAATGGCATCCTCCTATAGGCAAAGACACCATATGGGCATGTAAGTGTTGTCTTCTCTTGATCCTCCGGTGCAACCGCAATTTGGTTGTACCCGGAGTACCCATCCAGAAAACAATAGTAGTCATGTCCCGCCAATCTTTCTAACATCTGATCAATGAATGGCAACGGAAAGTGATCTTTTCTTGTGGCTAAGTTTAGCCTCCTGTAATCAATACACACCCACTAACTGGTGACCGTTCTGGTAGGAATCAACTCATTCTTTTCATTAGCTATCATCGTTATACCTTCTTTCTTGGGCACCACATGAACAGGACTCACCCATGAACTGTCTGATATAAGATAGATAATCCCTGCGTCTAAAAGTTTCACCACTTCCTTTCTCATCACTTTTTTCATAGCAGGGTTCAGTCTCCTTTGGGGCTGCACAACCGGTTTGTGATCTTCTTCCATGAGAATTTTGTGCATGCAAACCGTAGGACGTATACCCTTGAGATCTTCAATTTTCCAACCAATAACATTTTAAAACTTTTTCAAAACTTCAATCAACTTTTCCTCTTGCAAACTTTTTAAGCTCGAGCTAATAATAGCGGAACATTTTCCCTTAGTGTCGAGGAAAACATATTTGAGACTTTTAGGAAGTTGTTTCAACTCTGAACTTTTTGGCTTGTCTTCATTACCGTCCACCACTATAGGTTGCCTTAGATCTTCCCACCAATGTGTTCGGGATCCTTTTAGGACATGTTGAATTTCCAACATTTCTACCACTTCCTTATTACTACCATCAACTTCCTTATCGTTCTAAAAAATTGACATGCTCAAAACTCTCTCTAGAGGAAATTGGGACACACTCTCCAAATGTTCACTTCCAACCAGTTGTTCTAGCACTTGTATGTTGCTACTCGTGCAAACATCATCTTTATGCTTCATGGTATTCCTAACATCAATTCTTAACTCCTCATCATAAACCTTTAAAGTAAGTGTACCCCCTCCATATCTAGCATGACTCTCCCAGTTTCCAAGAATGGTCGGCCCAGAATTAAAGAAATTTCTTCATCTTCCGAAATTTCAAGGATCACAAAATCTACCGGAAACACAAACTTATCCATTTTCACAAGAACATCGTGGTCTACTCTGTGCGGCCGCTTAACCGAATGATCCGCAAATTGAAGAGTCACCCGAGTGTCTTGAACTGCACCAATACCCAACTTTTTGTAGATGGATAATGGCATTAGACTAATACTAGCTCCCAAATCGATTAAATCTCTCTTGAATGATCTGTCACCAATAGTGCATGGAATGGTGACAGCTCCTTTGTCTTTCTTCTTTGCCGGAATCGTCAAACCCTGCAAAATAGCACTACAAGTTTTGGTTAGAATAATAGGTTCAACCTCAATGGTTCGCTTCTTAGCGATGATATCCTTCATGAATTTAACATAGGTGGGAATTTTCTCCAGTGCCTCTAATAACAGAATATTTAGCTCTAGCTTTTTGAACAACTCAAGGAACTTCTCAAAATTCTTCTCATGTTGTCCTTTCTTTTTATTCCTTGAAGGGTAAGGAAGTTTGATCACCGGTTTCGGTTCCACCACTTTTTCTTTAGTTACCGGTGCTGGTGTTACCACTTCTTCTTCAACAACATCATTCTCTTTTATTTCTAGCTCCACTTCAAGCATTTGATCATCACTCTCAGAATTATCCTCCCCCTCTTCACTTGATTTCCCTCTTCGCGTAGTGACTGCATTAACTTTATGTTTGTCGTTGGGATTAGTTACAGTTGCACTTGGGAGGGCTCCTGATGTTTGAGGAATTGCAAGATGTTGGGCAATATGACTCATTTGCACTTCAAGATTCTTGATTGAGGCTATGGTATTCCTTAAGTTGCTTCTTGTTTCTTCTTGGAATTAGGAACTTTACGCGGCCATATTTTCAATGGCAATTTCCCAATCCACCTTTCTTGGACCCTGTGGTTGGTATTGTTGTTGTGGTTGGTACTGTTGGATCTGAGGTTGATATGGTTGTTGGCCTTGAACCGGTTTCTGAATGTTTCCTTGTTAATCTTTCCATGAGAAATTCGGGTGATTTTTCCAACCCGAATTATATGTGTTGGCATAAGTATTGTTCTACCTCAACATATTAATTTGCTCAACCTGTTCTTGAGTTGCCAAACAATACATAACAAAGTGAGGTCCACCACATATTTCACAAAGTACCGCTTGAACTGGTTCCACCTATGCCACTGTCTGAGTTCCAATATTCATCTTCTTCAACCTTCTCTCTACATCTACAGCAATTTGATCCTCCATTTTAATAACCTGCTCTGTCAACTTCAAATCAATCTATCCACCCGTTTGGCTCACGGTGCGATCATACAATTCAAGATGCTCATTAGCGGCAATTGCTTCTATGATTCTTTTGATACCAGTGGTTGTTGAGAAATTTGTTGAGCCACCAGCAACAGTGTCTATAAGTTGTTTTGTCTTGAGTCGTAAACCATTCACGAAGTTTTGCATCTGCTCGGTAGCATCCATGTTATGAGTAGGACAAGCAGTCAGACACCTTTTGAACCTCTTGTACGCATCAACAAGTGATTCCCCCTCTTTTTGTTTGAAATTGACAATATCGTATCTTTTTCGGATGAACACTGAAGCAGGGAAATACTCGTTGAGGAATGCCATTTCCATCTCTTGCCATGTTGTGATACTCGCAACTGGAAGTGAGTAGAACCACTCTTCTGTATCATCAGTAAGTGTAAATGGAAATATAACAAGTCTTTTTTCCTCCTCTGAATAACCTTATATCTTCAAAGACGTGGTGGTAGTAAGGAATCTCTGAAGATGCTTATTTGCATCCTCGTTGATTCTTCCGGAAAAAGGCTTGCTCTCCAACTGGAAAATGGTGGATAGATGTAGCTGGAAGTGTGCCACATTCACTGGTTGATTAACAATGGTCATCCGGTTGGGTTGAGCATTTTCCCCTCCATAGTCCCCTAACAATATCTCTGCAGGAGGTGGATTTCCTTCCATGTTACCAAATTCCTAATTTATCTCCCTGTCAGAGTCAGAGTCACTGTGCTCAGAATGCACAGACAATTCGTCTTCCATTTCCTGATTCAGGACACCCGGATGGTGTATAATTTGCAAAGCAATGACTTAATCGTTCCTTGATTTTAAAAAACATGTTTCAACCTTATCTTTCCCTCTGTCCTAAATTATTTTTCCAAAATTCCTTTTAAGAAAAACCTTTGGTATTCTTCTTTGGCCCTAATTCCTCAGAAGCCAAGGAAGAATATCAAGCAATAGTTCTGACATAAAAACAGGTTTTCACAGGGTATTCTAATTCCTTAGGAATAACTACTATGATAAATGTTATGCAACTGGGTTAGGGTGGTTGTTCAGGCCAAACCCTAACTACGATCAATTATCGATTTTTCCAAAAAGACAAACATTAAGAATGTTGCATACAATAAAGATAAAGGTTCAAACATACAAGCTCATATTAAGAAACTCAAAAGTCATTACAAAAGAATATCAGGGACACCCCCTGGCATTGAGGGGTTTAGCCGCTCATGTTCATAACAAAATAAAAATAGAATCAAGAAAAAGAGACATTACAATAAGGTTTGGATATGTTGGATCGTCAATTGCTTCCGCTCTTGATCGATCCTTCTTCTCCCCGAATCTCCCTTCAATCTATCTCAAGCGTAAAATAATAAAATAAAACGTAAGTCTTTTTCTAACCACAACGTGCCTGATATATCAGATCTCCAATTACATCGTGAAATGCCCAAATTGCCCTCCTAACTAACATTGATCAGCAAAAGCAAAATACTAAAATTTCAGCTTCAGGGGCCCTGACACGGGCCGTGTCAGTCGACACGGGTGGCCATGTCAGACCACTGATTCATTATTCCACATGTCTCAGCTTCAGGGGCCCTGACACAGGCCGTGTCCTGTGACACGGGCACCCGTGTCAGGCTTCTGGCTTGCTTCCTAAACATCTTTAAAAGCTCCTTGTTATGGATCTCCTAACACGGGCCGTGTCAGGTGACACGGGCACCCGTGTCAGGTGACACGGGAACCTGTGTCAGGCTTCTGGTATCTCTTTTTTCAACATTTTTCTGCACTCGGAAGTCTCCGCAATGACGTCTAAATACCAGTTTATCGCGAGCCTTAAAACACACTGACAAAACAACCAAATCACACGCACCAACGGTAAAAATGATAAAAATATTGAAACATGACTTGCTTGACAAAATATGAAAACCAAGATGAAAACATAATCAAAAGCCTAAAAAACAAACGCAAACATACGAAATGAAGGATATAAACTGTTTGAAATATACTGCTAAAGACCGATGATCACTAAACGTGAATAAGGATTCTTGGTGATTGCTAGAAAGCGTCAGAAGTTGGATGTGAACTTGGTGTATTTGATAGTTGCAAGTAATTAGAGTGCTCAGCGGGAGCGTGAGGTAGCGTAGTTTTTTTCATGAGTATGACTTGTAAGATTTCAAAGGTTGATGATAGAATTCACGAAATAATGGGACCATTGGATGTTTTAGAATGGAAGTGAGATGGAAAACAGTTTAATTGCTAATTTTGTATTACTAGGTAGATGTGTGTACTGGCTACGTGTTCGACTGGTAAATCGTAGAATGGTTGTTTTGAAGTCCTGTGATAACAAAGTTAGTAATTTAGTTATGATGATGTTGTGTTATAGATTTTGGTGTTCTTATCTTGGTTGTTGCCTGTTGCCTATGATGATGGTTCGGGTGAGTGTAGCTAATTCCTACGATGGGGAATTAGGGAGGTGTTACCTAAGATGATGGTAACTATTGTGTTATGTCCGGTTCAAGAGAGAGCTTGGGTGTTTGTAACTTGATTATTTTGTGTCTTGAATTGGTAGTAGAGTGCATTGCATAAGACTTGCGCCTAGTTGTGGTTGTCTTCAATAAGTTGTATTGTTGTTTGTGTTATCCATGGTATCATTTTCCATGGCATAGTAGTTGACTATTGGATGCGAGAACGTATTAGGAGTATTTTGTATCCGGTGAATTTTTGAGGAAAAAATACTCTAAATGGGGGAGATTTGTAACGCCCTGATTATTTATTTAATTATTTAATTTAAATAATTAGAATTATGGTGTATTGTGTGTTGCGTGAAGTTGGCAGTGTGTTGAGGGCATAATTATATTTTAATATTTTATGAATTAAAATAATTTATATGATATTAAATAAATATTGGAAATATGAAGAGAAATGGTAAAATGTTAATTAGTGATGGAATAGTGAGGGCAAGATGGACAATCCTTAGTTGGGGTCTAAGGGTTATGTTTGGAATTTAGGAAAAAAAGGAATCAGTTCGTGAAAACTGATCGTGAGTTGAAGCGTCTGAACAGAGAGGAAGGAAGAAGAATGAGCTAGGGCAAGAGCTTGTAGAGGAGAATTCCGGCTATGAGAAGGAAATCGTCCGTCAAATTAAGATAAGGGGGGATTTCTTCATCTCCCAAGGGTTTTATAATACAAATAGTAGGCATGGGATCGTTGAGTATGAATCCATGAGGCTGAAGGAGTTTTATGATGAAAAACATGTTAGAACAATTAGGAATTGTTAAAATTGTGATAATTGTATGAATTAGGTGATTGATTGTAGGATGAGTGGTGAAAATTCTCTGTTTTTTGGCCTTAAGAGGGGTTTTTGGGTGTAGGGATCGTAGCAGGGTCGAGTTATTTTGTAGAAGGAAAACTACAGAAATCGTAGTCCTCGCTTAACGAGCGTGTGGAATTTTTGAACCCTTCTTGGAAGAGAGTTGCTCACTTAGCAAGCAAGCATTTCGCTTAGCGAGACCTGGAATGAAAAATAAATTATTTTTATTCTGAGAAATTCTTTAAAATCCTTTATTTAATATATTAATAAATGGGGATTGATGTGGTGATGTTAGAGGCATGTATGGAGGGGTAGCTTGTTAGAAGGATAATGAACATAACATAGTAGAAACATGAGTTAGTATGTATATATGTTATTGATGTTGTTATGTGTTGTTGTTGTTGATACATGACGTTGATGTTGTTATATGTTGTTATAGTTGTTGATAGGTGTTATCGATGTTATTATATGTTGTTGTAGTTGTTGATAGATTATATCGATGTTGTTGTAGTTGTTGATAAATTATGTGGATGTTGTTATATGTTGTTGTAGTTTTTGATAGATGTTATCGATATTGTTATATGTTGTTGTAGTTGTTGATAGGTGTTATTGATGTTCTTATATGTTATTGTAGTTGATAATGCATGTTGTGGATGTTGATAGATGTTATCGAAGTTGTTATATATTGTTGTAGTTGTTGATAGGTGTTATTGATGTTGTTATATGTTGTTGTGGTTTTAGATATATGTTGTTGACGTTGTTATGTGTTATTGTTGTCGTTGTGGTTATATGATGTAATAGTTGTTAGGCGTTGTTGTAGTTGTTAGTATATGTTATTGGTGATGTTATCACATGAGGTAATTGTTGTTGTATGTTGTTGGTGATGCTGTCACATGAGGTCATTGTTGTTGTATGTTGTCGATGATGTTGCATGAGGAAGTTGTTGTTGTATATTGTTGATGATGTTGTCGCATGAGGTAGATGATGTGGACATTGCATATTGTCCTTGATGATGCATGGCATATTCATAGTTGGGGATGGTATACCAAGGTAGGGTAAATCCATCCGAATTCCAAAAGGGAATCGTTGTGTTGTTGGTGCGGTCATGAAATAGGGATCGTACGTGACCATGAAACAGGGGTCAATGGTGTGATCATGAAATAGGGATCATACTGGACTATGAAATAGGGGTTGAGAGTTCCGACGGGAACTGGATCATGAAACAGGGATCGATAAATGGTAGCGCATGCTTGAGTCTGGTGGAGTCTCATTTGCACATGTTGTTTGTGTGCTTAATATTATTATGTATTTTGGTGTATTTGTTTAATTGTTGATTGATGAGAATTAGTGAATATTTGATGATACTTGCTTATATTTGTATTATTTTTCTCTTTTGTTGGTGTAAGTATCTCACCACTTATGTTTGAATGGTACCTCTATGTTGGTAATGTGCATGTGATCAGGATTAGTAGAGTTCTTGGTCGGTGAAGTCAGTGCACTTCACGTTAGAGGAGTCGGCTCTAATGCTTACTTTGGGGTGTCGGGACGATGATTATTATTTCTTGTTTATTTGTTTTAATAAAAGTGTGTTGCTACTAAATCTTTATTCTATGTTTTTCTTTTGAAATTATCGCTGCAAGTGAAGCCTTTGTATTACATATCAGTTTAAGCCTTGTTTTGAAGTGAATGTAACACTCATAATTATTTTTTATATTTAATTACTCTGATTTTAAATTGAAAATTCGTTGGGAGTAATATGGGTGTTACATGACGCGCATTTTGTTACAAAATGATATTTATAAAAAAAAAACTAAGTATTTTGTTCCTAAGAAATTTGATGTGTTCAACTTCCAATAACAAACTTGTGTGTTCGCACAGGTTCTAAAATGGAACGCGCATTTGTTTCAAATATATTTTTTTTAATAGAAAATGTTTGGTACCCATGAAAAAATAATAAATGAATGTATAATTAGAAAAATATCTGGTACCCGTGAAAAAATAATAATTGAATGTATAATTAGAAAAATATCTACTACCCGTGGAAAAATAATAATAGACAATTTTATTTTGTTGGATCAATAATTTTAAACAAAACATGTGTAATGGAGATTGGTGAATAAAACCATAGCAGACCATTGTTACATGTATAATGGAGATTGGTGAATAAAACCATAACAGACAATTGTTATAACCATAAAGCTATAACATAACATTGTCATAGTAATAAAGTAACAACATGTATGGATGTTTTATCATAGAGTCATAGTCAAGTGTTTAAATTAATTATGAATAAACATGAAATATATTTTATATTTGGTCAATGTGAATAAACATGAAATATATTTTATATTTGGCCAATGTATTCACATTGGCCCACTGCTCTATTGATGAAATATATTAAGAACAATTACATGTCCAAACCAAATGTACATTGAAAATACCTCATAACAAAAAAAATTCACATCTTATTAATAAAAATTAAAAATGAAATACAAATTATTACATTTATATAAAATATTAACAAAATATTTATATCCATTAGTTCTTCAACAAGTTAGCAACAAACCTGAAATTTGAAAATTAACATATGTAATAAGTAAACATATAAAAATGATAAAATACTAAGTTCACATTTTTCAAATTTTTTATAGCAGTTTAAGTTTTTAAACCCTAACATCAAATTCAATGTTCTATAGCAGTTTGTGTTTTTACTCACTTTTAACACATGAGTTAGTTACAAATCCCACAAACAAAACATTGAGATTAACTTTTGCTGTTTTGTATAGATATCTACTCACATGACATGAGATGTTTCAATTATATATGTTGAAAAAAGTAGTAGTAGAAGAATTATTTCGGTTCTTTGGTTGATTTGTTTCGTTTCTTGTGAGGTTGAGGTTAAATTATTTGTGAGAAGATATTCATCTTGTTTTATAGGCTGATCAACAGAAGCATTTGCTGAGTTCGTTTCTATTTCAGGGGTTATTCACACGGATTCGTTTATATTGCAGCTATAGTTCCTTGGTTGATTTGTTATGTTTCTTGCGGATTATTCACGCGGATTATAATGACTCAATGCCTACATATGCAACCTGAAGATTCTTTCAGAAAATAATGACTCAATGCTTTAAAAAGCATTACCTTACAAATTATATTGCACAACCATGAAACATATAATGCAGAAAATGAATATCAATACATATTAAGGTCAATTGAAAAGAAAGAATCATTGAAACATATTAGTAATGTAGAAAATTAACTAGCAGAAAAGACATTCATTTTGTAGAAAAACAATAAATAGGAAAGGTAGAAAAATAATATTAAACAGGCATCCATAAGATAATTTAAGGAAGTACCTGGTGGTATATGGCAGATTACGGACAAACAGTCGACATGACTCAGAAAATCCTTTCTTATCTTCTGGATTGGATAACTGCCATTCTTCCTCGGTTGGATTCACACGAGACTTATCATTGGCAACATCCTCTCTAAAAGTATCTTCTTGACCCTCTAAATCTAACTATTGAGCATCACTTTTTGGGGTTCTTTCAGAAGGTTTATTAACACAATTTCTTCGTGCTCACTAACATGTATGTGGTTATCTTTGTCATCATCGTCAGAAAATGCCAAATCGTTGTTGCTATCATCGTTTTCATCATCACCGCTTTCAAAATCAGACCACTCCTTTGTCACTTTACTCTTGAATTAATCCATATCAGAAATCACTTTATCATGCTTAAGCTCGTGTGACTTGTCATATTTAGTATTATTTGGTAATCCATCTACAATCAGTTAAATTATTAAACGACAATCAAAAAATTATTTACGATAAAGAAAGGCCAGAACCTTATTTTTCATCTTTGACATGCCATTTATTCCAATCAACCTACAACAGCATACATACACATTATTTGGTTGAGTGGACTTTAACATTGAACTCAATAGTATTCGGCAAAAAATTAAGCTTTAAAGATAGCAAACTATAAACTACGCCAGCAGGTTATACACCATATATTCATCTCACCTTGTCATCAACATCAGTGAAATTTCGCACATACGTCACCTCATATCCCAAATGCTTAAGGTACCCGCATGCATTCATGTTAAGCCCAAACATCAGAGTCAAAAAACCCAAACCCCAATTCTTCCTTAAAAATTGGAAATCAGATCAAGCTGAATGCGAATCTAACCAAAAGACTTCAAAAACTGAAACTTTGCAAAGAAAAAATAGATTGAGTAATGAAACATGTAGAGGATATAAAAAGAAACTGCGGCACGTGCATGATTGATATGACTGTAGTCATAATCTGTAACTCCACAGACATAAATTTGAAGTACAAAAGCACAAAATTAAAGTAAATACTTCCATGTATACAACGCAAATACAAAATAGCCAAAAAAATGAAAACAAAACCTAAACAAATTAAATGAGCTACAGTAAAAAAATTGATAACGATAAATAAAAAAACAATAAAAAAGTAAGAGCATTCATCAATTGACAATATATATTATCATAACTGTGAAATCACAAACCACCATGAAATCGTCAGATCCGCCACCATCAACTATTCGCTTGAAACAAAACCAAATCAACAAACTAAAAAAAATAACAGAGACAAGGAATCATCTGGTAAAAAAACAGAAGAACCAATTTGAGAAAACTATCCACTACATTAATTTCTTTAAACATTTGTTCATTACTTTTAGGGTTAGCCTAAAATGTGAAACAAAACCAATGGAATAAACAAACATAAAAAGTTGGCCTACCCGTCGAAACCCGGTTCAGTACATCATCTTTTAGGGTTAGCTTGAGAAGATTGGGTTTCAGCACCAACTCATTGAAGCAACCAAAATATTGGCCTACCCGTCGAAACACGGTTCAATATTTCCTAAAAGAACAACAACAAAAAGTCAAATACGAAATCGCAAGGCAAAGACATGTGTAGCTTTCCAAAGATACGAAACTGCATCTGTAGAATCAAGATTGATAGCTTTATCGACTTCAGTTAAGGTTTCATTTGCGAGGTGTTATAAAGTAAGGATATTAATTTGTTATTAGAAGAACTTTGACGATATCGTAAAGAAGAGGAAGAAGGAAGAAAAATACGGAGAAAGAAGAAGAAGAAGAAGAAGAAGATAGAGAGAAAGGACAAGAAAGAGGGAGAGAGTGTCAGAGGAAGAAGAAGAAAGAGAAGAGGGTGAGATGAAGAAGAAAGAGAAATGAGAGAGGAGATTGAAACTAGATGTAAAGAAAATGTTAAAGTGGAAGTAGAGTGTATCTACGTGGATAGGCTAAGAGGTAAGAGGGAAAAAATTGATTTTTCAACTATCTTTCTTATATGATAGATTAAAACAGAACTTAAAATTAACATGAGGTCTGAGAAGTAATTATACCTAAATAGTTTTATTTAAAGAATGTTCTTTGTTTCTAATTTACATTTTAAAGATTTTCTTATGCTCACCGTCTAGCTTAGATTAAAGTTTGGATGATAAATGAATGATTAACCGTAGACCAAGAATAAATAAGTGTCTATTCCATGATTAATCTTAGTACAAGTATGAGAATTAAATGACATCCTTGTGATGGAAAGTCATTAACTCATAAAAATTTATGACATAAATTTTGTTCACACACATGGGTCTCAGGCCAATTATATAAAAAAGAAATTATCACTCTCTTGAACATGAAAAAAAAAAAGAATTGTGATGGAAGAGATATACAATAGAGTATGTGACAACCACATAACGCAAAGACCCTAAGCCAACAAAGTCATTCATGTGAATTTCCACTGTCTTATAATCCAAGACAACATCATGTATGCTAAGTAGTATTGTTATTCAATAGTATTGTTATTCAAGTGGCTTCAAAAGTGTGATGATATAAAAATATTTTTCAAAGACTTAAACAAAATAAATCAAATTTTATATTAATTTTAAGAAAGGAGAAGAAGAAAAGAATAATAACTCATAGACAAACGACAATAAATTAAAAGATAAGAGAAAAAAATCAAATTATAATGATCAACATCAAAACCACAAAGCATGCTCTAGTCTCTAAAAATTATTCCTTAGTATTTCTATTCTGGATTGTGATTTGGGTTGTCCTATCATCAGACACGACTCAGTCTTGCATTACAAAAGATCCAACGCACGAGGACAAGACGTTGATGATTGTTGGGGCGTCTCCCCCACGTGTTCATCATTGAAGTACAGTCAACCATTCCACGAGATAGTCTTTCCCTACTCCTAGAATCTAGGAGAAGTTGGACCAAGATGAAGGACATGTGTTAGGTCTTCCCTTACTTCATCGCAGATCCTGGCGGTTCTCATTATAGGCTTGGTAATCCAGCCCATAATGAGGACTTTGGCCCAGCGTTTGGGCACATTATAAATACCCTTTCACTAGAGGGTCGGGTATTCTAAACACTCTTTCTACCTTATGTACTTGCTTTCTTCGTCCTTATTTCTTACTTTAGAATCAGAGCATCTTGCAGGTACACCCCTTTTCCTCTTCAACCACCAGAGGTTCCCTAGCCGTTGAAGGTCCATTCTGATCTTGTGAGATAGTGGCGTCGTCTGTAGGAACACTCTGCTCCCTCATCTTTCTCCCTTGAATGAAAGACTGAAACATCAACTTCCATCAACCAACCATCATGATTAGCGAACACGTCGACAACCACGACACAAATCTCGTCAACTTCCCCGTCGGCGGGGACGACAATCTCCATGTGGTCCATGAAGTTGACTCCAAAGACGAACAAAACGCCACCCTTATTCATGAGCTTGTGGCCAATGGTGCGATTCACCAGTACGTGATCGTCAAATCCTTCGAATTAATCCATGTGCCCACTAACGCAGACCCGACGTTGGCGACGATGGTTCATACCCTCAACCAGTCGAACTTCATGTTGTTTCAAAAGAACAAAAGAATCCCCCTACTAGAAGTTGATTGTCACTCTAACTCTTCTCCGCGGAGACGCCACCGGGCAGAATCACAGAGCCTTTCCCCACAACAACGTGATCGTCAACCATGTTCTCCCCCGCAGAGACAGCGATAGGACACATCCCGAAGCCCATCACCCTAGCAGGGACGCCAGCCACATTTAGAGAGGACTCAACCCGCGGCCACCAAGAAGCATGATCGCTACCCCCTCCCCCCGCAAGGAGGGACGCTCTCCCGATCCTAAGAAGAACAAGGCTAATGGATGCCCTGACAAGCCGACGAACTGACCTAGGGAATCTCCTCGCCATAGTAGGATCCACAAGGATGACCCCCTTTCACTACTAAGGAGCGAAGAGGAAGATGTTCGTTGCCCACTATCTCGATCCATCATGGAGATCCAGCTTCCCGCGAGCATGGAGAAACCCCTAAACCTCTCGACTTACAATGAGACAGTTGATTCAGATGTCCATATTGAGAACATCAATGTTATGCTCGACTACCGCAACGTTGGGGGAGCTATCAAACGCAGATTTTTCTCCACAATATTAAGGAAAGGCTACATGGCCTGGTACAAGAACCTTCCCACCGAATCCATCACTTCATGGAGAAACCTAAGGTCAGTGTTCAGTAGGCACTTCACTACGTCTCGACGTCATCCGAAGTCTGAATCCGCGCTCAAAGCCATCATACAGGGGAAGAACGAAACCCACTGAGATTACATTGAAAGGTTCAACCAGGAAGCTATTGATGTCGACACATCGGACTACATGAAGAAATATCTCCTCGAGAAAGGATTGCTCCCTCACAGCGAATTTTCCAGAGTTGTCGGGATCGAACCTCCTGGTTCGTTGGACGGACTGCTACATAAGGCACAGGTGTACATCAAGTACGAGTAAAAGCAGGCCACCCATAGCACTACGAACCATCGCAACCAAGACGACCTCAAGAATTCTAAATACAAAGATCTAACTGCTCCTCGATAGAGCAGTGAAAGAAGAAAAGAGGAAAAACCTCGCGAGCCCTACGAGAGCAAATGACCAGATAACTATTTCTCTGAATATACCTTGCTTACCGCTCCCCATGAGCACATCCAGGTCGAATGCATCAACTCGGAGTTCAAACAGGGAAGGGTGCATTCTCCAAAGCAATGACACCCAAGCCTAACACTGATAAGTCCAAATATTGTCATTTACATATGAGTCACGAACACGTCACAGAAGACTGTGTGCACCTGAAGGACGCGATTGAGATACTCATCAAGGAAGTCCACCTCAAGCAATACACCAAGAGGAACGAGCTTCCCCAACAAGATGACCACATCACGAAGAGGGACCGAGAAGACTCTCTGTCCGAAGAGGGATCGAGAAGACTCTCTCGACCAAAGGAATTTTGAGTCCCCGAGGGAATCATGAAGCTTTCCTACATAGAAACACACAACCCTTAGGAAAACTTCCCAACGGTCATGGTCATTTCCGGTGGTGGACTAATCAACGAAAATGTTATGGTTTCAGTGAAAAGAAAATTCGAAGAACACTTGCGCACCGTTCCTGACCATCTGACGATCCTGAATAAAACTCGAAGAATATCCAACCCCATATCATTCTAACTCAAGGAGCTACCTGGGAGATCTCCCAACTCCAGCATCCCCTTACTAGTAAGAGAGAAGATGGAAAATTTAAATGTCCGCCGCATTCTGGTTGACCAGGGAAACTCCATTGACATTATGTATGCCCACCTATTCAGAACGCTGAAACATTGGGGATATGGGGATCTCCTCGTCACCTTGGGGAGAATGAGATGACCAGGGAATTCAATATCTAGTTCTTGGTCATAGAATGCCCATCTTTATACCAATGCATTATAGGACGACCAAACTTAGCCGAGATGACTGCTATATCCTCCACGGTCCACCTTAAAATGAAGTACTACACCAAAATGGGTCGTGTAATCCGTTTACACGGGGATATTGAAGCGGCCAGAAGGTGTTTTGACGCAACCACCAAAGGGAAAACGATGATCAACGTGAAACCCAAGGAGAACAAGATGTTTTGACTCGAAGACCAGAAGCCTCCACCTTGCTTCAATTTGATTGATCTCGACTCCCACATCAACGAGGACGACCTAGGGGAGAAGTCTCACCTAGCACCTAATGGCAGTCGGGGAGCATCTAACCCTGTGCGCCCTTATTCTGGATGGAGATTTTGAACCCATCCTCGTCGGGGACGACCCCGACAAAGGCGTAAAGACTGGCACTGGACTACTAGAACTAGCGAGGAATCAGCTCAAAGCATGTCTTAGAGAAAACACTGACTTGTTTGCTTGGAGCTCCGAAGAGATGCCCGGACTCGACCCCGAGGTCGCCTGCCACTAGCTAGCCATAGATCCTACCGCTAGGGAAATAACATAATGTTGACGTAAGAAGTATCCCAAGAAAAAGGAGGTTGCCGAATAGGCTGTAAAAGACCTCTTAGGGGAAAATTTTATTTTTGAAGCCCAATACACAACCAGGCTATCTAATGTTATACTTGTTAAGAAAAGTAATGGAAAATAGTGAATGTGTGTTGACTATACCGGTCACAATAGGGCATGTCCCAAAGATGTTAAACCCCTGCCTAACATTGACAAATTATTTGATAATTTTGTTGGTTTCAAATTTTTGTCCTTCATGGACGTATACAACGGATACAACCAAATCCTCATGTCGACAACGAACAAAGGTGCATGGCCTTCATAATCGATTCAGACAACTATTACTATAATGTAATGTCCTTCGGGTTGAAGGACGTCGGAACCACATACCAATGGGTGATGAACAAAGTCTTCCGAGCAGAGATTGGGGATATTCTCTAAGTCTACATGGACGACATGATCGTGAAATCCCAAGAGGATTACGACCATGCCCAACACCTAAGGAAAGTCTTCGACCAAGCAAGGAAATGTAAAATGAGATTCAACCCGGAGAAGTGCACTTTCGGGGTACGGGCAGGGAAATTCCTCGGCTTCTACTTAATGGAGAGATGAATCAAAACCAGTCCCGACAAATGTCGAGCGTTCTCCGAGTTTCTGACACCCAGATCGAAAAACTCAATTCATTCTCTCAACAGGGTGCTCACCTCGTTATCTTTCTTCGTGGCTAAATTTTCCCAACATGCACTCCCATTTTTCAAGCTTATTCGAAAAGAATACGATTTCGAGTGGACCAAGGAATGCGAGTAGGCATTGCTCCACCTCAAACAAGCCCTCTCTGAACCACCAATCATTTCTCAACCAAGAGAAGAAGATACATTCTACCTCTACTTGCTCATTGCCTCTGAGGCGGTAAGTGCAACCACCATCTACGAAACGATTGACGGGCAGAAACTTGTATATTTTATGAGCAAAACCTTACAATGGCCCGATCTTAGATACCAATAGGTCAAAAAGGTCACATTGGCCCTCATCAACGTGGCAAGAAGATTGCGACACTACTTCCTCGCCCACACGATCAAAGTACAAACAGACCAGTCCATAAAACAGCTTCTTGGACGGCCAGACATGGCCGACAGAATGCTCAAGTGGTCCTTGGAGCTTTTGGAATTCGACATTCAATACGAGAGAAGAAAGGCCCTCAAAGCCCAAGTCCTGGCCGACTTCATGGTAGAAATGACTCAACTATCGTCCTCGACCAGCAGAGCCCACAAGTGATAATCTTCGTGGGTGGAGCCTCCAACTCGACAGGGAGAGGGGCATGTATCATCCTCAAAAATGAATACGGTATCTTGATTGAGGTATCCTTGGCCTTGTCCTTCCCAACCTCGAATAACCAGGCAGAATACAAAGCCTTCCTAGCAAGATTGCGCTTGGCCGAAGACCTAGGCACGAAAGAGGTAAAAATCTTCACTAACTCCCAACTTGTCGCCTCCCAAGTACGAGGTGAATACCAGGCCAAAAACGACAACCTTGTCTTATATCTAGCTGTGGTCAAGGAGAGAATGGAGAAATTAGACTTTTGGGAAGTCTGACACATCCCTCGCGAACACAATACACGGGCTGACGTACTGTCGAAATTGGAGAGCACACGGCAAAAAGGGAGGCAACATGTTCGTCATCCAAGAAATACTCTCTCTCCAGAGCATCGAAAAACCTCCCACACTCTTGGACATAAACGCCATTAGCGACCATAACTGTTGGATAACCCCGATATACATATACCTCACCACGGGCGAGTTGGCCAACAACCAAAAAGAAGCCACTATAACCAAACGGATTGCCTGCTCTTATGTCTTGGTCGAAAACAAGATATATAGGCGAGGATTTTCCACCCCCCTCCTGAAATGTGTTGAGGAGACTAAGGCCCTCAACATCCTAAGAGAAATCCACAAAGGAATCAACGCCCAACACCTCGAAGGAAGATCCCTTGCGTGCAAAGCCCTACGAGCAGGGTATTACTGGCCAACAATGCAACACGCTGTGAAGGACATGTCAAGAAATGAAACAAGTGTCAGAGACATGGGGACATTCATTTGGCCCCTCCTAACGATCCCAAGACCCTATGATCCTTATGGCCTTTCGCATGGTGGGAGATGGATATCCTGGGACCCTTCACGACGGGATCCCATCAGAACAAGTATTTGATTGTCGGTGTCGATTACTTCACAAAATGGATAGAGGCAGAAGCCCTCTTCTAGATCACAATATACTTCATTTCTACAAGACAAACACACTCACCTACTTTGGTGTGCCCCAGGCCCTCGTCACCGACAAAGAAACGCAGTTCGCCGACGGAAAATTCCAAGACTTCATCTCCAAACTAGGAACCAAGCAGTATTTCACCTCCATCGAGCACCACCAAAAGAATGGGAAAGTTGAAGCGGCCAACGGTGTGATTTTGAAATGTTTGAAGCGCAGGCTGGGAGAAGCCAAAAAAGGATGGGTCGAGGAGCTGCACAGCATACTTTGGATATACCGCACGACGCCTCACTCAACTACCCGGGAGACTCCTTTTCGACTGGAATACGGGACCGAAGCAGTCATCCCCGTAGAAATCAGAGAGCCATCGAGAAAGAAAGAATCCTAGCTAGACAAGGAGATGAACGATGAGGCTCTTCAAGAAGAGCTCGACCTAGTAGAAGAGATTTTATCTGAAGTAGTCCTTCGTGAGACAACACTTAAACATAAAATAACTTTGCACCATGACGCCAAAGTCATAAAATGCAAATTCCAAGTCGGCAGCTTGGTCCTCCAGAGAAGCCATAAGAATTTGTGTGAGTGCAAGTTGGCCGCGAACTGGGCCTATTACAGTTATACGGCCGACGCATCCCCAAAAGGGGGCCAAGCTCGGCCACGGGGTCATGTCGTGGTACGGACACGATACCTCACGATTTGATTGAAAGGTAGGTCCTCGCTCTAGTTAACTCGGACAGAACCTCAACCCAACAGGGATACCTCGACTGAGCTCCGCCGTCGCAGTAGCATGACGGTAGGACACCCAGCTCGCGATGGGAAAGTCCAATTTGCGGGATCAAGACCCCGATCATGGTCTTTGTCCCACTATTTCGCGGAAGTTAATCCCGCCTCCTCGACAGTTCCCTAAACAGTCAGGCTCAAAACGTGTTGAGCAAAAGTTCCCACACTTCAAGCAAATAATATGATATCTACACAGAAAAGTACATAAGAGATAAAATACGAAATTTCATTAATATCGTCGACCAAAAGGCCGACATTGTCGATTACAAAAAAAAAGGCGACGCCTAAATAATACAAATAAAAAGGGAGCTATGCCCAAATAATACATATAATAACGGCACGCATGTCGATAAAACTTAAACAAACCCTACTTAACTATTCCTCCTCGGTCGAAATTTGGGAGACGCTATTCAGTGTGACTATCTTGCCATCAACCACTTGGAACGAAGACTTATTCCCAGCGGTCACGAGCTTAACCCGATGGTTGACAATCTGAAGTTCCTTAACGACATTGTTAAAGCCCAGCTTGAGGGTCTCCATGCAGTCCTGCTTGAGAACCCGTATCTGAGCAATCATGTCACTCTGGGTCCTCAAGGTCACTTCGTCTTCGGCCTCCTCCTCAGGGTGGGCGGTCACCTCCTCCAACTCAGCCTCATTCACTCGAAGGGTCTCAATTTCGGTAGTAGTCGTGATAAGTGTAACCTCTTTCAACTTGAGGGCCTTGTTTTCCTCCTTCACCGTCTCCAAGGCAACCTTGGTATCGCTTAGTCTAGTGACCAGCCCGACCTGAACCTCATACTTATTCTTGTACTCCTAGAAGTCGCTCTTGAGCTTGTCCTTCTTAGCCTTAGCAATTTTCATCTTCTTCTAGAGTCCCTCAATCTTAGTAGCCGAACAAGCATCATCGTTCAAAACCAAGGTCGTCTCCATAACTTCATCACGACAGCTATGTCCTTAGATAAGTTCTTCCTCCTGGTTGACTTGTCCAAAACCATAATGGCCTTTGCGTCCGCTTCAGGCATGCCCAGAGAGACTTCCTCATTAAATGTTCCCCTGCGAAGATGGCAAGGGGAAACATAAACATTTCAGCAAACTTAGTCAGGTCGACGGTGGAGGGATCCTCATCATTTTTTGCTTTGATGGATGGGCCTCTGGTATAAGTGATTGGATGCCCGGAGGAGTATGGGGAGGGGGAGTCGAATAGTCGCCCACTTCTATCCCGATGACCTGTTCGACCCGCCCATTAGGTCCTTTCTTTTTTCTTTTGTTAGACAACTTCAGAATACGCTCCTGGAGGGTAGCCATTACCTCTGCAAAATAAAAACAAACACTTTCAGGATTGTCTTACAAAACATTAGACAAAAATATCAGTTGGCCACACTTACCTAAGCGTCTAAGCGCTTCTTGGTCATCTCGACACTCGAGCAGTGCATTAGTATTGATCAGGCGAGCATTGTAGGTGTACTCCTCGGTCTTTGTCAAAATAAACTTGCTATCTCGACCCTCAAACTTGGTCGGGGTAAAGCTCTCGACGAAGGCCACCAAATTTTTGTAAGCGAGTGTATCATCGGGTCCCAGGTTCTTGGGCTTCACAAGAAATTGGTTCGTCGAGCGATCAAAGTTCCCCCTTCTAGCGTGTTTAAGCTTGTCATTTATTTCAGTGTTAATCAACGAAAGCCCTACAAAAGGATTCAATATGGGTAGGGGACTTAAACAAGGAGATCTTTTTTCTCTATTTTTATTCTTTTTAGTGGTTGAAGGATTAAACATCATGATGAAAAAGGCTATACAGTTGAAAAGTTATACTAGATATAAATTTGAGGGAGGCGAGGACAGGTTCTCTCATTTGCAATATGTAGATGGCACTTTGATAATGAGCGAGAAAATTGGACAAACATCTGAATTATTAAGGCAATATTATTGATGTTTGAATCAATGTCAGGATTAAAAGTAAACTTTCACGAGAGTGTGATCATTGGAATTAATATACCTCAATTCTGGATAGTAGATGTTGTAAGAATTATGAACTACAATATTGGAACTTTACCTTTCATCTACCTAGGATTACCAATTGGGACAAATCCAAATCGAAAAGAAACTTGAGCTCAAGTGATTAGAACAGTGAAAGACATGATGTCCAAATGGAAAATCAAGCTTTTATCCGTTGGAGGTCGTATTGTCATCCTAAAATCGGTCTTGTACGCTATCCCGGCCTACTTCCTCTCTTTCTTCAAAGCTCTAACAGATATTGTATCTAAACTATAATCTATTTTCAAACAATTTCTATGGGGTGTGAGAAAAATAGAAAGATAAATTGGATTAAGTGGAATATGGTATGTAGACCAATTGACAAAAGAGGTTTAGGCATTAGGAATTAAAAACTTTCAACTTAGCTCTTCTTGGAAAATAGAAATGGAAAGTTGCAGTAGAAAGAGGTATATGGTATGCAATTTTATCAAATAGATACAGGGTGGACAATGAAGGTTGGAATACTTGTAATCCTAACATTTTTAGATGGAGGAAATATATTCTTCAATTGGATATAGGAGAGATTGAGAACTTACATGAATATTCTGTGATAAACGTTTATAAAGGTTTAATGTCAGAGGCCTATCCAGCTCAAGAACATATTCGGTGGAAAGTTTGGAATAACGTGATCCCTTTAAAAATCTCAAATATGATTTGGAGACTGTTTCACAATAAAATTCCAACAAGAGATAATTTGACTAAAAGGAGAATTGTATTCCATGGAGAGGATAGATGTGTGGAAGAGTGTGGGAGGAAAGAGTCAATTTCTCACCTTTTTTTTAGTGTTCAGTTTTTTCAGGTGTGTGGAGTTCAATTCACAAATGGATTGGAGTAATTCCACTTGTCATAACGTTGGATGACATCATATGGAACAATTTGAAATCTTGCTTGGAGCCGAAAATTCGGTATCAAAGAAAGGAATGGTGATTTGATTCGCTTGTGTGTGGAGCATTTAGAAATCAAGGAACGCCAAAATATTCTGAAACAAAGAAATTCATATTGAAAACATCATATAAGAGGAAAAATTGACATCATGGAAATGGCTAGAACTGTTGTTTCCGGTTTTGAAAAACAAAATTGGCTCAGAGAAATTATCAGGACGAGTCGCGTACTAGGTCGCTTTCTTTAAGATGTTTCGTCATACTGCCAAAAGTTTGCAAAGCAATCGATTTGTGATGACGTCTCCAGGATAAAACAACCCGTTCAAAAATACGATTTATCAGTTGCAGTCTGATAAATCGATCTAGAAATACACTTTTGTAATGAGATGAAGTGAGAAAAGAGAGAGAGAGAAGAGAGAATTCGAAAATTCGATGCACTTACAAATGAATTGCAGACCTGTATTTATAGGCAGCGAATCAAGTGAGTGGAGAAAATCATGGGAGGAAAACGAGGGAGAGTGGAATCGGCCCAATTAAAATGGCGATTACACAATTGGTCAGAACTTGGAGTATAACAAGTCAACATTTAGGTTAAGACATGGTTTTTGGAGAAGGACCATTTCATAATTAATTAATATTTAATATTAATTAATTTTCTACTAAATAATTAAATAACTATATTTAATTTCTACCGAATTAATTAATTAATGATAATTAAATTCGGGTTCAAAAAATTAATTCATTTAGACCAGACCGAAGAGAGCCGAGCCGGTCGGACGGCGGCGGCGGCGCACGCGCGTGTGTCTAGATGGCTCATGGGTGTGTCCTCACTCCATTTACAAAATTGGGTGCCTCTTAGGGCCCAATCCCAATTGTCCAAGTTGGAATATATATATATATATATATATATATATATATATATATATATATATATATATATATATATATATATATATATTACTAATATTTGCATTCCCTCCTATATGGGACTAAAATGAATATTTTCAAATTCACTTTCAAATTAGTTCTTACTTGTGTACATTTATTGCCTATTTAATGTCAATAATTCATTCCAACTCCCACTCCAAATTAACATCATCCCAACAATCCCCCACTTGAATTTAAAAGGTGATTTTAGAAGTACGTTAGACGTTTCTAAGATTGTGCATAAGCAAATGTGTCTACGACTTGAACCTTAGCGTAGCAAGTAGGATTCTGATTCAACAAGAGTGACACTATTGTCTTGAACTCTATCTCAGACATCATACTCGCACACAACCTTTTTGTAAGGTGTATTCTAATAGCATGTGCTTTAATGGCCCTGCACGTGTATCCCGATTTAGTGAAGGCTCTAGGAATTCTCCCTCGAAATTCCATAGGAACCGGCCTCAGTTCCACAGTCACATAGGTGAGTCTATCAAGAGTACTCTTGTAGCCTAGATACTCCCTCATATAGAGTATAGATCTCATTAAGAGTTTCTATTATCTCATCCTCTTATTACTTCAGGATTCATTCTTTACTTGCATGGTCATTTCATATTCCTCATAACTTGTTATTACCTATTGAACCTAGTTCTTGGGATCTCCAATCATTTAGGTCGGGTTACCATCATGATTAAATCATTTCTTTATAGGCATTAGTCTCATCTTCTTGGATGTATTATGGACTTTCTCTCTAGCTAATCCTTTCGTCAAAGGATCCGCTAAGTTTTCATCAGTGCGTACATGATCCACTCTCACAGCTCCTTTGGAGATACAATCTTTAACGATGTTTTAGTTTCTTTTAATTTGACGTCTTTTACCATTATAATAATGGTTCTCAACTTTTGCAATAGCCGCGGTACTATCGTAGTGGATCAACACAGCTGGCATAGATTTTTTCCATAAGGGAATCTCAGCTAGCAAGCATTTTAACCAACTTGCTTCTTCACTAGCTGTACCTAGTGCTATCATCTTAGAATCTATTGTGGACTGTGCCAGGATGGTATGTTTCTTTTATTTCCAAGATACAGCTCCTCCAACTATACTAAATATATAGCCACTAATAGCTTTGGAATCATCTGATAAGGTGTTCTAATTTGCATCACTATACCCTTCTAGTACAACATGAAATTTCTGATAGTGTAGGCCGAGGTCCATAGTCCTTTTAAGGTACCTCATGAATCGCTCAATAGCTTGCCAATGCTCATTACTCGGCTTACTTGTAAATCTGCACAACAATCCTACGACATATGCAATGTCGAGTCTAGTACAATCAGTGGCATACCTCATACTGCCAATGATGCTCGCATATTCTGTTTGTCTAACACTTTCTCCAGTGTTCTTAAACAATTTCACACTTGGATCATAAGGTGTGCACGCGGGTTTATAGTCGAAGTATTTATATTTCTATAAGATCTTCTCCACATAGTGAGATTGATCCAAAGAAATTCCTTGTTCGGATCTCGTGATCTTGATACCCAGGATTACGCTTGCTTCTCCAAGGTCTTTCATATCAAAGTTATTGCACAACAACGATTTTGTATCATTAATGGTCTGAATGTTTGATCCAAATATGAGTAGATCATATACATATGGACATATGATATTACAAATGTGATTATCGGATTTGTAATAAATGCATTTGTCACTTTCATTCACTTTATACCCATTAATAATCATTAAGTTATCAAACTTTTCATGCCATTGTTTAGGAGCTTGTTTTAGTCCATACAAAGACTTATCTAACTTACAGACCTTGTTTTCTTGTCCTTGGATCACAAACCCTTCTGTTTGTTCCATATAGATTTCTTCTTCTAAGTCACCGTATAAAAAAGTTGTTTTAACATCCATTTGGTGTACTAATAAGTTATAAATAGCAGCTATTGAAATGAGTACCCTAATGGATGTAATTCTAGTGACTGGAGAAAATGTGTCGAAGAAATATATATTTTATTTTTGTCTAAAACCCTTGGCTACAAGGCGAGCCTTGTATTTATCAATGGTTCCATCAGGTTTTAGTTTCTTTTTCAAAACCCATTTACAACCAATTGGTTTGCAACCAAGAGGTAAGTCTACTTAGTGCCAGGTCTTTTTAGACTCTAGAGAATATATCTCATCATTAATAGCTTCTTACCATAAATCTGCATCCAGAGATGACAGTGTTTCTTGAAGATTTATTGGATCTTCTTCTACATTATAAGTCGCATAATCGGGCCCATAGTCTTTAGAAACTCTTGCTCTTTTACTTCTTCGAAGTTCTGTTTCTACATTGTCGCTGCTTTCAGTACTTTTTTGTCACAGGAATGTGACTCGATTGGGTGCCCCCACTATTTCTCGAATTGAAAGGAAATTTGTCTTCATAGACTCAACATCGTTTGATTCTATGATCACTTTGGCATTTAGGTCATAAAACATGTATGTTGTATTGTTTGCTGCATACCCAATGAATACGCATTCATAGGCTCTACTAGCGAGTTTAACTCGTTTCAGATATGGAATCCTGACATAAGCCAGACAGTCCCAAGTTCTCAAATAAGACAAATTTGGTTGCCTTTTCTTTAATATCTCATAAGGTGAGATCTTACTTTTTGACTTGGGAACTCTATTAAGGACATAACAAACAGTCAATAAAATTTCCCCCACTAGTGAGGTGCAACACCAGAATTCAACATAATTGCAACAACAAGTTCAATAAGAGTTATATTCTTTCTTTCTGCTTTACCATTCATTTCAGGAGAGTATGGAGCAGTCGTTTCATGTATAATTCCATGTTCAATATAAAAATAATTAAATAAACTAGAGTCATAATCAGTTCCCCTATCACTACGAAGTCTCTTAATCTTCTTGTTAAATTGATTCTCAATTTCAGTTACATACATCTTAAACATGTCAAGTGCTTCACGTTTATTCTTCATTAGGTATACATAAGTATAATCAGAGTAATCATCAATAAAAGTGATAAAATAACGTTTACTATTTCTAGTTAAACTTCCATCTAATTCACATATATCAGAATGTATAAGATCTAGGGGATTAGATTCTTTTATAATTGATTTATGTGAAGTCTTTGTTATTTTAGCTTGACTACAAAATTCACATTTATTAGAATCGTTAACATTTAATTTAGGGATTAATTCTAAGTTGTTTGCATTAGAAATAATTCGCTTATTAACGTGACAAAGTCTACCATGCCAAATATTAAAGCCACACAAAGAGTAAACAGAAGGAGAAATTTTATTCAAATTAACATTCAACTTAAACATGCCATCAGTGGCGTACCCTTTCCCAAAAAAAATAACATTCTTAGTGATGGTGTACAAATATTCCCTTATAGTTTGACTAAACCTAACCTTAATCAAAAGAAAAGCAGAAACAAGATTCTTCCTAATTTCAGGAACGTGTATGACGTCCTTTAAGATCAAAGTCCTTCCTGAGGTGAACTTCAACTCTACATCTCCAATTCTAGCAACATTAGTGGTGGGAGCATCTGTTGTACCCCAAAATTTTCCCTCCCACAATCAAAGCAATGTGTCCCTATAAGTTCTCTCAATGTTCACAAGGTTCACAAAGTTCACAATTGGTCAGAAAGTTTGAGAGTTATCTTAGACAAAGCATCCTCCTAAACAATGAATCCACAACTAGGGTTTTGAGTTTATCTGAGCTAAATGGACTTATAAGGCCTAAAGTGAGCTTCATAACATCCCACATGTCTTCAAGAATCCCCATATCAAATTTCAGGGCTTTCCCAATAAGTTTGACCAGTCAAATGTTCAGATATGCAAAAATCAGTCAAAGCAGTTAAAAAGTCAAACTGAGGTCAATTGTGGCCAAATTAAAGTCAAACTTCAATATTTTTTCCAACATCAAGATTATGAAATAAATTTCATCATTTGATCAAGGTTTGATCATGATTCATCAAGGAGATCTCAGATCATCAAGAATCAAGAAGTTTATAAATTAGGATTTCACAGTAAAAGTCAACTAAACTTTGACCATCCATAACTTTCACATTCTTCATCAAAAATTTCCCATCCAAAGCTCATTTTTAAGTAAATTGAATTCTCTACAACTTTGTGTCTCACAAGCCAAGCCTAAAAATGCTTCATTTGGAAGGTATGAGCTAAAACATTACAGGTCATTTCAAAAGTCAACAAAAAGTCAACTTTTTCCAAAGAGCATAATTTGAAAATGTTAAAAGATATGGAGATAAGACCAAAGAGGTTTGTTAGAGGACTCTTTAAGATTTTCAAAATGTCCAAGAACACCTTCACAGCCTTAAAATTGAGGGATTTATGCCTTGTCAAAGTTGGGAGATTTTCAAGGGGTGTATGAAGAAAATAAGGGCTTAAATCCAATTTTTTCAAATGGGCCTATCATTTTGCAACCCAATCTTCACAATAACATCAAGCACGACCCAATTCAAGTAATTTCTGATTTTTATTATTATTTATTTGGATTTTATTCATTAAAATTCATTTTAAATCAAAATAAAATATGAAAATACAAATATTTGATTTGATTCTTCTTCTAGAAGCCTTTAAATGACATTTAAGTTTATTAGATGCCATCCAAATTCGTGCATAACAGAAATAGCAAGGTTTGGTATGATTTTTGGACATTTATGAATAATTGGTTTCTTTAATCTCAAGTTATCCCAAAAGCTCACAAATCCATCAAACTTTCTGACCTAATTCATTCACTATAAGTACATGAACACAACCAATACACAAGGACACGTTTTTTCAACCTCAAAGAAGAAGAACAAAACACAAAATTTTCATAACAAAGTGAAATTTGGATTCTCTAATTTTGTGACTTTTCAGGTGATTCAAGGGTTGCAAACCCTTCCTGGGCCATCACTGAACATGTTTGCATCATCACATTCATCCAAAACATCCTCAAAATCGTTAACCGAATCCGTTTTATGTTCTTCTTGATTTTTTTTCAATTCATATGTTTAATGCATTGTAAATGGTTTTGCTTTGTTTAATCTTGTTTACTTTGATGTTTGGAACAATTCTGGGTTGTTTGATTGAAGATTCGTTGCTGGTTTATGGAAACACCATAACTAGGGTTTCTGTGTCGAATTTAGGGTCTCTCCATTTACGCCATCTAAATGATTTTTAAGACCAAGATTAGATTGTATGGACTATGGGGAATTGTTTTAAACTATTAATTTGATCTGATTTCATGTGTTTTTAGAGTTTCAAAAACACAGGTTAAATAGCTACGAGCGTTTTCGTAGCTAAATGGTAGCGGTTTCGTAGCAAAATCTATAGGCTGAAGGTTGAAGATGACCGGTGGCGCCAAAGCAAAAATTCAAATTTTATTCTTATTTTATATATAATTCTTGGTGGTTAATATTAGTTAATATGCAGATGGCGTAGTGGTGAGGATATGCGCGTGTATGGTTCATGTCTTGGGTTTGATCCCCAGGTTATATCTTTTTGTTCATAATTATTCCATTTAACAAGTTTATTATATAATGAATTGTGCCCATCATACACACAAGGCGTGCGCCTAGTCCAGTTGATCAAAGGCTTGTGAGGGAAAGCTGGAGACCTGGGTTCGACCCCAGGTTCCTTCAGGTAAGTTTTTTGCTATTTTTTCTATTTTTATTTCCAAATTATTTTCTTTTAATTATTATTATTAGTTAATAGGAATTTAATAAATCTAAATTAATTCTATAACCATTTTTTTTTATAAAAATCTTCATATTTTCTAAATTCAATTAATTTGTTAGTTCCTTTTTTTTAAATTAATCAATTAGTAAATATTTTAATTTGTATATAACTTATATTATGGATGTATTTTGTGAATAAATACTAATTTTTTTTATAATTTTTTTTATTATTACTTATTTATAATAATAAATCTTTATATATTTTTGTAAATAATAAATAGAAACTTAAGTAAAAACTCTAATGTTGTATATAATTAATTTTATTATTTTTGTAAATTAATTTTATAATATTATTTCATCATTATAATTTCATCTTAAAAAATTTATAACAATTTCTAATTTTTCTATATCAACATGTAAATGGTTAAAATTAATTAAATTTGTATTTTCTTACTATTTTTCTTGTAACCTTATTTTTTTATTTTATTAAATCAAACATTAATTTTTGTAAATTATTTTTTTTTTACTATTACTAATGATTAATTAATCAAATTCTTATTTTTCTTAATAACTTCTAAAAAATCTAACTTGTCTAACCTAAACTTTTTCTTTTTTTAATTAAATGTTTTAATTTATTTTAACTTTATTATTTTTGCTTTATTAGTATTGTTATTGCTCTATTATTATTGCTTATTTACTATTTTATTATATCTATTATTCTTGCTTTATAATTTATTTTTATCCTACTATTATGTATCTGCCAAAGCCTTGTAATAATTTGTAGATTTATTTTTCCGTCTTTATTTTCTTTGTAAATATTTAACTGCGTGGTTAGTAATTTAGGGAGTTCAAAAACTAACTGTAAATAATTGAAATTAGACAATTAAATTCAAGACAAATATCTGAAAAATAATACTCACACACGTAAGTCGATCTTTGATCGCCATCTGCACTTCCTAGGGTATTCCTCTTGGTTGCCTTATCTAAATGGTCAAGTCCCTCGGATATAGGGGTGTTTAAGCAAAGTCTCTTTCAAAAAAATAAATCATCATTGTCCCTTTAAAAGATTTTAAAAGAACAAGTCCCTTCGAGGTTGCCTACGATAATGATCTTGTCCCTTCGATAAATATGATGATAGTCCCTACGAACTGCTAAAGACACACCTCAAGTTGCCTTCATTGACCATACGATGACCCTACGTCTGTCCCTTAAATAAATCCAAGGTAATGACTACTTATTCCTTAATAATAGGGATAGTCTTACCCTTGAAAGAACATCTAAGAACATGAATGACTTAGTCTAGGGTAGGTACCTCATAGTTACTTGCTCACACTTTAAAACTATTTTTCACACCTCATTTTTCTTAAACATTTTTCAAAACAAGGCTTTGTATACATGCATACTGAAATTCTGTGATCAGGTACGAGATGTCGAATGAGATGTTTAAACACTTGACAACTTGACCAAAACTTAAAGTGCAGGAAAATTAAACAACACAGGAAATTGTTAACCCAGTTCAGTGTATAACCACACTTACATCTGGGGGCTACCAAGCCAAGAAGGAAATCCAATATAAGTAATATTAATTCTAGACTTAAACCACTCAATTTAATCTTTCACTTAATATCTACCCAAGGCAATTTCTACCTAAGACACAACTTAGATATGAGTACCAATTCACTCCCCCTCAATCACACAGTGATATGTTTACAAGTTTAATAAAATTGAAGTCATACTTCAAACAAAACAGCTTGATCTTACTTCACAGTTTCAATCAAGACACAAATACACTTTTGCTTAAAAGCTCATAAAGTGGTACAATTAAACAACCTGCTATTAAAACACAAAACACCCTATTTGGTCTTCTTAATTTCGTACTCAGTTCTGAGAGTTTCTGTTGCTTAAATAGGTGTTTGGATTTTGGGCTTTCTGTAGGTTTATCCAATCCTGATACGCATGCTGCCATCACCTTGAATTAGGGTTTGTTACTTCCTAGATTCTAGGTGATTCAGTTCTTCTGATTATGCTGAAGTCACATAACAAAACTCCCTACAGATGCGCCTTCTTCTGTTTCATCCATCCATAATTAATTCTAGATAACTTCCCTTAATTTACTCAGTTCTGTTAATCATTAATTAATTCTGGTAGCAGGTTTGAGATGTCACAATATCTGGTGTGACATCCTAAAAACTGAACTTACTTCATTTACTGATACAATGTCACAACATCTGATGTGACATCCTGTAAACTGAACTTACTTCATTAACTGATGCAATGTCACAACATCTGATGTGACATCCTGAATTAAGTTCATTTACTTATATTCTGTTTGATAATGTCACAACATCTGATGTGACATCCTGAACTAAATTCAACACTTCTTGTTGGTCAAAAATTCTGCCAATTCTAAACATCTACAAACTCCCCCTTTGGCTAATTTTTGGCTAACATACTTTTCTGGTTTATCAGAGTGCAGCAGAATTTCTTATATCATAGTACATCAGTTCTTTTCTTGTTGAGTCATGTGAGAGTTTACTCCCCCTCAAACCTACATGTGTTCAGACTTGTTGCAACAAAAATTTTTCACAGCTTTAGTTCAGAAGCAAACAGAAGTTTTTCATTAATCAGTAAGCTGCATCATACATTGTTCAGTTCTGTTCAGTTCTCTTCTCCCCCTTGTTAGACATAAATTGGGGCCAAAGTTTTACAGAAGAATTACAAAAGCAAAATCAAAATACAATGCTGGAGCAGACATTACATATTCCTCACATACATGTTTCACTCAGACTCCTCATATTCAGTGTCTTCCTCTTCTTCAGTTTCTTCATCAGAAGCAGCAACTTTCTGAGCACTCTCTTCAATCTCCAGCCTTTGGATAATCTCCTCAAGCTTCTGCTTCCTAGCATCCAGTTCTTTGCATGTGGTCTTCAGCTCAACAATCAAAGCAACTTTGGAGATTGGATTCTTTGCCTTTGAAGATCCAGCAGATGTCCCAGAGGGAGCTTCAACATCAGCTGCATGATGACTTAAGAACAACTTGTAGTGGAAGGCCAGGGGACTCTCTCTTTTGCAGATTGAATCCTTCTCAGTGAGGATACCTGGATACTGGCTGAGTATTATTCCACACAACAGAGAGGGGAAGGCAATAGGCAGCTTTGTTGCAGATGATCCAGCATGCTTCAATGTCTGATAAAAAACATAAGCCCCAAAATCCATCTTTGTTTGGGTGCCCACAGCATATATAAACCTGCCCAATCTAGTTGCTATTGAGGAGGTATTGTTGGTAGGGACCCAGTTTGCAGTGCCAATCCTATGCAGCATTGCATACTTCCTTGTCAGCAAGCTCACAGAAAGTTTCCCTTTAACTGGCCAAGTCTTGACCTGATTTGCAGTGATGACCTTGCATACCTGGTTATCTGTCTTTCCCAGCTCATTAGGTCCATCAGATTCTCTTCCTAGATAGTGGTTGATAACCCTAGGAGAGAATTCCACACATCTCCCTCTGACATACACCTTTCTGAAGTCAGCTGACTTACCATCAACACAGTCTTCTTGAAGGTTGACAATGAATTCCTTGACTAGCAGCTCATAGCAAGGAGAGAAGTTTGATACTGTTTTGAATAAGCCTGCAGAGGAGATGAGATCAATTATCTCTGTGCACTCAAGTGCATTACTGCTCAGCTCTCTTTCAAGTGTTACCCTTCTTTGATAGACGAATTTCCATATGTTCACACTTGACACATGATGGAAAGAAATGTTGTCCAGAGGAGCTTCTGGAACAGCATAGGAGGACCTTGAAGGTGCTGCTTTCTTCTTTGCTGGGGATGTTGAGACATGCTCTTCAACATCTGAATCTGGAGGGGTGACAGCTTTCCTCTTCTGTGTATTCACCTTGCTCCATTGTTTGGTAGGACCAAAAGCAACTTTAGCTTTATCCTTATTTGGTGTAGGTAGCTTCTTCTCAGGAGTTGCATGTCATGCAGTCTTCTTTTCCTTCCTAGTCCTGAGCCTTTTGGCTATGCTAGGGTTTACAGAAGCAATGATTTCTGTGTCAGAATCATGCTCTAAGTTTACAACAGGAGGAGCTTGAGCAGTCTTCTCTTCAGCAGGTGGATCAACAGAGGCTTGGTCTTTAGTGGAGGCCTTGTGCTGGTCCTTAGATGTTTCATCATCACCATCAGTGGATGCCTTTTGCTGGTCCTCAGATGTGTCATCAGCACCATCAGTGGAGGCCTTTTGCTGGTCTTCATATGTTTCAACATCTATTGGGACATCCTATTGAGCAGGAGTGTCCTCTTCAGTCTGATTTTGTTGTTCTTCTTGTGGAGCTGGCATGGTGTTCAGAGAGATAGATATGTCACTCACAACTCTTTGCTCAGACAAGATCCTGTTCACCAGTTCCTTTATAGAGTCATCCACATATTCAGAAGCTTTTGGAGTAGTGTTTGAGGATGAAGGCATGCCTTTGGCTTTGCTGAATACAGGTTCCTTTGCCCTTCTCACAGTAGGGGTTCTTGGCTTTTGAGCAAGAGGAACATTTCCTCTGATTTCATCTATTGGAGTTGAATCCATAGGTACCACAGAGATGGGGGTTGCATGCACCACATCTTCTTGATTGATAATTTCTTCAGAGAGATTAGGGTTTTGATGTTGAGACATTTTCGAAAGAGGTGGATGAAGAGTTTAAGTTTGAATGATTTTGATGAGTTCTGAAAAAGCAGTTAGAGAATGCAATTCGTTTTGAGAGGATGATGAGAAGATGGATAGCTGAGAACAAGGTGATATTTTTATAAGTAGCCGTTACTTGGAGAAGTTTTAGGAGTGGAATACCCAGAGTCCTTGACCAGACTGGTGTTGCCATCTGGTGATCATGCCACACGATGTCATATGACATGTTGGCACATCTCCATAACTGTTATATTTCACATAAACAGATTCCCAATTTACCCCTTAGGTTTTCAAATTGGGTAGCATCCAAAGCTTTAGTAAATATATCAGCCAATTGCAGATTTGTAGCTACATGTTCCAATGAGATCACTTTCTCTTCCACAAGATCTCTGATGAAATGATGCCTGATATCAATATGCTTGGTCCTGCTATGTTGGATAGGATTCTTTGATATGTTAATAGCACTTAAGTTGTCACAGTACAATGTCATGACATCTTGTGGGACATTATACTCTGTGAGCATTTGCTTCATCCAAACCAACTGTGAACAACTGCTTCCAGCAGCAATATATTCAGTTTCAGCAGTAGATAAGGATACACAATTTTGTTTCTTACTGAACCAAGAAATCAAATTGTTTCCTAGAAAGAAGCATCCTCCTGATGTGCTTTTTCTGTCATCAGCACTTCCAGCCCAATCAGCATCACAGAAGCCAGTGAGAATTGGTTTGCATCCATGAAAGTACATTATGCCATAGTCACAAGTACCATTGACATATTTCAGAATTCTCTTGACTTGGTTTAGATGACTAACTTTTGGATCAGCTTGATATCTTGCACAAACACCTACTGCAAAGGCTATGTCTGGTCTGCTAGCAGTCAGATATAATAAGCTTCCAATCATACTTCTGTATATGCTTTGATCTACATTCTCACCCTTGTCATCTTTAGTCAGCTTTAAATGTGTGGGGGCAGGAGTTCTTTTATGAGTAGCATTGTCCATCCCAAATTTCTTGACAATGTTCTTAGCATACTTGCTTTGGGAAATGAACATGGAATCCTCCATTTGCTTTATTTGCAATCCAAGGAAGTAGGTTAGTTCTCCTACTAGGCTCATCTCAAATTCAGATTCCATTTGAGTGACAAAATGTTTAACCATCCTGTCTGACATCCCACCAAAGACAATGTCATATACATATATTTGAGCAATCATGACATTTCCTTCATCATCCTTCACAAACAAGGTTTTGTCTATTCCACCTTTCTTGTACCCTTGCTTGATAAGAAAAGTAGTCAGCCTTTCATACCATGCTCTTGGGGCTTGCTTTAGTCCATAAAGAGCCTTCCTTAGTTTGTACACATGGTTTGGACAGCTTGGATCAACAAATCCCTTAGGTTGTTCTACATACACCTCTTCATTAAGATATCCATTCAGAAAAGCACTTTTTACATCCATTTGAAATAGCTTGAACTTCAGGATACAAGCTATTCCTAAAATTAGTCTGATTGATTCAAGCCTTGCTACTGGTGCAAAGGTTTCATCAAAGTCTACTCCCTCAATTTGTGTGTATCCTTGAGCTACAAGTCTAGCTTTGTTCTTTGTAACAACTCCCTGCTCATTTGACTTGTTCTTATACACTCATTTAGTGCCAATCACATTTATGTCATCAGGTCTAGGAACAAGATCCCACACTTCATTCCTTGTAAATTGACCTAATTCTTCTTGCATTGCACAAATCCAGTACTCATCAGTAAGAGCTTCCTTGATGTTTTTAGGTTCTATTTTTGAGACAAAACAGGAACCTGAAATCACCTCTCTTGATCTAGTGCTTACACCTCTGTTGGGATCCCCAATTATCAAATCTTTGGGATTATCCTTCTGGATTCTTATGGAGGGAGGTTTGCTGGATTGTTCTGTCCTTGCATCAGTTTGAGTGAAGTCAGAATGATCATTCTTTTCTTCAGCTTCAGTTTGATTGTCAGCAGATGTTCCAACATCTTCTGTAACATCTGCAGGGGCATCATCAATTATCACATTTATGGACTCCATGATAATTTTGGTTCTAGAGTTAAATACTTTATAGGCTCTGCTGTTTATAGAGTATCCAAGGAAAATCCCTTCATCACTTTTAGGATCCATTTTCCTTCTTTGCTCCCTATCAGCCAGAATATAACAATTACTTCCAAACACATGGAAGTACTTAACTGTGGGTTTTCCGCCCTTCCAGACTTCATAGATTGTGGACAAAGTTCCTTTCCTTAGAGTGACCCTATTATGGATGTAACAAGCTGTGTTCATAGCTTCAGCCCAGAAGTACAAAGGTAATTTTTTAGCATGGATCATAGCTCTTGCTGATTCTTGAATAGTTCTATTCTTCCTCTCAACAATCCCATTCTGTTGAGGAGTGATTGGTGAAGAGTATTCATGATTTATTCCTTCTGAAGAACAGAAATCTAAGAATTTTTTATTCTTAAACTCCTTTCCATGGTCACTTCTTATTCTGACCACACAACTGGCTTTTTCTCTTTGTATTCTTTGGCATAAATCTTTGAATACATCAAATACATCAGACTTCTCTTTGATAAAATTTATCCATGTATACCTTGAAAAGTCATCAACCACCACATAGGCATACCTCTTACCACCAAGGCTCTCAACCTGCATAGGTCCCATAAGATCCATATGCAATAATTCCAAAACTTTGGAAGTTGTCAGATGTTGGAGCTTTGGATGGGACATCTTGGTTTGCTTGCCTATTTGACATTCACCACATATTTTGCCATCATCAATCTTCAGTTTAGGAATACCTCTCACAGCTTCCATAGATATGATTTTCTTTATGCCTCTGAAATGAAGATGACCCAGTCTTTGGTGCCATAGTTTCATTTCTTCTTCTTTGGCTAAAGAGCAAGTTGAAGTGAGACTGAAATCTTGAGGTTCCCACATATAACAGTTGTCTTTAGATCTGGCTCCTCTCATGACAACCTCCTGTTCTTTATTGGACACTATGCATTCAGTTTTGGTAAAGTTTACACTGTAACCTTGATCACATAATTGACTTATGCTGATCAAATTAGCAGTCAATCCTTTTACTAGCAGCACATCATCTAGTCTTGGTACATCTGGATAGTCCAAGGTCCCAACACCCTTGATTTCTCCTTTAGCTCCATCTCCAAATGTTACATATCTGGATGAATATGACTTTAAGTCTACTAGCAGATTATTCAATCTAGTCATGTGTCTTGAACATCCACTGTCAAAGTACCAGTCTTCTTTAGCTGATACTCTTAGAGATGTATGAGTTATATATGCAACACCCTTCTTTGACCATTTGTATTGAGGTTTCTTTTGATGCCTCTTCCCTGTGTAGTGTCCATTAGAAGAGCTCCTAGGTTGTTTGTTCTTGGGCATGTAACTTTGATCAGCATGAAGACTAGCTTTAGGTACCCATACTTTCTTGATGTCCTCTGTCTTCTGCTTAGGGGGTTGCTGATACATCTGATTTGGATATCCATGCAACTTGTAACAATGCGGTTTGATGTGTCCAAACCTTCCACAATGATGACATCTCCATCTTTGATACTTCTTCTTCATTATGTTCTTTTCATGATGTTGAGACATCTGTTGGAACATTATGTTTGACTTTGTGTTCTTTTCATGATGTTGAAGCATCTGTTGGGACATCTTGTTTGACTGTTTGGAATTTGAAGTAGTTTTGCTGGTGCTAGCTTCAACCTTATAAACTTTGTTAAATCCCAGTCCACTTCTATCCCCTGAATGTTTATTGTTGTTGAGAATAACATCCAGTGTGTTTGAGCTACTGTTCAGCATTCTAACAGATTTGGACATATGCTCCAACTTGGAGTTGAGAAGGCTTACTTCACTTTTCAAGGTGTCAATGATCTCTAAATCACTTGTTTTTTCATCCTTTAGTGCCTCAATCTGCTTCTTCTGCTTTATACTATCCATGCATATTTCAGTGCTCCTTTTAACCAGTTCTCTGTATGATTGCTTAAGCTCTTCAAAAGTAAGCTCCCCATCACTGGATTCACTTTCAGATTCACATAATCCAGCTAAAGCAGTGATATGCTTAGCTGATTCTTCTTCTGAATCACATCCTGAGTCTTCATCAGACCAGGTTACAGAGAGACCTTTCTTCTGCCTTTTTAAATAGGTAGGACATTCATTTCTGATGTGTCCATATCCTTCACATCCATGACATTTAATCCCTTTTTCTTGATTGGTCTTTTCATCATAATTTGACCTTCTATTAGCATCATAATGTCTTTTATTCTCAGAAGAGTTTGTGTATCTTCCACTTGGTCTGGTCTTGTCTTCCATCTTTCTGAGAATCTTTTTGAATTGTCTTCCAAGCATAGCAATGTTTTCTGATAAATTTTCTTCAGGTTCTTCTTCATTATTTTCTTCTTCTTTATCAGTATTTGATACCAAGGCTATGCTTTTGTTCTTCTTTACAATTGTGTCATTCATTCCCATCTCAAATGTTTGAAGGGAACCAATGAGCTCTTCAACTTTCATTGTGCATATGTCTTGGGCTTCTTCTATTGCTGTGACCTTCATGTCAAATCTTTTTGGCAAAGATCTGAGAATCTTTCTTACAAGCTTTTCATCAGTCATCTTTTCTCCCAAAGCACCAGAAGTATTGGCTATTTCTAAGATGTTCATGTAGAACTCATGAATTGTCTCATCTTCCTTCATTCTCAAGTTTTCAAACTTGGTGGTGAGAAGTTGAAGTCTTGACATCTTCACCTTTGATGTCCCTTCATGAGTTGTTTTGAGAGTGTCCCAAACATCTTTGGCCAGCTCACAGTGATGCACAAGTCTGAAGATGTTCCTATCAATGCCATTGAATAAAGCATTTAAGGCCTTGGAGTTGCCAAGTGTTGAATCTTCTTCCTCTTTACTCCATTCTTCTTCAGGTTTCAACACTTTTGTTCCATCTTTGGTGTCTTGGACAGGGTGCTCCCATCCATTGTTGACTGCTTTCCAGGCCCTATTGTCAAGTGATCTTAAGAATGCTATCATTCTTGGCTTCCAGTAGTCATAATTAGATCCATCCAATATAGGTGGTCTGTTTACAGATCTTACATCTCTGTCCATGTTTCCAGAATTTGTAGTCCCTAGATCTCACCCAGTTAAACAGGCAGGGTGCTTGCTCTGATGCCAATTGAAATTCTGTGATCAGGTACGAGATGTCGAATGAGATGTTTAAACACTTGACAACTTGACCAAAACTTAAAGTGAAGTAAAATTAAACAACACAGGAAATTGTTAACCCAGTTCAGTGTATAACCACACTTACATCTGGGGGCTACCAAGCCAGGAAGGAAATCCAATATAAGTAATATTAATTCTAGACTTAAACCACTCAGTTTAATCTTTCACTTAATATCTACCCAAGGCAATTTCTACCTAAGACACAACTTAGATATGAGTATCAACTCACTCCCCCTCAATCACACAGTGATATGTTTACAAGTTTAATAAAATTGAAGTCATACTTCAAACAAAACAGCTTGATCTTACTTCACAGTTTCAATCGAGACACAAATACATTTTTGCTTAAAAGCTCATAAAGTGGTACAATTAAACAACCTGCTATTAAAACACAAAACACCCTATTTGGTCTTCTTAATTTCGTACTCTATTCTGAGAGTTTCTGTTGCTTAAATAGGTGTTTGGATTTTGGGCTTTCTGTAGGTTTATCCAATCCTGATACGCATGCTGCCATCACCTTGAATTAGGGTTTGTTACTTCCTAGATTCTAGGTGATTCAGTTCTTCTGATTATGCTGAAGTCACATAACAAAACTCCCTACAGATGCGCCTTCTTCTGTTTCATCCATCCATAATTAATTCTAGATAACTTCCCTTAATTTACTCAGTTCTGTTAATCATTAATTAATTCTGGTAGTAGGTTTGAGATGTCACAACATCTGGTGTGACATCCTGAAAACTGAACTTACTTCATTTACTGATACAATGTCACAACATCTGATGTGACATCCTGTAAACTGAACTTACTTCATTAACTGATGCAATGTCACAACATCTGATGTGACATCCTGAATTAAGTTCATTTACTTATATTCTGTTTGATAATGTCACAACATCTGATGTGACATCCTGAACTAAATTCAACACTTCTTGTTGGTCAAAAATTCTGCCAATTCTAAACATCTACACATACGAGGATCATTACAAAGTACTTAGAAAATTTTCTAAACACACGCTACACTTTCTTTTCAAAAACAATTAAAGTGAGCTAAGTAACTAAGAGCCCATGGATAACCATGGATATAAAGGGTGTTAACACTTTCCCTTTATATAACCTATCCCCCGAACCCAAGTATTTTCAAAACGGTATTTCCTATTCTTTTATGTCCCTTCCTTATGGATAAAATAAAAGTCGGTGATGACTCTTGCTATCCGCAACATGACTAAAAAGTCAGTTCTCCCACCGTGTTACAGCATCCCCTAACAGCACTTTCTTATCTTCAACATTCATGTATGTCTTGAACATAGCACGATCATAGAAGACATGACGAGTGGCGCCAATGTCTATCCACCAACCATCACTTCCACCAACCATGTTGACTTTAGTGATCATAGCAATGAATTGCTCATCAATCAGGTTAACCTGAGCATTTGAGCCAGCAGTAGGTTTAGACCTGCTCTTACATTTTTTTTGCCATATGACCCGGTTTCCCACAGTTATAGCAAGAGAAAACTGGAGCATCATTTCTTTGAGGTGGTGGTTGTTGCCTAGAAAATGGAGCAGATATGACCCTAGAGGGATTCCCATTCTTAATTCGGTTCGCAACATTGCGATTCTGATTCTTTAAAGGTTTTCCTGTAGGCTTCAGAACCGCACTGAATCTCTTTTTGTTATTAGAAACAACTAATACTTCATCTTTCTGATCTTGCTTTCGAGCTTCCTCTTCAATTCGGAGGCGAGTAATCAGACTCTCGATTGAAAATTCTTTTTTTTGTGGCGAAGCAAATTTTTGAAATCTTTCCAACCAGGGGGCAGTTTGTCAATGATAACAGCTATTCGAAATTGTTCATTGAGGGGCATACCTTTTGTAATAATTTCATGAGCAATTTTCTGAATTTCGTGGCTTTTAGCTTCCACAGACTTTTCATCCACCATCTTGTAGTTCAAGTAGCGGCTGGCTGACAACATATTTCTTCGCACCTACTTCTTCGGTATCATATTTCCTTTGCAGAGCCTCCCATACTTGTTTAGCAGTCTTGTAACTACTATAGTAGTCGTACAAATCACCAGCAAGTCCGTTCAGAATGTAATTTTTGCACAATAGTCATTCTCGTGCCATAGGGCGATTTCTTTCCTGAGTTGTAAGTCATTTGATGCAACCTTAGCTTTTGCAGCGTCTGATTCAGACGTTTGGGAAGTCGCGTCTGATTCTTCAAGTGACTTACCATTTGGTAGTTCAGTTGATCCAGAAAGGACAACCGGGATATCCTTAGTTAGAACGTGGGCAACCTTTTTCAGAGTTAAGAAAAATTTCATATTTCATCTTAGCTTGCCAACGTTTGAAATTGGAACCCTCAAACTTAAATGGTTTGTCAGAGATAGAAGTGGCCGCAGTAGTACCATAATTTCCTCAGTTGTCATGGCAGTTATGAAAACGTCTTAAAACTGTTGTTTTCGATTTTGAAAAATAAAATTGGCACAGAGAAATTATCGGGACGAGTCGCGTACTAGGTCGTTTTCTTTAAGACGTTTCGTCGTACTGCCAACAGTTTGCAAAGCAGTACGTCTCCAGGATAAAACAGTCCGTTCAAAAATATGATTTATCAGTTGCAGTCTGATAAATCAATCTAGAAATACACCTTCGCAATGAGTTGAAGTGAGAAAAGAGAGAGGAGAGAATTCTAAAATTAGAACTTGGAGTATAACAAGTCACATTTAGATTAAGACTTGGTTTTTAGAGAAGGACCATTTCATAATTAATTAATATTTAATATTAATTAATTTTCTATTAAATAATTAAATAACTATATTTAATTTCAACTAAATTAATTAATTAATGATAATTAAATTCGAGTTTAAAAAACGCACACGCATATCTAGATGACTCATGGATGTATCCTCACTCCTTTTAAAGAAAAAAAGACTTTTGATTCTTACGATTCTTAAATCAGTCATGAGAAACTTCTCTTTTTTTAATTAAATTCAATATTTCTTATTCATTTGAAGGTATTTATAACGTCTTACTTTGACCCCAGCGTCATCATTAAAACATGTTAAATCTGCTAAACACGTAGAATCATCCATACGTGTGACAAGTATCAACTAAATTCCAGCATGCACCATGCTCTTGCCTTGACACTACACGTTAAAATTCCTTTAGCCTTTCTATAAATGTGGAGTGGATATCCTAGGAACTCTCCCCTTAGCCAACAGGCAGTTGAAATGTTTGATAATTGGATTACACTACTTCACAAAGTGACACAAGTTAAAACCTGCTGCCATGACTTTTGCTTAGACTCAATAAGAAATTTATCCTCTTTCATTCCTTGTTTCTCTATATGGTTTCTAATTAATATACATAATAATTAAAAGTATGTAGTCAAAAAAAAAATCATAACATGCTCAAAGAATTCAAACAATTTGACCCTTGTTGTAGATTAAAATAACATTTACCACAAAATATAATTCGTTGGCATTCAATTTAATCATAAATCAGAAATTTATAGTTAAGTTTTTGTATACTTTTGAAAATTATGAATGTGAAATGTAAGGAGTGAAGAAGAATAAAGAAAATCATTGATAAAAACATGTCTAGAAAAACGAGAAAAACAAATAACAAACTCAATTGAGTATTAACTAAAACCACTAGAATTTTAAGTTAAAAATACCTTTGTTGGAGGGGCGAGCTCTGAACTTCTACTTCTCAAAATCCACTTTCATCCTAGTCAAAATTTTGAATACTTAACCATGAAAAGTTCGTAAATATCTTACAAATATCTTATAGCTTATAATAATAATAATAATAAAACCGGATGTCATTATCGCATTCACAACAGAAAAAGAAAGAAAAAAAACTATTTATTCTCATAATAAAAGGACACAGGTTCTAAAGGCCGTTCAAAAAAATCTGTCAACGTCTCCACAAAGCATGATTTTGTACAGTGCGTAAAGATGTAAACTACCTCACCATTTTATAAACTTTATACACCGTGAAAAAAAGGCCTATATAGTCATCATCAACATAATATTTTCATCTTCTCTGCAGGAAAACATCTGAACCTCTTGCTTGAAATTCTATGTATAAACTTAAAAGGCTACAAATGTACACATTTTTGCAGTACAATTAACATCTTTATTTTCAATCAGCGAAAACATATAGACTCTTGATGAAGAAGCTTGCACTAAGCTCAGTTAGCTAGCTGTACAAACTACAAACATTATTTTTCTATGTCACGCCTAAGCAGGTTGAGGAGTCTGAGCAGCAATTCTTCTTTCTGCAACAAATTACATGACCTGTTAACAGATGTGATAACAGAACAGGGAGTATAAGAATGGAAATGGGGAATAGAGTGGAAACGTACCTCCAGCAGCAACCAGTTTCTCAACACGTGCAACAATATGCTTTCCATAGGTGTATTTTTTCAATGCATTCAAATGAACTTTGATTCGCGAGAGAATCAGCTCCCGTTGATGGTCGTCACATGTTTCCAGCACTTTTTGGACAACATAATTTGCAAACTGATCTTTCATCATTGCCTGCATAAAAGAGGAATGTGATTTTAACATTTTACAGAAAGGGGAAACCATCCTAACTGAATGAATGAAAAACATTTTTCAGTTCTTAGCATTATAAATTAACAATCAAAGAATTATTTTAGATAGTGGCATGCTTTTCTTTTGTTAATTATGTCATAAGTATCAAGTATTAATAGTTGTTTAGGAATGACTAATCTTCATTGGAGAACGAACAAAACACACAAGATGAATTCTCTTCTTCCAACAAAGATTTCTTCATTAACACAGGTTAGGAATCGAAAAACTGACCAAAAAACCTAAAAACAAAAGTCCAATCAGCTTATGAGGAAGTGAATCTAAAATGCACATTGGCATTGCCTTCTAATTTATCATCAAATAATAAAGACTAGTGCTACATATTAGAAAGAGAGACAAAAATACCTGAAGAGGCTCATTTTCATCCGTGGTTCCAAGCATCTCACTGACTAGTATTTGGCGTTCTGAAGGACCACTGAAGGTCAAGCATTTCTCCACAACATTGGAGGCAAACTTTTGTTGACTCATTTGAACTATCCTCCCTGCTAATTCCTTTATTATAGTAGAACGCTCATGAGGCTTCCCATGTTCCAGTACATGCTGTTATTATACATAAAAAGGAAACAAAACAATATATCAACTCAAATGCTTAAATGGCATGCTATATGAATATCAAAGGAAGTGATGACAAACACTGTAATATTAATAATGTAGCCGTGAAATTGGGCAGAGTGGAGACCAAAAACATGTTTCATTGCGAAAAAACAACCTCGGATGGCATATTAACAGGATGTCGCAACATAAAGCAACAGATTATGAAAAAATTAATCATAAGCAACAGTTATCACTGCAGTATTACATCTGTATTCATATCATAACATTCATAATAAATTAAGTTAAATGATAAATGACAATAAGTTTTCTAGTGGCATTAGTCAGAAAAAATAAAATAAAAACCTGAACAACGTAGTTGCCATACTGATCCTGAGCTAACATACTGACAGAACTTAGAATCTCATCCATAACTTTCTGCTGCGTTGTAGGGTCTTTACAGTGCTCCAGTACTCTCTGTCATATAAAGTTATTATTATGGCGTATAAACTTGAAAATAAAAGCTTTTTATTATGTGACAAATGATTTTTAGATGCTTAATAATAGTAAGAACAGTAACAAAAGCAGTTCAGAAATCTTACTTGTATCACTCGACAACCATATGGATGGGTTGAGAGTGTTACAACTTGATCAAAAAATGTTGAAACTATGAAATCAATTGCATCTTCTGGGACACATTCAATACACTTCTGAATGACATGATTACCATTCTGATCTCGTACACAGCGCATGATATTACCATCAAGCTCTTGAACCATCTCTATTTTCTGATCCAGATCAACAACTTCAATGGCCTAAAAAGGGGTTCATAATTGAAAGAACAGAGGAAAATGATGAGATATTCAAGAAAATAACAGATAGGAAGACAAAAATATATCGCCTATTGCCAACCTAAATCATTAATACCTTCTGGATGACCCGACAACCGTACATTTGAAGGCTGAGTGACAGGACATGACCAAGAAGCTTGTTGGCTAATTCTCTTCTCTGGGGTGCAAGTCCATGCTCAAAAAACTGCACGGTGTAAATCAACTATTGCTCAAACCAAATCCATGAAACAGAATAATCAACTGACAGTAAAAAAATTTACCTTTTGAACCACATAATTACCAAAGACATCAGTCATCAAAACAAGAGCCTGTGGCATGATTTCCTGATAAACCATGTTTTTTTCTTCTGTTGTTGCTGTTTCAAGCTTCTGTTGAATAAATCGGCTCCCATATTGATCCCCACTGTCAATGATAGCAAATTAATTCAATTTAATTTTCAGTGGCAGAATAAAATACATCAAAAGACTAACAGGCAACAAAATATACCTGAAGTCAAAAACATGTCCAGCAATTTCAGAGAGCTCAAAACACTTGGCTTTATTGCTCTTGAACTCCTCCAACAGAGAAGAAGCAAAGCTTTCATCCATGTTCCCAGTATCTACTTGCCAAGATCCCATGACCCCAGCTAAGTTCCTCATTCCAGAAGCAAAACGCATGGGACTTCCAGACGCAACTGGAGAAGCAGAGTTTGCCATTGGACTTCCTGGATAAGACAATCCAACCCCATATGCTGGATTTCCATAATAACCATGATGATTGGAGTTGGCTGATTTACCACCCAGTGGCACATTGTATTGTGACTTTTGAGGCGAGAGGACAGACCCAAGATAAGCTTTCTGAAGCTCGAGTAAATTCATGTATGAATTGCCCAAGTAGTTCCTGTCCACAGAGGGGTCATTAAGAGCAGCAAGTTGTGCTGCAGCATATTCAGATGTCCTCATGTACTGAAGATACATTGGATCGACAAATGGGGCCTGAAGACCTCCCCCAGCAATTTGATTTCCCATCCGACCAAGGCTATGCACATCAGAAGGAGAACCAGCTCCAGAAGCCAAACCAACTCCGAGAAATCTCGAGTCCATTCCTGGGGATGCCATTGCTGATGCTGCAGCAACGTTTTCAAACAAGGGTGGCAGATTACCGGTGCCATATTGGTTTGTCATCAAGGATGTCAAAGCGGGATTTCCAGCATAACCACTTACACCATAGTTAGTAAATGACGAATTCATACCATCAATACCCTGGTACTGAGCTGGCAAATTACCTCCTCCGCTAAAATGGGAGGTAGGCGATCCTTTGAAATAGGAGTTATTTGAAGGAGCAGAGGAGTTTTGCAGCTCAACCTGCCGATGCAGAGATAGATTATTGAGATCTGATCCACTTCTGCTCTTAATCGAACTCTGCAAATGCCCTGATTCAGATTTTTTTAGATATGCATGTTGCTTGCCATGATCTTGACCACCCTGCATACCAAAAAGGTATCTCTGATGATTATCGGCGTCTGATTCAACCTGTGATGACAGATGGTTTTCATCACCTGCTGATAAGTTCATTCCTGACAATGCAGCCACAAGATCCACTGACTCATTCTTGCCAGATGAAACATTGTTATATGCATCTGGACTGATAATACCTCTCTTGTCAGAAGCAACACTTCTCCCTCCACCAATAGGCGTGAGGCATGGACTAGGAGCCCTTGCAACATGTTGTGGATCAGGAGTAGTGCTTCTTGACAGTGAAGATCCTCCTAAAGCAGCAGCATAAGAATATGAAGTTGGCAGACCAATATTTTGTGTTGCAGATGAACCTTGAACGTGAGCCAACTCTGCTTCAGAAGTATTTAAGACATCAACATTTTCATCAAATGCATTACGACTTGCTGGACGAGAAGGAAGGCCAGTGATCGAGGTGTTGTGCTCCATATCATCCTACAAAAGTAATGGTTATCAAAAATGGGTAGAATATCAAAGCAAGTATATGCTAAACTCACTAGCAAAATGCCAAATTAAGATGATAGCAAGTAAATGTAAATAGATATCGCGACAAGACATAAGTCTAGGAATCTTCATTTTTCAAAAAGATAAGAGACAAAATATATAATTATAACAATATTCAAAAAGATAGAGACAAAATATATAATTATAACAATATATAAAGGGATACAGAGGATACACTCAGATACCAGTTACCAACTGTAACGGAAAACTTTAATTTAGATAAAAGAGCGTAACTGAAAATATAGATTAAGAATTCAAAAAGTCAACATACAAATGCCAATTTCCAAATACAACACCTTATCCCACTAGGTGGGGTTGGCTACATGTGAATTTCCAAATGTAACCAAAAATTAAAATTCAGATTTTAATGGGAATTTCAATAACTAACAGGATTAAAATAAAATAAAAATCAGACAGGCTAAGCAGTGCTAGTATTTCCGCAAGTGCATTAGGATGAAAACTTTCAAAATGCAAAAAGAAACAAAGAATAATCTTAATATATGAGAAACAGAGGCTGCAAGGCCAATATAAACATATACTCTGCTTCAACACTGACAGGTTTAAAAATGTGCCGTAAAAAATTCATCAAAACTGGTGTAAATCCCACAAAAGCTATAAAGTATGTGGCTTGAAAGAAAAAAATGAGTGCCAAATATTTTATGTTGAATGCAACAAATGAACCAGATGATGTGGGTAAACAATCATGAAACCCAGATTAGATACCACAGCAGAATGAAGGATCATTAGTCAAAATATATGAAAAAAATAAAAAGATTCTATAAAGTTCATAAAATGTCATGCTGGCATTACCATCAAATTGTGATGGAAAAAACGGTAAAGAAGCCAAAAGCCACATTTTAATGTTGTCAGTTATCATTCAATTAATCAAAATAATTGCAATCATTAATCAAAACAAGATCACACATCAAAACATTAAAATCAAACTCTTCAAACAGATAGAATGATATTCAGAGTACAGACTGCATTATTCAATTCAATAATCCAATACAGCATTAAATAGAAAAGGCACAATCAGCCCAACAGAACAATAATTGAACACCTAAATCTGCTATCAACCAACCTTAACAACAGAAAAAGAAGAAAAAAAAACAAACAAACAGAGCTATTAACAAGACTAAAGAAGAGTTGACAAAAGATAACAAAACAACAGAAACAGACTACCTGAAAAATCTCTGCAAGGCTCTTTTGTTTGTTCCTAAGTCCCAAGCCAGGTAAACCAATAAGACCATCACCACCCCATTCAGCAGAGCCTCTTGGTTTTTCAGTATCCACCTCAATCCTTTCTTGCTTCCTAAAGTTAAAACCTGGCGGAGTCGAAAACATTGCCCTACCACCATTATCATCCGTCATACTAGCTTTCCTCCTATCTCCAATTCCACCTACACCTACACCTGAGTTTCCACCTTTCAGTCTTTGCTGAAACCTCCAATCCTCTTTTGACAACAAAGGCGGCGGAAGTCTAGGATTCAAATTCACATTGGAATAATAATACGAAAGATAAGCCGGATCCGACCTAAGCTCTTCCTCAGAAACAACTCCATGATTCACATCTTTAGCTCCAGGAAAATCAGAAAACCCAGCTGTACCACTGCCACCACTACCACTAGCACCACCACTAAACAATCCTCCAACAGCACTCAAAGAACCTTCCACAGTAGGTGGAGCTGATCCACTCCTATATATATTAAGCTCTCGTTCGCGATCAACGCGATCATCACGATCATTACGATCATCGCCGCCTTCTTGTCGCCGTTGATCACGAAGCAACATCCCTATTTCTTTCTCCAATTCATCTCCATAATACCCCTCGTTATTACCAAGAACCGGTCTCCTTTCCAACTCAGACAACATTTTCTAAAATCTCAATCTAATATTATCAAACCCCTGATCACTAAATATCAAACCCTAATCCAAAAACCAAAAACCAAAAACCAAAAAAAAAACTAAAAACTCAATCTTTTCTCATCAAAACCATAAACAGCCAAACCCTATATATTAGCAATAACTTCAGAAAAATTCCGACTTACAGTTAGCTACTGGAAGCAGAAAAAAATCAAGCTTTCAGAAATATTCTTGAAGCTGCCAAGAGAATCAAACATTAAACATAAACAGAGTGATTTCCATAATTAATACTGAACAAGAAAATCGGAGTTAAGAAAGAATGGTACAATGAAAACAGAAAGAGAGGAAAGATAATCAATCTGGCGGCGATTGGTTCTTCTTACAAGAACCCTTAGGGTTTTGTTCCATTTGAAGAAGAAAATGAGGATTAAATACACAAGTGAAAAATAACGATGATAGAAGCAAAAACCCAAACCCAACAAAACCAAACCCAAAGTTTTTAATTTTATTGTATAAACTATATAAAATTTGATATTGAATATCGAAAATATCCAGAATATTTATTACTAGTATTTTATGTATTTCCTAAACTTTAGGGTAATTGACCAAGTGTTAACCGACTGATGCAAATGCAAGAGAGAGGGAATTTGTTTCACAGCGTGTAAAATGTGACCGACTGACACGTCGGTGAATTAGATTCGGTTAGATCAGTAAAATGTGGGTTAGGACAGTAAATTTTGCACTACTCTTTCTTCACCTTTCTGTTAGTGTTATCTTTGTTATGTTGTTGTGAATCATGATTATGTTTTTTTTTTTTTATAGTTTTTATCATTTATTGCTAGGGCTTTGTGTCACCCCGTTTTATTACTCAAACTGGTATGGTATAGTACTTGTTGTATGAGGGGTGGCAGTCCAGTGTTGCCTAAAATTGTAGTAATTCTAGTTGTAGTATAATTAGTTGTATTAAAAAATCAAATTCGAAAAAGAAAATTGATGAATGTATATTGTATATTCAATTATAAGTTTAAAATTTATTAATCCATTTTTGCTTTTTCAAATATAATTTTTTTATCGGCTAACGTGTTATTTAAAAATTCAATAAAGGACGGTTCATATAATGAAAGGTTCAAATGTTTCGTCAAATAAATTTGACCATCAAATTAAGGTGTATCGAGATTTAAGGCCATTTGTCACATGTATAATTTACTATCGGGTTTTGATTTAGTACCTCTTTCGTGAATTTGGAAGGTTTCTACAAGATCTTTTGACATCGTTTTTGGAAAATGTTATTTAATTCTTCAACTATTTCTCTTATATGGATATTTCAATGGTGTCGTGACTTGTGATTTGTATTCTAGAAGAAACATTTGAGGTTGTGTATGAAACCACTCAGCATCGTACAAGGAAGGTTCACGAACAAGACAACCACACATAATGGTCATGGTGGAAGAGAAGGAAAACAACATGTTTTCGTTCGACGATTCCAATATCCGACTTAATCATCAATAAGTGAGATGATAACCACATTGTATTTTGCACCACAAGACAACTTTTCACATATGGGGAAGACATACCCATTAATGCTCCAACTAAATTTAAACAAAGGATCGCATCTAATCCCTTGTCATTTTAGGGGGCATTCTCTATTCATATAGCAATATGTTATTCCCTCAAGGGAGGACGTGAAGAAAACATTTTTACGAACACATAATCAATAGGATATTTTGAGTGAGGAAAGACCTCATATCTTTTTGTGATGAAAAGTTATCAAAGGTGTACCAATCCACCATGTTCTATTACTAATAAGGGCGAAAATGCAAAATACATTGGGACTGGAGTGAATCATGCAACCTTACTATGGTAGAAACCTTAAATGGTTTGATACTTTTGACATTAAACCTTGGTGTATGTGGAATTATCGGTAACATCTGTAACAAGAAAATGTAGAAAATTCATCATGGTTACGTTTTTTTATCATTGGAAGTAAGTCTGATTATAACCGCAGTGTGAGGAGGCCATCGCTAATGGAGGTTACGTGTGGTGTCATTAACAATCCATCTAAAGTTAAAATTTCACGTTAGTATCGATAAAGTTTTTGTGTTTGAAAGATATTTAGAAGTGTCTCACATTTGTTTTTTAGCCTTACTAGCAAAGCATTAGTCATCAAAGGAGATTGAGGTTATCAAGCATGTCACAAAAGGACCACTTGTAAGAACAAGAATTGGTTTTTCTCAATATCTCTAAGTTTTGATAATAAAAATGAAGTATTTGTGTGAAAGCAATTTTGATACTCTAACAGTTGTTGTTCTGAAAGTTTTGACAAACAGGTTCTAACTCCGAGGGAGTTCGTATGAACTAGTGATTCTGATATGATGTTATCCGCTTTTACGCTAAAAGAAAGCAAGATTGTTCTATACCAACTCATCAGAACGATCTTGAGAAAACTGATGTTGTTGTTGCAATGTTTTCTAGGATTCTGACTCTGAATGAGTATGACTCTGATACGATTAGTTTTGAAGACCAAATGCTAAAGATTCTGATGACTTGAAGTTCTGAAGACTGAAGGTTCTAAAGACCAAGTGCAGAAAGACTCAGAAGACTTGAAGCTCTGAAGACTAAAGGATCTAAAGACCAAATGCTGAAGACTTTGAAAACAATGTTCTAGTGAACTGAGTTCTGAAGACTCTAAAGGCTTGAAGTTCTGAAGAACAAGGGTTTCGAAGACAGGTGCTGAAGTTCTGAAGACAATGTTCTCAGTGAAGAAGGTTTTGAGGATACTAAAGACTTGAGATTCTTAAGATCTGGTTATCCTTTCATCTACTCATGCTTCAATCATATTACAACCAGAAGCCTCTGAAGATCAGAAGATAAGGATTAACGAGTAAGAAAGTTATCCTTTCATCCACTCATGCTTCAATCATCTTATAACCAGAAGCCTCCGAAGTTCAGAAGATAAGGATTAACGGTTAAGATGGAATAGTACAATAGTACAAAAACGTTTCATTCCACTATCGATTCCACTATTCCACTACCCTGATTTGGGATACGAAAGGACGATTGTGTGTATTATTTTTCACCCTCAACAACGACATTCCTCAGGCCAGTTGTCATACAACGGATCTTTTTTCTCAGTGCTTATATAAGGATTGTCTCATGAAGGAAAAATGCATAAGATTACGCAATATTTGAAACGCACATATTGTAGCGGTAAAATCATGAGTGTAAGCTATTGATTAACTTAACTCAAAGTAAACAGAGTCGCCACCGCGCTTTTATTTTATTCCAAATGGAAAAGGGAAAAATAGTGAATAAAACCTAATGAATCTAAAAGCAAAAAGCTAAAAGAATCGAACAGAGAATGGGTAAGGGGATAGGTTACAAATTGGGAAGGTTTTACGCACTCAAAATGTATGTGGTATTCCAAGGGAGCCCTTTGAAATATTTATTGCTTTTTTTTTGGTTTGAAAATGGTTTGTTTGAAAAGAGATTAAAGAGATGAGAAGAGAAATGTTTTTTAAGATTTTTGTGTTTGAAGAGACGACTGTCTCATGCCTACGTACCCACAAAGTGCAATGCGAGATCAAAACCTCGTAGTTCGTGGTACAAAATGTGAAAAGAAACAATGCGTTGAATTGATTTTAAAATGTAAAGATAAGTCGTCATTCTTTAGCGAATAATTCCGCTAAAAAGAATGAATCATATCTAAACATAAAAATGGTCAAAAAGAAAAGTGCACAAGGGTACAAAAAGCAATTGAATGAGTTTTGAAAAGAAAGTTTCGATATGCTTTTGTGGTTTAGCATTTATTAAGAAATGAAATCGAAAAGGTAAAATCGTTTGACCTAAGTCAAGGTTTGATTATGAAAGAAGTTTGAAGTTTGAAAACAAAGAAGATTTTTGAAATAGGGAAAAGCTTTGAAAATTTAAGAAGGGGGGGAGATGAAGGGACTATCCTAAGACTTGAAAGTAAAAGTTAAAGGAAGAACGATCAAACCATGTGGCGAACCTTCTTCGAAACAAATAGGACTTCCATCTTCAAAAACAAGCGAACCAAATCCGCTAAGGTCTTCAATCCATAATAACTCAAGCAAAGGGCAAGATCCTAAAATCTAAGTCCAAAACTCCAAGTCCAATGCTAAGGAGATGGCCATAGTTCAAAATTAAAGTCACAAGTCTTTTAGAAGTTTAATCCTTTATTAATGTTTTTATGTCCAAATGGACAAAAGAAAAATCAACATAACAAAAAAAAAGCAAATAATAAACATGATAATGAATGAATAAAGCATAGTAAAGCAAAATAAAATAAAAGCAATAAAAGTGCAAGAAAGTAAATGTTAGTAGAAAAAGAAATTAAAGTGCAAGAATCTAAAATATTAATAGTAGTAATAGTATAATAATATTTACATAATAATGGTATGGTGAACTTAATCAACCACAACCAAAAGAGTAACCAAAATCGAAAGGAAACCAGATCACTTTAGCATCTTACACTATAGCGATTAATCAAGGCAAACCGAACCGAATTCAATGAAAGTTGCAAGGCGATTGGGAGACCCAAAGCACCTACGCATCAAACATTCATAAGTCTCGATTCTTAATGCAATATGATTAACCACTTTGGGATTACGCGATCAACAAGAGATCCGGTCCACGAAAGTGTAAGTACCTGATTAGATTTTTATTCCGAAGTCGGGACACATTTAGGTCTATGTTAAGCAATCGCCAAGTAATTTACGAAGTAATTACCCTACAAATAAGGCCGGCCACCGCCAATTAGGGTGCATAATGTTAGTGCTAATGCATGCGAGATAAACGATATGTAAATCGCTATCCGGACGCAATACCGCACGAAAATAAAGGTGAATACCAAATTGAGCCGCACTCATGGTATTCTTCCATCCTTAAGTTCAATCACTCATCTCGGTGGATTCAAGCATTAAAATGTATCACTAACGCAAAATACCTTAAATGAATTGAATAATCCACTTAAAGGTAGTTTTGAATTAATGAAAATTAACTACTCTAATCTACACCTAAAGTTCATTGAAATTAAAGAGAAATCACTCTCAAAAGTGCTTCCCAAGGTAAAAATAAAAAGGAGGAAGGAGAAGAAGAAAGAGAAACCAAAAAGAGGCTTGAAACAAGCCAATAACACCATTCTGACCTGCGTTAACCGGTTAACTTGGTTAACCGGTTAATGCAGGCAAAATCTGTGCAATTTTAAAACTGGTTAACCGGTTAACCAAATGGTTAACCGGTTAACGTTGTACCAGAAGCTGAAAAATGCAGAAAATTCAGCATGATCCATTTTGAAACCTTTCCTCAAACATTTGATGACCATGATCTGAATTTACACGAATTTTAAAACCAAAATACAGTGAAATCCCTGCAATCAAACAACAAATAAAGATCCAAAGGATCTAGAATCAAAGGCACCAAAGAGCTACATCTTGAATGTTGATGGTGAGTATGGTTTTATGGAGAAAGATGAATTACCAAAAGCTCTTCTTCAAATTGGACCAAAACAAACTTAGATCTACTGAAATTGATGAACAAAAGAAAGAAAGGATGAAGGTTTAGCTCAAGTTATTCAAGAATTCAATGTGAATTATTGATAACTTCAAAAGAAAGGAAGTGAGCTTTGGAGAATTTTGGTGTTGGGGAAGTATTTTGCAAGAGGTTTTGTGGCTATCAAAAGCTTGTGAAATGAATGAAATTGTGGTCCTATTTAAAGGCCTTAGGTATGGAAATTTGGTGGAATGGAGCTTGCTTTGGTAATTTGAATATAGGTTTGGTAATTGGAATTTTTGTGGGAAATGGAAAAGAGTGGTGATTAATGAGGGTTTATGGTAGGAAATGATCAAAGTGATGTAGAGAAATCAGAAACCAATGGATCTAAAATATTCCAATTAAATCAATGATCTAAGGGTGATGAATTTGAATAAAAAATTCAAATTTCGCACTAGTTAACCGGTTAACGGATTGGTTAACCGGTTAACCAAGCTGAAATTTGAAATTTGCTATTCAAACATGTTTGCTTGGTTGTTTCGGCCCGATTCTTGTTGTACGTCGAAGAAGGCATGGAAATAAATACATGAACCTTGGAAATCCTTTGAATGAATAAATTTGAATTATTTGCGGATCAACTTCGACTTTTATCTGTAAAATTTCGCTCGAGCTGCAGGACTGCTATTTTTGGCATTTTCACATGGTTCCTCCTCCTGAAAAATGTTAATGAAAGAAAACAAAATATTTTTTTGGATTTTAATTAATGGTTAGTAAACATAAACAAATGAAACAAATAAAAAAACGGTGATCCCCTATGAGGCATAAACCTGTACCCGAGAAGGATAAATGAACCAGTGTGTGATCTTGTTTGTATGCAAGATGTAGATGAGATGCGAAAAATCTTAGGGTAAAAAATTAGGGTATGACAGATGCCCCTATTTAAGTTTCTTCAATCCAGAGATATGAAGATTGAAATCTTCGTTTCGTCAAGATGGAAGATACTTAAATATCAAAAACCCAAATTTTTTATCCTAAGATACCAAAAAAATGGAATGGAGTGAAATGAAATGAAACGAACAATATAAAAGGATATGAAGCATATGAAAATGTTATGAAAGCATATAAAATACAAAGAAAAATATAAGGAATGAAACGACACATGAAATAGAATAAACGTTTGGGATAAGGTGCATAAAACTCCGACAGGGAAAAGCAGCACGCTAGAGACCACCACACGGCTCAGCTGAGGCGAAAATGTCCAAGAATGGCAATTGGACAAAAAGGATCACAACATCCAAGAATGGCACTGAATGAAGTGAGAAAAGTCCCAAAAAAGTACATCAGAAGCATCTAAGAATGACATTAATGACTTTACAAGGGATATCCGATAATGGCAATTGGAAAAAGGTAATCACGTGATCTGAGAATAACAATCAGATAAAAATGTGAATCACAACATCCAGGAATGGAACTGAATGAAATGGGAAAATTTCGGGAAAGTACATTAAATCAAGGATGACTCCAACATGGAAATCTGAGAATAGCAATTGGAAGGGAAAAGTGATCACAACGTCCGAGAATAGCAATAAGATATAATGTGAATCACAACATTCAGGAACAGAACTGAATGAGATGGGAAAAAGTTCGGGACAATACATCAAATCAATGATGACTTCGCTATGGACATCCGAGAATAGCAATCGAAAAGGGAAGTGATCACAATATCCGAGAATAGCAAACAGATAAAGATGTGAATCACAACATTCAGGAACAGAACTGAATGACATGGGAAAAAGTTCGGGACAGTACATCAAATCAATGATGACTTCGCTATGGACATTCGAGAATAGAAAACAGAAAGGGAAGTGATCACAACATCCGAGAATATCAATCAGATAAAATGTAAATCACAACATTCAGGAACAAAACTGAATGACATGGGAAAAAGTCTGGGGTAGTACATCAAATCAATGATGACTTCATTATGGACATCCGAGAATGACAATCGGATAAAAGAGGTGTAAAAATCTGAGAAGAACAACAAGTAGGTGAAGAAAAGGTTCTGGAGAGGAAAAGATAAATGCCAAGTAAGTTGGACTTTGATCACAAGGTAAGATGTTGAAAACAACAGGACCTCGAGAAACGAACAATGAGGACTAACACACTCAAATATGCAAACGTATACGAAACTAGGGAATAACACACCCAGGAACATAATATGAGAGAGAAAATGCTTGATGTAATACCTCAAAATTTGCCCTCATTTCTTTTTCCCTTTACTGACATATCATTTTGCATGCATCCGCATTTCCCCTTAGGCCATAACATTCACGATCATGCATTTCATTGCGCCCTGTGGCATGTGATCGACACATTTCTTTGTGGTTTGAATCTTCTATTCTTAGGTGATTTATCTGGCTATTGCACCCGTAATGAGACAAAAGTATGAGCTATTGATATCACGAGCATCTTCCTATCAATGCCCATCCAGATGCAAGACTCTCCTTTGCCAAGATTCGTTAGGGATGGTTCTATATTCAGTCGTAGACAATAATCATCAGGATCTAATTCGCCTCTCAATTAGTGTTATGTGTAAGAGATTTTGCAAGGTGCAAGGGGTTTTGGATTCAGTGATGAATTATTCATTCAAGCGGCTACTTAATGGCCCGAGTTCAAGGTACGAGTTTAGGATATGCGAATTGCTCAAAGGGATCAAATTTTAAGCATGTACACCGAAATATTCATTCAGTTTTCATTACTTGGAATTCGAGATATAATTCTTTCTTCCTTTTTTCTAACTAATGATCGTTCTCATGTAAACATCACCCGTTTCAACATACTCCGCTTTGTTGGCCCAAATGTTTAAATTCTCATCCACTTTAGCCTTTCTCAAACATAATTAGTTTTATGTCCTATTCCATTTAACCATAGGATATATTATATCTAAATATTCAAATGACCATTTCGTTTAATCTCTATCCATGATCAAGTTTAGCTATTGTTATTGAAAATCCCATCATTAAAAGTCATTGTAGTCACACATTCCGTTTTCATAAGTATTCATAACAAAGCTGATGTATGCTAGTTCTTGTTTTTAATCAAAACCCAAAATAAGTGAAAAAAGAGTTTCATGGATAGAAATAAGGGGGGAATAAAATTCTGCATTTTGAAAGTAATAGAGAACGTGCGAGAAAAAACTTCAAACAAGAAATTCGGAAGGGTCCAGACATGATAATAGGATGACAAAGCTGATTTCGTTTCATTAAGAAAAAGTTAGTTACAACAAGCCAAAAGAGGAGGCTTCAGACAGTTACAAAAGAAAAAGAAGGAAAAACTCTCTAAGCTTTTCAATGAGAATCCGAAAAAAAAGAAAGAAGAAAATCTCTTGGTTTTCACTTCATGAATCTTCATCAGCCACCAACTTTCTTCAACCCTCTTTACACTAGAAAATCTCACTCAAAATCTCACAAAAGGGTGGCTGGCGAACCTCCTTTGCCCTTCAATTCAGAATCATCTCATTCAATTCATCACCTTCACAAATTCATCATCAATTCCTTCACTTCGGCAACAAAATCCAGAATGAGAGCCCGATTTCAAGCTTCACCTTCTCCACTAGCATCACCGACAACTCGATCATTTTCTATATCAATCAGAATCCGCAAATTTTCTGGAGCGTTCAACATCCACAATTTCAATCGTCTTCATCGATTCCTAAATCTACATCAAGATTCAATCACAAGAAGGACAAATTATGCAATCGTTCACCTCAATTTTATAAGGGCACACAAGTTTAGAAAAGAAAAAAGGCAGAGATAAAAGTACGCAAACGATGTAGAAAAAAAAGGTTTTCAACTGAAGATGATCTTGACGGCTTTTCCATAGATTCTATGACTTTTCTCAGCTTCATCCTTTCCTCATCAATCCAACCTCCGACATCTCTGCAGAGCCTGCACATCACACACCATTATCAACTTCCAACAGAAAAAAACAGAACTCAAGGTTCATATCCAATCATTACCAAAAAGGTTATAACAGACTCCTAACAGAATTTTAACAGAAAAATAGCAACTTCTTAATTGATTGCTTCTAGAATACTCACTTGAGATTACATACAGGAAATGAATTTTTTTTCTATAAATCAGGATCCTCTTTCTTCAATCAGGTCTTCTGGAAAAAACTTCACAACCTCAATCCTGATTTCTTCTTCAATCTTCTCATCATTTCCACACAACTACTCCAGCCTCTTCAGTCTCTCCCAACCATTCAATCATCTCTCTCTGCTTCTCCACTTCACACCTTCATCTTAAATCCGCAATCAATCTCAAAGCAAACCTTCATCTTCATCTTCTAACCTCATCATCTCTGCAACCACAACAAAACCTGCAGAAAATCAAGATTCTACAGCTCTGCACAACATCAAAACGCACAAGAATTCAGAAACGGGAAGAAGAAGTGATTCGTTCATGAAGAGGCGGAGTCGAACGGAAACGTGAAGAAAAGAGAAAAATAAAGTTTCATACCGCAAAGTTTGTCATCATCATCGATTCACCTTCACCTTCATGAACTCAATTTCTCTAACCGCTCAACCCAACTTCCTGCATCAACACAAGCACTCCACGATCTCAAGAACATCGCATCTTCACCAAACCTGCAAGGTCAATAACACGATTCACGCATCAAGAATACGTTACAACAACGTGCATCATCAAGGTATCAACAATTCAATCACCTTCATTGGTCCCGAATCGGATTCAACCTGCAAATCGAATCAACAATGGTAATCCATGAAACAAGAATTATAACTACGCTCCCGCCATCAAGATTTACGGCATCAATACACTCGGACCTCGCAAGTTCAGAATCGCAAGAAGAATCGGAAAGAGCTCAAGAATGTGAAGTGTAAGGAGAGGATTTCATGTTCGCTGCCGTCGAACCGGTCTCTTTAGCGGTTCGTGGTGGGGAGCCGATTTAGGGTTTGGTTGTTGTGAATTGCAGAGAAATGGGACGGATAATTTTAGCGGCGTGGTGTTTCTTTAACGAAGGTGATGAACGACGGAGATGGAGAAGTCGTCGACGCGAATTGAGAGGAACGGCGAAATGAAGATGACGACTAGGAAGACAAAGGATGAAGGTGATGGATTGTTGAGGCAGTCTGGTGCTTTATCTTCTCCTTTCGTCGATTTAGGGTTTCAGCTCATCCAAATTAGGGTTTCTATGTGAAGTGTATTGGATCAAGCCCAAATGCCATCAATATGTTATTCATACCGTCCATTTTCCGCTTCACACCTCACTTGCGATTCTGACTCAAGTCAAATTGGGCCTATCACCATGGATCTACGTTTAGCACCTTTAATTCGCTAACTGTACCCCTCCATGCGGAATTGATATGTGAAGCTTGGGCCTGTGGGCCCTTAATTTATTTCCTGCACTATTTATTTTCAGTATGCACCCCCTTTTGCTCTTTATTTTGTTTGGGATTGTCCATTAAATTTCTTGTAAAAAAAAGTATAATTAATTCTTCTCGTAAAAAATGATTTTCTTTTAATTAGTTTCTTGACGTATTCTAGTTAGAATTTTTACATCTATTTTAATCATGTTTATGAACTAATTTTGGATTAGTTTGTTCATGAGTCTTTTTTATCGATATTCATCGATTTCGATTACGGAAAAGCTTCACAAAGCGAATAGGGATAATAAGCATTTATTTTGCTTATGGGAGACTACAAGACCTTGGACGAAGTTTTTTTGGATTTCTTTTGTGTGAAGAATCGACACTTCAACCAAGTAAGTAATTTTGATTCGTCACTTTAATGCACCCCTTTTCTTTTTAATTTTTAGTTTTATATAGTTTAGAAATAAATGCATAAAAAATAGTAAAATGAGTAGGAAAATTCCACAAAAATTTAAGTATACTTTTAATTCACATTAAAATTAATTGGCATTTTATTTTTCTGTTTTTGCTGTATTTTTGATTTTATTGTGAATTTTTCATGTAAATGTTTTTTTGTGAATTTTCTTCAATTGTTCACAAACTTGTAGATTTTATATTTTAATCTTCCAGTAACGTTTTTGCCCATTCTTTTTACTGTAGTTAGAGGACTCATAATAGTACTTAGGTTAATTTTTGTGGATTTTTTAGGACCTTTTATCTTAGGTTTTAGTGGTGTAATCCTTAGAAATTAATGGTTAATTCTTAGATGAAAATAAACAATTTTTAGGCATAGCAAAAATATGATTTTTTAGAATTCCTTTTAACACAATATTATAGGTAATCATAGGACCCCATAGATTAATTTTCATAATTTTTCCAGAAGTTTTGCTATTTTTTAGGATATTAGTTATTAGGCTTTGTTACATATAATTTCAATTAGTTTAGGCCATGATACTAAAATTCAATAAAAAAATAGTTTAGATTAGAATTAATTTTAGAATTTAATATGGACTTAGGTTAGTTTAAATTCTGATTTTTTTTAGATTGAAAATATTAGGTATGGTCTTAGTTTAGAATTTAGGCTTAGGTTTCATTTTAACTAGAATTAGAATAAAAAATAGGACTATTTTAATTCATGCCTTTAATTGAATTGTTTTTGGATTCTATTTTGTCATTCAATTTTAATTTTTTGTACTTCAATTGCTTTAGGTTTTCCCTTAGCTTTAGAATCAACTTATCTTCCTTAGGAAGTAAGTTGCATTCTATTAGTTCTAGGTGTTTTTCCATTAGGTTTAGAAAACCCCACAAACCATAGGATTTCCCTTGTAAATAAATCAATAAAAATTAGGGTTGTGTCTTAGTTCCCATTAGATTTTCCCTTTTCCAATTTGAGTCATTCTTTCTCTCCTTATAAAGAAAAATAATAAAACATTTAAGGATAAACTGAATAATCTTGTATGACACGAGACTTTGTTGCGGAGTGTTTATACGCGTCCTGTTTCGGGGCGAGGTGTAAATGCTTCCCGCGATGGATATGTCTTAGTACAAGACCGTTCACAAACAAATTCAAAACATTTCTCTTAAAAGACAAAAACAAATAACAAGCGACTATCCTGCGGGAACTTCTCTTCTCATCTCATTCACTCACAACGCGAACTCGCGACGACTTGTCTCGCATGCAAGACGGTAAACGCACTCGTACCAGACGAGCCTGCAACACCTGAGCATAGACATACGCAGTTCCAACTGTAAAAAACACAAACTAATAGTTCCCGCCTTAGTTAGGCGAACTACGTCGACTCTGATCCTCATTATCCCGATGAGGTACGTAGGCAGCGGGGTAGGGCCCGTTCGAGCACATTCTTTATTTTCCCTACATTTTCCCCATTCTTTCTCTTTGTTCTCTTTTCCAGTTCCCTTCTCATTTCTCATTCCTATTCCAGTCAGCAGTTTTATTCAGCAGCACTCGTATTTTCTCACCCTTTGAAACAAAACAAGCAAGCGTGGATCCCGTCGGGTACGGCGGACGGTCTGGGGTGCTAATACCTTCCCAGGTCGTAACCGACTCCCGAACCCAGATCTTTGGTTCGCAGGACCTTGTCCTTTCCTTCTTCCCCGGGTTTGCGCAACATTACCTTTCCCATTCTTTCGGGATAAAAATGTCTGGCTGGCGACTCTACCTTTTCCGAGCCACTTTCGCGTTTGTACTAGGATGAAAATCCCGGGAGCGACAGCTGGCGACTTTGCTGGGGATTAACCTGATTCTTCCGGTTTCCCTTGTAGAGTCAATCCTAGCGCCTGTTTGGTGTTTTTTTCTTTGGGTGTTTATATGTTTGTTGTCGTGTGCTTTAGTTTACCTTTATTGTTTTCAGTTTTACTTTACAGCTTTACTTTACCGCATTTATTTACCGCTTTCAGCATTTTATTTTCCATGCATCATATTATACTGGATTGTCTGGCTGTGGTGGTTTTCATTTTTTCTGTGGGATGGGAGTTACTGTGAGATAAGCCAAATACTCGGCTTGAGTGCACCATAGGATTAGCGTAGACAGACATTGTACTCCCATGGTATCTCACCATGATGGGTGGCGATGTGTTCCACACCCAGGTTGCGACCTTCTTGGAACTATCTCGTGTGGGGGTTTTGCCCCACTTCGGGATACGACCTTGATGGTTATGTGTAGCTGGGGACCGATCATTGAGAACCTTAGTGGAAACAACCCTCTCCAGTGATGACAGTGGCAGACCACATTTGTTGGCAAACCCACTCGCATTTGAGGGCCCACTGGGAACTCGCATAGGATGGCCTGGTTTTCTCATAGGAATCCAGTCAAGGCAAACTGTTCGTATGACGGTAGTATTGTACCCTTCGGGATGAATGTACTATTGTTTCTCGATTCAGTGCTTGAAGCTGGGGACTTATGAGGGATGCTTGTTTCCTTGGACTCAGCTGAGGCTTCCCTGAGTAGTACATAATGCCAAACCGATTCCCTGATTTGGTCATGAGCCATTTCTCGGAAATGGTGAACGTATTATTGCTATTCGGCTTTGAGAGTCCGTGATGTTGACCCGAGTAGCACACCCGTGAGATTGGGAGGGGTTTACAGGTTTGCAGGAACCCTAAACTTCAACATACCCACTTTGCCAGTATTGTTCAGTGTTCTATGGTTCTTTGATTCAGAGATCCGAGATTTCTATTCAGAGAAATTGTTACTGTGATTACCATTGTGACCTTGATATTGTGACTGTTATTATGACTCTCCATAGACACTTGGTTCGTTGTTCAACTTCAACACCATCGGTGACTGTTCTATTATGTGATCCAGTTCTACAGTTATTGGGTTCTGTGTTTCTATACAGAGATGGTGCCGCTATTGTGGTTCTATACAGACAGTTGGTTCACTGCTCAACACCGGCACTAACATCAGACTATTGATCACATGCCTGTTGCATACATGACATCATAGCATTCGAGCACACATGTTCAGTTATTTTCGAGGATCACATATCTGAATCATGCCATTGGACTTTGTCTGTGTCAAAACTTGAATCAAAGTAGTTAGATTCCTCAGAAATAATTGAACATGGCATTTGCATACATCCTTGCATTCTTGACAGGTGTTCAGAGACAAATTCTTTTCCTGACTTGATTTCTCATCAGAATGGATAACTTGAATCACATTCCTCAAGGTATATATTTGAAGCAACTCCGGGCGGAGGTAATCGAAGGAAGACCCAACTGAGGCCATTCAGGACAGAGGTGTAAACCTTATTTCAGAATCAAAAGCTGTTGAAAGAGGAAGTCAACCAGATGAAGACTCAGATAAGCCAGTTATGGAAATCCTGAATGTGGTGTCAAGGAAATGAAGCTATTTTCATCCCTAGTGAGGGGAACTACGTTGCTCTGATTCTCCATTGGTCAATGGAGATACGTAGGTAGGAGATCGTGCAAGATCTTTCCGAGCAACCTTATCTATTAACTTTATCAACCTCTTCCCTCCAGATCTCATTTGTTAACATCCAACCTCAGTTTCCCAAGAGAATCCTAGGGGCAGAGAATACGGGTAAAGGCCAAAACAACTTGAGAAGAAGTTTGATCATATTCTGATGTCGTACGTGCAACAAGTTTCCTCATTTACGCAAATTCTGAGTGGTTGAGCTAATTGCATCAGGATCATCTCCGACAAAGCTTCCTTTGGGGTTTCAATGCCAAGTATGATTACCATTCTGGGGCACCTGGCCTTTTAATTGAAGATTGCAAGTCTTTCAGAGGCAAAAGTGAAGACGAGGTCCCGAATTTGATCGACTCAAAGGTCATCGTGCCAGAAAGTCTGCTCACATATTGAAGTCTCCTCATCAAATGGGTCTCCCAATTTGCAAAGGCGTCTTCAGAAGCAATAAGTCCAGACGGAGTCAAGTCTCCTCAATGACGGCAATGTTCAGCTTCTTTACTGTGTTTCCATTTATAGTTTATATTGTTTGTTTAAACATTTGTATGCATGCATGAAACTTATTTGTTTTTGAATGATAACCATAATAAAATGCACATGTTTTTCTTGAAGTAATCCATTCGTATTCACTCATGATTTTGTGTATGCGCATTGCAATACCAACTGTTGAGCTTAAACTCTATCAGGGAGGATGACGAAATGAAAATGCATGAAGCTCTAATTGTGTGCTTTTGAGAAAGACCCTGTTGACGATGTACAGGCATTGTTTCAAATCCTAAACACCGGAGATATAAGGGAGATAGACCCTCGCCAACCCATTTGAGCCTTGAAGTAGGAGTTTCTTTTCGCATGAAAAAACCCTTGCATTTAACCCAGTGTAAACACCCCAAATTTGCCCTCACCCATTCACACCATGGCTTGTGATCATTCTCATATGCATAAACTCAATCATAACATCTCATATCACATTTTTAATTCACTGCATAGATTCAAAGTCATCTGCATCTAGGGTTTGTGATATGAGCAATCCAAGAGCTTCTTGAGCCACTCCAAAGGCCATCAATCACTTCAAAGGGGTCCATGTGTGTTCAAGTATCATATTATATCCTCTCAAAGTCAAGAATGTCAAAGAATCACAAGAACTGAAAATGGCATGGAAGCAGAGCCAGGTTTGACTGCACAGATGACCTAGAATTAGGGTTTTGGTTTAAAAGGCCATAAATCCAAATTTTTTGGTCATTCTTGTTTCTATTGGTCTCTATATGGTATAGGGAGTATTCATATCAATTTTCATGAAGAAATTCCATGGGGAAGTCATCTGATCAAGAGTTAACTTTTCAAGCAAGTCAGTGCAAAATCAGGGCATCTGAGGCCCCCAATGACCCAACCAAAGGGTGTTCTTCATCATTTTGATTGTATATGATCTTTATTTGATCATGGAAGAGGTTGGAAGTTCACAAAATTGGAGAATTTCAAGTCTTTTGCAAAGTTGACTTTTTGGGCAAGTTTGACTTTTAATGAAAATGCCATTTTAGGCAACTTTTTCAACCCTTACTTTTTGATTCAAAAAAGCTTCAAATGGAAAAACTTTGGTCATGAAAGTTGTATAATAGATCTTTCCCTTTTCAAAAAGTACAAGAACATGACCTAATTCATTTTGGATCAAAAGTTATGGCTTGTCAAAGTTGGCAAAAATCACAAAATTTCAAAGTTTCTACCAAAGAGGTATTTTGCAAAATGACTTGATCAAGTGTTCTAAAGCTATCAAATTCACTTCTAATCCACACAACATGATCACACAACATTTAAAAATCAGAATGGGCCAAGGGATCACATGTTTTATGGCTTATGGAGCAAGACTTTTCCATAAGGATCAAAGGCAAGCCAAGTTGCAAAACTCATCATATCTTCTCATCCACTTGCTGGCTAGCTGGCTGATCAATCCTAGGCCTTTCCTCACCTCATGCTGCGCAGGACATGCCTTTTGTACTCAGCTAGCAAGTAGCCCATGCCCTTCTTACACAACTTTGACATTTTTACAAAAGCACCCATACCAATCAATAAAGCACATGTCACTTCATCTGACCAATGGGAATTGTTTATGTTAATCAAATGCAAGCCAAACATAACAAGAAGCAAGCCTGAAAGCACACATAAGCCAGCTTTCTCATTTTCACCTTCATATGCAAAACCATTCGAAACTCACAGCACAAGCATCAAACACAAAAACAAACTTCACCATTGATCTCAAGGTGTTCCACTGATCACAAACCAACCATTGTTTTGGCCTGAAACCTCCCACATCACAAATACGATTTTCACACTCCCTTGGCCTGAGCTTCTGCCAACTTTCTCTAGAGGCCACATAAACTCCAACTAAGGGTCAAAAGCTTCTAAGGAGGATCATTGGGACTTGTTTGAGCCAAAGAAACAGCCAGAAAGCTCCTGAATCGAAAGCTCCATCTCAGGTAGCATGATGAACTTTTTTTCCAGAACTTTAATTTCTTGTTAGAATGTTGTTCTACATGTTACCCTGATCATGGGGATCTATTTATTTTTGAAAATAAGCCAGAAACAAGTATGTTATGATGCTCTGAAAGTTTGCCCGTAAAAATGTTTTTGCTTGATTCCATTGATTCACGAAAAATAAATGTTGTTTGAGTTAGGGTTTATGCTTATTGATGTTCATAGATTGATTCTGGAGAGTTTTGTGAGGATTTGATGCGTATTGAGAGAGATTGAGATTTCACCTTGCCGGAGAAGATGACCGGAACACTGTTCCGGTCATCTGAAAGTAATTAGGGCACTGGATTAGGGCTAAATCATAATTAGCGAAATTTGAATGTGGGTCGTCCATTCACGCGCCAAGTCAACTCCCGCCCCCTGGAATTTGAATCCTGGCCCTTAGATCTGCTGACTTTCCTATTTTCTCATTTAAATTCATTTTATTTTCATTTTATTTGGTTTATTTTGCACGAATTAATTAAAATAGCAAAAAATGTTTAAAAATTATGAAAAGTTTTGTCAAGGTTTTCATTATTTTTCAGAACACAAAAACATTTTTATTTTTATTTTTTGCATTAAAAAATATTTTTAAATCATTTAAAAGTTTATTCTTAATTAATTAATGAGAATTAATTAATTAAAAATACTTTTAGGTATTTAAAAATCACCAAAAAATTCATGAAACATTTAAAAACATTTAGAAACATTGTCCAACCTTCAAACCAAATTTCTTTTTTGATCTTGATGCATTTTGAGAATTTTTCATGGAATTAAAATCATTTCAAGGCATTATTTTGATCCAAACTTCAAAAAATCATTTCTGCCTAACCATTGAGAGTTGGACTTTGATTCTTCTTGCATTGCATTTTGTTTAGCATGTAGTTTGTGAGATTAAGTTGGCATGATTTGATCTTTCATTTTCCATTTGTTTGACATTTTTCTTGTTAAGAAACCCTAAAACCCTAGAAAACTTAGGAAATTCATAACCCTAATTAGGTTAAGAGTTGGAACCTCTCCTTTGGGCAGTGAGTTAGTATAGGTTTAGGGATCATTTGAATGCATTTTCAATTTTTTATCTTGATGTTTGCTTCTGATTTTGGTTTTTGTTTGAGGCATTGATCATAAACCCTAATTTGGGCTTCCATATGCATCCATCTTGCATTTGCTTGCATACCATGACTTGCCATAGCATTTTGTGTGTCCATTTGATTCATTTGGCATCTTAAGACATATTGTAAACATGTTTGATCATTGCATCTTGCATTTGCCATGTTGTATGCCATTTGCACTTCATAACATTTCATGTATGATCATGGTTCTTAACTTGCTTCATTTGCATCCATAAGTTTGTATGATCATCCCCATGCTTTGTTTCATGTTTTCATCATCTCTTAACATCATTATCATCTCATATATGCTTCTGGTTTTGGTTTGCTTCATGCCTTTTCATTTCATTTTGCATTGCATTGCATTTCTTTCACTAACTTTTCAGGTGGTAAGCAACTTTGAGAAGTGAATTTGCCTTCACTTCTCACAACTTCTTTTCATCTCTTTTATGCACCCATGCTGCATTTTGTTATGTGTTTGAGATTGAGCTTGCTCATTCTTCTCCTTCTTACTTTCTTTCTTCAAGTGACTTGTCTTCTTAAATGAAGCAAGTTACTTTGCTTCTCTTGGCTCCTTTCATCTGCTTCCTGGTGGTTCCTCTGAAGACTTCTCTTGTAAACCTCACAAACCTTAGGAACAACCAAGCATGACAATGATTAGGGTTTTGATTAGTCCCCCACTTAGTTTTTACCTTTGTGTCTCATGGAGTCTTCTCTTCTCATCTCATAATCAGGGACTAAACCCTAAAGGCTTTAAGGCTTTGTGATTAAGCTTATGCCTGCATCCTTCTATTAGGATGGAGTGTATAGCTTTAATCCTAAGTGTTAAACCCTTAATGTGTTTAACTCCTTTAATCAATTCACATAATAATCACTAAGACATCAAGCTTGTAACTTGGGCCTTGCATTAGGGTTCTAATTCTTCCTTAATTGGTTAAGAAGGACTAACCCTAGTGTTAATGGACAAGTCCCCCTCAAGTTGTCTTACAAACCCTAAAAATCACTTCATCATCATACCATTAATTAAAATCCACTTAATCAAAGGCTTGTTTTGTCATGAGTTTAATCCCTAATCATGGATTAAGTTGAGGAGTTTTCCTCAGCTTAAACATTCTCATCTATTATCCTTCTATTAGGATGGTATAATGAGTCTGTTTAATCCTTGATTGTGGCTTAACCTCATTACTTAACACTAAACAAAAACACCAAAAACATCTAAATAATCACAAGTAGGTTAATGATCTTAATCCTGCATCAAAGGTGATTAAGTGTGAGAAGCTGACTTCACACTTAAGGTATTCTCATTACCCCTAATCAGAGGGAGGATGTGATGAGTTTACTAATCCATTGGTTTAGGCTTAAGCTCATTAACTTATGACAAACTTTCAAAAGCAATAAAAGACTGAAAACTCAAAAACAAACAATAATTGTCTCCTTCGGGATTCTTTTCTCATCTCCTTCACTCATAAACGAGAACTTGCTTTTTCCGTCTAATGCAAGACAATTTGCACCTGAGCCAGACAGGTCATACACTTGAGCATAGACAAGTGAGCAGTTCACAAAGTCAATTCATCTTTCAGTCTCTTTGGGTCGAACTACGGTGTTCTGACTTCCTCATTGCACGAGAGGATACGTAGGCATAACTTAACAGTTATCGAACAAAAGTCTCTGTATATTCCCCCTCCTTCCAGCATTATTCTTTAAGCCTCATGATCATGAGCATTTCACTCTTTCCTTACACTGACACTTTCATATTACACCTTACACTTCTTTACACTGACACCTGTACATCCTTTTCCAGCTCTTTTATACACAAATTGCACTGACACTACCCCTTTAAAACACAAATCTCTTAAGCGTGGATCCCGTCGAGTACGACGGACAATCTGGGTGCTAATACCTTCCCAGGTTGTAACCAACCCTCTTTCTCAGTCTCTCTGGTTCGCGACCGTCTTATCCATGTCTTTTCTTAGGTTTATGCAGCATTACCTTTCCTTCAGGATAAAAATGCCTAGCTGGCGACTCTATTCATTCCCTGTGAGTTCACTCCTGTGTGTTCTCACTTCCTCCCTTCGCCGACCGTTCGCGTTTGTACCCCATTTGACCCGGCTTCATTTGGTGGGAGCGACAGCTTGGCGACTCTGCTGGGGACCCTTACTGCAACCAGGGCTTCTGGTTCTTTTTGTGGGTTCCTCCTAGCGTTTGTTTGATTTGTGTTTACTGGGGTGTTATGTGCTATTTGTGCTTGTATTTGTATTTATTTTTGCTTATGTACAGTTGTTTATTTGTTTTCTTTATAGCTTCACATATATCATACTGTCATACTGTGCTGGCTGGATCTGTTGTGTTGTTTTGATGGGTGGGTGTTCCACTGAGAGTTGAGGTCCTATACCTGGGACCTGAGTGACACCTAGGCTAGAGTGGTTCATGTTCTTTCCCATTCCATTTCGGTCTGGTGCGGTAATATGAAACACGGTTCAGATATGGGTTTCTTCTTGAGAACTCTGTGCTACAGATTTCCTGTAGTGCTAGGGCTATCTAGGAAGCCTGCTAAGTCTGGATGACCTTTAGTTTTGACCTTCAGAAACTGGGGTGAATTAGAGGAGGATCTTACCAAGTCGAGAAGTCTGAAACTTCCGAAGGACAATCTGCCGAGGTGCACTATTCAAGAAAACTCCATTGAGTAGGGACATTCCCAACAGTTGTGGTAAGCGCCAACTAATTTGGGGCAATCACGTCGAGCAATCTTTCCAGAATTCAGCCAAACTAGGGCAATCACTTCGAGATCAAATCTCTCAAAGAGCCATTAGTCTGATGCATGCATTCAAATTTTTGCCAAACTGGGGCAATTACTTCGAGATCCAATCTCTCAAAGAACAGTTGATCTGGTTGTTTTCTTCAAAGCACAGTCATTCAGAGGTGATCACTTCAAGGCTTGTACTGGAGCAAGCCACCACAAGAGCATAAGAAGTCACTTTTTCCCGAAGACGGTATCCAAAGCACCTGCCCAGAGTCCAGAATACTGGGGTAGAATATTTCACGGTGATATGAGGTTTTTCATGAATCCTCGTGAGGCAAATTTCTTTCATAGACCATGCAGTCTGGGGCAGTTATTTCGAGATCCGACGAATCTCTCCAAGAGTTTGAAGACACTGAGGCATCTCGTATGCCAGTTTTCTGTAATATCCTCTTGAGACATTATCTTTTGATAGATCCTAGTAGAAGGCGAGTTGAAAATTGCAAAGAACCATTGCTTACTCATGATTAGTTGGCAACCTATCAACCCAGGGCTAGGGGCAAAGCCATTGTCGGCACAGTACTTCAAGAGTTGTTTCGTCGGCGGACTTTATTGATCAGAATTCCTCAGCAAGTCTCATTAGACAATTCCTTCTCCAGTAGTGAGGCAAATGGAAGGTTGTTTCTTGAGCAGAAGGGTATCATCATCTCTCATTCCCAACATGAGAGGATTTATTTCTTATCCCCAGCAAGTGGCAACTTGAGCTCTTATCTTCAGCGGGAAGCTTTATCATTGACATTATCCGTCATCCCCAGCCATGTGGAAGTCGAAATTTCTCCCAGAAAGGTAGCAGAAGGTGGGCGTCATCCCCAAGCAAAAGTTTCCCTTTAGATAGGGGAAATTCTCAGCAGTATAAGGAGTGTTTTGCATCCCCAGCAGTTGCTTCCTCAGCAGTATCATGCCTTTGGTTCCCCACCAGAGTCTAAGAAAGGTCCATCTCCAGCGGGGTCTTGGCACTCCAATCTCAAAGTCCAATTTATTTTTGGCAATGGTGGTTATTCAGAGCCGATGAATGATTGACAGCTTTCCCTGCAGAGTTGTCTACTCCTCATTAAGACTAACCAGATCAATGCAGTGATCATCATTTCTCCCCAACCAAGCCATCTGGGATACCTGCAGTCTTCTTGTCAGAAGATCTCTTTGCATTTGCATATGCATAATCATCATTTGCATCCTCAAAACACGTAGCATTTCCATCGTCATGGAGCATTACGCCATAAATTCAAACATATGCATGCCGGCAGGGGCCAGTTTTGAGGTATATTACATACGACCTATAACATCTTCTCAACCTGAAGTACTCCGCACAGAGGATACCAATATCATTTTCCAGACATCCTTATCTTTTCAAGTCAATGTTTGTCACTTATTCTGTGTCTTGTTTGGTACAACCATCGCGTCGCAGGTTCCCGTTTTGTACAACGGTCATGTTTGCTTGAGCTCTCGTTTATGTACAACGATCCCGTTCCATCTTGTCCTATTTTCTTTGTTGTTTCTGGTTATCGACTGAGGCCGGTATACCATTGCGTCTCCATTCGAGGATGGTTTCGTGTTAGATCTGAGGATCTTTTGAGAATTGTCATTCGAGGATGGCATTCTTTTCTTCAAGTCCTTCTGAGGTTGGTCTTGTTGTTGTGGCTATTATTCGAGGATAGTAGTCCACTTTTTGAGCTTATTGATCGAGGTCAGTTTGTCTCTTTTGAAAAGTCTGTCTGAGGACAACTTTGTGTTTGGTTATCAGTCGAGGCTGGTATACCATTGCGTCTCCATTCGAGGATGGTTTCGTGTTAGATCCGAGGATCTTTTGAGAATTTTCATTCGAGGATGGCATTCTTTTCTTCAAGTCCTTCTGAGGTTGGTCTTGTTGTTGTGGCTATTATTCTAGGATAGTAGTCCACTTTTTTAGCTTATTGATCGAGGTTAGTTTGTCTCTTTTGCAAAGTCTGTCTGAGGTCAGCTTTGTGTTTGGTTATCAGTCGAGGCTGGTATACCATTGCGTCTCCATTCGAGGATGGTTTCGTGTTAGATCTGAGGATCTTTTGAATTGTCATTCGAGGATGGCATTTATTTTCTTCAAGTCCTTCTGCGGTTGGTCTTGTTTGTTTTGTTGTGGCTATTATTCGAGGATAGTAATCCACTTTTTGAGCTTATTGATCGAGGTCAGTTTGTCTCTTTTGCAAAGTCTGTCTGAGGTCAGCTTTGTGTTTGGTTATCAGGCGAGGCTGGTATACCTTTGCGTTTCCATTCGAGGATGGTTTCGTGTTAGATCCGAGGATCTTTTGAATTGTCATTCAAGGATGGCATTTCTTTTCTTCAAGTCCTTCTGCGATTGGTCTTGTTTGTTTTGTTGTGGCTATTATTCGCGGATAGTAGTTCACTTTTTGAGCTTATTGATCGAGGTCAGTTTGTCTCTTTGGCAAAGTCTGTCTGAGGTCAGCTTTGTGTTTGGTTATCAGTCGAGGCTGGTATACCTTTGCGTTTCCATTCGAGGATGGTTTCATGTTAGATCCGAGGATTTTTCGAATTGTCATTCGAGGATGGCATTTCTTTTCTTCAAGTCCTTCTGCGGTTGGTCTTGTTTGTTTTATTGTGGCTATTATTCGAGGATAGTAGTTCACTTTTTGAGCTTATTGATCGAGGTCAGTTTGTCTCTTTTGCAAAGTCTGTCTGAGGTCAGCTTTGTGTTTGGTTATCAGTCGAGGCTGGTATACCTTTGCGTTTCCATTCGAGGATGGTTTCGTGTTAGATCCGAGGATCTTTCGAATTGTCATTCGAGGATGGCATTTCTTTTATTCAAGTCCTTCTGCGGTTGGTCTTGTTTGTTTTGTTGTGGCTATTATTCGAGGATGGTAGTCCACTTTTTGAGCTTATTGATTGAGATTAGTTTGTCTCGTTCGCGAAGTCTGTCTGAGGCCAGTCTTTGTTGTGGATGGTTATCGCCTGCGGCCGGTATACCATTGTGCTTCTATTCGAGGATGGTTTTAATATTGGATCCGAGGATCCCGTGTGAGTTGTCATTCGAGGATGGCATTCTTCCCAACATATTTTATTACCCACAATGTGCAAATTTCCATGTTTATTCGAGTATTCAATCACTCCACGCCTTGAACGTATAAAGGCCGTTGCAATTATTCGTTCAGGCTTGCAGATGATTGAATAGGGGCAGCTGTAATACCTCAAAATTTACCCTCATTTCTTTTTCCCTTTACTAGCATATCATTTTGCATGCATCCGCATTTCCCCTTAGGCCATAACATTCACGATCATGCATTTCATTGCACCCAGTGGCATGTGATCGACGCATTTCTTTGTGGTTTGAATCTTCTATTCTGAGGTGATTTATCTGGCTATTGCACCCGTAATAAGACAAAAGTATGAGCTATCGATATCACGAGCATCTTCCTATCAATGCCCATCCAGATGCAAGACTCTCCTTTGCCAAGATTCGTTAGGGCTGGTTCTATATTCAGTCGTAGACAATAATCATCAGGATCTAATTCGCCTCTCAATTAGTGTTATGTGTAAGAGATTTTGCAAGGTGCAAGGGATTTTGGATTTAGTGATGAATTATTCATTCAAGCGGCTACTTAATGGACCGAGTTCATGGTACGAGTTTAGGATATGTGAATTACTCAAAGGGATCAAATTTTAAGCATGTAGACCGAAATATTCATTCAGTTTTCATTACTTGGAATTCGAGATATAATTCTTTCTTCCTTTTTTCTAACTAATGATCGTTCTCATGTAAATATCACCCATTTCAACATACTCCACTTTGTTGGCCCAATTGTTTAAATTCTCATCCACTTTAGCCTTTCTCAAACATAATTAGTTTTGTGTCCTATTCCATTTAACCATAGGATATATTATATCTAAATATTCAAATGACCATTTCGTTTAATCTCTATCCATGATCAAGTTTAGTTATTGTTATTGAAAAGCCCATCATTAAAAGTCATTGTAGTCACACATTCCGTTTTCATGAGTATTCATAACAAAGCTGATGTATGCTAGTTCTTGTTTTTAATCAAAACCCAAAATAAGTGAAAAAAGAGTTTCATGGATAGAAATAAGGGGGAATAAAATTTTGCATTTTGAAAGTAATTTAGAACTTGCGAGAAAAAAATCCAAACAAGAAATTCGGAAGGGTCCAGACATGATAATAGGATGACAAAGCTGATTTTGTTTCATTAAGAAAAAGTTAGTTACAACAAGCCAAAAGAGGAGGCTTCAGACAGTTACAAAAGAAAAAGAAGGAAAAACTTTCTAAACTCTTCAATGAGAATCCGAAAAAAAAAAGAAGAAAATCTCTTGGTTTTCACTTCATGAATCTTCATCAGCCACCAACTTTCTTCAACCCTCTCTACACTAGAAAATCTCACTCAGAATCTCACAAAAGGGTGGTTGGCGAACCTCCTTTGCCCTTCAATTCAGAATCATCTCATTCAATTCATCACCTTCACAAATTCATCATCAATTCCTTCACTTCGGCAACAAAATCCAGAATGAGAGCCCGATTTCAAGCTTCACCTTCTCCACTAGCATCACCGACAACTCGATCATTTTCTATATCAATCAGAATCCGCAAATTTTCTGGAGCGTTCAACATCCACAATTTCAATCGTCTTCATCGATTCCTAAATCTGCATCAAGATTCAATCACAAGAAGGACAAATTATGCAATCGTTCACCTCAATTTTATAAGGGCACACAAGTTTAGAAAAGAAAAAAGGCAGAGATAAAAGTATGCAAACGATGTAGAAAAAAAAGGTTTTCAACCGTAGATGATCTTGACGGCTTTTCCGTAGATTCTATGACTTTTCTAAGCTTCATCCTTTCCTCATCAATCCAACCTCTGACATATCTGCAGAGCCTGCACATCACACACCATTATCAACTTCCAACAGAAAAAAACAGAACTCAAGGTTCATATCCAATCATTACGAAAAAGGCTATAACAGACTCCTAATAGAATTTTAACAGAAAAATAGCAACTTCTTAACTGATTGCTTCTAGAATACTCACCTGAGATTACATACAGGAAATGAATTTGTTTTCTATAAATCAGGATCCTCTTTCTTCAATCAGGTCTTCTGGAAAAAACTTCACAATCTCAATCCTTATCTCTTCTTCAATCTTCTCATCAATTCCACACAACTGCTCCAGCCTCTTCAGTCTCTCCCAACCATTCAATCATATCTCTCTGCTTCTCCACTTCACACCTTCATCTTCAATCCGCAATCAATCTCAAAGCAAACCTTCATCTTCATCTTCTAACCTCATCATCTCTGCAACCACAACAAAACCTGCAGAACATCAAGATTCTACAGCTCTGCACAACATCAAAACGCATAAGAATTCAGAAACGGGAAGAAGAAGTGATTTGTTCATGAAGAGGCGGAGTCGAATGGAAACGTGAAGAAAAGAGAAAAATAAAGTTTCATACCGCAAAGTTTGTCATCATCATCGATTCACCTTCACCTTCATGAACTCAATTTCTCTAACCGCTCAACCCAACTTCCTGCATCAACACAAGCACTCCACGATCTCAAGAACATCGCATCTTCACCGAACCTGCAAGGTCAATAACACGACTCACACATCAAGAATACGTTACAACAACGTGCATCATCAAGGTATCAACAATTCAATCACCTTCATTGGTCCCGAATCGTATTCAACCTGCAAATCGAATCAACAACGGTAATCCATGAAACAAGAATTATAACTACGCTCCCGCCATCAAGATTTACAACATCAATACACTTGGACCTCGCAAGTTCATAATCGCAAGAAGAATCGGAAAGAGCTCAAGAATGTGAAGTGTAAGGAGAGGATTTCATGTTCGCTGCCGTCGAACCGGTCTCTTTGCTTGCGATTCGTGGTGGGGAGCCGATTTAGGGTTTGGTTGTTGTGAATTGCAGAGAAATGGGACGAATAATTTTAGCGGCGCGGTGTTTCTTTAACGAAGGTGATGAACGGCGGAGATGGAGAAGTCGTCGACGCGAATTGAGAGGAATGGCGAAATGAAGACGACGACGAGGAAGACAAAGGATGAAGGTGATGGATTGTTGAGGCAGTCTGGTGCTTTATCTTCTCCTTTCGTCGATTTAGGGTTTCAGCTCATCCAAATTAGGGTTTCTATGTGAAGGGTATTGGATCAAGCCCAAATGCCATCAATATGTTATTCACACCGTCCATTTTCCCTTCACACCTCACTTGCGATTCTGACTCAAGTCAAATTGGGCCTATCACCATGGATCTACGTTTAGCATCTCTAATTCACTAACTGTACCCCTCCATGCGGAATTGATATGTGAAGCTTGGGCCTGTGGGCCCTTAATTTATTTCCTGCACTATTTATTTTCAGTATGCACCCCCTTTTGCTCTTTATTTTGTTTGGGATTGTCCATTAAATTTCTTGTAAAAAAAAGTATAATTAATTCTTCTCGTAAAAAATGATTTTCTTTTAATTAGTTTCTTGACGTATTCTAGTTATAATATTTACATCTATTTTAATCATGTTTATGAACTAATTTTGGATTAGTTTGTTCATGAGTCTTTTTGATCGATATTCATCGATTTCGATTACGGAAAAGCTTCACAAAGCGAATAGGGATGATAAGCATTTATTTTGCTTATGGGAGACTACAAGACCTTGGACGAAGTTTTTTTGGATTTCTTTTGTGTGAAGAATCGGCACTTCAACCAAGTAAGTAATTTTGATTCGTCACTTTAATGCACCCCTTTTCTTTTTAATTTTTAGTTTTATATAGTTTAGAAATAAATGCATAAAAATAGTAAAATGAGTAGGAAAATTCCACAAAAATTTAAGTAGACTTTTAATTCACATTAGAAATAATTGGAATTTTATTTTTCTATTTTTTCTGTATTTTTTATTTTATTGTGAATTTTTCATGTAAATGTTTTTTTTGTGAATTTTCTTTAATTGTTCACAAACTTGTAGATTTTATATTTTAATCTTCCAGTAACTTTTTTTGCCCATTCTTTTTACTGTAGTTAGATGACTCATAATAGTACTTAGGTTAATTTTTGTGGATGTTTTAGGACCTTTTATCTTAGGTTTTAGTGGTGTAATCCTTAGAAATTAATGGTTAATTCTTAGATGAAAATAAACAATTTTTAGGCATAGCAAAAATATGATTTTTTAGAATTCCTTTTAACACAATATTATAGGTAATCATAGGACCCCATAGATTAATTTTCATAATTGTTCCATAAGTTTTGCTATTTTTTAGGATATTAGTTCTTAGGTTTTGTTACATATAATTTCAATTAGTTTAGGCCATGATACTAAAATTCAATAAAAAATAGTTTAGATTAGAATTAATTTTTGAATTTAATATGGACTTAGGTTAGTTTAGATTCTGATTTTTTTTAGATTGAAAATATTAGGTATGACCTTAGTTTAGAATTTAGGCTTAGGTTTCATTTTAACTAGAATTAGAATAAAAAATAGGACTATTTTAATTCATGCCTTTAATTGAATTGTTTTTGGATTCTATTTTGTCATTCAACTTTAATTTTTTGTACTTCAATTGCTTTAGGTTTTCCCTTAGCTTTAGAATCAACTTATCTTCCTTAGGAAGTAAGTTGCATTCTATTAGTTCTAAGTGTTTTTCCATTAGGTTTAGAAAACCCCACAAACCATAGGATTTCCCTTGTAAATAAATCAATAAAAATTAGGGTTGTGTCTTAGTTCCCATTAGATTTTCCCTTTTCCAATTTGAGTCATTCTTTCTCTCCTTATAAAGAAAAATAATAAAACATTTAAGGATAAACCGAATAATCTTGTACGACACGAGACTTTGTTCCGGAGTGTTTATACGCGTCCTGTTTCGGGGCGAGGTGTAAATGCTTCCCGCGATGGATAGGTCTTAGTACAAGACCGTTCACAAACAAATTCAAAACATTTCTCTTAAAAGACAAAAACAAATAACAAGCGACTATCCTGCGGGAACTTCTCTTCTCATCTCATTCACTCACAACGCGAACTCGCGACGACTTGTCTCGCATGCAAGACGGTAAACGCACTCGTACCAGACGAGCCTGCAACACCTGAGCATAAACATACGCAGTTCCAACTGTAAAAAACACAAACTAATAGTTCCCGCCTTAGTTAGGCGAACTACGTCGACTCTGATCCTCATTATCCCGATGAGGTACGTAGGCAGCGGGGTAGGGCCCGTTCGAGCACATTCTTTATTTTCCCTACATTTTCCCCATTCTTTCTTTTTGTTCTCTTTTCCAGTTCCCTTCTCATTTCGCATTCCTATTCTAGTCAGCAGTTTTATTCAGCAACACTCGTATTTTCTCACCCTTTGAAACAAAACAAGCAAGCATGGATCCCGTCGGGTACGGCGGACGGTCTGGGGTGCTAATACCTTCCCAGGTTGTAACCGACTCCCGAACCTAGATCTTTGGTTCGCAGGACCTTGTCCTTTCCTTCTTCCTCGGGTTTGTGCAACATTACCTTTCCCATTCTTTCGGGATAAAAATGTCTGGCTGACGACTCTACCTTTTCTGCGCCACTTTTGCGTTTGTACTAGGATTAAAATCCCGGGAGCGACACTTGACAACCAGTTTAGACTCTTAGAGGAGTGGAAATCAACAAGTTTATACTCTTTTGGGGAGTGGAAATCAACAAGTTTATACTCTTTTGGGGAGTGAAAAAGATGGAAGACTGATTCCTCAATACGAAGATCACTGCCATTCTGCTCTGAGGTTAGAGATGCTACCTTTCTTGAACAAATCTCTGTCACACCAGTAAACTGTATCAAGTTGAAAATCTTTTGGGAAAATTCATGAAAGGCTGCCTGGAGATTCTTGAAGAAGATTTTCCCAAGTTCAATGACTGGTGAAGGTAAACTGATAATGGATTCAGTTCATGACTACTGCCGGAGAAAATTGATCAAATGTTTGAAATGACTGTCGAGAGAATAAACCGATCATGGCTTCAGTTCTTGAAATGAATGTTGAGAAGATAAACCCAGGATGAATCTTGAAGAGATCTTCTGATTAACCAAATCTGAGAACAACTTGCACTGAGCAACAACTCTTGAACCATATGATCTGAAAAGAACTTTCCCCTGATAAGATCACTGACCAAGTTTCTCAACTGTTTGAAAATTCCTTGATGAGGAAAGTTTGTTTGCAAATAAAAAGTGTTTGTACAAACCTGGTAATTTTAATGCAAAGTTCATGCAAATTTTTGAAATCAAAAATCATTTTTTGGAATGAAATTTATTGATGTAAAGTAAATGAAAACATTGTCAAAACACGGAGGTTGAGACAAAATGAAAGATAAAGAAAAGTTTAAGAAAATAAATGATTGGTACCGAACTTGGGATTCAGTTTACGCAACCTTGTTGTAGTATGCTTTTCAAAAGAAACCTGGATTCAATTAGGAATTTTGAAGGTTGTAACGTGGTCTGGTTCACGGTTTATGAAACAAAGGATATAGGCTCAAAGTTATTTGTACCCAACCCAACATCGTGATGAACTCCAGTCCTACATTCAATTAATTTAGTCTATGCATTCAAGTTCCTAGACATTTGGGATTGCACAAATGAAGATGATTCATAAGCCAAGAGATTTTGAGATAGAAGTCACCTCTTCCCTTTTGTTATTCCTGGTGAGGACTTTGGTCTACTCATCTTATTCTTGCAAGGATTTTGATGACCTCTTGATTGATCTTTCTTTTTATTATCCCTAACATTTTTGCCTGAACTGTGTCATTTGAACTTACAGTCAGCGGGATGCCCCGATTTTTTTTTGCCTAAGTCTCCTTCATAGGTTTTGACTTAGAGGGCTTTGATTTTTTTATCATTATTTTTTCAATATCATTTTCTTAACGATAATGACTACATGGCTCAATGATTACAATGAACCATCACTGGCTTTTGAATTGAGAGACATCTTCGACACTTCTTTGTCATGTGTGAAGGAAAGCTTGAAATTGAAACCTTTATTGAAAGATGTCTTGAATTATTCTCTTGTACTTGAATGCACATTCGAATTACTTGAGAACTACCCATCCCCAGGTTAAAATTGCGGGTTTTTTCAAATAGAAAGAAACTCCAACTTTAAGGATCAAAGGGGTTGACAAGGGATTAACTTCCTTATTTCTCCAGTGTTTGGGATCTGAAACAATGCTTGTATATCATCAGCCAAGTCTCAATTGAAAGTATACCAACAACAAATATGGGTATCTCATCTTCATCATCCTCCCTCCAATCATTGTAAAAACTTGAGAGAAAGATAAATGAACTTGAAATGTAAAGCATAAAGATGCAAATAGTAAATGAAATTGAATCAAAACAAAGCAATGCTCATTTCATTAAAATCAACATGAAAGTACAAACAAAGTTCAAAAGCAAACAAGTCAATACAATTGAATAAAATTGCAAACGTAAATAAACAATGGCCTAATGATCCATCAGCAACAAGGATGAGCTGTCCCGTCTGAGATTCTGGCCTTGCAGGCAAGTATGAATTAAGCTCCTCTGGGAAGGGTCCAAATCCATAACCACATCAAGGATGCCTCCATAATGTTCTCTGAATAGTGGTATATGGTCTGGAGTAATCAGGGCCTGGATCTTCCTGATGCCAGCTAGCTCAGGCTCAAAGAAATGATAGGAGATGTTGCTCTTCTTAGGTGCCATGTTGCTGAAGAACAGATGCTGATGATGATGACTGATACTAGAAGATGGGCCACTGACAGGCTGAGACTGGTGATGCAGGTGACTGAAGTAGGTAGCTGATGAGGAATAGCTGAAGCAGATACTGATGAAGATAGGTCTATGCAGATGAAGGGGTCAAAACCAAGCCAAAATACAGTATGGATACCCTGAAACACAAATAAGCAAATGTTAAATGATGCAATGATGATGTATGCAAATGATATGCAAGGGTTTGTGATCAAGCTGGATCTGATTACTGCCTTGGTATAAGTCTATGTATGTCCAAGAAGTCCGGATGGAGGTTCATAAGTCCAGTAACCAAGGTGGGGGACTCAAATAAAGAGTCACATGTCCAGGGTTAAAATTACAAGAACTGTTCCAAAATGGAGTACTCTTAACCAAAACAAAGTAACAGGGTATTCTGAGGTCAAGGGTGCCTGCAAACCTGTAAACAACCCAACCCCCTCATAGGTGGTGTTCTAAAATAAGGATCCTCAGACTTGGATCAGTTATGAGAAGTGTAAACACTTCTAACCCGGAGGTACAGTGTTTACAATAACCATAAAAGATCCTCCTCTAATTCACCTCAGTTTCTGAAGGTCAATACTAAAGGTCATCCAGACTTAGCAGGCTTCCCAGATAGCCCTAGCACTACAGGAAATCTGTAGCACAGAGTTCTCAAGAAGAAACCCATATTTGAACCGTGTTTCATATTCCCGCACCAGACCGAAATGGAATGGGAAAGAACATGAACCACTCTAGCCTAGGTGTCACTCAGGTCCCAGGTATAGGACCTCAACTCTCAATAGAACCCCACCCACCAAAACAGAAACAACAGATCCAGCCAGAATAGTATGACAGTATGATGTATATAAAGCTGTAAAGAAAGCAGTAAACAAACTGTACATAAAGCAATAAACAAAACAACATATACAAACACAGATAGCACATAACACCCCAGTAAACACAAATCAAACAAGCGCTAGGAGGAACCCACAAAAAGAACCAGAAGCCCTGGTTACAGTATAAGGGTCCCCAGCAGAGTCGCCAAGCTGTCGCTCCCGATAAATGGGAATGGCCCAGATAAAGGTACAGACGCGAACGGTCGGCGAAAGAGGGATGTGAGAACACACAGGAGTGAACTCACAGGAAAAGAAAGAGTCGCCAGCTAGGCATTTTTATCCCGAAGGAAAGGTAATGCTGCATAAACCTAAGAAAAGATATGGATAAGACGGTTGCGAACCAGAGAGACTGAGAAAGGGGGTTGGTTACAACCTGGGAAGGTATTAGCACCCAGATTGTCCGTCGTACTCGACGGGATCCACGCTTAAAAGATTTGTGTTTTAAAGGGGTAGTGTCAGTGCAATTTGTGTATAAAAGAGCTGGAAAAGGATGTACAGGTGTCAGTGTAAGAGAAGTGAAGTGTATAAGTGAAGTGTCAGTGTAAAAACAAAGATGAAATGCTCATGATAATGAGGCTGAGAAAATAATGCTGGAAAGAGGGGGAATATACAGAGACTTTTGTTCGATAACTGTTAAGTTATGCCTACGTATCCTCTCGTGCAATGAGGAAGTCAGAACACCGTAGTTCGACCCAAAGAGACTGAAAGACGAATTGACTTGTGAACTGCTTATTTGTCTATGCTCAAGTGTATGACCTGTCTGGCTCAGGTGCAAACTGTCTTGCATTAGACGGAAGAAACAAGTTCTCGTTTATGAATGAAGGTGATGAGAAAAGAATCCCGGAGGAGACGATTATTGTTTGTTTTTGTATTTTCAGTCTTTTATTGTTTTTGAAAGTTTGTCATAAGTTAATGAGCTTAAGCCTAAACCAATGGATTTAGTAAACTCGTCACATCTTCCCTCTGATTAGGGGTAATGAGAATACCTTAAGTGTGAAGTCAGCTTCTCACACCTAATTACCCTGGTGTAGGATTAAGATCATTAACCTACTTGTGATTATTTAGATGTTTTTGTTGTTTTTGTTTAGTGTTAAGTAATGAGATCAAGCCATAATCAGGGATTAAACAGACTCATTACACCATCCTAATAGAAGGATAATAGATGAGAATGTTTAAGCTGATGAAAGCTCCTCAACTTAATCCATGATTAGGGATTAAACCCATGACAAAACAAAGCCTTTATTAAGTGGATTTTAGTTAATGATAAGATGATGAAGTGATTTTTAGGGTTTGTAAGACAACTTGAGGGGGACTTGTCCATTAACACTAGGGTTAGTCCTTCTTAACCAATTAAGGAAGAATTAGAACCCTAATGCAAGGCCCAAGTTACAAGCTTAATGTCTTGATGATTATTAAGTGAATTGATTAAAAGAGTTAAACACATTAAGGGTTTAACACTTAGGATTAAAGTTATACACTCCATCCTAATAGAAGGATGCAGGCATAAACTTAATCACAAAGCCTTAAAGCCTTTAGGGTTTAGTCCCTGATTATGAGATGAGAAGAGAGACACAAAGGATGACACAAAGGTAAAACTAATGGGGGACTAATCAAAACCCTAATCATTGTCATGCTTGGTTGTTCCTAAGGTTTGTGAAGTTTACAAGAGAAATCTTCAGAGGAACCACCAGGAAGCAGATGAAAGGAGCAAAGAGAAGCAAAGCAACTTGCTTCATTCAAGAAGTCAAGTCACTTGAGGAAAGAAGGTAAGAAGAAGAAGAAAGAGCAAGCTCAATCTCAAACACAAGACAAAATGCAGCAATGATGCATAAGAGGGATGAAGAGAAATTGTGAGAAGTGAAGGCAAATTCACTTCTCAAAGTGACTTACCACCTGAAAAGTTAGTGAGAGAAATGCAATGCAATGCAAGATGAGATGAAATGACATGATGCAAACCAAAACCAGAAGCATAAGCATGATGATAATGATGCTATGAGATGATGCAAACATGAATCAAGACATGAGGATGATCATACAAACATATGGATGCAAGAGAAGCATGCTTAGAACCATGAACATACATGAAAAGTTATGGAATGCAAATAACATACAACATGGCAAATGGATGATGCAATGATCAAACATGATTCTAATATGTCTTAAGATGTCTAATGAATCAAATGGATGCATAAAATGTCATGGCAAGTCATGGTATGCAAGCAAATGCAAGATGAATGCAAAAGGAAGCCCAAATTAGGGTTTATGATCAATGTACCAAACAAAAACCAAAACCAGAAGCAAACATCAAGATAAAAAATTGAAAATGCATCCAAGGGAACCCTAAACCTATACAAACTCACTGCCCAAAGTAGGGGTTCTAACTCTTAACCTAATGAGGGTTATGAATTTCCTAAGATTTCTAGGGTTTTAGGGTACCTTGCCAAGAAAAATGTCAAACAAATTTAAAATGCAAAATCAAATCATGCCAATTTAAACCTACAAACTACATGATATGCAAGACACAATGCAAAAAGAATCAAAGTCCAACTCTCAATGGTTAGGCAGAAATGAATTTTGGAAGTTTGGATCAAAATATTGCCTTGAAATGAAATTAATTCCATGAAAAATTGTCAAAAGACATCAAGATCAAAAAAGAAATTTGGTTTGAAAGTTGGACAATGTTTCTAAATGGTTTTAAAGGTTTCATGAATTTTTTGGTGATTTTTAAATACCTAAAAGTATTTTTAATTAATTAATTCTCATTAATTAATTAAAAATAAACTTTTGAATGATTTAAAAATATTTTTTAATGCAAAAAATAAAAATAAAAATGTTTTTGGTTTCTGAAAATTAATAAAAGCTTGTATAAAAATTTTCAGAATTTTTAAATGATTTTTGCTATTTTAAATAAATTAAACAAAACAAATGAAATTAAATGAAATAAAAATGAAATAAAACTGAAAAATAAAAAGTCAGCAAGATCAAAGGCCAGCATTCAAACCTACACGCGCGCGAATTTACTTGGCGCCATATCCAAGGGCTGAGATTCAAAATCTCCTAATTATGATTAAACCCTAATTAAATGCCCTAATGACTTTCAGGCGACCGGAACACTGTTCCGGTCGTTTTCTCCGGCAAGCCCAAACCTCTAACTCTCTCTACACGCAATAAAAATGAAATCTAACTGCCCAAAATTCATCCCCATTCAACACTGAATCAAAACCCCCTAATAAACATCATTTTTCATTCATCAATCAGCCAAATCGAAGCAAAACTCATTTAGGGCAAAAAGTTTCAGACAGTTCATACATGCTGGTTTCTCAACCATTTTCAAAAATAATCACATCCCCATGATCAGGGGAGTGCATAGAAACATTTAAGAACTAAAAATGGAGTTTCTGGAAAAAAGTTTGAGATGGCTACCTGAACTGAAGCTTTGGTTTCTGGCACTTTCTGGCTGGTTTCTTGCTTGCAGTCAACTCCACTGGACCTCCTGAGAAGCTTTCAATGCTTGTTTGAAGTTTATAATGGATGGTTTGAGAGATGGCAGAAGTTCTGTTCAAGGTGGGGTGGAAATCGTGTTTGTGATTCTGGGAGTTTTAGGCAATGGTGATGGGTGCTTTGTGACCAGGAAAGTGTGCTGAGTATGTTTGTGAAGTTGGTTTGTATGTTTGTAGCTTGTACAATCAGTTTCGAATGCTTTTGCAAAATAGTGTGAAAATGAGAGAGCTGTGTTGGAGAGTGTTTCAGGCTTGTGTTGTATGTGCTTTGGCTTGCTTTTTGTTTGCATAAACTAATGGGATTGGTCAGATGAGTTGATGTGTGCTTTAGTGATTGGTATGGCTCAAGTTGCCAAAATGTCAAAGTTGTGTAAGAGAGGCATGGGCTACTTGCTAGCCAAGTACAGATGGGGTGTCCTGCGCAGCGAGATGTGTGGAGAACCCTTGGATTGTTTGTGAAGTCAGCCAACAAGTGGATTCACACTTGAGTGAGTTTTTGCAACTTGCCTCACTTTTGCTTCTTATGAGATTTCTTGCTTCATAGGCCATAAAAATGAGTGATCCCTTGGCCCATTCTGAAATTTAGAGGTCACATGATCATGTTGTGTGGAAATGATACACATTTGAGGCCTTTAGAACACTTGAACAAACCATTTTGCAAAATGTCCCTTTGGTAGAAAACTTCAAATTTTGTGATTTTAGCCAACTTTGACAAGCCATAACTTTTGATCCAAAATGAATTAGGTCATGTTCTTGTACTTTTTGAAAAGGGAATGATCCATTCTACAACTTTCATGACCAAAGTTTTTCCATTTGAAGCATTTTTGAATCAAAAAGTAAAGGTTGAAAAAGTTTCCTAAAATGGCAATTTCATTAAAAAGTCAACTTTCCCAAAAAGTCAACTTTGCAAAAGACTTGAAATTCTTCAATTTTGTGAACTTCCAACATCTTCCATGATCAAATAAAGATCATACACAATCAAAATGATGAAGAACACCCTTTGGTTGGGTCATTGGGGGCCTCAGATGCCCTGATTTTGCACTGACTTGCTTGAAAAGTCAACTCTTGATTAGATGACTTCCCCAAGGAATTTCTTCATGAAAATTGATATGCATACTCCCTATACCATATAGAGACCAATAGAAACAAGAATGACCAAAAAATTTGGAGTTATGGCCTCTGAAACCAAAACCCTAATTCTAGGTCATCTGTGCAGTCAAGCCTGGCTCTGCTTCCATACCATTCTCAGTTCTTGTGATTTTTTTGACATTCTTGACTTTGAGAAGATATAATATGATACTTGAAAATACATGGACCCCTTTGAAGTGATTGATGGCCTTTGGAGTGGCTCAAGAAGCTCTTGGATTGCTCAGATCACAAACCCTAGGTGCAGATGACTTTGAATCAATGCAGTGAATCAAAAATGTGATATGAGATGCTATGATTGAGTTTATGCATATGAAATGATCACAAGACATGGTGTGAATGGGTGAGGGCAAATTTGGGGTGTTTATAGCTGCCCCTATTCAAGCATGAGTTAGCTATGCAGGATGTAAGCAACGACTTAACAGACAAACAAGATAACTTGTGGTTGAATACCAAAGACAGTCCAAAATTTGCACTCACAGAATGAAGAAGAAAAGGGATATAGATTGTAAAAGAAAATAAAGTATAATATAAAGTGTGGGCGACGGAGGACGACCGTCGAGCAGAGGACGACTGCTGGGGAAATAGCAATGACGGGGACAGCCGACACGCTGGGGAAAGTGCGGGAAATAAAGCGATGACGGGGACGACCGACATGCTGGGGATAAAAGGGATTATGATGGGGACGACCATCAAGTAAAGCTGTAAGATTCTCTGGGGATTAATGAAAAATGATGGGGACGGCCATCAAGTTCATAAAGTAAAGTAACCAACAATGGGGACGGCCATCGGGCTAAACTGATGAAGGACGATCATCAGGAAAAGGAAAAGGGACCACGACGGGGACGACAATCGGGTTAAAGAATAAATGAAATAATGATGAGGGACGGTCATCAAAGGTGAAGGACGATCACCTAGCAGGGGACGGCTGCTCTGTTGAGATAAGATGAGGGACGGTCATCTAAGGTGAAGGACGATCACCTGGCAGGGTACGGCTGCCGAAAATATCGCGACATAGGACGAATGCCGGATAAAAAGTCAACGATGGGGACGGCCATCAGACGAGCATGATGAAGGACGATCATCAAGAGGTGAAGGACGATCACCTAGCAGGGGACGACTGCTCTCAAGGTTTATCATGACATAGGACGAATGTCAGATAACAAGATCAACGACGGGGACGACCATCGGATAAGAATGATGAAGAACGATCATCAAAAGGTGAAGGACGATCACCTAGCAGGGGACGGCTGCCAAATATCACGACACAGGACGAATGTCGGATAGAAAAGGTCGACGATGGGGACGACCATCGGATGAGCATGATGAAGGACGATCATCAAGAGGTGAAGGACGATCACCTAGCAGGGTACGGCTGCTCTCAGGGTTTATCATGACACAGGACGAATGTCAGATAGAAAAGAAATTTTGTTTTGCTGGCGATCTACTGGGGAATAGTAAACACGGACGAGTGTTTATATCCAAGAACAAAAGGTATAAGTGTTTGGACGCTGTGTATAGATTTAAAGATGCGGACGAGCATCCTTAAGACTACGATATGGACGAGTATCGGGTAGAAACAAATACTGACACGTGTTCGGAGATGATGATACGGACGAGTATCAACTGGTTAACAAGGAACACAGACGAGTGTCAAATCTGAGGGGACTCTTCTGGGGAATAGTAGACACAGACGAGTGTCTATATTCAAGAAGACAAGAGTGTTTGACACGTGTATGGATTAAAGATGCGGACGAGCATCCTTAAGACTACGATACGGACGAGTATCAGGTAGAAACAAACGCTAGACGCATGTTCTGAGATGATGGTACGGACGAGTACCAACTGGTTAGCAAAGAACACGGACGAGTGTCGAATCTGTGGGGATATAAATGGTGTATACAGGATACAAACAAGTATCTGTATAAGTAAAACAACTATGAGTAGCGTATATTTGAGTGTTCAACCTGCTGGAGAGAGTGACACGGACGAGTGTCAAGAGGTATATCATAAACAAGTATATGCTTTACAAAGTGTTTAGGTAAATATGCTAGGGGTGGTGACACGGACGGGTGTCAAGAAAGTTATATATAAGTATCTGTGAGTGCAAAGGGGACGCTTTGGCTTTCTGCTGGGGATGTGACACGGACGGGCGTCACAAGGAGTATGTACTGGTGTTTGTGGGTGTAAGGCAACTGCTTTAGCTTTAGCTCTCCGCTGGGGAATATGGGGAGCATTTCTGTATATTATTGATGGATTGTTGATATTCACAAGTGTTTGATTCAGAAAATGGCTTATGATTATGCAACATGTTTGATTTTTGCCGTAATGCTCCGTATTAGACAGAATGCTACGCTTTGTGGGGTGAATATGATGCGAATGCTATGATTATGCAAAGATACCAATCCGGGATTCGGATCCTGTTGTTGTGAAGATCTCTGATCGATCTGTTTGAAGTGGACATCCCAGCTGGGGATGAGATCATTGGTAGATCTGATGAGATGATTCTGCTTGGGGAAATGGGTCAATGATAGACCTATTACCGTAAATGAAGGACCCAACTGGGGTTTGTAGAAGCTTTCGTCACTCTGTTGTGATTCCTTCGTGTGCTGCTCTTCTGGATAGAGGCTGAGACTCTGTGGGGAAGTGGTTCCCTGGCTTTTGTGCTTAGCTGAGGAAGAATTATTGGCACCTCGGCTGGGGAGAAAATAACAAGTGGCAACTCAGCTGGGGAGAAAACACTTTGGGTGCTAAGACTGAGTGTTGATTTTCCAGCTTGCTGGGACGAAACTTTCATGCCTCATGTTGTGCTTTGAATGCCTGCAATCCTGAAAAGATAGAGAAACGTACAAGTAATCCCGAGGTATCCCTTACCAGATTCCATCATAGGAGTTCAGACACCCCCGGGAGTAAGTATATTTCCTGCGAGCACGTGTTTTAAAAGAAGCATTTGTATTTATGCAATCAGTATTTTAAGGACATCGGACATTTTGCAAATGAAAATAAAATGTAAGAGACAAAACATGACTGAAAATCTGATTTTATTGATTTATACGCCCTGAATTGGCGAGATACAGTCAGAGAAACAGATCCCCTAAAATGAGGAGATTGTTACAAACTGAGAAACAAAATGTTGGCAATGTTGACGACGCTTCAAGGAGCTTTCCCTTTTGCTATGACTCGTATGACTTTTGACGTTCTTCTCGTCTTGCTTTCTGAAGAAGGTTGATTCTGACCGGCGCTTGATCCTTTTGAAGCTAACCAAGTTGTAAGTGACACAGACGAATTCAGAATGCAGTTGTTCGCTTATTCCCTTATTTTGCATGGATCGCCCTTTCGGGTTTTCAATCCATCGGGATACCCATTTTTGCCTGAGTTGTCCAATGCAGCTTTTCAACTCAGCGGGTGTACATCTTTTGTTTATTTTCCCTTATTTTTGCCCAAGTCTTTTATTCTGTTTTTGACTTGCCGGGATGCCCTATTTTTGCCTGGACTTACATTCTGTTTTTATGTCCAGCGGGTCATTTTTATGCGAAGTATTTTTTAACTGCATCTGAATTCACAGGGGACGGGAAGTCTTCACCATCCATAGTGCTGAGCATCAGTGCTCCACCAGAGAAAACTTTCTTTACCACGAATGGTCCTTCATAGTTTGGGGTCCACTTGCCCCTGTGGTCTGTATGAGGAGGGAGGATTCTTTTCAGCACAAGATCTCCTATTTGGTACTCTCGGAGCCTAACTTTCTGATCGAAGGCTTTCTTCATTCTCTTCTGATACAACTGCCCATGACAGATTGCAACCAATCTTTTCTCTTCAATCAGACTCAGTTGTTCGTATCGGGATCGGACCCATTCTGCTTCGTTCAGCTTAACATCCATCAGTACCCGTAGGGAGGGTAATTCAACTTCAACAGGTAGGACTGCCTCCATACCATACACAAGCTGATACGGTGTTGCCCCAGTGGATGTTCTGATTGACGTGCGGTACCCATGCAAGGCGAACAGTAGCATCTCATGCCAGTCTTTGTAGGTGACTACCATCTTCTGCACAATCTTCTTGATATTCTTGTTAGCTGCCTCAACAGAGCCATTCATCTTTGGCCTGTAAGGAGAAGAATTGTGGTGTTGGATCTTGAAGTCCCGGCATAGCTCTGCCATCATTTTGTTGTTCAAGTTGGAACCATTATCAGTAATGATTCGCTCGGGAACTCCATACCGACAGATGATGTCTCTCTTCAGAAATCGGGCTACCACTTGCCTTGTAACATTTGCATAGGAAGCCGCTTCAACCCACTTGGTGAAATAGTCAATGGCAACCAAGATGAATCTGTGGCCGTTTGAAGCAGTCGGTTCAATCTTACCAATCATGTCAATGCCCCACATAGCGAAGGGCCAGGGTGAAGACATCACGTTTAGAGGATTGGGAGGCACATGCACCTTATCCGCATAAATCTGGCATTTATGGCATTTTATGGCATTAGCACAACAGTCGGCATCCATCGTGATCCAGTAATAACCTGATCTTAGCAATTTCTTAGCCATGGCATGCCCTCCTGCATGGGTACCAAAGGATCCTTCGTGCACTTCGTGCATCAACAAGTCTGCTTCTGTTCTATCAACGCACCTGAGGAGTACCATATCAAAGTTTCTCTTGTACAGGGAACCATCAGTGTTCAGGAAGAAACTACCAGCAAGCCTTCTCAAAGTCTTCTTGTCATTGGAAGATGCCCTAGGTGGGTATGTTTGATCCTCCAAGAAGCACTTAATGTCATGGAACCAAGGCTTATCATCTTTTACGGCGTCTGCTGCAAATACATATGCTGGTCTGTCGAGTCTGGACACTGAAATCTGAGGCACAAAGTTGGCTGCTTGAACTTTGATCATTGACGAAATGGTAGCCAGAGCATCTGCAAACTGATTCTCGTCCCGAGGGATATACTCAAGCTTGACCGTTGTGAAGAAAGTCAATAACCTTCTTGTATAATCCCTGTAAGGTATCAGATGATCCTGGTGGGTGTACCATTTGCCGTTGGTTTGATTAACTACCAAAGCTGAATCCCCGAATACAGTCAAAGTCTTAATCCTGAGGTCAATGGCTTCCTCAAGACCCATAATGCAAGCTTCGTATTCAGCTTCGTTCTTAGTGTAGTTGAAGGTGAGCTTTGCCGAGAAAGGCATGTGAACTCCCTTAGGTGTAATGAGTACTGCACCAACACCACGACCATTCATATTAACAGCCCCATCAAACATCATAGTCCATTCTTCTTCCGGGTCAGGCCCTTCAGTGTGAATAGGCTCTTCATGATCTTTTGCTTTTATGAACATGATGTCTTCATCAGGGAAGTCAAATCTCATGGGCTGGTAATCATCAACAGGTTGCTCAGCAAGGTAATCAGACAATACACTGCCCTTGATGGCTTTCTGAGATGTGTACTGGATGTCGTATTCTGTGAGGATCATTTGCCATCTTGCAACCCGTCCTGTAAGAGCTGGCTTCTCGAAAATGTACTTGACTGGGTCCATTTTGGATATCAATAAAGTAGTGTGGGTCAACATATACTGTCTCAGTCGGCGAGCAGCCCACGCTAAAGCACAGCAAGTTTTCTCGAGCAGTGAATAACGTTGTTCACAGTCGGTAAACTTTTTGCTCAGGTAGTAAATTGCATACTCTTTTCGACCAGACTCGTCATGCTGGCCCAGCACACACCCCATCGACTCTTCTAATACTGTCAAGTACATTATTAGAGGTCTTCCTTCCACTGGAGGCATAAGGATTGGAGGTTCTTGCAAGTACTCTTTGATCTTGTCAAAAGCCCTTTGGCAGTCTTCGTTCTACCTGACCGTCTGTTCTTTTCTTAACAGCTTGAACAAGGGTTCACAGGTTGCTGTAAGGTGAGATATGAACCTGGAAATGTAGTTCAATCTACCTAGAAACCCTCGAACTTCTTTTTCTGACTTCGGTGCAGGCATTTCTTGAATGGCTTTGACTTTATCAGGGTCAACTTCAATCCCTTTCTCGCTTACAATAAATCCCAGCAGCTTACCAGATCGCACCCCGAATGTGCACTTGTTGGGATTCAATTTCAGTTGGTATTTCCTCAGACGCTTGAATAGTTTCAGCAGATTTACCAGGTGGTCTTCTTCTGTGAGGGACTTGGAAATCATGTCATCCACATAACACTCGATTTCTTTTTGGATCATATCGTGGAATAATGTTACCATAGCCCGTTGATACGTTGCACCAGCATTCTTCAATCCGAATGGCATCACCTTGTAACAGAACGTGCCCCAGGGTGTGATGAAGGTTGTCTTCTCCATGTCTTCAGGTGACATCTTGATCTGATTGTATCCTGAAAATCCGTCCATGAAGGAGAACACCGAGAATTGAGCCGTATTATCAACCAATACATCAATGTGAGGTAACGGGAAATCATCTTTCGGGTTGGCTCTGTTCAGATCCCGGTAGTCAACACACATCCTTACCTTGTCGTCTTTCTTTGGAACAGGTACAATATTAGCAACCCACGACGGATAGCTAGTTACAGCAAGGAACCCGGCGTCCCACTGCTTTTGTACCTCTTCCTTTATCTTAATTGCCATATCCGGGCGAGTCCGGCGCAACTTCTGCTTTACAGGCGGGCAGTCTTCTTTTAATGGCAGCTTGTGCATGACGATATCGGTGTCCAACCCTGGCATGTCCTGGTAAGACCAAGCAAACACATCCGCATATTCCCGAAGCAGATCAATCAGTTGTTCTTTTACCGAGTCTTGTAGGCAGGCCCCGATCTTGACCTCTTTCACGTCTTCATCCGTACCAAGATTAACTGTTTCAATTTCCTCCTGATGAGGAGTGATAACCTTCTCCTCTTGCCTTAACAACCTGGCTAGCTCTTCAGGAAGCTCATAATCTTCTTCAACCCCTTCATCAGCTTGATTGATTGGATTGTCAAAGTCATACGAAACCATAGCTGTGTTGTTGTCGGTGCAGTCTGAAAGGCACTCTCTGCAAGGGTTTAGATTGTTTATTTTAGTGATTGATTTTAATCTTGTTTAGAAAGAGTGAAATGAAGTTATCATTTTGAAAACATTGCCATTTATTTTTGTACAAAAAGAAAAATGGAAAAACAGTGAGCGGAAAAGAAAAAGACTCATTTGCAAAAGATGTCTGATTATCATTGATTGATCTGTTTGCACAAAAGTACAAATGGCCCGATTACAAAATGAGTCTTGTCATCTTGGTCAAGATGCAAGACTTGATGCATGCTTAAAATATACAGGAAATAATAATTACTCTGCAGGAGTAACCCTTATAATTTCCTGGGAACACCAGTTTGAGATACGGCTCCCCGGGATCCTTGGACGTATCCAGCTCTCCAGGTTGCGCTCATCTTCTGACTCATCTTCCAAGTTGTTTACAGCATCAGGGGTGAGCATCCCCCCACTAACGAACTTGGGCTCCATTGCAGCCTCTGCTTGATCTTGTTGAGTTGGTTTGTAACCCAACCCAAATCTGTCCTCTTTCTTTTCCACAGGCAACAGCTTGCCCCAGCCTTGAGCATTCCCCTCTTCAACAACCTTCCTGGCTTGCTGGTAGGATGTCATGGAAGTCCCAAGTACAGCAGATGCTTCGTTGATGTTTAGGGCTTCAAATCCCTGACTCATGGTTTCATGGATCTCCCCATCCATCTCAATGTATTTGTATGTAGCTAGATGGCTAACAAAAATATCCTCTTCTCCACAAATAGTAACGACTTGGACCTCCCACTCGAATTTTAACTTCTGGTGAAGGGTTGAGGTCACGGCGCCAGCGGCGTGTATCCATGGTCTACCCAATAGACAGCTGTAGGCAGGCTGTATATCCATCACGAAGAAGGTCGTTTTGAAAGTCTGTGGGCCAATCGTTATAGGCAATTCTATCTCTCCCAGAACTGATCTCTTAGAACCGTCAAAGGCTCTTACTACCAAGTTGCTGGGGCGTAATGCCAATCCTTCATACTCCAGCTTCACAAGGGCTTTCTTAGGTAGGACATTGAGGGATGACCCTGTGTCCACCAATACATGAGAAAGAACTGCACCCTTACACTCCAAGGTAATGTGCAGAGCCTTGTTGTGATTGCGGCCTTCCGTTGTCAAATCAGTGTTGGTAAATCTTAGTCCATGACTAGCGTTAACATTTCCAACTACAGCTTCCAACTGATTGACGGTAATCTCCTCTGGCACATAAGCTGCGTGCAAGACTTTTAATAGTGCGTTCCGATGAGCCTCGGAGCACATTAGCAATGATAAAATGGAGATCTTGGAAGGTGTCTGGTGAAGCTGGTCCACTATCTTGTAATCACTTTTCTTGATGATTCTCATGAATTCATCAACCTCTTGATCAAAAGGGGTCTTTAAAGCTTCTTTAGCAACTTGTTCTTCTTGCACCATGCTCTTCCCTTTTGCCTTGGCAGCAGCTTTTGCTTCGGCATTGGGTCTTTGAATTTGTGGGGCGAAAAGGCGTCCACTTCGAGTGAAGCCTCCGCCTCCCCCCACATTGTCTATTTGTGGTGAAGAAGTTGATGATTCAAGAGTGATTTTCTGCCCTTCGCAGTATAGATCTGAGCCGTAATGCCAAGGGATGGCGTTACTGCTTTCATATGGAACGGGCCCAGGTACCGTGATGGTAACCGGGCTGACTGCAGCAGAGGAGGGTGTTGCAATAGTATGTGGATCATAGTAGATAGTAACTGGTGATATGGCAGGAGATGCCACTGCTTGTTGTTGAAAATTGCTGTTCGGAGGAATACTTGACGGATCATAATAAATAGTGACTGCTGAGACATTTGCTGGTGTTGTAGGAGAAGATTCTGAATAGAGGGGTGCTGATGTTGTAGAAGTAACGTTTGTTGATAGGTGGCTTGTTGAAGTGATGTATGAAGCATTTGTTGATGAAACTGAAGAATTGCTTGGAATAATTGTTGTTGCAGTTGTAGGAGACTCTGGAACCGTTGTTGGAGAGACTGCCGGATTTGAAGGTATTGATGTTGTGATTTGAAGTAGACCATTCTGGATAAGACTGTCTATGCCGCTTCTCAAGTTGTCACATCCATTTACCGAAATGTTGCAGTAACCGCACCCGAGCTCACACCCAGGGAATATCTGGCATTCAAGGAGTTGAGCTTTAATCTCTACCAGGGGTGTCCGGATCTGCCCAACACTGGTTATTAAGAAAGATGGCAAATCTTCCCCAATAGCATTAATTCTGGGCCCTCCATGGTTGGGCATAGGGTTCTTGTTAACATTTGGCGGGGGTGCAAAGTTTAGAGCTTTAGAATCTACCAGGTCTTGCACCTTCATCTGTAAAGCTCTGCACTTCTCTGTACTGTGGCCAGGTGCGTTAGAATGAAAAGCGCATCTGGCGTTGGCGTCGTAATTTCTTGACAAACTGGAAGGATCTGGTGGTGCCAACGTCCTTAACTCAACCAGGTTGAGCTTCAGGAGCTGTGGCAGTAAAGCGGCATAGGGCATAGGGATTGGATCAATCACCCTATTGGCTTGAGATGGTCTCTGTTGGAATGGTCTTTGCTGACTGTTGTTGTTGTTGTTGTAGTTTCTCTGAGGAGGGTACTGAGTTTGTTGCTGGTAATGGGTTTGTTGCTGTGGTTGATATGCTGGTTGCTGAGGCATTGGAGAGGGAATGGTGACTGCTGCCACTGACCTATGAACATATTGTGGTCTGCCCCTGCTGGCCTGAATAACGTTGGTCTCACCGGTTCTTCTTGGACCTACAAAAGGTTTTCTGGGGTTGCTGGACGAGCTCGCACCATTGTCAGAAATCTTGCCCATCTTTAATAGGCTCTCAATTCTTTCCCCGGCTATGACCACGTCAGCAAAGCTAGTGGAAGAAAAGGCAGCTAGCCTATCAATGTATGTCCCCTAGAGGGTGTTCATAAACATATCAGCCATTTCCCTCTCTGACATGGGTGGTTGGACAGCAGCAGCAAGCTGTCTCCACCTCTGGGCGTACTCCCGGAAGCTTTCCCTGGATGATTGAGACATTCCCATCAGGAGGGTCCTGTTGGGAGCCATATCCAAGTTGTACTGGTATTGTCTGATAAAGGCCTCAGCCAGGTCCTTCCAGCATCTAATGGTTGCTCTAGTCAAGTGAGAGTACCATTCCCTTGAAGCTCCTGTTAAGCTATCTTCAAAATAAAACATCCATAGCTTTTCATCCATGGTATATGCCTTCAGCCTCCCCAGAAAGGATTGTAAATGGGTTCGGGGACAGGAAGTTCCGTTGTACTTCTCAAAGCACGGAGGTTTAAACTTGTGGGGAATCCTGACCCCGTCCACTAGACCCATGTCCATAACATCAAAGCCCAAAGAATTTTGGGACTCCAGGGATCTCAGTTTCTCAGCAATTTCATCTAGCCTCCTGTCATAGGCTTCATCCCCAGCTCCCATCACAGTAAATTGATCTTCCTGGGGGTCTTCCTGTAATACTCTGCCTGCAGTGGCATTCCCTTGCACATTAGCAGGGATGTTGATCTCTGGATGAAGGTGGGGTCCATAGACTGGAGGATTAACATGAGGCTGAACCCTCTCATTATTGCTTGTCCCCCCAGTCCCTAGATGGGGTTCCTCCTAGGTCTGCCTTTCTACTAGTGCCCTTAATCTCTCTTGGCTCTGTGCCAATCCATTCATCACCTCCATAAGCTGGGTCATCTGATTTCTCATTTCCAGTCTCTCATTGGCCATTTGAGTCCTGACCTCCGTAAGGTCCTGCTGTACTTGGTCCATTTGTATACCCGGAAGGTTGTTGCGGGTAGGATATCTGTGTGGACGGTTGAGTGGGAACACCCGTCGTCGAGCAATAGTTCCTGAACCACAACAGAGTTAGTAACAAAAACAAAACAAAACCTACAAAACAAAACAAAGGGTTAGTATGCAATGCAGTATGCTTATTTGTTTCCAAGGTATCCGACTTGGCATTTGGTTTTGACCTTTCCAGACCCCTGAAGAGGATGCTTTGATGTTGCTTGAGAGAAAAAGAACCCAGATGAAACAAACTAATGAATATATTACAAAAGGAAAAACATACATAGTTTTTTTTTTTACAATATATGCCCTCTGAGGGGTCAAAAAATACAACATAAAAAGGAAAAGTACAATGAAATGAAAGCAACAACAAGCAAAAAGTCAGACACCAAGACCAAACTCATCCTCCTGGATTTCCTTCAAAAGTGCTTCAGTTACAGGATTAGCTGGATGCTCCGTGAGGTTCCTAATGAGAAGATTCCTGGTGGTGATGGCAGTGGTTAGCTTCTTGTGCCTGCCCTGGTCCTTTGACCTCTTCACACCAGCCCTAATCTTCAGCTCTGAGATCTCCCTCTGGGCTGCTGCCAGGGCTTCCTGTTGCTCTTTTGCATTAGCCTCCAACTGCTCAATCTTGTCCTGGGTTCTCTTATCCTCCTGAGCGCGAGCTTCAGTGATCCTGACCCACCTAGCTTGGCTCTCCTTCAGATAAAGATCAGTCCTGGCTTTCTGGAACTGGGCCTCTTTACAGGCATTCTTCAAAATCTGTTCTCCAGCCCTTGACTTCTTGATGTAGTCTTCTGACTTCTCAATCCTGGCTAGATGCTCCACCTTTAGCTTTTCTAACCTCTCAATATCCAGACGACCATCACTCCTCTCCCAGAGGGTCTTCTGTAGAGCCTGGGTCAGATTCTCATTCCTTTCTTTGAGCTTTTCAAACTCCTCCAGGCTGACAGTGGCTGGAGGTGGTGCTGTGGATGGTCCAGGCACATCTTCAATGGTGAAGGGCATCCCAGAAATTTGAGCCCTTGCATGTGACCACTCATAGTACTGAGCTGAGGCCACATTGTTGCATCTCCCAAGAATGGCCATTCCTTTAGTCTGGACATTGTCCCAAGCCCAGGATGCTTGCCTGACAATAGCCAGATTAGGCTTGATCTCACAATAAAGGGTCTCAGCTAGATCTTGCACTCTAGGAGGGTGGACCAATGCATAGCCCAGTTGTCTTTTGAATAGCAGAGGGTTGTAGTTGATGCAACCCTTCACTCCTATCAGAGGTACATTGGGGAACTGCCCACAACTAGTAATGATGTCCCTGCCCTTGGTGCTCTGGGTGCACCACCTGATGTCATCTGAGGTCAAAGCAACAAGCCTCCTAGCCCAGTTCTTCTGCTGGTGAGGGTTCAAGAATGCATCAGTCTTTGGCAAATGTTTGAGCAGCCAGGTATGGAACAGGGGAGCACAACATCTCACCAATCTTCCTCTCTTCTTTTCATTACTTTGGTGAACAGAGTAGTAGAAATCTCCCAGTAAGGTGGGCACTGGGTTCCTCAGAATGAAAAGATGGATTGCATTCTTGCTAATAAACTTAGGCTCATCTGCAAATAATATAACCCCATATATGCTAAGGGCTAATAATGCACAGACTGCCTTCCATTCTCCCAAGGAGGCCTTCAGGATAGCCCGGGATGTTAAGAAATCCAAGTGTAGACCAGAGATTCCAGCTTTTGCTGTCATGTTCTGCTCAATCAGAACTGGTTCCAGATGCAATGCCTTTGCCACCTCTTCCTTACTAGGAAAAGCCATCTCAGGGTTGAAGGGGACTCCACCCCTGGTAGGTATACCAATCAGTGATGAATACTCTTCCAACAAGGGTCCCAACTGAAAATTCTGGAAGGTGAAGCACCTCAGAGGGAGATCATAGAACTGCAGGCAAGTATGAATTAAGCTCCTCTGGGAAGGGTCCAAATCCATAACCACATCAAGGATGCCTCCATAATGTTCTCTGAATAGTGGTATATGGTCTGGAGTAATCAGGGCCTGGATCTTCCTGATGCCAGCTAGCTCAGGCTCAAAGAAATGATAGGAGATGTTGCTCTTCTTAGGTGCCATGTTGCTGAAGAACAGATGCTGATGATGATGACTGATACTAGAAGATGGGCCACTGACAGGCTGAGACTGGTGATGCAGGTGACTGAAGTAGGTAGCTGATGAGGAATAGCTGAAGCAGATACTGATGAAGATAGGTCTATGCAGATGAAGGGGTCAAAACCAAGCCAAAATACAGTATGGATACCCTGAAACACAAATAAGCAAATGTTAAATGATGCAATGATGATGTATGCAAATGATATGCAAGGGTTTGTGATCAAGCTGGATCTGATTACTGCCTTGGTATAAGTCTATGTATGTCCAAGAAGTCCGGATGGAGGTTCATAAGTCCAGTAACCAAGGTGGGGGACTCAAATAAAGAGTCACATGTCCAGGGTTAAAATTACAAGAACTGTTCCAAAATGGAGTACTCTTAACCAAAACAAAGTAACAGGGTATTCTGAGGCCAAGGGTGCCTGCAAACCTGTAAACAGCCCAACCCCCTCATAGGTGGTGTTCTAAAATAAGGATCCTCAGACTTGGATCAGTTATGAGAAGTGTAAACACTTCTAACCCGGAGGTACAGTGTTTACAATAACCATAAAAGATCCTCCTCTAATTCACCTCAGTTTCTGAAGGTCAATACTAAAGGTCATCCAGACTTAGCAGGCTTCCCAGATAGCCCTAGCACTACAGGAAATCTGTAGCACAGAGTTCTCAAGAAGAAACCCATATCTGAACCGTGTTTCATATTCCCGCACCAGACCGAAATGGAATGGGAAAGAACATGAACCACTCTAGCCTAGGTGTCACTCAGGTCCCAGGTATAGGACCTCAACTCTCAATAGAACCCCACCCACCAAAACAGAAACAACAGATCCAGCCAGAATAGTATGACAGTATGATGTATATAAAGCTGTAAAGAAAGCAGTAAACAAACTGTACATAAAGCAATAAACAAAACAACATATACAAACACAGATAGCACATAACACCCCAGTAAACACAAATCAAACAAGCGCTAGGAGGAACCCACAAAAAGAACCAGAAGCCCTGGTTACAGTATAAGGGTCCCCAGCAGAGTCGCCAAGCTGTCGCTCCCGATAAATGGGAATGGCCCAGATAAAGGTACAGACGCGAACGGTCGGCGAAAGAGGGATGTGAGAACACACAGGAGTGAACTCACAGGAAAAGAAAGAGTCGCCAGCTAGGCATTTTTATCCCGAAGGAAAGGTAATGCTGCATAAACCTAAGAAAAGATATGGATAAGACGGTTGCGAACCAGAGAGACTGAGAAAGGGGGTTGGTTACAACCTGGGAAGGTATTAGCACCCAGATTGTCCGTCGTACTCGACGGGATCCACGCTTAAAAGATTTGTGTTTTAAAGGGGTAGTGTCAGTGCAATTTGTGTATAAAAGAGCTGGAAAAGGATGTACAGGTGTCAGTGTAAGAGAAGTGAAGTGTATAAGTGAAGTGTCAGTGTAAAAACAAAGATGAAATGCTCATGATAATGAGGCTGAGAAAATAATGCTGGAAAGAGGGGGAATATACAGAGACTTTTGTTCGATAACTGTTAAGTTATGCCTACGTATCCTCTCGTGCAATGAGGAAGTCAGAACACCGTAGTTCGACCCAAAGAGACTGAAAGACGAATTGACTTGTGAACTGCTTATTTGTCTATGCTCAAGTGTATGACCTGTCTGGCTCAGGTGCAAACTGTCTTGCATTAGACGGAAGAAACAAGTTCTCGTTTATGAATGAAGGTGATGAGAAAAGAATCCCGGAGGAGACGATTATTGTTTGTTTTTGTATTTTCAGTCTTTTATTGTTTTTGAAAGTTTGTCATAAGTTAATGAGCTTAAGCCTAAACCAATGGATTTAGTAAACTCGTCACATCTTCCCTCTGATTAGGGGTAATGAGAATACCTTAAGTGTGAAGTCAGCTTCTCACACCTAATTACCCTGGTGTAGGATTAAGATCATTAACCTACTTGTGATTATTTAGATGTTTTTGTTGTTTTTGTTTAGTGTTAAGTAATGAGATCAAGCCATAATCAGGGATTAAACAGACTCATTACACCATCCTAATAGAAGGATAATAGATGAGAATGTTTAAGCTGATGAAAGCTCCTCAACTTAATCCATGATTAGGGATTAAACCCATGACAAAACAAAGCCTTTATTAAGTGGATTTTAGTTAATGATAAGATGATGAAGTGATTTTTAGGGTTTGTAAGACAACTTGAGGGGGACTTGTCCATTAACACTAGGGTTAGTCCTTCTTAACCAATTAAGGAAGAATTAGAACCCTAATGCAAGGCCCAAGTTACAAGCTTAATGTCTTGATGATTATTAAGTGAATTGATTAAAAGAGTTAAACACATTAAGGGTTTAACACTTAGGATTAAAGTTATACACTCCATCCTAATAGAAGGATGCAGGCATAAACTTAATCACAAAGCCTTAAAGCCTTTAGGGTTTAGTCCCTGATTATGAGATGAGAAGAGAGACACAAAGGATGACACAAAGGTAAAACTAATGGGGGACTAATCAAAACCCTAATCATTGTCATGCTTGGTTGTTCCTAAGGTTTGTGAAGTTTACAAGAGAAATCTTCAGAGGAACCACCAGGAAGCAGATGAAAGGAGCAAAGAGAAGCAAAGCAACTTGCTTCATTCAAGAAGTCAAGTCACTTGAGGAAAGAAGGTAAGAAGAAGAAGAAAGAGCAAGCTCAATCTCAAACACAAGACAAAATGCAGCAATGATGCATAAGAGGGATGAAGAGAAATTGTGAGAAGTGAAGGCAAATTCACTTCTCAAAGTGACTTACCACCTGAAAAGTTAGTGAGAGAAATGCAATGCAATGCAAGATGAGATGAAATGACATGATGCAAACCAAAACCAGAAGCATAAGCATGATGATAATTATGCTATGAGATGATGCAAACATGAATCAATACATGAGGATGATCATACAAACATATGGATGCAAGAGAAGCATGCTTAGAACCATGAACATACATGAAAAGTTATGGAATGCAAATAACATACAACATGGCAAATGGATGATGCAATGATCAAACATGATTCTAATATGTCTTAAGATGTCTAATGAATCAAATGGATGCATAAAATGTCATGGCAAGTCATGGTATGCAAGCAAATGCAAGATGAATGCAAAAGGAAGCCCAAATTAGGGTTTATGATCAATGTACCAAACAAAAACCAAAACCAGAAGCAAACATCAAGATAAAAAATTGAAAATGCATCCAAGGGAACCCTAAACCTATACAAACTCACTGCCCAAAGGAGGGGTTCTAACTCTTAACCTAATGAGGGTTATGAATTTCCTAAGATTTCTAGGGTTTTAGGGTACCTTTCCAAGAAAAATGTCAAACAAATTGAAAATGCAAAATCAAATCATGCCAATTTAAACCTACAAACTACATGATATGCAAGACACAATGCAAAAAGAATCAAAGTCCAACTCTCAATGGTTAGGCAGAAATGAATTTTGGAAGTTTGGATCAAAATATTGCCTTGAAATGAAATTAATTCCATGAAAAATTGTCAAAAGACATCAAGATCAAAAAAGAAATTTGGTTTGAAAGTTGGACAATGTTTCTAAATGGTTTTAAAGGTTTCATGAATTTTTTGGTGATTTTTAAATACCTAAAAGTATTTTTAATTAATTAATTCTCATTAATTAATTAAAAATAAACTTTTAAATGATTTAAAAATATTTTTTAATGCAAAAAATAAAAATAAAAATGTTTTTGGTTTCTGAAAATTAATAAAAGCTTGTATAAAAATTTTCAGAATTTTTAAATGATTTTTGCTATTTTAAATAAATTAAACAAAACAAATGAAATTAAATGAAATAAAAATGAAATAAAACTGAAAAATAGAAAGTCAGCAAGATCAAAGGCCAGCATTCAAACCTACACGCGCGCGAATTTACTTGGCGCCATATCCAAGGGCTGAGATTCAAAATCTCCTAATTATGATTAAACCCTAATTAAATGCCCTAATGACTTTCAGGCGACCGGAACACTGTTCCGGTCGTTTTCTCCGGCAAGCCCAAACCTCTAACTCTCTCTACACGCAATAAAAATGAAATCTAACTGCCCAGAATTCATCCCCATTCAACACTGAATCAAAACCCCCTAATAAACATCATTTTTCATTCATCAATCAACCAAATCGAAGCAAAACTCATTTAGGGCAAAAAGTTTCAGACAGTTCATACATGCTGGTTTCTCAACCATTTTCAAAAATAATCACATCCCCATGATCAGGGGAGTGCATAGAAACATTTAAGAACTAAAAATGGAGTTTCTGGAAAAAAGTTTGAGATGGCTACCTGAACTGAAGCTTTGGTTTCTGGCACTTTCTGGCTGGTTTCTTGCTTGCAGTCAACTCCACTGGACCTCCTGAGAAGCTTTCAATGCTTGTTTGAAGTTTATAATGGATGGTTTGAGAGATGGCAGAAGTTCTGTTCAAGGTGGGGTGGAAATCGTGTTTGTGATTCTGGGAGTTTTAGGCAATGGTGATGGGTGCTTTGTGACCAGGAAAGTGTGCTGAGTATGTTTGTGAAGTTGGTTTGTATGTTTGTAGCTTGTACAATCAGTTTCGAATGCTTTTGCAAAATAGTGTGAAAATGAGAGAGCTATGTTGGAGAGTGTTTCAGGCTTGTGTTGTATGTGCTTTGGCTTGCTTTTTGTTTGCATAAACTAATGGGATTGGTCAGATGAGTTGATGTGTGCTTTAGTGATTGGTATGGCTCAAGTTGCCAAAATGTCAAAGTTGTGTAAGAGAGGCATGGGCTACTTGCTAGCCAAGGACAGATGGGGTGTCCTGCGCAGCGAGATGTGTGGAGAACCCTTGGATTGTTTGTGAAGTCAGCCAGCAAGTGGATTCACACTTGAGTGAGTTTTTGCAACTTGCCTCACTTTTGCTTCTTATGAGATTTCTTGCTTCATAGGCCATAAAAATGAGTGATCCCTTGGCCCATTCTGAAATTTAGAGGTCACATGATCATGTTGTGTGGAAATGATACACATTTGAGGCCTTTAGAACACTTGAACAAACCATTTTGCAAAATGTCCCTTTGGTAGAAAACTTCAAATTTTGTGATTTTAGCCAACTTTGACAAGCCATAACTTTTGATCCAAAATGAATTAGGTCATGTTCTTGTACTTTTTGAAAAGGGAATGATCCATTCTACAACTTTCATGACCAAAGTTTTTCCATTTGAAGCATTTTTGAATCAAAAAGTAAAGGTTGAAAAAGTTTCCTAAAATGGCAATTTCATTAAAAAGTCAACTTTCCCAAAAAGTCAACTTTGCAAAAGACTTGAAATTCTTCAATTTTGTGAACTTCCAACATCTTCCATGATCAAATAAAGATCATACACAATCAAAATGATGAAGAACACCCTTTGGTTGGGTCATTGGGGGCCTCAGATGCCCTGATTTTACACTGACTTGCTTGAAAAGTCAACTCTTGCTCAGATGACTTCCCCAAGGAATTTCTTCATGAAAATTGATATGCATACTCCCTATACCATATAGAGACCCATAGAAACAAGAATGACCAAAAAATTTGGAGTTATGGCCTCTGAAACCAAAACCCTAATTCTAGGTCATCTGTGCAGTCAAGCCTGGCTCTGCTTCCATACCATTCTCAGTTCTTGTGATTTTTTTGACATTCTTGACTTTGAGAAGATATAATATGATACTTGAACATACATGGACCCATTTGAAGTGATTGATGGCCTTTGGAGTGGCTCAAGAAGCTCTTGGATTGCTCAGATCACAAACCCTAGGTGCAGATGACTTTGAATCAATGCAGTGAATCAAAAATGTGATATGAGATGCTATGATTGAGTTTATGCATATGAAATGATCACAAGCCATGGTGTGAATGGGTGAGGGAAAATTTAGGGTGTTTACAGTTCCTGATAAGCTCTTGCACTTTAGCCTTCAGTGCAAAGCAGTGTTCCAAGTCGTGACCAGTTCCACCTTGATGAAACTCATAGCTAAGATCTGATCTATAGTTGACTGGAAGAGGATCTGGAACAGCAGGCGGAGGCCTGGTAGTAATCATACCACTCTTAATCTAGGAAGGATACAAATCAGTGTAAGTCATCGGGATAGGATCAAAGTTTGGCCTATTACGATACTGATTTTGTCCAGCAGCAGGATGAGGAGCCTGAGCTTGAGCTCGAACTTGAACTTGAGCTTGAGCTGGTTGAGCTTTGACAACAGGAGCAACTGCAACTACATATGGTTGAACATATCGTTGTTGCGGTCGATAAGGCTTCCTCTCAGTTGAAACAGCATAAGCATCACCATCTCTTCTCTTTTGAAAGTTCCCAAGAGACTTTCTTACAGCATTAGAAGATTCAACATTGGTAATCTTACCCTTCTTGATACCTTCTTCTAGTATTTCTCCAATAGTGACTAGATCAGAAAAACCAGATGAAACACTTCCTACCATTTTCTCCCAAAAGAACGGTTGAAGAGTATCCATGAACAAACCAGTTAATTCTTTTTCAGCCAAAGGTGGCTCCACTTGAGCAGCTAGCTTCCTCCAATGTTGAGCATACTCTTTGAATGATTCCTTATCTTTCTGTGACATGCTTTAAAGTTGACGACGATCAGGCGCCATGTCCAGATTGTACTTATACTGCCTTACGAAAGCATCAAATAAATCCTTCCAGCTTCGGATGTGACTCTTCTCAAGTCCCACATACCACTTCATAGAAGCACCACTCAGACTATCTTGAAAACAATGAATAAGCAGCTTGTCATCCTTGGCATGTGCAACCATTTTGCGACAATACATCAACATATGAATCTTTAGACAAGTATGCCCATTGTATTTCTCGAATACAGGAACTTTGAACTTATCAGGAAGAACCAAGTCGGAAACCAAACACATGTCTATCGCAGCAGCACCAAAGACATCTTTTCCTTCTAATCCTCTTACCCTCTTCTCAAGAGTCAAGTATTGATCTCTAACTTCATCCATATATCCAGGTTCACCCTGACTTTCAGCTTGTGGACCAGCAACATGGTACAAAAAAAGAGAATTCTGATAAGTAGTTTGAGCGGTAGTGTGCATAACAGGTTGAGGTTCGACAAATGTCGGAGCTGAAAAGACTGGCATAACAGATGGACCAACCATTTGAGAAGTAGCAGAAACTGGCACATAATCCAAAGGTAACCCAAATTCTGGCAAAGTAGAAGCCGGTTGCTGAATCACAGGAGGGTCAACAACAACAATAGAAACTTTAGAGATAATAGTCCTCTGAGATGGTTCACCTCGAGAAATCAGAACTTGCATCATTTCAGTGAGCCTGGTCATATTGACCTTCAACTCATCAATCTCCATTCGGACTTCCAGGTTATGTTGTTCTTGGTTTTCCATTCTCAATCTGAGAGCTCTCAATCTGTTAACAACTTTAGTCCCGTGTCTGTGGTGAGGAGATAGCTTGACGGATCAACAAACAACTGAAGAAAGAAACAACCAGGATGAGTTCCCACACAACTCGGATGAACGCAAGAATATGTGAGGATGCAATGATATGCAATGTTCACTTCCATTTTCAGAAAAACAACTCGATTATTGCAAACATGGTCAACATCGAGAATACGGTCATGAAAAATCTTGACAAAAAGGAATATTTACTTTTTCCAATATTTGCAATAATCAGAATTGTTTTCCTTGAGAAACGGTTGTGATGATGATCATGATGAATATGTGGATGCAAAAACCACAAACAAGATCACGCAAAGCACACAAGTTCAAAGGTTCGGATCACGAGCATAAAGTCAAGGGATAAGAACCAACAACCCACAAAGGCATGTACTAAGGTTTGTCTTCAGTGTACCTGCAAAAAAACCAAAAGGGTGCTAACAGAGGTTCCTGGAGTTAACAACCATCTTTAGAATATTATCGGTACATTGGATTACTCCCCAACCGATAACATTCTTAAAATAGACCTCGTCCGAGTGTAGTATCGCGTGGCAACCACCTTAGGTTTACACCCAGATAGTTTCCGCACTACGTTCCTAAATTGGCTTGGATGGGTTAAGGGTTCTACGGTCCTCAGTATGATCAGCTCAAGGTCGGAAAATAATGTCACGTATGATTACTCATCATAACATTGATAATCCAAGAGAGCCTAACCGAGTGGAGATTATCAAATTGATATAGCTTTGGACTACTACATCGCTTATCGCTTCGAATATCGCCATCCTATCACAAGTTCAACTCAGATCCGGGTTAGAATCTATCTCACTCACAGAGGATCACCAAAACTGAAACAGAACAAACAAATCAAACCGAAGCAGTAAATAAATCAAAGTAGGCCGAATCCACTAAGAGATTACTCCCCAGCAGAGTCGCCACTTTTCTGTAGCGGTAAAATCATGAGTGTAAGCTATTGATTAACTTAACTCAAAGTAAACAGAGTCGCCACCGCACTTTTATTTTATTCCAAATGGAAAAGGGAAAAGAGCGAATAAAACCTAATGAATCTAAAAGCAAAAAGCTAAAAGAATCGAACAGAGAACGGGTAAGGGGATAGGTTACCAATTGGGAAGGTTTTACACACCCAAAATGTCCGTGGTACTCCACGGGAGCCCTTTGAAATATTTATTGCTTTTTTTTGGTTTGAAAATGGTTTGTTTGAAAAGAGATTGAAGAGATGAGAAGAGAAATGTTTTTTAAAGATTTTTGGGTTTGAAGAGACGACCGTCTCATGCCTACGTACCCACAAAGTGCAATGCGAGATCAAAACCTCGTAGTTCGTGGTACAAAATGTGAAAAGAAACAATGCATTGAATTGATTTTAAAATGTAAAGATAAGTCATCATTCTTTAGCGAATAATTTTGCTAAAAAGAATGAATCATATCTAAACATAAAAATGGTCAAAAAGAAAAGTGCACGAGGGCACAAAAAGCAATTGAATGAGTTTTGAATTTTTAAAGTGTTTTGAAAAGAAAGTTTCGATATGCTTATGTGGTTTAGCATTTATTAAGAAATGAAATCGAAAAGGTAAAACCGCTTGACCTAAGTCAAGGTTTGATTATGAAAGAAGTTTGAAGTTTGAAAACAAAGAAGATTTTTGAAATAGGGAGAAGCTTTGAAAATTTAAGAAGGGGGGAGATGAAGGGACTATCCTAAGACTTGAAAGTAAAAGTTAAAGGAAGAACGATCAAACCATTTGGCGAACCTTCTTCGAAACAAATAGGACTTCCATCTTCAAAAACAAGCGAACCAAATCCGCTAAGGTCTTCAATCCATAATAACTCAAGCAAAGGACAAGATCCTAAAATCTAAGTCCAAAACTCCAAGTCCAATGCTAAGGATGATGGCCATAGTCCAAAATTAAAGTCACAAGTCTTTTAGAAGTTTAATCCTTTATTGATGTTTTTGTGTCCAAATGGACAAAAGAAAAATCAACATAACAAAAAAAAAGCAAATAATAAACATGATAATGGATGAATAAAGCATAGTAAAATAAAATAAAATAAAAGCAATAAAAGTGCAAGAAAGTAAATGTTAGTAGCAAAAGAAATTAAAGTGCAAGAATCTAAAATATTAATAGTAGTAATAGTATAATAATATTTACATAATAATGGTATGGTGAACTTAATCAACCACAACCCAAAGAGTAACCAAAATCGAAAGGCAACCAGATCCGCTTAGCATCTTACACTATAGTAATTAATCAAGGCAAATCGAATCAAATTCAATGAAATTTGAAAGGCGATTGGGAGACCCAAAGCACCTACGCATCAAACATTCATAAGTCTCAATTCTTAATGCAATATGATTAACCACTTTGGGATTACGCGATCAACAAGCGGATCCGCATGAAAATAAAGGTGAATACCAAATTGAGCTGCACTCATGGTATTCTTCCATCCTTAAGTTCAATCACTCATCTCGGTGGATTCAATCATGAAAATGTATCACTAACACAAAGTACCTTAAATGAATTGAATAATCCACTTAAAGGTAGTTTTAAATTAATGAACATTAAGTACTCTAATCTACACCTAAAGTTCATTGAAATTAAAGAGAAATCACTCCCAAAACTGCTTCCCAAGGTAAAAATAAAAAGGAGGAAGAAGAAGAAAGAGGAACCAAAAAGGGGCTTGAAACAAGCCAAAAACACCATCCTGACTTGTGTTAACCGGTTAACCGGTTAATGCATGCAAAATCTGCGCAATTTTAAAACTGGTTAACCGGTTAAACAAATGGTTAACCGGTTAACGTTGTACCAGAAGCTGAAAAATGCAGAAAATTCAGCATGATCCATTTTGAAACCTTTCCTCAAACATTTGATGATCATGATCTGAAATTTGCACGAATTTTAAAACCAAAATACAAGTGAATCCATGCAATCAAACATCAAATAAAGATCCAAAGGATCTAGAATCAAAGGCACCAAAGAGCTACATCTTGAATGTTGATGGTGAGTATGGGTTTATGGAGAAAGATGAATTACCAAAAGCTCTTCTTCAAATTGGACCAAAACAAACTTAGATCTACTGAAATTGATGAACAAAATAAAGAAAGGATGAAGGTTTGGCTCAAATTAGTCAAGAATTCAATGTGAATTCTTGATAACTTCAAAAGAAAGGAAGTGAGCTTTGGAGAATTTTGGTGTTGGGGAAGTATTTTGCAAGAGGTTTTGTGGCTATAAAAAGCTTGTGGAATGAATGAAATTGTGGTCCTATTTAAAGGCCTTAGGTATGGAAATTTGGTGGAATGGAGGTTGCTTTGGTAATTTGAATTTAGGTTTGGTAATTGGAATTTTGATGGGAAATGGAAAAGATTGGTGATTAATGAGGATTTATGGTAGGAAATGATCAAAGTGATGTAGAGAAATCAGAAACCAATGGATCTAGAATATTCCAACTAAATCAATGATCTAAGAGTGCTGAATTTGAATAAAAAATTCAAATTTTGCACTGGTTAACCGGTTAAAGGATTGGTTAACGGATAGGTTAACCGGTTAACCAAGCTGAAATTTGAAATTTTCTATTCAAACATGTTTGCTTGGTTATTTCGGCCCGATTCTTGTTGTACATCGAAGAAGGTATGGAAATAAACACATGAACCTTGGAAATCCTTTGAATGAGTAAATATGAATTATTTGCGGATCAACTTCGACTTTTATCTGTGAAATTTCGCTCGAGCTGCAAGACTGCTATCTTTGGCATTTTCACATGGTTCCTCCTTCTGAAAAATGTTAATGAAAGAAAACAAAATATTTTTTTGGATTTTAATTAATGGTTAGTAAACATAAACAAATGAAAGCAAATAAAAAACGGTGATCCCCTGTGAGGCATAAACCTGCACCCGAGAAGGATAAATGAACCAGTGTGCGATCTTGTTTGTATGCAAGATGTAGATGAGATGCGAAAAATCTTAGGGTCAAAAATTAGGGTATGGCACATACAAAGCAATATTCTCAAACAGTAATGCATATTTTTGAAAGCTTTCAACTATGTTTACTCTGCTTATTTAGAAGTAAATCTTTGTAAACAAATCTTGTATATTGATAAGTCGCATCGGTTGGTAGAGCATTGTTGTTAGCCTTTTCAGTTGGTTGTGCGACGCCCTAAAATTCATAATTTAATTATTGGTTAATTATTTATGAATATATGGAAAATATGTTGATGTGTTGTATAATTATTGTGATGGAATTATTTTAATTGATAGTGATAATAGAATAATGTATGGAATATTATTATTAAATTAAAGGAAGTTAGTAGAATTGAGGGTATTTGATAACGAGAAATCGTATCGTTTTATTACTACGTTTTAAGTCCGATTTATCGCACATTTATCATATTAACTCCCGATTCTTCGAGTTTTCTATGTCATTTTGCAGGTATAACATTTCTAGAGCTAAATCATGAGCAAAAGGTCAAAGGAACAAAAACAAGCATGAAAAGAAGAAGAAGAAAGGAATTCTGCAAATTCTGCAAATTCTGCATAATTTGTAACAGCCACGGTCGTTACCACATCATCACGACCGTGACGCCCAACGTGGGACACTCACGATCGTCGCCCAAGTGTCACGACCGTGACGCGCATTAAATGGGAAAAGTGAGCGTGACACCTTTGTCACGAACGTGACAAAGGAAAATAGGGTTAATTGGATTGAATTGGTCATGAAAACGTGCAACGTGAAGTCAAAAGTGCTTCCTATTATTTCTCAACCCAGTATGCATTTTTCCTGGATTCTCTCTTCAACAGAACGATACCCACGCTATGGATTTCAACTGCCCAAGCCCAATATTATTTTCTATAAATAGCTTGATTACGAATTAGAAACTACAGAGTTTGATTTTTAGATTTTCGCGGAAGCTCTGCCATATTTTTGTTGCACCCTTATTTTATTTTCTAGCAATTGTTCTTGTTTTAATTTCCTGTTTCTATATCCCAACCAAACTAAATAACAATTTCCAACATTAGGAAATTGTTATTATTAATTTCTTTCAAGCCTTCAGAAATTCGTTTAATTTTATTTTTCGATTCCGGTTCCGCACTCCGAGCTTACCAGTCTGTGGAAGAAGGAGTATTAAAGTTTTAATCATTCAGGTTTTTATTTATATTAAGTTATTTATTTTATCTATGTTAAGAAATTGTTTTTATTTTATAATGCATGTTTTTATTAATATCTGTCTGTTTCTGCATCTGTCTGGTACAACAAAGATGAGTAGCTAATTTAATTAGGCGGTATGTAATTAAAATAAACCAAACCGGTAAAATCAAATCTAAGCTAAAACAATTAAGAACTTAAATTCTGGCTGAGACTTTTTATTATTAAAAAATAATCTTTTTGTTACGAGAGTAAGAAAAGTGTAATAGGTTAGGTCGAGACCACGAGAGTGTGAGATTTTAACCGGATAGCTAAAGTTAGGCATTTGATTTAAATACAGCGAGAGCGCTTTAAAATGAATTAGACTTATTAAGTTTTCAAAAATTATTTTCTAAACACTTATGGGCTAGCGAGAGCAGGCATAGGGCTTTAGGAGTAAGATCTGAGATAAGACCACGAGAGTGTGAGTTAAGGGTATTTAAACTGATAATCTCTACAGAATAATTTAAGTGAACCACCTTTATAAGCTTAGGTTAGATTGACCCGCATAGGTTAGCATAATTACATACCGACCGCCTTCTAATTATTTCATTAAAACTAAATTTAATTCTCGTTCTAATCCTTAAAACCAAATCGTGACAAACATCCACCTTAGCTAAACTAGTAGACCCTCTAGCACTAAGTAATCATAAAATCCCTGTGGGATCGACAATCTTTTATATTACTTCGATAGGCTGTGCGCTTGCAGTTCAGATACCGTTAGACACATATCGCGTCTTCGCGCCCATCAAGTTTTTGGCGCCGTTGTCGGGGACCTTAATTTAGTTACTAGTGCACTATTAGAGTAGCATTGTCTAGACTAAGGTAACAACTATTTTTTTTCCTAATCTAATTTCCCGAGTGTATGCCAAGTACTCGCTCTCAAGGCGAAGACTTGCAACCTCCAATTCCAGAATTAGAACGCTTCTTACACGTAAGAAGACGAATATTCGATTACGAACGAAAATACAACATTCTAGATCTTCAAATTGATCCACCTAAACCGGTCGGAACATCAAAGGACGCTGAGATGGCTGAAGAACCGAATCATCCACTCAAATATTACGCTAGTCCTTCGCAAGCTGAGCCGCATTCCAGCATTGCCGCACCGGCTATCAACCGAAACGATTTCGAATTGAAACCTTCGCTGATATCAGCCGTGCAACAAAATCAATTCGCCGGAAATCCTACCGAGGATCTGAACCTTCATCTTTCGATATTTGTGCAGTACGCAGATACTGTAAAAGCTAATGGAGTTACCCAAGAAGCTATTAGATTACGTCTTTTTCCTTTTTCACTTCGAGACAGAGCGAGAGCCTGGCTTCAATCTCTACCCTCGAATTCAGTAACTACGTGGGAGGAACTAAAGAGAGTCTTCTTGACGAGATATTTCCCACCTAGTAAGATAGCTATGCTAAGAGCTCAAATCAACGGATTTAAGCAAAAGGAAAACGAGTCACTTTTCGAAGCTTGGGAACGCTATAAAGATATGCTGAGACTTTGTCCACATCATGGATTAGTAGAATGGATGGTCATCCATACCTTCTACAATGGGCTCTTGTACAATACAAGAATGACAATTGACGCTGCCGCAGGCGGTGCACTAATGGACAAAGAATATCATGATGCTTATGCACTTATCGAGAGTATGGCTCAGAACCATTACCAATGGGGAAGCGAGAGAGTCGCAACTGAGAAACCAACAAAAGGAGGTATGTACGAAGTGAGTAGTATGGACCAAGTCAATGCAAAGTTTGACCAACTTAACCAAAAGATCGACAACTTGGCCATAACACCAACAACCACCGTGGCTGCGGTAACACCTAACTGTGAGTTATGTGGAGTTCCAGGACATGCTGTCCCTGATTGTCAACTATTAGCAGGAATTCCCACAGATCAAGTGAATTATGCTCAAGGAAACCCATACTCAAACACATACAACCCAGGTTGGAAGAATCATCCGAACTTCTCTTATAAGAACAACAATGCTTTATACGCACCAGGTCAAGCACCAGCTACACCACCAGGATATCAAAAGACTGCTCCTAATGTTCCTAGAAAATCAAACCTTGAGTTGATGATGGAGAACTTCATAGCTACCCAATCTCAAACGAACAAGGATTTCTTAAACCAAAACATACACACTAGTGAGCAGATTAAGCAATTAGTGAGCAAGGTAGATGCGTTAGCTACACATAACAAAATGCTTGAAACTCATATCTCACAAGTAGCTCAACAACAAGCACCTACCGCTGCACCAGCTGGAGTATTTCCTGGACAACCTCAACCTAATCCTAAAGGACAAGCCAATGCTGTGATATTAAAAAGTGGCAAGGAACTTGACGGACCTACCGATCCAAGACTTGATAATCCAGCCATGTACCAAAAACCGGATAACCCGACTGAAATGGTGAATGAACCAGAAGAAAAGGAAGATAATAATCAAGAGGCAGTGGAGAAAGAAAAGCCTTATGCGCCTCCACCACCTTATAAACCACCAATTCCGTACCCTCAGAGATTAACCAATTCTAAGACGATGGGCCAGTTTAAGAAATTTGTTGAACTTCTGAAACAGTTGAATATTACTATTCCATTTACAGAAGCTATCACTCAAATTCCCTCGTATGCTAAGTTTCTAAAAGAAATCTTATCCAATAAGAAAAAGATAGAGGATAACGGAACCGTTACACTTACTGCTGAGTGTAGCGCAATAATTCAAAATAATATGCCTCCTAAGCTAAAAGATCCAGGAAGTTTCTCTATACCCTGTGTAATAAGAAAATTCGTCATTGACAAAGCTCTATGCGATTTAGGAGCCAGTATCAGTGTTATGCCCTTAACAATTTGCAAAAGGCTAGACATGGGAGACCTAAGACCAACTAAAATGTCTGTTCAACTAGCCGATCGCTCTATTAAATATCCTGTAGGCATACTAGAAAACGTCCCAGTACGTATAGGACAATTCTGCATTCCTACTGATTTTATAATCATGGACATCTCTGAAGACTCCACTACACCTATCATACTAGGAAGACCATTCTTAGCTACCGCCGGAGCTATTATAGACGTAAAGAAAGGAAAGCTAACCTTTGAAGTAGGTGAAGAGAAAGTTGAATTTATTTTAACACAATTGTTACAATCACCAGCTATAGAGGATACATGCTATTTATTGGATGTAATTGACGAATGTATAAGAGAAATGGAAATGAAAGAAACTACCTATTCTGAAATTATGAAAATTCAAATCCCTCCGATTTTCGAAGATGACAATTGGCGTGAACCATATCAGGATGATAGTCTAAGTGAAAGTTTAGCACTTACACCGGATCCCATGCCAAGTAAGAATAAACCTACATTAGAGTTAAAAACTTTACCTAACAACCTAAGATACGAATTCCTAGACACTGAATGTACAAGACCAGTTATAATCAATTCCAGTTTAGGAACAATTGAAACAAAGAAACTTTTAGATGTTTTAAAGAAATATCCAACTGCATTAGGATATAACATATCTGATCTCAAAGGAATATGCCCTTCAATATGTATGCATCGTATTCTACTAGAAGAAGATTGCAAAACGTCCAGAGAATCTCAAAGAAGAATTAACCCAATCCTTAGCATTGTAGTAAAGGAAGAAGTTAAAAAACTACTAGACGCTGGAATAATATATCCAATCTCTGATAGTAAATGGGTTAGTCCAGTACATGTAGTACCAAAGAAAGGAGGTATCACTGTTGTGAAAAACGCTAAAGGCGAATCGATATCACAAAGAGTAGTGACCGGACATAGAGTGTGCATCGATTATCGTAAACTAAACAAAGCCACTCGAAAAGATCATTTCCCACTACCTTTTATAGATCAAATGTTAGAACGATTAGCCAAGCACTCGTATTTCTGTTATCTTGATGGTTACTCAGGATTTTTCCAAATCCCTATCCACCCAGATGATCAAGAGAAGACTACATTCACATGCCCTTATGGAACGTTCGCTTATAGACGAATGCCCTTTGGATTATGCAACGCTCCTGCAACCTTTCAAAGATGTATGATGTCAATCTTCGCAGATTTCATAGACAACATCATGGAAGTGTTCATGGACGACTTCTCTGTATGCGGGCAAAGTTTTGAAGGATGTCTATCAAATTTAGAAATGGTATTAGAAAGATGTGTAAAAGTAAACCTCGTGCTTAACTGGGAGAAATGTCATTTCATGGTCAGAGAAGGAATCATACTAGGACACGTTATATCTGATAAGGGAATTGAAGTTGATAAAGCTAAGATAGAAGTCATAAAAGATCTTCAACCCCCTAAGACCGTTCGAGAAATACGAAGCTTTTTAGGGCACGCCGGTTTCTACCGACGATTCATCAAAGATTTCTCGAAAATCACTAAACCTCTTACCAGTTTATTAATGAAAGACGCTGAGTTCATATTCAATAAAGATTGTCTTAAAGCATTCGAAACTTTAAAAACAGCCCTCATCACCGCACCAATCATGCAACCCCCTGACTGGAGATTACCTTTCGAAATCATGTGTGATGCGAGTGACTATGTTGTAGGCGCAGTTCTAGGACAGAGGAAGGACAAGAAACTTCACGCTATTTACTATGCCAGTAGAACCTTAGATTCTGCTCAGATGAACTACGCCACTACTGAAAAAGAATTGTTAGCAGTTGTCTTTGCGCTTGACAAATTTCGTTCCTACCTAGTGGGAGCAAAAATAATCGTCTACACAGACCACGCTGCTATCAGATATTTATTAACCAAGAAAGATGCTAAGCTGTAAACACCCCAAATTTGCCCTCACCCATTCACACCATGGCTTGTGATCTTTTCATATGCATAATTCAATCATAGCATCTCATACCACATTTTTGATTCACTGCATTGATTCAAAGTCATCTGCATCTAGGGTTTGTGATCTGAGCAATCCAAGAGCCATTTGAGCCACTCCAAAGGTCATCAATCACTTCAAAGGGGTCCATGAATGTTCAAGCATCATATTATATCCTCTCAAAGTCAAGAAAGTCAAAGAATCACAAGAACTGAGAAAGGCATGGAAGCAGAGCCAGGTTTAACTGCACAGATGACCTAAAATTAGGGTTTTGGTTTCAGAGGCCATAACTCCAAATTTTTTGGTCATTCTTGTTTCTATTGGTCTCTATATGTTATAAGGATCATGAATATCAATTTTCATGAAGAAATTCCATGGGGAAGGCATCTAATCAAGAGTTGACTTCTTGAGCAAGTCAGTGTAAAATCAGGGCATCTGAGGCCCCCAATGACCCAACCAAAGGGTGTTCATCATCATTTTGATTATGTATGATCTTTATTTGATCATAGAAGGTATTGGAAGTTCAAAAAATTGGAGAATTTCAAGCCATTTGCAAAGTTGCCTTTTTGGGAAAATGACTTGTAATGGAAACTTGCCATTTTGGGAAACTTTTTCAACCCTTTCTTTTTGATTCAAAAATGCTTCAAATGGGAAAACTTTGGTCATGAAAGTTGTAGATTGGATCATTCCCTTTTCAAAAAGTACAAGAACTCATTCTAATTCATTTTGGATCAAAAGTTATGGCTTGTCAAAGTTGGGAAAAATCACATAATTTCAAGTTTTGCACCAAAGAGGCAAAGTTGCAAAAACTCTTGCCAAGGCAAATTGTGACCTCAAAGTGACTTCTAACCTTTGAACAAACATAAACCAATTCCTAAAGATCATAATGCACCAAGGGTTTGTTCATTTTCATGACTTATGCTTCAAGTAATCACAAAGGGGCCAAAGATGTACCAACTTGCAAAAACTCATGTAGCCATGCCTCTACTTGTTACAGCTCACAAAATCTGATCCACATGAACTCCATGATCTCAACTGAGCCAAACCATGCTCCTATCACAACCTCCCACTTGCCCATACCTCAAGTACACCTAACTTGGACTTTTTGCAAAAAGACCCATACCAATCAAGCTAGGCCACACCAACTCCTCTGACCTATCCAAGTGTGATAAGTGGACCAAAAGAGACTCAACACAACAGACACACAAGCCTGAAACATCTCACAAGCCAGCATTCTCAATTTCCACCTCTTATGCACTTTCCTTAGAAACTCATCACACAAGCATCAAACATCAAAACAAACTTCATAGAATCACTCAACATGTTCCTCTGATCATTTCCCAAGCCTCACTTGTCCCTGAAACCTCCACAATCAGAAACACGATTCTCACACCTCACTGAACAGAATTTCATCAAACTCACAAACCAACCACTCTAAACTCCAACCAAGCTTCAAAGCTTCATCAAAAGGATCATTGGAGCCATTTTGAAGCAAAGAAGCAGGCAAAAAGCTCCTGGATTGAAAGCTCCATTTCAGGTGAGCTCAAGAACTTTTTTTCCAGAAATCCATTTTTAAGTTCCTAAATGAATCTATGTGATGTGCTGATCATGCTGATATGTTTAGTTTTGCAAATGGTTAAGTATTGAGTATGTATGAAGCTTCTGAAACTTTTTGACCTAAAAACATTTTGTTTCGATTCAGCCTTGATACGAAAAATAAATGTGTTTTGATTGTTGATTCTTGCTTTATGATATTTGGGGTTGGATTTTGGGCAGAGAGATTAAGTTTTAGTGACCTGGGGAGTGAGTTAGCAATTTTCAGGGAGGGATGTGGCCGGAGAAGATGACCGGAGGTCATTTCCGGCCACCTGAGGGTCATTAAACCCTAATCTGTGTAATTAATCAACTTTGAATCTGGACCATGGATCTGTTTGACTTTCATTGACTCCCGCGTGTTTGAATGGCTTGGATCACTTCATTAAACCCTAATCCTATTTAATTAATTTAATTAATTAAGTTTAGGTTAATTGAGTCAGTTTTAATTATGACCATTGGATCTGACGCGCAGTCAAACTCTCCTTCCCCAGATTGAATCCTGGCCTCTCCTTTTGCATACTTCCATTTATTTTAATTTTTATTTCATTTAATTTGATTTATCTTTTCCATTTTATTTAAAATAGCAAAAATCATTTAAAAATTATGAAAATTTTTGTCAAAGATTTCATTAATTTTTAAAACCCAAAAATATTTTTATTTTTATTTTTTGCATTGAAAATTATTTTTAAATCATTTAAATGTTTATTTTTAATTAGTTAATGAAAATTAATTAATTAAAAATGCATTTAGGTATTTAAAAATCACAAAAAAATTCACATTGCATTTAGAAACATTGTCCAACTCTCAAACCAAATTTCTTTTTTGTTCTTGATGTCTTTTGATCATTTTCATTGGAATTAATTTCATTTCAAGGCAATATTTTGGTTCAATCTTCAAAAATTTCAATCTGCTTAACCATTGAGAGTTGGATGATGATTCTTCTTGCATTGCACTCTTCATAGCATGTAGTTTATAGGATAAATTTGTTTTGATTTGATCTTGCATTTTCAATTTGTTTAGCATTTTTCTTGATGAGGTACCCCAAAACCCTAGCAAACTTAGGAAACTCATAACTCTCCCTAGGTTAAGAGTTAGATCCTCTCCTTTGGGCAGTGAACTTGTATAGGTTTAGGGTATCTTTGATTGAATTTTCAAATTTTTATCATGTCATTTGATTCTGGTTTTGGATTTTTGCTTTGCATGATGCTTGTAACCCTAATTTGTGCCTTCCTTTGCATCCATTTCTCATTTGCTTGCATCCAATGACTTGCCATGACATTTTGTGCATTCACATGATTCATAATACATCTTAGGACATATTAGAATCATGTTTGATCATTGCATCTTTCATTTGCCATGTTATATGTCCTTTGCATTTCATAACTTTTCATGTACTTTCATGGTTCAATGCATACCTCATTTGCATCCTTATGCTTGTGTGATCATTCTCATGCCTTGCCTCATGTTTGTATCATCTCTTAGCATCATTAACATCATGTAATTGCTTCTGACTTTGGTTTGCATCATGACATTTCATCTCATTTGCATTGTATTTCATTTCTTTTGCTAACTTTTCAGGTGGTAAGTTGTTTGAGAAGTGAATTTGCCTTCACTTCTCACATTCTCTTTTCATCTTTTGCATACTTTCTTTGCTGCCTTTTGTATGTGTATTAGAGTGAGCTTGCTCATTCATGTTCATCTCTTACTTTCTTCCTTCAAGCAACTTGTCTTCTTAAGTGAAGCAAGTTGTTTTGCTTCTCTTTGCTCCTTTCATCTGCTTCCTTCCTGGTGGTTTCTCTGAAGATTTTCTTGTAAACCTCATTAACCCTAAGATCACCCAAGCATGATAACAATTAGGATTTGATTAGTTCCCCCATTTAGTTTTACCTTTGTGTCATCTTTGAGTCTTCTCTTCTCACCTCATAATCAAGGACTAAACCCTAAAGGTTTTAAGGCTTTGTGATTAAGCTTATGCTTGCATCCTTCTATTAGGATGGAGTGTATAACTTTGATCCTAAGTGTTAAACCCTTAATGTGTTTAAATCCTTTAATCAATTCACTTAATAATCATCAAGACTTCAAGCTTGTAACTTGGGCCTTGCATTAGGGTTCTAATTCTTCCTTAATTGGTTAAGAAGGACAAACCCGAGTGTTAATGGACAAGTCCCCCTCAAGTTGTCTTACAAATCATAAAATCCACTTCTTAATCTTACCATTAACTAAAATCCACCTAATAAAGGCTTTGTTTTGTCATGAGGTTAATCCCTAATCATGGATTAAGTTGAGGAGTCTTTCTCAGCTTAAATGTTCTCATCTATTATCCTTCTATTAGGATAGTGTAATGGGTCCATTAAATCCTTGATTGTGGCTTAATCTCATTACTCAACACTAAACAAAAACCACAAAAACATCTAAATAAATGCAAGTAGGTTAATGATCTTAATCCTACATCAGGTGATTAAGTGTGAGGTGTTTACTTCATACTTAAGGTATTCTCATTACCCCTAATCAGAGGGAGGATGTGATGAGTTTACTAACCCTTTGGTTTAGGCTTAAGCTCATTTTCCTATGACAAACTCCAAAAAGCAACAAAAGATTGAAAACATCCAAAACAAACAATAATCGTCTCCTCCGGGATTCTTTTCTCATCACACTCATTCACAAACGAGAACTTGCTTCTTCCGTCTAATGCAAGACAGTTTGCACCTGAGCCAGACAGGTCATACACTTGAGCATAGGCAAGTAAGCAGTTCACAAGTCAATTTATCTTTCAGTCTCTTTGGGTCGAACTACGGTGTTCTGACTTCCTCATTGCACGAGAGGATACGTAGGCATAACTTAACAGTTATCGAACAAAAGTCTCTGTATATACCCCCTCTTCCAGCATTATTCTTTAGCCTCATGATCTTGAGAATTTCATACTCCTGTTCTTACACTGACACTTCTCTTATACACTTCACATTTCTTTTGCACTGACACTTGCATCCTTTTCCAGCTTTGATACACAAATTGCACTGACACTACCCCTTTAAAACACAAATATTTTAAGCGTGGATCCCGTCGAGTACGGCGGACAATCTGGGTGCTAATACCTTCCCAGGTTGTAACCAACCCCCTTTCTCAGTCTCTCTGGTTCGCAACCGTCTTATCCATCTTTTTTCTAGGTTTATCCAGCATTACCTTTCCTTCGGGATAAAAATGGCTAGCTGGCGACTCTATTCATTTCTTTCCCTTTCGCCGACCGTTCGCGTCTGTACCCCATTTGACCCAGCCTCATTTGGTGGGAGCGACAGCTTGGCGACTCTGCTGGGGAACCTTATACTGCAACCAGGGCTTCTGGTTCTTTTTTGTGGGTTCCTCCTAGCGCTTGTTTGATTTGTGTTTACTGGGGTGTTATGTGCTAATTGTGTTTATATATTTTCTTTATTTACTGCTTTATGTACAGTTATTTATTGCTTTCTTTACAGCTTTGTACATCATACTGTCATACTGTCATCTTGCTGGATCTGGTTTTTGTTTTGGTGGGTGGGGTTCTACTGAGAGTTTGAGGTCCTATACCTGGGACCTGAGTGACACCTAGGCTAGAGTGGTTCATGTTCTTTCCCATTCCATTTCGGTCTGGTGCGGGAATATGAAACACGGTTCAGATGTGGGTTTCCTCTTGAGAACTCTGTGCTACAGATTTCCTGTAGTGCTAGGGCTATCTGGGAAGCCTGCTAAGTCTGGATGACCTTTACTTTGACCTTCAGAAACTGAGGTGAATTAGAGGAGGATCTTTTATGGTTATTGTAAACACTGTACCTCCGGGTTAGAAGTGTTTACACTTCTCATAACTGATCCAAGTCTGAGGATCCTTGTTCTAGAACATCACCTGTGAGGGGGGTTGGGCTGTTTACAGGTTTGCAGGTACCCTTGGCCACATCATACCCTGATATTTGTTTTGTTTAAGAATGCTTCATTTTGGGAAAGTTCTTGTGATTTAACCCTGGACATGTGACTCTTTATTTGAGTCCCCCACCTTGGTTACTGGACTTCTGAACTTCCATCTGGATTTCTTGAACATATATGGACTTATATCAAGACAGATAATCAGATCCGGCTTGATCACAAACCCTTGCATATCATTTGCATACTCATCATTTGCATCATTTAAAATTTGTTCATTTGTTTTTCAGGGTATCCACATTACATCAGGCTTGGTTTTGACCCCTTCATCTGCAGAGACCTCTGTTTCATCAGTCATCTGCTTCAGCTATCTTCACCAGTTATCTGCTTCAGTTGCCTTCATCACCAGCATCAGCCTATCAGTGGCTCATCTCCAGTATTGACTTTGATCATCATTAGCACTTGTCTTTAGCTCTTCATCAGCACTTGTCTTCAGCACTCATGTCTGCACCCAAGAAAAGCAACATTTCATACCATTTCTTTGAGCCTGTGTTGACTGGTATCAGGCAAGTCCAGTCACTTATCACTCCAGACCACATCCCATTATTCAGAGAGCATTATGGAGGCATCCTTGATATGGTTATGGACCTGGACCCTTCTCAGAGGAGTATGATCCACACCTGCCTACAGTTTTATGACCCTCTTTTGAGATGCTTCACTTTCCAGAACTTTCAGCTAGGGCCTTTTTTGGAGGAGTTTTCATCATTGATTGGAGTACCTGTCAGGGGTGGAGTCCCCTTCAACCCAGAGATGACTTCTCCCAGCAATGGAGAAGTGGCAAAAGCACTGTACCTAGAGCCTATATTGATTGAGCAGAACATGACAACAAAGGCTGGGATCCCTGGTTTGCACTTAGACTTTCTGACTTCTCAGGCCATCCTGAAGGCCTCCTTGGGAGAGTGGAGGGCAGTTTGTGCATTGTTAGCCCTCAGTATATATGGGGTTATACTATTTGCAGATGAGCCCAAGTTTATCAGCAAGAATGCCATTCATCTTTTCCTTCTGAGGAACCCCGTACCCACCTTGCTGGGAGATTTCTATTATTCCATTCATCAGAGGAATGAGAAGCAAAGAGGAAAGTTGGTGAGATGTTGTGCTCCTCTATTTCATACCTGGCTGCTCAAACACTTACCTAGGACTGATGCCTTCCTGAATCCTCACCAACAGAAGAATTGGGCTAAGAGACTTATTGCTTTGACTTCAGATGACATCAGATGGTGCACCCAGAGTACCAAGGGCAGAGACATAATCACTAGCTGTGGGCAGTACCCCAATGTACCTCTAGTAGGAGTGAAGGGTTGCATCAACTACAATCCTTTGCTGTTTAAGAGACAACTGGGCTATGCTTTGGTCCACCCTCCTAGAGCGCAAGATTTAGATGAAACCCTGTATTGTGAGATAAAGCCTAATCTAGCTGTTGTCAGACAAGCATCCTGGGCTTGGGACAACATCCAGACCAAAGGGATGGCCATTCTTGGGAGATGCAATAATGTGGCTTCAGCTCAGTATTATGAATGGTCTCATGCTAGAGCCCAGATTTCTGGGATGCCTTTCACCATTGAGGATATACCTGGACCATCCACAGCACAGCCAGCAGCCACTGTCAACCTGGAAGAATTTGAGAAGCTGAAGGAAAGGAATGAGAATCTGTCTCAAGCTCTGAAGAAGACCCTCTGGGAGAGGAGTGATGGTCGTCTAGACATTGAAAGGTTGGAGAAGCTTAAGGTGGAGCATCTGGCCAAGATTGAGAAAGCAAAGGACTATATCAAGAAATCAAGAGCTGGGGAGCAAATTTTGAAGAATGCCTGTAAAGAGGCCAAGCTTCAGAAGGCTAGGACTGATCTCTATCTGCAAGAAAGTCAAGCTAGGTGGGTCAGGATCACTGAAGCTCGTACTCAAGAAGATAAGAGAACTCAAGCCAGGATTGAGCAGTTGGAAGCCAATGAAAAGAAACAACAAGAAGCTTTGATGGCAGCCCAGAAGGAGATTTCAGAGTTGAAGCTTAGGGCTGGTTTGAAGAGGTCAAAGGACCAAGACAGGCACAAGAAGCTGACCTCTGCCATTGCCACCAGGAATCTCCTCATCAGGACTATTACAGAGCATCCAGCTAGCCCGGTGACTGAAGCACTTTTGAAGGAGGTTAAGGAGGATGAGTTTGGACTTGATGTCTGACTTTTTGTTTGTTGTTGCTTTCATTTGATGTACTTTTCTTTTATGTTGTATTTTGACCCCTTAGGGGCATGTGTTGTAAAAAACAGACTATGTTATTCACCATTTGTAATATATTTGTTAGTTTGTGTCCATTTGGGTTTTCTTTTCTCAAGCAACATCAAAGCATCTTCCTCGAGGTCTGGAAAGGTCAAAACCAAGAGCCAAGCCGGATACCTTGGAAAACAAATAAGCATACTGCATTGCATGCTGACTTTTGTCTTGTTTTGTAGGTTTTTGTTTTTATTTGTTTCTAACTCTGTTGTGGTTCAGGAATTATTGCTTGCCGCGGGGTGTTCCCTCTCAATCGTTCGCACCGGTATCCTACCCGTAACAACCTTCCTGGTATCCAAATGGATCAAGTTCAGCAGGACGTGACAGAGGTCAGAACACAGATGGCTAATGAAAGAGTGGAGATGAGGAACCAAATGGCCCAATTCATGACTGTAATGACTGGCTTGGCTCAGAGTCAGGAAAGGCTGAGGGCATTGGTAGAAAGACAAAACCCCGAGGAACCCCATCCTGGGACTGGAGGAACTAGTAATAATGAGGGAGGTCAGCCTCATGTTAACCCACCAGTATTTGGACCTCATCTAGATCCGGAAGTCAATATCCCAAGGAATGTACCGGGCAACACTGCTGCAGGCAGGATCTTGCAAGAAGATCCTCAAGAGGAGCAGTTTACTGTAATGGGAGCTGGGGATGAAGTCTGTGATAGATGGTTTGATGAAATTGCTGAGAAATTGAGATCTTTGGAGTCTCAAAACTCCTTGGGTTTTGATGTGATGGATATGGGGTTAGTGGATGGGGTAAGGATTCCCCACAAGTTTAAACCCCCGTGCTTCGAGAAGTACAATGGAACTTCCTGTCCACGAACTCACCTACAGTCTTTTCTGGGGAGACTTAAGGCATACACCATGGACGAAAAACTGTGGATGTTTTACTTTGAAGACAGTTTGACTGGGGCTTCCAGGGAGTGGTATTCACACTTGACCAGAGCTACTATCAGATGCTGGAAGGACCTAGCTGAAGCCTTCATCAGGCAGTACCAATACAATCTGGACATGGCTCCTAACAGGACCCTCTTGATGGGGATGTCTCAATCCTCCAGGGAAAGCTTTAGGGAATATGCCCAAAGGTGGAGACAACTTGCTGCTGCTGTCTAGCCACCCATGTCGGAAAGAGAAATGGCCGACATGTTTATGAATACTCTGCAAGGAACATATATTGATAGGCTAGCTGCCTTTTCTTCCACCAGTTTTGCTGACGTAGTTATAGCTGGGGAAAGGATTGAAAGCCTTTTGAAAATGGGTAAGATTTCTGATAATGGTGCAAGTTCATCCAGTAACTCCAGGAAGCCTTTTGTGGGACCTAGAAGGACCGGTGAGACAAATGCCATTCATGCCAACAGGGGCAGACCTCAGTATGTCCACAGATCAGTAGCAGCTGTCACTATTCCAGCTCCGATTCCTCAGCAACCAGCATATCAACAACCACAACAACCTCATTACCAACAGCAAGTTCAGTATCCGCCACAAAGAGCATACAACAACAATAACAACAATCAATAGCAAAGACCCTTTCAGCAAAGACCATCACAGGAAAATAGGGTGATTGACCCTATCCCTATGCCTTATGCTGCCTTACTGCCACAACTCCTGAAACTCAACTTGGTTGAATTAAGGACATTGGCACCACCAGATCCCTCCAATCTTCCAAGGAATTATGATGTCAACGCCAGATGTGCTTTCCATTCCAATGCACCTGGCCACAATACGGAGAAGTGCCGGGCCTTGCAAATGAAAGTCCAAGACCTGGTGGATTCTAAGGCCCTCAACTTTGCACCCCCTCCAAGTGTCACCAAGAATCCCATGCCCAATCATGGAGGGCCAAGAATTAATGCCATTGAGGAAGACAAGCCATCTTTCTTAATCACCGGTGTTGGACAGATTTGGACACCTCTGGTAGAAATTAAAGCTCAGCTTCTATAGTGCCAGATATTCCCCGGGTGTGAGCTCGGTTGTGGGTATTGCAACATCGCAGTCAATGGGTGTGATAATTTGAGAAGCGGCATAGATGGTCTTATCAAAAGTGGTATCCTTCAGATCTCAACAACGGCGCCTACAAATCCAACAATTCCTTTGACAACAATTCCTGATTTTTCTACAACAGCAACAACGATCATTCCAACCGATTCATCAATATCATCAACAATGGCTTCATCTATCACTTCAACAAGTCAAGTTTCAACAACCATTTCTTCTACAACATCAACATCCTTTTTATCAGCAGAATCTTCTACAACACCAACGGAAATTAATGAAGACATCTCAGCAGTCACCATCTACTATGATCCATCAGACGTTCCTCCAAACAACAACTTTCAGCAACAAACAGTGGCACCTCCTGCCAGATCACCAGTCACAATTTACTACGATCCACACACCGTTACAGTACCCTCCTCTGCAGCAGTCAATCCAGTTACCATCACGGTGCCTGGACCCGTTCCATATGAAAGCAGTAATGCCATACCTTGACATTATGGCTCTGATCTCTACTACAACGGGGAGAAAATCACTTTGGATTCTTCAACCTCTTCTCCACAGATTGATAATGTTGGGGGAGGCGGAGGCTTCACCAGAAGCGGACGCCTTTTTGCCTCACAAACACAAAGGCCTAATGCCGAAGCAGAAGTTGCTGCCAAAGCGAAAGGAAAGAGTGTGGTATTTGAAGAGCCAGCTGTCAAAGAAACTCAGAAGACATCTTTTGAGCAAGATGTAGACGAGTTTATGAGAATCATAAAGAGAAGTGATTACAAGGTGGTGGATCAGCTTCACCAAACTCCCTCAAAAATCTCCATATTATCCCTGTTGATGTGTTCTGAAGCTCACAGGAATGCATTACTGAAAGTCTTGCACGCAGCATACGTGCTAGAGGAGATCACTGTTAATCAGCTAGAGACTGTGGTGGCAAGTGTCAATACCAGTCATGGACTGGGTTTCACCAATGTTGACTTAACAACTGAGGGACGTAACCACAACAAGGCTTTACACATCACTCTAGAATGCAAGGGTGCTGTTCTATCCCACGTACTGGTGGACACTGGGTCTTCGCTCAATGTTCTACCAAAGAAAGCCTTAGTGAAGCTGGAGTATGATGGCTTGGCACTGCGTCCAAGTAATTTGGTGGTGAGAGCATTTGATGGCTCTAAAAGATCGGTGCTTGGAGAGATTGATCTGCCTGTGATGATTGGCCCGCAGACTTTTAAGATTACCTTCTATGTGATGGACATTCAGCCGGCCTACAGCTGTTTGTTGGGTAGACTCTGGATCCATGCCGCTGGCGCTGTTACGTCTACCCTTCACCAGAAGCTGAAATTCGAGTGGGAAGGCCAGATCATCACCATCTGTGGAGAAGAAGACATCTTTGTTAGCCATCTGGCTACGTACAAGTATATTGAGATGGATGGCGAGATCCATGAAACTATGAGCCAGGGATTTGAGGCCCTGAACATTAATGAAGCATCTGCTGTACTGGGAACCTCCATGACGTCTTATCAGCAAGCCCGGAAGGTTGTTGAAGAGGGTACTGCCCAAGGCTGGGGCAAGTTGCTGCCCGTGGAAAAGAAGGAAGACAGATTTGGGTTGGGTTACAAACCAACTCAACAAGATCAATCAGAGGCTGCTAAGAAGCCCAGTTTTGTCAGCGGGGGAATGCTCACCCCGGATGCAATAAACAACTTGGAAGACGAGGAAGAAAGCGACCGCAACCTGGAGAGCTGGATACGTCCAAGGATCCCGGGGAGCCAAGTCCTTAACTGGTCTTCCCAGGAAATTATAAGGGTTACTCCTGCAGAGTAATTATTATTTCCTGTATTTTTAAGCATGCATCAAGTCTTGCATCTTGCCCAAGATGACAAGACTCATTTTGTAATCGGGCCATCTTGTAATTTTGTGCAAATGGATTAATCAATGAATATCAGACATCATTTGCAAATGAGTCTTTTCCTTTTTTCGCTCACTGTTTTTCATTTTTCTTTTTGTACAAAAATAAAATGGCAATGTTTTCCAAAATGAAAACTTCATTTCACTTTTTTCTAAACAAGATTAAAATCGATCACTAAAATAAACAATCTAAACCCTTGCAGAGAGTGCCTTTCAGACTGCACCAACAACAACACATCTATGGCTTCGTATGACTTTGACAATCCAATCAAACAAGCTGACGAAGGGGTTGAAGAAGATTATGAGCTTCCTGAAGAGCTAGCCAGGTTGTTAAGGCAAGAGGAGAAGGTTATCACTCCTCATCAGGAGGAGGTCGAAACGGTTAATCTTGGTACGGAAGAAGATGTGAAAGAGGTTAAGATCGGGGCCTGCCTACAAGACTCAGTGAAGGAACAACTGATTGACATGCTTCGGGAGTATGTGGATGTCTTTGCTTGGTCTTATCAGGATATGCCAGGGTTGGACACCGATATTGTCATGCACAAGTTGCCTTTGAAAGAAGATTGCCCACCGGTAAAACAGAAGTTGCGCCGTACTCGCCCAGATATGGCAATTAAGATTAAAGAAGAGGTACAAAAACAGTGGGACGCCGGTTTCCTTGCTGTAACTAGCTATCCGCCGTGGGTCGCTAATATTGTACCTGTGCCTAAGAAAGATGGCAAGGTGAGAATGTGTGTAGACTACCGGGACCTGAACAGAGCCATCCCAAAAGATGATTTCCCTTTACCTCACATTGATGTATTGGTTGATAATACGGCTCAGTTCTCGGTGTTCTCCTTCATGGATGGATTTTCAGGATACAATCAGATCAAAATGTCACCTGAAGACATGGAGAAGACCACTTTCATCACACCCTGGGGCACGTTCTGTTATAAGGTGATGCCATTCGGACTGAAGAACGCTGGTGCAACTTATCAACGGGCTATGGTAACATTATTCCATGACATGATCCATAAAGAAATCGAATGTTATGTGGATGACATGATTGCCAAGTCCCTCACAGAAGAAGACCATCTGGTAAATTTGTTGAAGTTATTCAAGCGTCTGAGGAAGTACCAATTAAAGCTAAACCCCAACAAGTGCACGTTCGGGGTGCGATCCGGTAAGTTGCTGGGATTTATTGTAAGTGAGAAAGGGATTGAAGTTAACCCTGACAAAGTTAAAGCCATTCAAGAAATGCCTGCACCGAAGATTGAAAAAGAAGTTCGAGGGTTTCTAGGTAGATTGAACTACATTTCACGGTTCATATCTCACCTTACTGCAACCTGTGAGCCTTTGTTCAAACTATTAAGAAAAGAACAAACGGTCAGGTGGAACGAAGACTGTCAGAGGTCTTTTGACAAAATCAAGGAATACTTACAAGAGCCTCCAATCCTTATGCCTCCAGTTGAAGGAAGACCTCTAATCATGTACTTGACAGTATTAGAAGAGTCAATGGGGTGTGTGTTGGGCCAGCATGACGAGTCTGGTCGAAAAGAGTATGCAATATACCACCTAAGCAAAAAGTTTACCGACTGTGAACAATGTTATTCACTGCTCGAGAAAACTTGCTGTGCTTTAGCGTGGGCTGCTCGCCGACTAAGGCAGTACATGTTGACCCACACTACTTTATTGATCTCAAAGATGGACCCCGTTAAGTACATATTTGAGAAGCCAACACTTACCGGACGGGTGGCGAGATGGCAAATGATCCTCACAGAATACGACATTCAGTACACGTCTCAGAAAGCCATCAAGGGAAGTGTATTGTCTGATTATCTTGCTGAGTAACCTATCGATGATTACCAGCCTATGAGATTTGACTTCCCTGATGAAGACATCATGTTCATAAAAGCAAAAGATCACGAAGAGCCTGTTCACACTGAAGGACCTGACCTGGAAGAAGAATGGACTATGATGTTTGACGGGGCTGTTAATATGAACGGTCGTGGTGTTGGTGCGGTACTCATTACACCTAAGGGAGTTCACATGCCTTCCTCGGCAAAGCTCACCTTCAACTGCACTAACAACGAAGCTGAATACGAAGCTTGTATTATGGGTCTTGAGGAAGCCATTGACCACAAGATCAAGACTTTGACTGTGTTCGGAGATTCAGCTCTGGTAGTTAATCAAACCAACGGCAAATGGTACACCCACCAGGATCATCTGATACCTTACCGGGATTATACAAGGAGGTTATTGACTTTCTTCACAACGGTCAAGCTTGAGTATATCCCTCGAGACGAGAATCAGTTTGCGGATGCTCTGGCTACCATTTCATCCATGATCAAAGTTCAAGCTGCCAACTTTGTGCCTCGGATTTCAGTATCCATACTTGACAGACCAGCATATGTATTCTCAGCAGATGTTGTTAAAGATGATAAGCCTTGGTTCCATGACATTAAGTGCTTCTTGGAGGATCAAACATACCCACCTGGGGCATCTTCCAATGACAAGAAGACACTAAGAAGGCTAGCTGGTAGTTTCTTCCTGAATACAGACGGTTCCCTCTACAAGAGAAATTTTGATATGGTACTCCTCAGATGCGTTGATAAGACAGAAGCAGACTTGTTGATGCACGAAATGCACGAAGGATCCTTTGGTACCCATGCAGGAGGGCATTGTAAACACCCCAAATTTGCCCTCACCCATTCACACCATGGCTTGTGATCATTTCATATGCATAAACACAAACATAGCATCTCATATTAAAATTTTTGATTCACTGCATTGTTTCAAAGTCATCTGCATCTAGGGTTTGTGATCTGAGCAATCCAAGAGCTTCTTGAGCCACTCCAAAGGTCATCAATCATCTCAAAGGGGTCCATGTATGTCCAAGCATCATATTATATCCTCTCAAGATCAAAGAAGTCAAAGAATCACAAGAATTGAGATTGGCATGGAAGCAGAGCCAGGTTTAACTGCACAGATGACCTAGAATTAGGGTTTTGGTTTCAAAGGCCATAACTCCAAATTTTTTGGTCATTCTTGTTTCTATTGGTCTCTTTATGGTATAGGGATCATGCATATCAATTTTCATGAAGAAATTCCATGGGGAAGTCATCTGATCAAGAGTTGACTTCTTGAGCAAGTCAGTGTAAAATCAGGGCATCTGAGGCCCCCAATGACCCAACCAAAGGGTGTTCTTCATCATTTTGATTGTGTATGATCTTTATTTGATCATAGAAGGTGTTAGAAGTTCGCAAAATTGGAGAATTTCAAGCCATTTGCAAAGTTGACTTTTTGGGAAAGTTGACTTATAATGAAAATTGCCATTTTGGGAAACTTTTTCAACCCTTGCTTTTTGATTCAAAAATGCTTCAAATGAAAAAACTTTGGTCAAGAAAGTTGTAGAATGGATCATTCCCTTTTCAAAAACTACAAGAACTTGACCTAATTCATTTTGGATCAAAAGTTATGGCTTGTCAAAGTTGGGAAAAATCACATAATTTCAAGTTTTCTACCAAAGAGGCAAAGTTGCAAAATCACTTGCCAAGGCAAATTGTGCTATCAAATGGACTTCTAATCTTCATACAAACATGAACCAAGACCTAAAAGTCAGATTGCATCAAAGGATCACTCATTTTCATGACTTGTGGAACAAGAAATTTCAAAAGGGCCAAGGATGAAGCAAGTTGCAAAAGCTCACTCAAACCCTAATCCACTTGTTTGCTGACTTCACAAATGATCCTAAGGCTCTCCACACTTCTTGCTGCGCAGGACACCCCATTTGTCCTTGGCTAGCAATGAGCCCATACCTCTCTTACACAAAGTTTGACATTTTGGCCAAAGACCCATACCAATCACAATAGGCCAGCACCCACTCTCTGACCTATCACACTTGTTTATACAAATCAAAAGAAAGCCAAAGCAGATAACACTTCATGCTGAAACACTCCCCAAGCCCTAGTTCCAAGTTTATGCTTCATTTGCAAAACTCTTCGAAACTCATCACACAGGCCTCAAACACACAAACAAACTTCACAAACAATCTCAACATGACTTGCTGATCACAAACCACCCATCACCATAGCCTGAAACTCACTGAAATCAAAATACGATTTCTACCCCTCATTGAGCAGAACTTCAGCAATCTTTCAAACCAACCATTATAAACTTCAAACAAGCATTGAAAGCTTCTCAGGAGGTCCATTGGAGTTGATTGGAAGCAAGAAACTGGCCAGAAAGTCCCTGATTTGAAAGCTTCGATTCAGGTAGCCATGGAAATTCATTTTTCCAGAACTCTTTTCTCTTGTTTCTAAGATGATCTACATGCTTCCCTGAGTTCACTGAACATTTTATTTTTGAAAATGATTGAGATTTGAGGTTGTATGACTGATCTGAAAGTTTGCCCGTAAACTTGATTTCTGTTTGTTCTTCATGATTCACGAAAAAGAAATGAATTTTATGGCTGGATTGTTGTTTAGGATGCTTAGTTGATTTGATCTGGAGGTTTTGGCTTGATTTAGTGGAGATTTGAGAGAGTTTGGTTGAAGGTCTCGCCGGAGAAGACGACCGGAAGTCTTCTCCGGCCACCTGAAACTCATTAGGGTTAATCTGTGTCATTAATGAAATTTGAATATTGGCCCTTGGATGCGTTGACCCGCGCGCGTTTGAATGCTCAGGATTTCACCATTCTGCCCTAATCCTCATTTGACTTTTTTAAACTAGTTTAATTAATTTTAATTGGAAATTAACTCAGTTTGAATCCTAGCCGCAGGATCTGGCGCGCAGTCTTTCCCTCCTTCCTGAGTTTGAATGCTGACCTTTTAGATGCGCATACTTTCATTTTTATTCAATTTTATTTTCATTTAATTTCATTTGTTTTCTACATTTTATTAAAAATAGTAAAAATCATTGAAAAATTCTGAAAATTTTTATTCAAGCTTTTATTAATTTTCAGAAACCAAAAACATTTTTATTTTTATTTTTTGCATTAAAAAATATTTTTAAATCATTTAAAAGTTTATTTTTAATTAATTAATGAGAATTAATTAATTAAAAATGCTTTTAGGTATTTAAAAATCATAAAAAAATTCATGAAGCATTTAAAATCATTTTGAAACATTGTCCAACTCTCAAACCAAATTTCTTTTTTGATCTTGATGTCTTTTGACAATTTTCCATGGAATTAATTTCATTTCAAGGCATTATTTTGATCCAATCTTCAAAAATTCATTTCTGCCTAGCCTTTAAGAGTTGGACCTTGATTCTTCTTGCATTGCATCTTGTATAGCATGTAGTTTATAGGATTAAATTGGCATGAATTGATCTTGCATTTCCTATTTGTTTGACATTTTTCTTGACAAGGTACCTTAAAACCCTAGCAATCTTAAGAAATTCATAACCCTCATTAGGTTAAGAGTTAGAACCCCTCCTTTGGGCAGTGAGTTTGTATAGGTTTAGGGTTCCTTTGAATGCATTTTCAATTTTTTATCATGATGTTTGCTTCTGGTTTTGATTTTTGTTTTGTGCATTGATCATAAACCCTAATTTGGGCTTTCATTTGCATCCATCTTCCATTTACTTGCATATTATGACTTGCCATGACATTTTGTGCATCCATTTGATTCATAACACATCTTAGGATATCTTAGAATCATGTTTGATCTTTGCATCTTCCATTTGCCATGTTTTATGTCATTTGCATTTCATAACTTCTCATGAACATCCATGGTTCTAAGCATGCCCCATTTGCACCCATGTGTTTGTATGATCATTCCCATGCCTTGCCTCATATGTGCATCATCTCTTAGCATCATTAGCATCATACTCATGCTTCTGGTTTTGGTTTGCATCATCCCATTTCATCTCATTTTGCATTGCATGGCATTTCTTTCACTAACTTTTCAGGTGGTAAGTTACTTTGAGAAGTGAATTTGCCTTCACTTCTCACAAACTCTTTTCATCTCTCTTATGCATCATTGCTGCATTGTGTTTTGTGCTTGAGATTGAGCTTGCTCATTCTTCTTCATCTTACTTTCTTTCTTCAAGTGACTTGTCTTCTTAAATGAAGCAAGTTACTTTGCTTCTCTTTGCTCCTTTCATCTGCTTCCTGGTGGTTTCTCTGAAGATTCTCCTTGTAAACCTCACAAACCCTAGGAACAACCAGGAATGACAATAATTAGGGTTGATTAGTCCCCCACTTAGCTTTTACCTTTGTGTCTCATTGAGTCCTCTCTTCTCATCTCTTAATCAAGGACTAAACCCTAAAGGCTTTAAGGCTTTGTGATTAAGCTTATGCCTGCATCCTTCTATTAGGATGGAGTGTATAACTTTAATCCTAAGTGTTAAACCCTTAATGTGTTTAAATCTTTTAATCAATCCATCTAATAATCATCAAGACATCAAGCTTGTAACTTGGGCCTTGCATTAGGGTTCTAATTCTTCCTTAATTGGTTAAGAAGGACTAACCCTAGTGTTAATGGACAAGTCCCCCTCAAGTTGTCTTACAAACCCTAAAAATCACTTCATCATCTTATCATTAACTAAAATCCACTTAATAAAGGCTTTGTTTTGTCATGAGTTTAATCCCTAATCATGGATTAAGTTGAGGAGCTTTCCTCAGCTTAAACATTCTCATCTATTATCCTTCTATTAGGATGGTGTAATGAGTCTGTTTGATCCTTGATTATGGCTTAATCTCATTACTCAACACTAAACAAAAACACCAAAAACATCTAAATAATCACAAGTAGGTTAATGATCTTAATCCTACATCATGGTGATTAAGTGTGAGATGCTGACTTCACACTTAAGGTATTCTCATTACCCCTAATCAGAGGGAGGATGTGATGAGTTTACTAAATCCATTGGTTTAGGCTTAAGCTCATTAACTTATGACAAACTCCAAAAAGCAATAAAAGACTGAAATACAAAAACAAACAATAATCGTCTCCTCCGGGATTCTTTTCTTATCTCATTCACTCATGAACGAGAACTTGCTTCTTCCGTCTGATGCAAGACAGTTTGCACCTGAGCCAGACAGGTCATACACTTGAGCATAGACAAGTAAGCAATTCACAAGTCAATTCATCCTTTCAGTCTCTTTGGGTTGAACTACGGTGTTCTGACTTCCTCAATGCACGAGAGGATACGTAGGCATAACTTAACAGTTATCGAAGAAAAGTCTCTGTATATTCCCCCCTCTTCTAGCTTTATTCTTTTAGCCTCATGATCTTGAGCATTCCATTCTTGTCCTTACACTGACACTTCACATATCTCACTTCACTTTCTTTTTTCACTGACACTTGCATTCTTTCCAGTTTTGATACACATATTGCACTGACATTACCCCTTTAAAACACAAATCTTTTAAGCGTGGATCCCGTCGAGTACGACGGACAATCTGGGTGCTAATACCTTCCCAGGTTGTAACCAACCCCCTTTCTCAGTCACTCTGGTTCACAACCGTCTTATCCATATCTTTTCTTAGGTTTATGCAGCATTACCTTTCCTTCGGGATAAAAATGCCTAGCTGGCGACTCTATTCATTTCATTTTCATCCTTTCGCCGACCGTTCGCGTCTGTACCTCTTGTGACCATGTGTCATTTTGGTGGGAGCGACAGCTTGGCGACTCTGCTGGGGAATCTTATACTGCAACCAGGGCTTCTGGTTCTTTTTGTGGGTTCCTCCTAGAACTTGTTTGATTTGTGTTTACTGGGGTGTTATGTGCTATTTGTGTTTGTATAGTTGCTTTTATTTATTGCTTTATGTACAATTATTTATTGCTTTCTTTACAGCTTTATATACATCATACTGTCATACTGTTCTGGCTGGATCTGGTTTTGTTGCTTTGGTGGGTGGGTGTTCTATTGAGAGTTTAAGGTCCTATACCTGGGACCTGAGTGACACCTAGGCTAGAGTGGTTCATGTTCTTTCCCATTCCATTTCGGTCTGGTGCGGGAATATGAAACACGGTTCAGATATGGGTTTCTTCTTGAGAACTCTGTGCTACAGATTTCCTGTAGTGCTAGGGCTATCTGGGAAGCCTGCTAAGTCTGAATGACCTTTATTATGACCTTCAGAAACTGAGGTGAATTAGAGGAGGATCTTTTATGGTTATTGTAAACACTGTACCTCCGGGTTAGAAGTGTTTACACTTCTCATAACTGATCCAAGTCTGAGGATCCTTGTTTTAGAACTTCACCTGTGAGGGGGGTTGGGTTGTTTACAGGTTTGCAGGTACCCTTGACCTCAGCATACCCTGATACTTTGTTTTGATTAAGAGTACTCCATTTTGGGACAGTTCTTGTGATTTTAACCCTGGACATGTGACTCTTTATTTGAGTCCCCCACCTTGGTTACTGGACTTATGAACCTCCATCTGGACTTCTTAGACATACATGGACCTATATCAAGGCAGTTAATCAGATCCAGCTTGATCACAAACCCTTTCATATCATTTGCATACATCATCATTGCATCATTTAACATTTGCTTATTTGTTTTTCAGGGTATCCATATTACATTTGGCTTGGTTTTGACCCCTTCATATGCATAGGCCCTTGTTCACCAGCTATCTGCTTCAGCTACCTGCTTCAGTCACCTGCATCCCCAATATCAGCCTATCAGTGGCTCAGCTCCAGTGTTAGTCTCCATCATCAGCATCTGTATCAGCTCTTCATCAGCAGACATGGCACCCAAGAAAAGCAACATCTCATATCATTTCTTTGAGCCTGAGCTAACTGGCATCAGGAAGGTCCAGGCCCTTATCACTCCAGACCATATCCCACTATTCAGAGAACATTATGGAGGCATCCTTGATGTGGTTATGGATTTGGACCCTTCTTAGAGGAGCTTGATTCACACTTGTCTACAGTTCTATGATCCTCCTTTGAGATGCTTCACCTTCCAGAATTTTCAGTTGGGACCCTTGTTGGAGGAGTATTCATCACTGATTGGAGTGCCTATCAGGAGTGGTGTCCCCTTCAACCCTGAGATGGCTTTTCCCAGTAATGAAGAAGTGGCAAAAGCACTGTGCCTAGAACCTATTCTGATTGAGCAGAACATGACAACAAAGGCTGGAATCTCTGGTCTACACTTGGATTTCTTGACTTCTCAGGCTATCCTGAAGGCCTCCTTGGGAGAGTGGAAGGCAGTATGTGCATTGTTAGCCCTCAGTATATATGGGGTTATACTTTTTGCAGATGAGCCCAAGTTTATCAGCAAGAATGCCATCCATCTTTTCATTCTAAGGAACCCATTACCCACCTTACTGGGAGATTTCTACTACTCTGTTCACCAAAGGAATGAGAAGCAAAGAGGAAGGTTGGTGAGATGCTGTGCTCCCCTATTTCATACCTGGCTGCTCAAACACTTGCCCAAGACTGATGCATTCTTGAATCCTCACCAACAGAAGAATTGGGCAGCTAACAAGAACATCAAGAAGATTGTGCAAAAGATGGTAGTTACATACAAAGACTGGCATGAAATGCTACCGTTTGCCCTACATGGGTACCGAACGTCAATCAGAACATCCACTAGGGCAACACCGTATCAGTTTGTTTATGGTATGGAGGCAGTCCTACCTGTTGAAGTTGAATTACCCTCCCTGCGAGTACTAATGGATGTTAAGCTGAATGAAGCAGAATGGGTCCGGTCCCGATACGAACAACTGAATCTGATTGAAGAAAAGAGGTTGGCTGCCATCTGTCATGGGCAGTTATATCAGAAGAGAATGAAGAAAGCCTTCGATCAGAAAGTCAGGCTCCGAGAGTACCAAGTAGGAGATCTGGTGCTGAAAAGACTCCTTCCTCCTCATATAGACCACAGGGGCAAGTGGACTCCGAATTATGAAGGACCATTTGTAGTAAAGAAAGTTTTCTCCGGTGGAGCACTCATGCTCAGTACTATGGATGGTGAAGACTTTCCATCCCCTGTGAATTCAGATGCAGTTAAAAAATACTTCGCATAAAATGACCCGCTGGACATAAAAACAGAATGTGAGTCTAGGCAAAAAATAGGGCATCCCGGCGAGTCAAAAACAGAATAAAAGACTCGGGCAAAAATAAGGGAAAATAAATAAAAAATGTACACCCGCTGAGTTGAAAAGCCGCATTGGACAACTCAGGAAAAAATGGGTATCCCGGTGGATCGAAAACCCGAAAGGGCGATCCACGCAAAATAAGGGAAGAAGCGAACAACTGCATTCTGAATTCGTCTGTATCACTTACAACGTGATGAGCTTCGAAAGATTCAAGCTTCGGTCAGAACCAGCCTTCTTCAGAAAGCAAGATGAGAGGGACGTCAATGTCATACGAGTCATAGCAAAGGGAAGCTCCCTGAAGCGTCTTCAACATTGTCAGCATCTTTTGTTTCTCAATTTGTAACAATCTCCTCATTTCAGGGGATTTGTCTCTTTGACTGTATCTTGCCAGTTCAGGGCACATGAATTAATAAAATCAGATTTTCAGTCATGTTTCGTCTCGTACATTTTATTTTTGTTTGCAAAAAATGTCCGATGTCTTTAAGATATTGATTGCATAAATACAGATGCTTCTCTTCTAAGAAGTACGTGCTTGCAGGAAATATACTTACTCCCAGGAGTGTCTAAACTCCTATGATGGAATTCGGTAAGGGATACCTCGGGATTACTTGTGCGTTTCTCTGTCTTTTCAGGATTGCAGGTATTCAAAGCACAACGTGAAGCATGGAAGCTTCTCCCCAGCAAGCTGTCAAATCATTGTCTACTCAGTCCGTCTTCCAGATTAGCACCGGAATTGTTTTCTCCCCAGCTGAGATGTCACGTACCCTCCTCAGCAGGATCCCCACAAAAATCTCTAAGAATATCTCTCTGTGATCTTTCTTCTTCCCCAGCCAAATGCTAGACAGAGAACTACTTCCCCACAGAGTCTCAACCTCTATCCAGCAAAGCAATGCCTGAGGATCTCACAACAGAGTGAAGAAAGCTTCTACAAACCCCAGCTGGGTCCCCCATTGCTGAGATGGGTCTATCGGTGATCTTTTCCCCCATGCAGATACATCTTATCAGATCTACCAATGATCTTATCCCCGGCTGGGATGTCCACTTCGAGCAGATCAGTCTTCACGGCATTGGGATCCGAGTCCCGGATCGTTCTTTGCATAATCATAGCATTCGCATCATATTTTCCCCCACAGAGCGTAGCATTCCGTATAATACGGAGCATTACGGCAAAAATCAAACATATTGCATAATCACAAGCCATGTTCTGAATCAAACGCTTGTGATTACTGGCAATCCATCAACGATATACAGAATGCTCCCCAAAATTCCCCGGCGGAGAGCCAAGACATTTCTCTTACAGATACAGATACATGCTCCCTTCGGCACCCGTCCGTGTCATACCCCCAACATAAAGCCAAAGCGTCCCCTTTGCACTCACCATATAGATACATATATATATACAACTTCCTTGACACCCGCCTATGTCATCTTCCCCAGTACAGTTACCTAAACACTTGGAAAACCGCATACTTGTTTATAATACACTTTTTCCGACACTCGTCCGTGTCTCACTTACCACTTTTTCACTCATACAGATACTCGTCCGCATCTTGTATACACCACTTATCTTTCTTAGATTCGAAACTCGTCCGCGTTCATTGTTAACTAGTTGATACTCGTCCGTATCATCATCTCTGAACATGTGTCAGCGTTTGTTTCTACCGATACTCGTCCGTATCATAGTCTTAAGGATGCTCATTCACATCTTTAATCCATACACAATGTCAGATACTTTTACCTCTTTTTAGAATTTAGACACTCGTCTGTGTCTATCGTTCCCCAGAAGAGTCCCCTCAGAATCAACACTCTTCCGTGTTCTTTGTTAACCAGTTGATACTCATCCGTATCATCATCTCTGAACTTACGTCAAGCGTTTGTTTCTACCCGATACTCGTCCGTATCATAGTAGTAAGGATGCTCGTCCGCATCTTTAATCTATACACAGTGCCAAACACTTATACCTTTCATTTCTTGGATGTAAACACTCGTCCGTGTTAACTATTCCCCAGCAAAGTCCCCAACAAAACTTGTTAAACTATTTCCTTTCTATCTGACATTCGTCCTATGTCATGATACCTTTTCGGCAGCCGTACCCTTCCAGGTGATCGTCCTTCACCTTTTTGATGATCGTCCTTCATCAAACCCCTAGTGGAGTCTCTATTCATTAGAACCCCTTCCTATCCGACATTCGTCCTATGTCGTGGTACTTTCAGCAGCCGTCCCCTGCTAGGTGATCATCCTTCACCTCCTGATGATCGTCCTTCATCATTTTATCCGATGGCCATCCCCATCGTTGATCTTGTTATCTGACATTCGTCCTATGTCATGATAAACCCTGAGAGCAGCCGTACCCTGCTAGGTGATCGTCCTTCACCTCTTGGTGATCGTCCTTCATCATGCTTATCTGATGGCCGTCCCCATCATCGACCTTGTTACCCAACATTCGTCCTATGTCGTGGTACTTTCGGCAGCCGTACCCTGCCCGGTGATCGTCCTTCACCTTAGATGACCGTCCCTCATCTTATCCCCAACAGAACAGCCGTCCCCTGCTAGGTGATCGTCCTTCACCTTTGATGACCGCACCTCATCATTTATTTTATTTACCTATAATCCCCAGAGAATCTTATAGATTTACTTGATGGCCGTCCCCATCGTAATCTCTTATATCCCCAGCATGTCGGCCGTCCCCGTCATTGCTCTTTCCCCAGCAGTCACCCTCTGCTCGACGGTCGTCCTCCGTCGCCCGCACTTTATAATTACTTTATTTTCTTTTACAATCTATATCCCTTCTTTTCTTCATTCTGTGAGTGCAAATTTCGGACTGTCTTTTGGTATTCAACCACAAGTTATCTTGTTTGACTGTTAAGCCGTTGCTTACATCCTGCACAGCTAACTCATGTTTGAATAGGGGCAGCTGTAAACACCCCAAATTTTCCCTCACCCATTCACACCATGGCTTGTGATCTTTTCATATGCATAATTCAATCATAGCATCTCATACCACATTTTTGATTCACTGCATTTATTCAAAGTCATCTGCATCCAGGGTTTGTGATCTGAGCAATCCAAGACTCATTTGAGCCACTCCAAAGGTCATCAATCACTTCAAAGGGGTCCATGAATTTTCAAGCATCATATTATATCCTCTCAAAGTCAATAAAGTCAAAGAATCACAAGAACTGAGAAAGGCATGGAAGCAGAGCCAGGTTTAACTACACAGATGACCTAAAATTAGGGTTTTGGTTTCAAAGGCCATAACTCCAATTTTTTTGGTCATTCTTGTTTCTATTGGTATCTATATGTTATAAGGATCATGCATATCAATTTTCATGAAGAAATTCCATGGGGAAGGCATCTAATCAAGAGTTGACTTCTTGAGCAAGTCAATGTAAAATCAGGGCATCTGAGGCCCCCAATGACCCAACCAAAGGGTGTTCATCATCATTTTGATTATGTATGATCTTTATTTGATCATAGAAGGTATTGGAAGTTCACAAAATTGGAGAATTTCAAGCCATTTGAAAAGTTGCCTTTTTGGGAAAATGACTTGTAATGGAAACTTGCCATTTTGGGAAACTTTTTCAACCCTTTCTTTTTGATTCAAAAATGCTTCAAATGGGAAAACTTTAGTCATGAAAGTTGTAGAATGGATCATTCCCTTTTAAAAAAGTACAAGAACTCATTCTAATTTATTTTGGATCAAAAGTTATGGCTTGTCAAAGTTGGGAAAAATCACATAGTTTCAAGTTTTGCACCAAAGAGGCAAAGTTGCAAAAACTCTTGCCAAGGCAAATTGTGACCTCAAAGTGACTTCTAACCTTTGCACAAACATAAACCAATTCCTAAAGATCAGAATGCACCAAGGGTTTGTTCATTTTCATGACTTATGCTTCAAGTAATCACAAAGGGGCCAAAGATGTACCAACTTGCAAAAACTCATGTAGCCATGCCTCTACTTGTTACAGCTCACAAAATCTGATCCACATGAACTCCATGATCTCAGCTGAGCCAAACCATTCTCCTATAACAACCTCCCACTTGCCCATACCTCAAGTACACCTAACTTGGACTTTTTGCAAAAAGACCCATACCAATCAAGCTAGGCCACACCAACTCCTCTGACCTATCCAAGTGTGATAAGTGGACTAAAAGAGACTCAACACAACAGACACACAAGCCTGAAACATCTCACAAGTCAGCATTCTCAATTTCCACCTCTTATGCACTTTCCTTAGAAACTCATAACACAAGCATCAAACATCAAAACAAACTTCATAGAATCACTCAACATGTTCCTCTGATCATTTCCCAAGCCTCACTTGTCCCTGAAACCTCCACAATCAGAAACACGATTCTCACACCTCACTGAACAGAATTTCATCAAACTCACAAACCAACCACTCTAAACTCCAACCAAGCTTCAAAGCTTCATCAAAAGGATCATTGGAGCCATTTTGAAGCAAAGAAGCAGGCAGAAAGCTCCTGGATTGAAAGCTCCATTTCAGGTGAGCTCAAGAACTTTTTTTTCCAGAAATCCATTTTTAAGTTCCTAAATGAATCTATGTGATGTGCTGATCATGCTGATATGTTTAGTTTTGCAAATGGTTAAGTATTGAGTATGTATGAAGCTTCTGAAACTTTTTGACCTAAAAACATTTTGTTTCGATTCAGCCTTGATACGAAAAATAAATGTGTTTTGATTGTTGATTCTTGCTCTATGATGTTTGGGGTTGGATTCTGGGCAGAGAGATTAAGTTTTAGTGACCTGGGGAGTGAGTTAGCAATTTTCAGGGAGGGATGTGGCCGGAGAAGATGACCGGAGGTCATTTCCGGCCACCTGAGGGTCATTAAACCCTAATCTGTGTAATTAATCAACTTTGAATCTGGACCATGGATCTGTTTGACTTTCATTGACTCCTGCGTGTTTGAATGGCTTGGATCACTTCATTAAACCCTAATCCTATTTAATTAATTTAATTAATTAAGTTTAGGTTAATTGAGTCAGTTTGAATTATGACCATTGGATCTGGTGCGCAGTCAAACTCTCCTTCCCCAGATTGAATCCTGGCCTCTCCTTTTGCATACTTCCATTTATTTTAATTTTTATTTCATTTAATTTGATTTATCTTTTCCATTTTATTTAAAATAGAAAAAATCATTTGAAAATTATGAAAATTTTTGTCAAAGATTTCATTAATTTTTAAAACCCAAAAATATTTTTATTTTTATTTTTTGCATTGAAAATTATTTTTAAATCATTTAAATGTTTATTTTTAATTAGTTAATGAAAATTAATTAATTAAAAATGCATTTAGGTATTTAAAAATCACAAAAAAATTCACATTGCATTTAGAAACATTGTCCAACTCTCAAACCAAATTTCTTTTTTGTTCTTGATGTCTTTTGATCATTTTCATTGGAATTAATTTCATTTCAAGGCAATATTTTGGTTCAATCTTCAAAAATTTCATTCTGCCTAACCATTGAGAGTTGGATGATGATTCTTCTTGCATTGCACTCTTCATAGCATGTAGTTTATAGGATAAATTTGTTTTGATTTGATCTTGCATTTTCAATTTGTTTAGCATTTTTCTTGATGAGGTACCCCAAAACCCTAGCAAACTTAGGAAACTCATAACTCTCCCTAGGTTAAGAGTTAGATCCTCTCCTTTGGGCAGTGAACTTGTATAGGTTTAGGGTATCTTTGATTGCATTTTCAAATTTTTATCATGTCATTTGCTTCTGGTTTTGGATTTTTGCTTTGCATGATGCTTGTAACCCTAATTTGTGCCTTCCTTTGCATCCATTTCTCATTTGCTTGCATCCAATGACTTGCCATGACATTTTGTGCATTCACATGATTCATAATACATATTAGGACATATTAGAATCATGTTTGATCATTGCATCTTTCATTTGCCATGTTATATGTCCTTTGCATTTCATAACTTTTCATGTACTTTCATGGTTCAATGCATACCTCATTTGCATCCTTATGCTTGTATGATCATTCTCATGCCTTGCCTCATGTTTGTATCATCTCTTAGCATCATTAACATCATGTAATTGCTTCTGACTTTGGTTTGCATCATGACATTTCATCTCATTTGCATTGTATTTCATTTCTTTTGCTAACTTTTCAGGTGGTAAGTTGTTTGAGAAGTGAATTTGCCTTCACTTCTCACATTCTCTTTTCATCTTTTGCATACTTTCTTTGCTACTTTTTGTATGTGTATTAGAGTGAGCTTTCTCATTCATGTTCATCTCTTACTTTCTTCCTTTAAGCAACTTGTCTTCTTAAGTGAAGCAAGTTATTTTGCTTCTCTTTGCTCCTTTCATCTGCTTCCTTCCTGGTGGTTTCTCTGAAGATTTTCTTGTAAACCTCATTAACCCTAAGATCACCCAAGCATGATAACAATTAGGATTTGATTAGTTCCCCCACTTAGTTTTACCTTTGTGTCATCTTTGAGTCTTCTCTTCTCACCTCATAATCAAGGACTAAACCCTAAAGGTTTTAAGGCTTTGTGATTAAGCTTATGCCTGCATCCTTCTATTAGGATGGAGTGTATAACTTTGATCCTAAGTGTTAAACCCTTAATGTGTTTAAATCCTTTAATCAATTCACTTAATAATCATCAAGACTTCAAGCTTGTAACTTGGGCCTTGCATTAGGGTTCTAATTCTTCCTTAATTGGTTAAGAAGGACTAACCCTAGTGTTAATGGACAAGTCCCCCTCAAGTTGTCTTACAAATCATAAAATCCATTTCTTAATCTTACCATTAACTAAAATCCACCTAATAAAGGCTTTGTTTTGTCATGAGGTTAATCCCTAATCATGGATTAAGTTGAGGAGTCTTTCTCAGCTTAAATGTTCTCATCTATTATCCTTCTATTAGGATAGTGTAATGGGTCCATTAAATCCTTGATTGTGGCTTAATCTCATTACTCGACACTAAACAAAAACCACAAAAACACCTAAATAAATGCAAGTAGGTTAATGATCTTAATCCTACATCAGGTGATTAAGTGTGAGGTGTTTACTTCATACTTAAGGTATTCTCATTACCCCTAATCAGAGGGAGGATGTGATGAGTTTACTAACCCTTTGGTTTAGGCTTAAGCTCATTTTCCTATGACAAACTCCAAAAAGCAACAAAAGATTGAAAACATCCAAAACAAACAATAATCGTCTCCTCCGGGATTCTTTTCTCATCACACTCATTCACAAACGAGAACTTGCTTCTTCCGTCTAATGCAAGACAGTTTGCACCTGAGCCAGACAGGTCATACACTTGAGCATAGGCAAGTAAGCAGTTCACAAGTCAATTTATCTTTCAGTCTCTTTGGGTCGAACTACGGTGTTCTGACTTCCTCATTGCACGAGAGGATACGTAGGCATAACTTAACAGTTATCGAACAAAAGTCTCTGTATATTCCCCCTTTTCCAGCATTATTCTTTAGCCTCATGATCTTGAGCATTTCATACTCCTGTTCTTACACTGACACTTCTCTTATACACTTCACATTTCTTTTGCACTGACACTTGCATCCTTTTCCAGGTTTGATACACAAATTGCACTGACACTACCCCTTTAAAACACAAATCTTTTAAGCGTGGATCCCGTCGAGTACGGCGGACAATCTGGGTGCTAATACCTTCCCAGGTTGTAACCAACCCCCTTTCTCAGTCTCTCTGGTTCGCAACCGTCTTATCCATCTTTTTTCTAGGTTTATGCAGCATTACCTTTCCTTCGGGATAAAAATGCCTAGCTGGCGACTCTATTCATTTCTTTCCCTTTCGCCGACCGTTCACGTCTGTACCCCATTTGACCCAGCCTCATTTGGTGGGAGCGACATAAACCAAGACTCTTGAGATGGATTTTACTCTTACAAGAGTTTGATCTCGAAATAAAAGATAAGAAAGGTACTGAAAACGTCATAGCGGGCCATTTATCTAGAATAGAAGGTATTAAACTCGAACAAGTGCCGATTAACGACGATTTTCCATATGAACAACTGATAGCACAAATGGGAAGCGACCCAGTTCAGTTAGATATAGATGAACCAGAACCCGTGGAAACAATCCAAACAACCGTAGGACTGCCATGGTACGCTGACATTGTCAACTACTTAGCTGCAGGAGCTCTTCCACCTGACTTAACCTATCAGCAGAAAAAGAAATTCTTTCACAATCTCAAGCATTACTATTGGGATGAACCATTATTATTTAAAAGAGGACCAGACGGAATCTTTCGTCGATGTATTCCCGAAGAAGAAATAGAAGATGTCATTGCTCATTGTCATTCATCTCCTTATGGTGGACATGCAAGCACTTCCAAGACTTGCACAAAAATCTTACAAGCCGGCCTATTCTGGCCTAATTTATGGAAAGATTTCCACATCGCTGTTATAAATTGCGATCAGTGTCAACGCACCGGTAATATTTCAAGAAGAGATGAAATGCCTCAAAGAGGAATATTAGAAGTAGAATTCTTTGACGTCTGGGGAATAGATTTCATGGGACCATTCCCATCATCTTTCGGTAATAATTACATACTCGTAGCTGTCGATTATGTTTCAAAATGGATTGAGGCTATAACTTCTCCTACAAATGACACACGAGTAGTAATTAAGCTTTTCAAGAATATAATATTTCCAAGATTTGGTGTGCCTAGACTTGTCATTAGTGACGGTGGCTCGCATTTCATTTCGAAAATATTTGACAAATTACTATCTAAGTATGGAGTCAGACATCGTGTAGCAACACCTTATCATCCACAAACAAGTGGACAGGTCGAAGTGTCAAACAGAGAAATTAAACAAATCCTAGAAAAGACTGTCGCCATATCTAGGAAAGATTGGTCATCTAAACTTAATGAAGCTTTATGGGCTTATAGGACAACCTACAAGACACCCATAAGAACTACACCTTTCAAATTAGTGTATGGAAAGTCTTGTCATCTCCCGGTAGAACTAGAACACAAAGCATATTGGGCGATTAAAACACTCAATATAAACTACAATGCCGCTGGAGAAAAGCGAATCCTCGACATTAACGAATTAGAAGAGTTAATATTAGATGCTTATGAGAATGCTAAGATATATAAAGAAAGAACTAAGCGATGGCATGATAAACGCCTATCTAGGAAAGAATTTAGTGTGGGAGACGTTGTACTCCTCTTTAATTCAAGACTTAGGCTCTTTCCTGGAAAACTAAAATCTAGATGGTCAGGACCCTTTGAAATAACTAAAGTGTTCCCGAGCGGAGCAATAGAAATTAAGGGTAGGAATAGTGAACCGTTCACAGTAAACGGACAACGATTAAAACATTACCATAAAATTGAAAATAGAGATTATGCAAATAGTCTAAAGCTTTTAGAGTTGTCCAATAATTTCCCTGATTAATCTACCCCTAAGCATTGCGTCAAGCTTATGACGATAAAAACAACGCTTAGTGGGAGGCAACCCATTTTATTATTTTAAATCAATTTATCATTTTATCGTTTTTATCCTTTTATCATTTTATGGTTTTATTTCATTATTATCATTATTGATTTCATTTATGCATTTATTTTCTTATTTTCTTTATTTTAAATTTTATTTTCTAAATCACTTTTACAGATTTTCTAAAGTCTTTTCCACTTTCCTTTTCCCCCTGATTTGTTTCCTCCACATTTACACTAACTTGGCTAACCAACCGAGAAACATTATGGAAACCAAATTTAGAGGTAGGAACCAAAGAATGAAATTTGAGGAGTTATCACAGAGACCAATGGATTTGACTTTGTACCCGGATGATCTGACTATGGAAACTTTAGGTATACATGATAGCATCCTATACCTGTTTAACCAACTTGGATGGGAGAATGCTCTCCTAAAACAAAAGTTTGTGACTTACCGCGAGCTCACCCTTGAGTTCTTAAGCTCCTTAGTTTACTTACCCGAGCGCGGTTTTGGATTGAGAAAAGGATTTATCAGTTTCCGACTATTCAGAATCGAATATGACTTTAACCATAAAGAACTAGCTGACTTATTAGGATTCCCTAGTGGACCCTTTGCTTTCACTACCACACAGGTAGAATTAATGGATATTGAGCTAGACTTCTTTTGGGGAACCTTAACCGGAAATTACCATCCTGAGCCGGATAACATGAACAATGATGAAATACATAACCCTGCTATCTACTATTTCCATAAGATCCTTGCCCACACCTTCTTTGGAAAGGAAGAAAACCTCACTGGAGTATCTAAAGATGAGATATTCATTATGTCCTATCTGACCCATGGACAACCAGTTAATGGTGTACCATTCATGATGCAAACTTTTACCCGAATCCAAGAGGAACCTGACCTACCAATATTGGTAGGAGGCCTGCTCACCATGATTGCTGATGCCCTAGGACTTAGATACCAATTACACAAGTGTAACCGTTTAGGAACCATCCGTCCTATGAATCTGAACTTTTGCTTTAACCGCCAAATTATAAGAAACTTAGGACAACCACCTTACGAGTACCTAATCAGAAATGAAGTAGTAACCCTGTTCACATTACCGAACCATGCTAGAGTTAGTGTTCACAATAAAGATAATTGGCTTTATGAGCTTACCCCTCCTGACTATCCATCTACACCCGAAACACCACAATCTTACAGAATTAGGGATGACATAATGACTGATGTAGAAAGTGACCCTGAGACACCTCCTGTTTACCATGACATTGACCACACTGATGAAGTGATTGAAACCCCTGAAGTAAATCAAGTAGGATATGCTGACAACTTAAAGAAAATTATGAATACTCTTGAAGTTTACCAAGCCGATATTAATGTTGTTAAGGATGAGGTTAAAAGCATGCGATTGGACGTTATAGGTTTAACTGACATAACATGTGAACAATTCTACCATTTAAACTCCGCACTTGAAGATTTGAAGAAGCAACTTTGAAAATGCTGTAGTGATTTAATTTATTTTACTTTTCACTTTTGTTTCTAGTTAGTTTTATCATTTTGCAAACATTTCGTAGCTTATTTTTATCAATGTAATTTTCCTTCTATTATGTCAAAAGCAAAGTACTTCTAGTTTTACAACTTTCTAATTTAATCAATTTCCATGCTTTTCATCATTTACTGTTATATTTAAATTGCTTGATATTTTATGAATTCTCGTGTGATGAAATTTACTGCTTATACATGTTGATCCACTATTATATATTGTTTATGTTGGAATTAAATGAGAAGTGATAAAAAATTGCATTGAACTGAAGTGAGATAATGCATTCTGTGAAAAATTTCAAGTTTTAAAGCCATCACGGTCGTCACAAATCCCTAACGATCGTGACGAGCTATTTAGCGCGTCACGACCGTAAGACCTCCCTCACGACCGTGACCACCCTGTTATACGAATTCTGTAAAAACAGAACCGTTCACCTTCGCAGAACCCATTCTCCATTTTCACAAAATAGAAACCTCCCATTATCTCCTCATTCTCCCGTAACCTCCCATTACTCTAAATCAATTTCATTAACCCATTCAACCTCTCCATTTATTCCAAACTTCTCACATTCACTCATTTCATTATAATCCGGAAAATTCTTCACATTTCTTCATTTTCTCACAAAACCTCAAAAACTCTTATCCCTCATTACCTTACTTGCATGCAATGGAGAATATCCAATTCAGAGATGGTGACCAAGGAGAAGCACAAAGACAAAAGTTTATCAGGTTTCAGAACTGTGGCGTCCAACCCACTCGGTATGTCGACCTTGACTGCTTGAGGGAGTTAGGACTGCTAGATGGCGTGAAGCTCTTGCTTGAGCATGTTGGTTTATGGCACTTGTGTAGTCAACCACAACCGACATTCGAAATCCTCACCTTGGAATTTCTGAGTTCGTTTCAGTATTTTACACCTCCCGGTTCAACAAGTCAACTCACCGGCATTGCAAAGTTCAGAATGCTCGGACGAGAGTACGAAATCACGCAAACAAGGATCGCTGAACTGTTAGGTTTCGATCACGGCGACGATGCTCATCTCCGCGTGCCCGACAACTTCAACGAAGCTGCTTTCACTTTGTGGCACGACATCACCAACACCCGTGCTACTGCCTTCCAGAGTCTGAATGCCACCCACATCCATAATCCGGAGATTCGGTATTTCCATCGCATCATCTGCAATACTATTTTCGCAAGAGAGAGCAATCACAAGCTGAACTCCAAAGAGCTCTTGTTCTTGCACTGTGCCTTAAATGAGGAACGCATCAATGCTGCCCCGTTCCTTTTATCCCATATCCAGTCTGTAGCGCATAGAGGCGCAACCCCCTTCTACATTGGCGGGATTGTTACCACCCTTGCCATACAGCTGGAGCTTGGTGACCAGATTACCCATTTGCCTCATAGAGCCGCAGAGTTGCTTACAAAGAACTATTGCAAGTCCGCCCATTTGATATCGCAGAGAGAGGATGGCAGGTTCAACCCTATTATCCAAGGCACCATCTATCATCACATCACCTTGCCTTGCCGTGACCGCATCGATCCGTCCAACCGAGCCAATTGGCTATTTGCTTTACCGGATGCTGCAGGCCACGTCCCGATTATTGATGAGCAGACCGATGCACTAGTGGACGAGATGCAGGATACCATGGATGCTGCTGAGCCAGTACAGGACATCCTTGAGTCCTCCACCAGGCAGCCACCTGTACCCGACATCACACTTGAAGACGTCCTCCGTGCCATTCATCAGGAGAATCAGATGAATGCCGCACTTGAGCGAAGGCAAAAAGAGCAATATGACGCACTACTTTCAGCTGTTGCCAGTAACCAGAGGACGACAGATGAGAAGCTAGGAGAGATTTTTAGAGAGCTAGAGGCTTTGCGTATTGATATCACTGCTCTCACCTCCACCGGTTCTGATCCATAAGCGACTCCTACCAGACGCTCCCGCACCAGAAGCCGAGGCCGTGGTCGTCAGCAGCCTTAGTTTATGTTCTAGTTTTTCGCATTTCAGTTTTTGTATTGTATTTTCCCCGCTATTATATCACAACATTGAGGACAATGTCTGATATAGTGTGGGAGAGATACCTTTCCCTTTCCGCATTTTCCATTTCATTGTATTTCCCTTTCCGTATTTCAATTAAACGAAGTAATATTTGTGCTATTTCTTCAGTTTCGAATTTTCCCCGTTTATTTAGCCATACCGAAAATTTTTGTTTTATCTTCGCATTACCCGACTTACCTATGAAATCGTAGTTAGGAAGATGAGAAAGATCCAACAAGATCAATACAGTCTTGACACCTAAGACTTCCTACTTAAGCATTCCGTTCCGATAATTGTTACGACTACACCTTAAGTTTCAGTTCTAAAGTAACCCCTAGTAGTTTATACTAGCAATCAGCACCGTCTGAACACAAACCACGTGGGGAGCCGATGAACATAAGTGTTTGATGCCTAATCTATAAATGATCCTTCATATCTCGATGCCAATAAAAAGAAATTGCACCAAAGTACACGGACGCATATAAGAAACGAGAAATATGAGAAGGAGTCCATTGCGGGTTGGTTCAGAGGTACCTGGTTCTGAACTTGGTAGGGCGTGCTACGACTCGATCCCCCACAACCTCCAATTCGGATAATATATATAGGGTTGCCACATTCGTGTACCAGACCCCGTGCTTATAAAGGATCAAAGTCACTAACCGGCTACTCCACTACGTGCGTGCTAAGGCAAAGGGCTTAATGTGATTACGCTAGAATGAAACCGGGTGAAATAAGATCGAAAGACTCTAGGTAGAATCGTAACTCAATTACCGAATGTTTCGTTTAACGGGAAGCTTGTGTCATTAGTGTATCGTTAGTGTTCTATTCTAGTACCGGTTTATCTAGCTAAATGATTCCTCGTATGGTTTGTTATGTGTATGCGTCCGATGAAAATTGTCCGATCATTTTTCAACCGACTATTTGCTTGAGGACAAGCAAAGGTTTAAGTTTGGGGAAGTTTGATAACGAGAAATCGTATCGTTTTATTACTACGTTTTAAGTCCGATTTATCGCACATTTATCATATTAACTCCCGATTCTTCGAGTTTTCTATGTCATTTTGCAGGTATAACATTTCTAGAGCTAAATCATGAGCAAAAGGTCAAAGGAACAAAAACAAGCATGAAAAGAAGAAGAAGAAAGGAATTCTGCAAATTCTGCATAATTTGTAACAGCCACGGTCGTTACCACATCATCACGACCGTGACGCCCAACGTGGGACACTCACGATCGTCGCCCAAGTGTCACGACCGTGACGCGCTTTAAATGGGAAAAGTGAGCGTGACACCTTTGCACGAACGTGACAAAGGAAAATAGGGTTAATTGGATTGAATTGGTCATGAAAACGTGCAACGTGAAGTCAAAAGTGCTTCCTATTATTTCTCAACCCAGTATGCATTTTTCCTAGATTCTCTCTTCAACGGAACGATACCCACGCTATGGATTTCAATTGCCCAAGCCCAATATTATTTTCTATAAATAGCTTGATTACGAATTAGAAACTACAGAGTTTGATTTTTAGATTTTCGCGGAAGCTCTGCCGTATTTTTGTTGCACCCTTATTTTATTTTCTAGCAATTGTTCTTGTTTTAATTTCCTGTTTCTATATCCCAACCAAACTAAATAACAATTTCCAACATTAGGAAATTGTTATTATTAATTTCTTTCAAGCCTTCAGAAATTCGTTTAATTTTATTTTTCGATTCTGGTTCCGCACTCCGAGCTTACCAGTCTGTGGAAGAAGGAGTATTAAAGTTTTAATCATTCAGGTTTTTATTTATATTAAGTTATTTATTTTATCTATGTTAAGAAATTGTTTTTATTTTATAATGCATGTTTTTATTAATATCTGTCTGTTTCTGCATCTGTCTGGTACAACAAAGATGAGTAGCTAATTTAATTAGGCGGTATGTAATTAAAATAAACCAAACCGGTAAAATCCAATCTAAGCTAAAACAATTAAGAACTTAAATTATGGCTGAGACTTTTTATTATTAAAAATTAATCTTTTTGTTACGAGAGTAAGAAAAGTGTAATAGGTTAGGTCGAGACCACGAGAGTGTGAGATTTTAACCGGATAGCTAAAGTTAGGCATTTGATTTAAATACAGCGAGAGCGCTTTAAAATGAATTAGACTTATTAAGTTTTCAAAAATTATTTTCTAAACACTTATGGGCTAGCGAGAGCATGCATAGGGCTTTAGGAGTAAGATCTGAGATAAGACCACGAGAGTGTGAGTTAAGGGTATTTAAACTGATAATCTCTACAGAATAATTTAAGTGAACCACCTTTATAAGCTTAGGTTAGATTGACCCGCATAGGTTAGCATAATTACATACCGACCGCCTTCTAATTATTTCATTAAAACTAAATTTAATTCTCGTTCTAATCCTTAAAACCAAATCGTGACAAGCATCCACCTTAGCTAAACTAGTAGACCCTCTAGCACTAAGTAATCATAAAGTCCCTGTGGGATCGATAATCTTTTATATTACTTCGATAGGCTGTGCGCTTGCAGTTCAGATACCGCTAGACACATATCGCGAAGGGATAAGGGAGGGTAAAGATGGAAGATCATAATTAGGGGTATTTGGGAGTTAAGTGAGGGAATAGTGAAAGAGGTTTTCATTATTCACATTTTGGGAGGTTCAAGAGCGTGTCTGGAGAAAATTTTGAGGAACAAGGAGGCTAGGGTTTGGAGGTTGTAGAAGAAAAAGAGAGATCATATTCTACCTTAAGGTATGGGAAGAATCATTGTTTATTATTTTGGTATAATGAGTTCATCATGATAGGTAGTTGGGGTTTAAGGGTTTTTATGGTGTTTTATGAGAATATGATAGATATTTATGAATTAAGAATAGGTTGTTTGATGAATAATGATGCCATGATGTTGTGTATGTCAATTGTTGTGTATCACTGTTGTTAATTGGTGAAATTCATGCATAGGAGAATGAAACTTATGAGGATGGGAGACTGGTATGTAGCAGAATTTCTGATAGCATAAATCTGCTACAGTGTAAGTAGCGTCGGGTGGTGGTCTTTTCGCCGGGCGGTACTGTCGAGGCATCAGGTGTTGGTTTTTTTGTCAGGCGATGCAGGGGGTGGAACTAGGTACACTACTGGATTTTGGTTGAATTGAGGGTGGGGTCTTATGCCTGTGCGTCGCTGGGCGGTGCAAGCAGGCACAACATTGTTGTTGCACATTCTTGATGTTTTCTTCGTTGTTTCTTTGATTGTTCTCGTGTCGTTTGTTGTTTTGTTGATGTTTGTAGGTAAATGTTGTATAATTAGAAAACTATGATGATGCATGATATAATGTGATTGATTTTGATGACATGAAATGATGATGCACCATGTTGATTATATTGAATTTTGATGAGAATAACGCATCATTGCATTTCACAACATCCTATGTCGAGACTTCAGTCTATTGATGGCTTCAATCCCACTGTGTGGATTGAAGTGACTATGTTGATTATGTTGTGCTCCCTTTGTGGAGGGTTAATGGCCCAGTGTCCCTTTATGTTGATTGGTACCACATGCATGTTATTGCATTTCAGACTAAATGGCATTGCATGTGAATAACGTAAATTGTGATTGATTTTATGTGGAATAATGATAATAGTATGATGTTGTTGATGTTGTACCGTTTATTTTATTTTAGTTATATTATTATAATGAATTTTGGTTTCTCACCCTGCTAGTTTGAATGCTTCCTCTACGTGGGTAACATGCAGATAACCAAGATTAGTTCGTTTTCTTTTTCATAGTCTAGAAGGTGTCTTGCTCTGATCATGTAACATCAGGTCAGGAATGTTGTGAACCTTCGAGTTCTATTTATTTTGTTGAGTTGATTATTTGTTATGATTTTATTGAGATGTTTTGAAGTTTTAATTTTTGTTGAAATAAGAAATCATTCCGCTACGATGTTTTGAATTGAATTGTTGGAAAACCCGTGTTACTGAGCAGGATTTGTTATTATGATGTTTTTATGACGAAAATGTGACGCCTTTATATGTTACACTATGATTTTAAATGATTATTTTACTGTGTATTGTATGTGGAGTTAGAAGGGTGTTACATTAGTGGTATCAGAGCAGGTCGGTCTGTCCAACTGTCGTAGCTCGAAAAATACGATTCTCGCGAATGCAGTCGTGGCTTGGATGACATGACAGTCGCCATCTAATTTTAATTTATTCCCAAAGAGGGAAAGGGAAAATATAGATAAAACCCGGGAAGCAAGGATAAAGAACAGGTCATCGTAACCATTGTCTGGGTTTAAAAGTTGGTTATGCAAGAGGAAGGTGTTAGCACCCCTTACATCTATCGTACTCGATGGGAACCATCTAAGTTGTCACACGAGAAAGGATGTTTATGCCTAATGAGTTACTTGCTTAGGGAAAATAGTTTATATTGAAGTTTGATTGATCCTAGGTGCTCGAAAAAGATTGAGATTCGTGTGCCTACATATTCCCTCGTGTAATGGGAAAGTCAGAGCTTCGTAGTTCGGCTAACTACAGGTGGTTGTTGATTTTATTGCCTTTCTTTTATAAATGGAATTTAGGAGTCGAATTTTACTAAAGACTATGGGTAGAGGTGTTTATTCTGAACCAACAAGCCAAGCGTCTTGCGACGAAATAATCTGAGCGAGTAACAGGATTCCCATTATCCTCCTTTCTACCACTTAAGGCTCGTGGCATACAATTTTTCTTGTATTATTAATGTGTATTATTACCTAAGACCACTTGACATTGGATCAAGGTTTGGGTCTAAAAGAGATGTCTTGGTCAAAGGGTAGGTCGGTTGCGAGGCACAAAGCGCTCGACAATGGTAAATGTAAATGGAGTGCAATGGTTGATTGGTTACATGGGATCGAGTCCTAGTCCTAAGGGAGGTGCCTAGTAAGCAAAACAAAAACCTAAGTAAAGTGAGAGTGTGCATGTAAAACCACTTGGCATTGGACCAAGGGTTCGCGAAAGAAGCGAAAACAAGTAAATAAATGGCATACATCAGAATTGGGGAAGGGATACAAAGTAAGTTACACATGATTGCACGAAATAAAAGGGTTAATTGTATGAGCCCAAGAGGAAGCGTGTGTGAAGTGTCCTAAGCTATATGAATCCATTGGAGCTTGAGATTAAATCGAAAGCATCAAAATATAGCTTTTTAACTATCTTAGAATCGATTCAATCTTAGAATCATTCTATGAGAAGTCGAGCGTCATTTTATGCATCCAAACGATTTTCGAAAGTTAAATTGAATTTTAACTTAAAAATCGTAATGCAAAGATAATTTAATAATCAAACAGTTATTTAAATAAAAGAATGGTCTCGTCTTAATCACAATTTCATCGATTTGTCGACTATCATGATTTTTGGCTTTCATTGACCATAAAAAAATAAAGAAACGTGATAAAAAAGAAGATTGGTCTCATATTGATCTAAGTGACGTCAATTTATTGAAATCGAACATTTATATCGTTTATTATATCATCGGCCATAAAAATAAAGTGAATTGAGAAAATATAATGAAAATGAAGGAATGACCTCATATTAGTTTAGATAACGTCGATTTATTCAAAATCGAATATCTAACCATTTATTATCGGCCGAATAAAAATAAATTGGGACAAGATAGAAAATAAAGGAATGACCTCATATTAGTTTAGATAACGTCGATTTATTCGAAATCGAATATCTAACTGTTTATCATTGGCCGAATAAAATCGAGAGATAATAATAGATCTAAAAATTAAATCAGAAACCATAAAAAATAATATAATTAAAAGTGGTCTCAAATCGATTTAGACAACGTCAACTTTAAGAAATCGAATGCCAAAATTCGGGTGATAATATCATAGACCCAAATAAAAGAATAAATCGAGAAATAATGGAGAAACGGAAAAGATGGTCTCATATTGGTTTAGATAACGTCGATTAAATCAAATATCAATAAACCATGTATTATATCATCAGCCCAAAAAGTAAAGTAAATTGGTGGTAAAACATCAAACCATATTCTAACACGAGTTTTAAGACATTCGTATAAAAAAAACCTAACAAAATTTCTAAAGATGAAACTACTTAAAATAAGATGATGAAATAATATTTAAGAAACCAATTATCATAAAAGAATTCATGATTTTTATCATTAAAAAAAACTTGATGAGAAAAGAACCTTATTAAAGAAAGGAATTAAAAAAACATGAGCCAACCTTGGGTAATAAACCCAAGTAAAACCACGACCCTTTACTAGTAATATGCAGGTCATACTGACCCGGTCCACTCTCACGATCCAACCAACTCAATGCATGAAGAATACTAAAAAAAATAAAAAGGAACCCTAGCCACTGATGATACACGTTTAATCAGAGAAATGCTGTACTCATTAAATGCTGACAAAGTAAATGAAAAAACAAAGAAGCATCCATGTGTAACGATCCAAGGATTAATACCATAGAAATGAGTTTGGTTAAAATATAAAACAAATAACAGAGACCAAATAATTTCAACACTCATGGTTCATACAAGAAATTCAAATCATAGCTTTCTCTTCTCCCAAATCGAAACGAAAAAAACACATTTCTCAAAAAAATCAATTCACAGTTCAAAAACAAAGGGAAGAAAACAACCTCAAGAATATGATTTTGTGTCTCAATCTCGTCCGTTCTCTCTATTTTCGGTTCTTAAACTCACGATCTATTCTCCGTTTTGGTGAGTCTCTACGATTTCGTTTCAAATCCACGACCTTCACTCTGAATCTCTCTATCTTTTAATCTCGTTTTCTACTTTCGGTTTTGCCCGTGATTCCTCCCAGGTTTGGTTTGTTTGTTCGATTGGTTCCTCTTCAATCTCTAGTTTTTTCAGGTTTGGCGTTTATGAGTTATGCGATGGTGAAGGAGAGTGTTTGTGAGCGATGAAGAGTGTATGAAGAAGGATGATTGAGGTATGTTTGATTGTGGTTTGAAGCTTATGGTATGTTTGCAGGGGTAAACTAAGGTGGTTGTAAAGGATTGAGGATGTGTTGGTGAGTGTTTATGGTTACTGAATGAAAGGTTTGTGTGTAGGGTATGAAGTTGTGTGAATCAATGAGGGTGAAGCTTGGCTTGAGAGGATTTTGGTAGGTTTATATTATGTTGTCGAAGCTTACCATGAAGGAGGAATTGAGGGTGTTTTTGTAGGTGACGATCACAGGGTATTAACGGAAAAATTTGTAGAAAAAATATGCTGAGCTGTAAATTGGTGTTGGAAATCGTTTGTTGTCAACCTGTTCATATCATGTGCATGGAGATTATGTGGGCCAAGTTTGTTGCAGATGGAATTGAATGTGGTGTTTCATAGAATATTCGTTTCTGTTAGCTGCTGAATTTGGAATATCATTCTCATTGTGCAGGTACAATTCATGTGGTCCCCCAAAATTAACCTTCTAGAAAACCTCTTTTTATTTATTCTCTCTTTCACTGATTTGCAATTGTTTCATGTATGTCGCGTTTTGATCATGACGTGAAGTCGTTTTGGTGGGGCTACGTATTTTGCGAAGGAGGAAATGGTGGGGCACGTGGTCGTGTTATTCGTGGAAGATATTTGCCGATGAAAATAAAAAATAGGGTCATGTGAATGAAATGGTTGTTTGAGGGTCTTATGTAGCAGTGTCGTTTCTCGTCTTAATGTTATGCATGTTCATGTTATTTTACAAATTTAGCTTTGAAGCAAATTGTTTTCACACTGCTTATGTGAATTGCAAGTGGGCCAACTTTAGATTTGAAGATTGGTTGTGACTTGTTCAAGTTGCTTTTTCTTAATTTTTTTATTCTAGTGTGTCGCTCCCGGTATTTTCATCCTAGTACAAACGCGAAAGTGGCACGGAAAAGGTAGAGTCGCCCAGCCAGGCATGTTTATCCCGAATGAATAGGAAAGGTAATGTTGCACAAACCGATGAGAAAAGGAAAGGATGAGGTCCTGCGAACCAAAGATCTGGGTTCATGAGTCGGTTACGACCTGGGAAGGTATTAGCACCCCAGATCGTCCGTCGTACCCGACGGGATCCACACTTGTTTGTTTGTTTCAAAGGGTGAGAAAGAATAAAGATGCTGAAAAAAATGAACTGCTAACTGGTATGAGAATGGAAATGAGAAACGGAACTAGAAAAAGAGAATGAGAATAAAAGGGGGGAAATGTAGGGAAAATAAAGAATGTGCTCGCACGGGCCCTACCCCGCTGCCTACGTACCTCATCGGGAAAATGAGGATCAGAGTCGACATAGTTCGCCTAACTAAGGCGAGAACTTTTTGTGTTTTTTATGCGTTGGAACTGCGTATGTCTATGCTCATATGTTGCAGGCTCGCCTTGAACGAGTGCGTTTACCGTCTTGCACGCGAGACAAGTCATCGCAAGTTCGTGTTGAGTGTGAATGAGATGAGAGAAGAGTTCCCGCAGGAAAGTCGCATATTGTTTGTTGTTTGTTTTTTAAGAGTTTTTATGAATTTGGCACAATGAAGTGAATTCAAACTCTTTTCCATGGAATGTGTACTTGCTACTACATTCCAAGATGGAATAGTAGAACAAGCACACCAAGTAAGGAGAAATTATCCAAGACTTGTTTCCAAGGATTAAGGTCTAAGTTCACTAGCTTGTTGAACTTATTACCTATTTTTGTAGTTTTTCAAGAAATGTATTTTATGTTTTCTTTGTGAAGATAGTCTCTTGATCAGACTTGTGCATCATGCTAGACAAGCCTATACTATTCCAAGATGGAATGAATATGAGTGTCCCATGGAATAAGGCTATACATAAGAGACAACTTCCATCCTTTATTAAGTGTCTTTTAGATTTTTTTTTTTTTTTGAAGATGAGAGAAGACTCAAATGGAAAAAGGAAAACACTAAGGGGAACTAAGACACAACCCTAAGTTATTTGTTGTATGCAAAAGGATGCCCTAAAGGGTCATAAGGCTTTCTAATCCTAAAGAGAAAAGAGAGTTAGAACTCAACTTACTTCCTAAGGAAGTTAAGTTGGTTCTAAGAACAAAAGGGGAACCTAAGAGCCAAGCACAAGGTGTTAAGGTAAAAACATTTAAAATGAATAAGAGATAGGAATGAAGTGATGCTTACCTCATATTCCTCCCCTACAAAACAAACATTAGCATTATGAAGCAATTTTAACATACAAAGCATGGCAAAATTCAAGGAAAGCTCAAACTAGCTAAGGAAAAGCAACAATGGACTCCTAGGGCTAAGGCTTAATGCTAAGGGACCTTACATGACAACAAGTTTCTAAAATCAGTAGCTAACTTACATTTTAGTATCCTAAGGTTATAATAAATAATAACTCCAAATTATGCCCTAAAATGAAGCTAAACCCTAATAGGAGTTAAGGTGGAGTTAAATGATGAACTTAAGTGGTTAAGTATGTGTCGTACCTCGAAAAAAAATACGATCCTAAAACAAACAACAGAGTCGCCACCTAATTCTATTTATTATACGAGAGAAAAAGGAGATATAGATACAACCTAAAATAGGATAAGAAATGGTTTACAAAACCAAATTCTAAGTTCGGGAGTCGGTTACGCAAGGGAAAGGTATTAACACCCCTCACGTCCGTTGTATTCAACGGGAACCTCTTAGCTAATTATGCGATTAAATGTTTGATCTTAAGTCTTTGTCTTCTCAATGATTGTTAATATGTTTGTTTAAAGTTTTAAATTATTATTATCAAGACGGAGAAAAGATTAAATGTTTTTTTATACTGTGATTTAAACAGGGAAATAATTAAATTTTATATTAGGTTGCTCGCGAAGGATTAAAACCCCCGTGCCTACCTATTCCCTTGTGCAATGGGAAAGTCAGAGCTTCGTAGTTCGTGCAACTATGGTTTGTGTTTTTTACTGAACGATTGTTTAAAACGCATTCTACTGCTAAGCGTTGGCTTATACTCGCGGTGGAGGCTGAAGCACTAGCTTATTTGTGAGTTAGAATGATTTAAACAATGTTGTTTTAGAGAAAAGTGTTTGACTTTTGTTAAGGTGTTTTTAAATGAAAGGGCGAATGAACCACGTCGTGTGGGGCTAGCCCAGGAGTGATTGCATTCCAAAACGTGCGGAGTGCTAGACTCCGGAGTTCTGTTCTTTCATTGATTAGTTATGAAAATGATTTGAATTGGTTGGTAAATTTAAAAGTTGTTTTAAGATATGAAAGAATGAATGAACCACATCGCGTGGGGCTAGCCCAGGAGAGATTCACTCTAGAGCGTGCGGAATGCTAGACTCCGGAGTTCTAATCTTTCGTAAGTTAATTTGTACGATTAGATATTTTGATATACGAAAGGGCGAATAAATCACGTTGCGTGGGGCTAGCCCAGGAGCGATCCATTCTAGAACGTGCGGAATGCTAGACTCCAGAGCTCTATTCTTTCGTATTTAAATTTGTAAAATAAGTTGGATGTATTTTTTAGACGTTTTAGGATTAACGTATTTTAATAACGAAAGAGTAAACGAAACACTACGCGTGGGGCTAGCCCAGGTGTGGTTCGTTCCAGAACGTGCAGAATGCTAGACTCCGGAGCTCTGTTCCTTGTTAAATTAATTAAGATGCGGTAGAGGTCGTGCAGATGGCGGTCACTGGGATGACCGACTTACGTGTGTGTGAAGTGTAGGCGTACGAATGTTTTAATTGATTAAATGAAGTGGATTTGAATCCTAATTCCTAAAGGTGTTCCTAATAATATTGAATCGTAAAATAAAGGCGGAAAAATAAATTGCGTTAAAAAATAAACAGGAGAAAGATACATGATAATTTGTACGGGATTGCGAAGAAATAAATGGTATCGTTGTATTTTGCCCAAGAGGAAGCGTGTGTGCAGTGTATGAATTAATTCGGAACCGTTAGAATTTAATATAGTATAAAAAGTGCGAGAAATAAATAAAATAAATGAATAGACTAAATAAAGTGAAATAAATTGTGAAATAGAATAAATTAAATGAAAATAAAATAAATAAACGGCCTCATATTGGTCACGATTAATCGGAAACGATTTATCGTGAATTTTTGTCATATCATCGGCCCTTGGGTTCAAACCTAAGGACTACCCAATTAAATAGAAAAAAAATTGAATGAATAAAAGATAATAAAAAATAAATAAAACTAAACTAACCTAAAAATATATTTCAGATTTTTTCTTCTATATGAAAAATAAAATTCTCAGACTTAACTAACCTTATGAATATATGTATATATATATATAACTAATTTAAATTTAAATAAATTATATTTATTAGAAACTAAAATTTAAGTAAAAAAAACCTAACTATCTAAACTTAAACGAAATAAATAAACTATACTTTCCAGAAGATTAAATTAAACATAATTAAATTATATTAATCAAAATCCTAAAACTAAAATTATAACTACATAAATAAACCTATTAAAATATTAACTTTCTAATATAAAAGAAACAAACAATGTAGCAATATGTTTAAACTATTAACTTTATAATATATAAGAAAACCAAAGTAACGATGTGTTTAAATAGAAATTTAAAAATGACTAGTATGCTTATAATAAGGAAACATGGAGTATGTAAATAAGAAGTATAACAAAATTGAGTCCACTCCATTTTTCTTTAGAAGAATAATAAAACCCTAAATAAAAGCCTAAATAAAATAATAATTAAAACAAAGAAAAAAATCAGCAGAGAAAAAGAAACTCACACGATGCAAACTTTCTCCCTCAACTCTCGTTTCAAAACCGTAAGCCAACGCCTCCCCGACTTCGTGTTTCTCTCGTCAAATTCTTTTCACACGGCCGTCTCTCTCAATCGTCATAGGGAAAACGTCGGCGTCGAGGTTTTCCGAATTCGTGTGTTGGTGCGTTTTGGGTTAGTAGTGCGGAATCGATGTGAGTGGAGGAGTTCGGTTGGTGAGTGTTTCGACGTTTTGACGAAAAAACGGCAGAGAACTCTCAGCAACGCAGACAGCGGGTGAAGGATTTCTGCAATTGGTGGTCTGCGGTTTTGAGGTTCAAACAGGTTTTACTCTCTAGATCTGCTCGCGGCTTGTCGAATTTGTGGGTCTGATTTCACGGCGGTTGAGAAGGGTTTCAGTGGGTGATTAACGCGGTTGCGAGTTCGTGAAAGGTTCGTGAATCTGTTATGGTTTTGCTTCTGTTTTTCTTGGCCTCTCTCACTCAGTCTCATCTTGTTTCATGATTTTTTAGGTTTTTTATGCTGTTTTTTTGTGTGTTCTTGTGAGTTTTCTGTTGGTATTGGACTTTTGTGATTGTTGATATTGTTTGAAATTTTTGTGTGTGGCTGAAGTTTTATGTGGCTGCCCCCTTTTTAACTGATAAAATAGTATTTATATAGGGAAGAACTAGGGTTTTTGGTTTGAATTTGTAAAACTTGTTGGCTAAGTTTGACTGAAATTTTGGGGGGAAAAACTGAGTTGGAAAGTGACATGTGAGAGCAGGGCTACTGTACTAATGCAGCTACTATACTGAGTTTTTGTTTGTTTGTGAAGAGGAAACAAAAGTCCCTGCTAATCCTATGTGATGTTGTTGTCCTCTATTGTGAAATTTAATATTATGACTTGTGAAAATTATCTTTGAAGCCTCCTTGTAACATGTATGTATGATATGATTATGCTTGACTATGTTTATGTGAATATGTATGTCTAAACTCAATAGATTGTGATGAATATGGTTATGAATATGAATGTATATGAATATGATTGAATTGAAATTTGTGAATGAATTTTGAATTGAAAAGTAATTATGTTTGAAATGCTTGAATGAAGAGTTTATGGATTGTGTAAAAAAATGATGTGCTCTTGAATGCTTATGTGATGATACAAATTGGTTGAATTGGAAATTGATAGAATTTTGAATTAACATGATATTAATCTTTGTTTCTTTTAATTTCATGTACATTGGATGGTCTTGCCATGAGGATGGAAGAGGCATGAAGTTTGGGGATAAAGAACTCAAGCAAACAAAATGGGGTTGGATGTATTTGCTTATGATGAGAAACTTTGAACCATTTTTATTCAAGCAACACTTTTGTTTTGAATTTTTTAATTGTAATAATTTTGTAGCTTGTAACTTGTATGTAATTTTGACAAAAGCTTGTAATTGAATTTGGTTATGAGTTTGAAAATTAAATTGTAACTTTGTCATGAGTTTGAAAATTAGGAATGAACTTGAGATTGACAACTTGTAAATAGAAGTTTGGAATTTTTGTGATTTGGAACAAACTCTTTTTTTTCATGAATTTGTAATGTTCTTGGAATGAAATTTGACATTGAGTTCATGATGAATTTGAAATGCGATTAAAGCTTGAATTTAAACTTGAATTTACAAATGATGTGAGAACTTGAAATGGAAATTTGGAATATGAATTTGAAAAAAAATAAAAATAGAAAATATGAACTAAACTTGGGACAAAAAATGAAATTGGAAGATGAATTGGAGAAATAAATTTAAAAATAAAATTGAACTTAAACTTAAATTGAAATTGGAAGTTATAATAAAAATAGAAACAATTTTTTTGAAAATGAAATAAAATTGGAAGTAGAAATTGAGATAAAAATTTAAGAAAATTAAAAAATCAATTTAAAAATGAGAACTTGAAAATGAATAGAAGTTAAATTTAAAATGGATATATGTATATATATATATATATATATATATATATATATATATATATATATATATATATATATATATATATATATATATATATATATATATATATATATATATATATATATATATATATATATATATATAAAGAATTAGAGAATGACTAAAAACTAGTAATAGAAATTGAAATGAAAATTCTAAAAATAAGAAGTTAAAAATAGAATATAGAAATAGAACTAGAAAATAAAAGATAAGAATACAAAAATGAAATAAAAGTTAGAAATGAGAAATATAAATTAATTTAAAATGGAAGCTTGGAAGTGAAAAGAAATAAAAATAAATAAATCATGAGTAACTCGAAAAATGAGTTGAAAGTGACAGAAAAACAAATCTTGGAATTTTCTGTTAAGTGCAACGATAGTATGATGAGAGCAATTAGGCGTAAAATTTGGGGTGCGACAGTTGCCCTATTTAAACAACTTCACCAGATGGCATGAGGAATGTTAATCCTCACAAAATCACAGTGAAAGGTATTTAAATATAGAAATAACCGAAAATTTTGCCCCTAAATGCAATGACATGCTATGAACTTATGAGAGACTCTTTGTTGGGGATATGTCATGCGAGATTCAATGGAACCTAGCATGCTGATTTTTTTTTATGATGAATAGGTTGGATATGGTATGATGAAGACAAATGCAAACAGTGATCCACAGAAACGAAAGTAAGGGTGAAGGCTCACTGGGGACAACAATATGCTAGGGATAACAAGAAGGAAACCAGATGTATTCAAAGTGAGAGATCAACAGGTTCAAGTGTAGCTGCTGGCACTAAGAATAACAAAAGATGGGAAACAAAACAGAAATCCAGAGCATAGGATTAAAGACAGACTGATACCCTATGATAGCAAGAAAATGGTTCAAAGTGAAAACGTAATGGCTTGATGCGACCAAAACTGACACTATGAACAAAAACAGACTAATATGAAGTGATGAGTTAGCAAGTTCAAGGTGGCTGCTGGGGATCCCAATACAGCAATTCAGCGGTGACTAGGAAAAATAGTTGAAATGACATCGACTCGGCGGTCAGGAGAACAAAATAGCAGACATTGACACGGCGGTCGGGAAATGAAATAACAGACATCGACACGGCGGTCGGAAAATAAAATGACAGGCGTCGACAACGGTGGTCAGGAAAATAAAATGACAGGCGTCGACAACGGTGGTCGGGAAAATAAAATAACAGGCATCGACAACGGTGGTCGGGAAAATAAAATAACAGGCATCGACAACGGTGGTAGGGAAAATAAAATGGCAGACGTCGACACGGTGGTCGGGAAATAAAACTCAACACGGCGATTGAAGGAATGAATAACTGTCATCGACGCGGCGGTCGGGAAACAAAACTAACAGACATATAATCCAAAGTGGTAAATCAACAGGTTCAAGTGTAACTGATGATACCGAGGATTGGGAAACGAAAATAGCATTTAGGCAGGGGCTCTGTGCAAACAAACTGATACTGGGAGTAGCATGCGAAGAGTTTAAAGATAAATCAAACGGCTCTAAGCGACCAGCTGGCAAATAAGAATAAATGTTGGAGTTTTCAACGAGATAAACGTCCAAACTCCAGAAATTCCCTAATGAAGAGTCAGAAGATATGTGCCAATGACAATTGGACTTAAGAAAAATATTATCGATAAAAGGGTGGATATCAATAACAAGGAGGACCTCTGCGGGGGAAACCAGTGTTACTGGGAAAATGTCGCTCCCACCAAAATGAGGCTAACTCAAATGGGGTACAGACGCGAATAGTCGGCGAAAAGAGAGAACACACAAGGGTGAACTGAAAAGAAAAGAGTCGCCATCTAGGAATTTTTATCCCGAAGGAAAGGTAATGCTGCATAAACCTAAGGAAAGATGGATAAGACGATCGCGAACCAGAGAAACTGAGGAAGGGGGTTGGTTACAACCTGGGAAGGTATTAGCACCCAGATTTTCCGTCGTACTCGACGGGATCCACGCTTAAAAGATTTGTGTTCAAAGGGGTAGTGTCAGTGCTGTTTTGTGTATCAAAGCTGGAAAAGAATGCAAGTGTCAATGTAAAAGAAGTGTGAAGTGTATAAGAGAAGTGTCAGTGTAAGAACAAGAGTGTAAAGCTCAAGACTATGAGGCTTAAAGAATGATGCTGGAAGAGGGGGAATATACAGAGAGTTTTGTTCGATAACTGTTAAGTTATGCCTACGTATCCTCTCGTGCAATGAGGAAGTCAGAACACCGTAGTTTGACTCAAAGAGACTGAAAGATAAGTTGACTTGTGAACTGCTTACTTGTCTATGCTCAAGTGTATGACCTGTCTGGCTCAGGTGTTAACTGTCTTGCATTAGACAGAAGAAGCGAGTTCTCGTTTGTGAGTGAATGAGATGAGAAAAGAATCCCGGAGGAGACGAATATTGTTTGTTTTTTTTGTATTTTCAGTCTTTTATTGCCTTTTGGTGTTTGTCATAAGATAATGAGCTTAAGCCTAAACCAAGGGTTAGTAAACTCATCACATCCTCCCTCTGATTAGGGGTAATGAGAATACCTTAAGTGTGAAGTAAACACCTCGCACTTAATCACCATGATGTAGGATTAAGATCATTAACCTACTTGCATTTATTTAGATGTTTTTGTTGTTTTTGTTTAGTGTTAAGTAATGAGTTTAAGCCATAATCAAGGATTTAATGGACTCATTACACCATGCTAATAGAAGGATAATAGATGAGAACATTTAAGCTGAGAAAGGCTCCTCAACTTAATCCATGATTAGGGATTAACCTCATGGCAAAACAAAGCCTTTATTAGAGTGGATTTTAGTTAATGATAAGATTAAGAAGTGGGTTTTATGGTTTGTAAGACAACTTGAGGGGGACTTGTCCATTAACACTAGGGTTAGTCCTTCTTAACCATTTAAGGAAGAATTAGAACCCTAATGCAAAGCCCAAGTTACAAGCTTGATGTCTTAGTGATCATTAGATGAGTTGATTAAAGGATTTAAACACATTAAGGGTTTAACACTTAGGGTTAAAGTTATACACTCCATCCTAATAGAAGGATGCATGCATAAGCTTAATCACAAAGCCTTAAAACCTTTAGGGTTTAGTCCTTGATTATGAGATGAGAAGAGAAGACTCAAAGATGACACAAAGTCAAAACTAAATGGGGGACTAATCAAACCCTAATTGTTATCATGCTTGGTTGTCCTAGGGTTTGTGAGGCTTAAGAGGAGAAATCTTCAAGGAAGCCACCAAGGAGAAGCAAGATAGAAAAGGGATGAGATGAGAAGGGAAAAGAGGGAAGAGAGGCACAAGTGAGCAAGCTCACTCAAAGACAAGTAAAAATGCAGCAAGGATGTGAAATGATGAGGTAAGAAAAGGTAGGAGGTGAAGGCAAATCCACCTCCCAAACAAACTTACCATTAACCTGAAAAGTTAGTACAAGATGCATAAGGGAAGAAATGAGGGGAAACAATGCATATGGATGGGCAAAGGCCAAATTCAGAAACATACACATGATGCAAATGATGCCAAGAGATGGTGCAAAGTCATACAAGATGCACATATGTGAGCATACAAGAGAATGGATGCATATGGAGCATGCCTTGAACCATGAAAGTTCAAAAACGTTTATGAAATGCAATGAAGGTATGACATGTCAAATGAATGATGAAATGACCAAACATGACTCTAATGTGTCCTAAGATGCATTATGAATCATGTGGATGCACAAAATGTCATGGCAAGTCCTTGTATGCAAGCAAATGAAAGATGGATGCAATAGGAAAGCAAGAATTAGGGTTTATGCATAACATGTAACACAAAAATTCAAAATCAGAAGCAAAGGGAATGACAAAAAATTGAAAATGGGATCAAAGGAACCCGAACCCTACACAAGTTCACTGCCCAAAGGAGGGGACCTAAATCTTAACCTAATGGGGGTTATGATTTTTCCAAGTCAACTAGGGTTTCAAGGTACCTCAAAAGGAAAAAATGCACATCAAATTGAAAATGAAGGATGAATTCAAACCAATTTTACCCTAGAAACTACATGATGTGAAGGATGCAATACAAGAAGAACCATCATCAAACTCCTCATGGTTAGACAGAATGAATTTTTCTAAGTTTGAACAAAAATATTGCCTTTAAATGAATTTAATTCCAATGAAAAAGGTCAAAATAGTTCAAGAACCAAAAAGAAATTTGTTTTGAGAGTTTGATAATGTTTCTAAATGTTTTAAAATGCAATGTGAATTTTTTTTTGTGATTTTTAAATACCTAAATGCATTTTTAATTAATTAATTTCCATTAACTAATTAAAAATAAACATTTAAATGATTTAAAAATAATTTTTAATGCAAAAAATAAAAATAAAAATATTTTTGGGTTTTGAAAATTAATGAAATGTTTGACAAAAAATTTCAGAATGTTTTAATATGTTTTGCTATTTTTAAAAAATTCATGAAAGTTAAATATAAAACAAATGAAATTAAAATGAAATTAATGAGAAAATGGGAAAGTCAAACAATCCAAGGGCTGTGGTTCAAACTCAGGGAAGCGGGAATTGACTACGCGCGCTAATGGACTGCTAGAATTCAAACTCACTTAATTATGTCATTAACCCTAATCCTGAGCCCTAATGACTTTCAGATGACCGGAACAGTGTTCCGGTCATCTTCTCCGGCCAATCAATTTTCTATCTCACTCAATACGCATCAAAACTTCATCAAACTCTCCAAAAATGATTAATGAACAACAATCAACAAGATTCCAGGCACAAAAACCATTTATATTACATCAACAAGAAGAATCGAAGCAATCAAGTTTCACGGGCAAAATTTCAGAACAAGCATACATGGTCATTTTTCACTCATTTTCAAAATAAATCATATCATGGTGATCAGTGAAGCATAAGGAATCATTTAGAAACTAAAAATGGGAGTTCTGGAAAAAAAGTTCTTGAGCTCACCTGAACTGGAGCTTTCACTTTTGGTACTTTCTGGCTGCTTCTTTGGTCCAAGATGCCTTTAATGAACCTCCTGAGAAGTTTGCAATGCTTGTTTGGAATTTCTTATGGCTGGTTTAAGAGATTGATGAAGTTCTGACCAAGGGGAGTGAAAAATCGTATTTTTGTTTGGGATGGTGTCAGGATCAAATGATGGTTGGGAAATGATCAGAGGATCATGGTGAGTGATTCTATGAAGTTTCTTTTGAGGCTTGTGGCTTGTGTATTGAGATTCGAAGAAAAATGCATAAAGAGGGATTTTGGAGAATGCTGACTTGTGGGAGGTTTTTGCTTGTGTTGTGTGTTGTGTTGAGTTTCTTTTGGTACATGTATCAAGTTGGGATAGGTCAGAGAGTTGTTGCTGGCCTATGTTGATTGGTATGGTCCATTTTGCCAAAAGTCAATGTTAGGTGTCCTTTGAGGTATGGGTCATGGCAGGCTGGTTTAGAGGCATGGCTTGGTTCAGCTGTGATCAAGGAGAACCATGGAAGTAAGATTGAGGCAATGCAGCAAGTGGATTGAAGCTTATGGGTGATTTTGCAAATTTGTCCAACTTTGGCCCTTTTGGAAATTCTTTAGGTTCAAGGCACCAAAATGCATAATTCTTGGGCCAATTCTGATCTTTAGAGGTCATATGAGTGTGTTGTGAAGTGTTTGTGCACATTTGAAGCCTTTAGAAGGCCTTATCATACCATTTTGCAAAATGCCTCTTTGGTGTAAAACATGAAATTATGTGATTTTTGCTAACTTTGTCAAGCCATAACTTTTGATCCAAAATGAATTAGAATGAGTTCTTGTACTTTTTGAAAATGGGAGGATCCATTCTACAACTTTCATGACCAAAGTTTTCTCATTTGAAGCATTTTTGAATCAAAAAGAGGAGGTTGAAAAACTTTCCCAAAATGGCAAGTTTACATTATAAGTTACTTTCCCAAAATGGCAACTTTGCAAATGGCTTGAAATTCTTCAATTTTGTGAACTTCTAACATCTTCTATGATCAAATAAAGATCATACACATTCAAAATGATGGAGAACACCCTTTGGTTAGGTCATTGGGGGCCTCAGATGCCCTGATTTTGCACTGACTTGCTCAAGAAGTCATCTCTTGATCAGATGCCTTCCCCATTGAATTTCTTCATGAAAATTGATATGCATGATCCTCATAACATATAGAGACCAATAGAAATAAGAATGACCAAATTTTTTGGAGTTATGGCCTCTGAAACCAAAACCCTAATTCTAGGTCATCTGTGCAGTTAAACCTGGCTCTGCTTCCATGCCTTTCTCAGTTCTTGTGATTCTTTGATTTCCTTGACCTTGTGAGGATATAATATGATGCTTGAACATACATGGACCCCTTTGAAGTGATTGATGACCTTTGGAATGGCTCAAATGGCTCTTGGATTAGATCACAAACCCTAGATACAGATGACTTAGAAACAATACAGTGAAGCAAAAATGCAATATGAGATGCTATGATTGAACTTATGCACATGAAAAGATCACAAGCCATGGTGAAATGAGTGAGGGCAAATTTGGGGTGTTTACAGCTGCCCCTATTCAAACATGAGTTAGCTGTGCAGGATGTAGGCAACGGCTTAACAGGCAAACAAGATAACTTGTGGTTGAATACCAAAGACAATCCAAAATTTGCACTCACAGAATGAAGAAGAAAAGGGATATAGATTGTAAAAGAAAATAAAGTATGATTATAAAGTGCGGGCGACGGAGGACGACCGTCAAGCAGAGGACGACTGCTGGGGATGAAGCAATGACGGGGACGGCCGACAAGCTGGGGATATAAGAGATTATGATGGGGACGGCCATCAAGTTCAAGGCACGAAATAAATGATGAGGTATGGTCATCAAAGGTGAAGGACGATCACCTAGCAGGGGACGACTGCTCTGTTGGGGATAAGATGAGGGACGGTCATCTAAGGTGAAGGACGATCACCTGGCAAGGTACGGTTGTCAAAAGTATCGCGACATAGGACGAATGCCGGATAAAAAGGTCGACGATGGGGACGACCATCAGATAAGCATGATGAAGGACGATCATCAATAGGTGAAGGACGATCACCTAGAAGGGTACGACTGCTCTCAGGGTTTATCATGACATAGGACGAATGTTAGATAACAAGATCAATGATGGGGACGACCATCAGATAGAATGATGAAGGACGATCATCAAGAGGTGAAGGACGATCACCTAGCAGGGGACGGCTGCTAAAAATATCACGACATAGGACGAATGTCGGATGGAAAAGGATTCCAATAATGGAGACTCCGTTGGGGAATGATGAAGGACGATCATCAAAAAGGTGAAGGACGATCACCTGACAGGGTACGACTGCCGAAAGGTATCATGACATAGGACGAATGTCAGATAGAAAGGAAATAGTTCAACAAGATTTGTTGGGAAATCTTCTGGGGAAAGGGTAGACACAAATGAGTGTCTGAATTCAAGAAAAAGGTATAAGCGTCTGACACTATGTATAGACTAAAGATGCGGACGAGCATCCTTAAGATTGTGATACGGACGAGTATCAGTAGAAACAAACGCTTGACGCATGTTCAGAGATGATGATACGGACGGATACCAACTAGTTAAAAAAGAACACGGACGAGTGTCGAATCTGAGGGGGTTTAGGTGGCCTATACAAGATACGGACGGGTATCGGTATGAGTGAAAAGTGATGAGTGAGACACATACGAGTGTTTAACTTGCTGGGGAGGGTGACACGGACGAGTGTCGAAAGAGAAAGTGTATTATAAACAAGTATATGGTTCCCAAAGTGTTTAGGCACTATGCTGGGGAAGGCGACACAGACGGGTGTCAAGGAATTGTATATATATATGTATCTGTGTAGTGAGTGCAAAGGGGACGCTTTGGCCTTCTGGTGGGGAATTAGGAAATATTCTGTATATTGTTGATGGATTGTCAGTATTTACAAATGTTTTGGTTTGACACATGGCTTATGATTTATGCAATATGTTTGATTTTTGCCGTAATGCTCCGTATTAGACGGAATGCTACGCTCTGTGGGAAAATATGATGCGAATGCTATGATCATGCAAAGATACCGATCCGGGATTCGGATCCCGTTGCTGCAGAGATCTCTGGCTGATCTGCTTGAAGTGGATATCCCAGCTGGGGATGAGATCATTGGTAGATCTGACACATATGACTCTGCATGAGGAAATAGATCACTAATAGACCTATCTCGGTAATGAGGGACCCAGCTGGGGTTTATGTGAGCTTTCGTCACTCTGTTGTGAGATCTTCAGGCGTTGCTCTTCCGGACAGAGGCTGAAACCCTGTGGGGAGATAGTTCCCTGTCTAGCACTCGGCTGGGGAAGAAGAAAGATCATCGAAAGATCTTCCTAGAGATTTCTGTGGGGATCCTGGTGAGGATGATACTTGATAACTCAGCTGGGGATATGAACACCTTCAGGTGCTGCTCTTTGAAGGAAATGTTGGAGAAGTGATGCCTGGCAACTCTGATGGGGAGAAAGCATCTCTGGTGCTGTTTGGAAGGTGTGCCGAGGAAACAATGACTTGGCAGCCTACTGAGGAAAAGCTTTCATGCCCCATGTTGCGCTTTGGACACCTGCAATCCTGTAAAGACGAAGAAACGCACAAGTACCCTGAGGTATCCCTTACCGGATTCCATCATAGGAATTTAGACACTCCCGGGAGTAAGTATATTTCCCGTAAGCACGTATTTTTAGAAGGGAAGCATCTGTATTTATGCAATCAATATCTTAAGGACATCGGACATTTTTGCAAACGAAAATAAAATGTACGAGACGAAACATGACTGAAAATCTGATTTTATTAACTTGTGTGCCCTGAATTGGCAAGATACAGTCATAGAAACAAATCCCCTGAAATGAGGAAATCGTTACAAATTGAGAAACAAAAAGATGCTGGCAATGCTGATGACGCTTCAAGGAGCTTCCCTTTTGCTATGACTCGCATGACATTTGACGTTCTTCTCGTCTTGCTTTCTGAAGGAGGGTGATTCTGACCGACGCTCGAACCTTTCGAAGCTTACCATGTTGTAAGTGATACAGATGAATTCAGAATGCAGTTGTTCGCTTATTCCCTTATTTTGCGTGGATCGCTCTTTCAGGTTTTCAATCCACCGGGATACCCATTTTTGCCTGAGTTGTCCAATGCAGCTTTTCAACTCAGCGGGTGGACATTTTATTTATTTATTTTCCCTTATTTTTGCCCGAGTCTTTTATTCTGTTTTTGACTCGCCGGGATGCCCTATTTTTTCCTGGACTTACATTCTGTTTTTATGTCCAGCGGGTCATTTTATGTGAAGTATTTTTTAACTGCATCTGAATTCACAGGGGACAGGAAGTCTTCACCATCCATAGTACTGAGCATCAGTGCTCCACCGGAGAAAACTTTCTTTACTATGAATGGCCCATCATAATTCGGAGTCCACTTGCCCCTGTGGTCTGTATGAGAAGGGAGGAGTCTTTTCAGCACAAGATCTCCTACTTGGTACTCTCGGAGCCTGACTTTCTGATCGAAGGCTTTCTTCATTCTCTTCTGATACAGCTGCCCATGACAAATGGCAACCAATCTCTTCTCTTCAATCAGATTCAGTTATTCGTATCGGGACCGGACCCATTCTGCTTCGTTCAGCTTAACATCCATCAGTACCCACAGGGAGGGTAATTCAACTTCAACAGGCAGGACTGCTTCCATACCATACACAAGCTGATACGGTGTTGCCCCAGTGGATGTTCTGATTGACGTACGATACCCATGCAAGGCAAACGGTAGCATTCCATGCCAATCTTTATAGGTAACCACCATCTTCTGCACAATCTTCTTGATATTCTTATTAGCTGCCTCCACAACGCCATTCATCTTTGGCCTGTAAGGAGAAGAATTGTGGTGTTGGATCTTGAAGTCCCGGCACAGCTCTGCCATCATTTTGTTGTTCAAATTGGAACCATTATCAGTAATGATTCGCTCGGGCACTCCATACCGACAGATGATGTCTCTCTTCAGAAATCGGGCTACCACTTGCCTTGTAACATTTGCATAGGAAGCTGCTTCAACCCATTTGGTAAAATAGTCAATGGCAACCAGGATGAATCTGTGGCCATTTGAAGTAGTCGGTTCAATCTTGCCAATCATATCAATGCCCCACATGGAAAAGGGCCAGGGTGAAGACATCACATTCAATGGATTTGGAGGCACATGCACTTTATCCGCATAGATCTGGCATTTATGGCATTTTCTGGCATAGGCACAACAGTCTGCATCCATGGTGATCTAGTAATAACCTGATCTCAACAACTTTTTAGCCATTGCATGCCCTCCTGCATGGGTACCAAAGGATCCTTCGTGCACCTCGTGCATCAACAAGTCTGCTTTTGTCCTATCAACACATCTGAGGAGTACCATATCAAAGTTTCTCTTGTACAGGGAACCATCAGCATTCAGGAAGAAACTGCCAGCAAGCCTTCTTAATGTCTTCTTATCATTGGAAGATGCCCCAGGTGGGTATGTTTGATCCTCCAAGAAGCACTTAATGTCATGGAACCACGACTTATCATCTTTAACAACATCTGTTGAGAACACGTATGTTGGTCTGTCAAGTCTGGATACTGAGATCCGAGGTACAAAGTTGGCAGCTTGAACTTTGATCATGGATGAAATGGTAGCCAGAGCATCTGCAAACTGATTTTCATCTCGGGGGATATACTCAAGCTTGACTGTTGTGAAGAAAGTCAATAACCTCCTTGCATAATCCCGGTAAGGTATCAGATGATCTTGGTGGGTGTACCATTTGCCGTTGGTTTGATTAATTACCAGAGCTGAATCTCCGAACACAGTCAAAGTCTTGATCCTGAGGTCAATGGCTTCCTCAAGACCCATAATACAAGCTTCGTATTCAGCTTCGTTGTTAGTGCAGTTAAAGGTGAGTTTTGCCGAGAAAGGCATGTGAACTCCCTTAGGTGTAATGAGTACTGCACCAACACCACGACCATTCATGTTAACAGCCCCGTCAAACATCATAGTCCATTCTTCTCCTGGGTCAGGCCCTTCAGCGTGAACAGGCTCTTCGTGATCTTTTGCTTTTATGAACATGATGTCTTCATCGGGGAAGTCAAATCTCATAGGCTGGTAATCATCAATGGGTTGCTCAGCGAGATAATCAGACAACACACTGCCCTTGATGGCCTTTTGGGATGTGTACTGAATGTCATATTCTGTGAGGATCATTTGCCATCTTGCAACCCGTCCGGTAAGTGCTGGCTTCTCAAAAATGTACTTAACTGGATCCATCTTTGAGATCAATAAAGTAGTGTGGGTTAACATATACTGTCTTAGTCGGCGAGCAGCCCACGCTAAAGCACAACAAGTTTTCTCGAGCAGTGAATAACGCTGTTCACAGTCGGTAAACGTTTTGCTTAGGTAGTATATTGCATACTCTTTTCGACCAGACTCGTCATGTTGGCCCAACACACACCCCATTGACTCTTCTAATATTGTCAAGTACATTATTAGAGGTCTTCCTTCAACTGGAGGCATAAGGATCGGGGGCTCTTGTAAGTATTCCTTGATTTTGTCAAAAGCCCTCTGGCAGTCTTCGTTCCACCTGACCGTTTGTTCTTTTCTTAACAGCTTGAACAAAGGTTCACAGGTTGCTGTAAGGTGAGATATGAACCTTGAAATGTAGTTCAATCTACCTAGAAACCCTCGAACTTCTTTTTCTGACTTTGGTGCAGGCATTTCTTGGATGGCTTTAACTTTATCAGGGTCAACTTCAATCCCTTTTTCACTTACAATAAATCCCAGCAGTTTACCAGATCGCACCCCGAATGTGCATTTGTTGGGGTTCAACTTCAACTGGTACTTCCTCAGACGCTTGAATAACTTCAACAGATTCACCAGGTGGTCTTCTTTTGTGAGGGACTTGGCAATCATGTCATCCACATAACATTCAATTTCCTTGTGGATCATGTCATGGAATAATGTTACCATAGCCCGTTGATAAGTGGCACCAGCATTCTTCAGTCCGAATGGCATCACCTTATAACAGAACGTGCCCCAGGGTGTGATGAAAGTTGTCTTCTCCATGTCTTCAGGTGACATTTTGATCTGATTGTATCCTGAAAATCCATCCATGAAGGAGAACACCGAGAACTGAGCTGTATTATCAACCAATACATCAATGTGAGGTAAAGGGAAGTCATCTTTCGGGCTGACTCTGTTCAGATCCCGGTAATCCACACACATTCTCACCTTGCCATCTTTCTTAGGCATAGGTACAATATTAGCAACCCACGGCGGATAGCTAGTTACAGCAAGGAAACCGGCGTCCCACTGCTTTTGTACCTCTTTTTTTATCTTCATTGCCATATCTGGGCGAGTATGGCGCAACTTCTGTTTTACTGGTGGGTAGTCTTCTTTCAAAGGCAGCTTGTGCATGACAATATCGGTGTCCAACCCTGGCATATCTCGATAAGACCAAGCGAAAACATCCACATACTCTCGAAGCATGTCAATCAGTTGTTCTTTCACTGAATCTTGCAGGCAGGCCCCGATCTTAACCTCTTTCACGTCTTCTTCCGTACCAAGATTAACCGTTTCAATCTCCTCCTGATGAGGAGTGATAACCTTCTCCTCTTGCCTTAACAACCTGGCTAGCTCTTCAGGTAGCTCATAATCTTCTTCAACCCCTTCATCAGCTTGATTGATTGGATTGTCAAAGTCACACAAAGTCATAGCAGTGTTGTTGTCGGTACAGTCTGAAGGGCACTCTCTGCAAGGGTTTAGATTGGTTTATTTTAGTGATCAGTTTTATCTTATTTAGAAAAAGTGAAAATGAAGTTATTTTATTCTGAAAAACATTGCCATTTTATTTTTGTACAAAAAGAAAAATGAAAAACAGTGAGCGAAGAAGAAAAGACTCATTTGCAAAAGATGTCCTGATATTCATTAATTGATCTTTGCACAAATACAAGATGGCCCGATTACAAAATGAGTCTTAACATCTTGGGCAAGATGCAAGACTTGATGCATGCTTTAAAATACAGGAAATAATAATTACTCTGCAGGAGTAACCCTTATAATTTCCTGGGAAGACCAGTTAAGGACTTGGCTCCCCGGGATCCTTGGACATATCCAGCTCTCCAGGTTGCGGTCGCTTTCTTCCTCGTCTTCCAAATTGTTTACAGCATCCGGGGTGAGCATTCCCCCGCTGACAAAATTGGGCTCTTTGGCAGCCTCTGATTGATCTTGTTGAGTTGGTCTGTAACCCAACCCAAATCTATCTTCCTTCTTTTCCACGGGCAACAGCTTGCCCCAGCCTTGGGCGGTACCTTCCTCAACAACCTTCCGGGCTTGTTGATATGACTTTATGGAAGTTCCCAGTACAGTAGATGCTTCATTAATGTTCAGGGCCTCAAACCCCTGGCTCATGGTTTCATGGATTTCTTCATCCATTTCTATGTACTTATACGTAGCCAGATGGCTAACAAATATGTCTTCTTCCCCACAGATGGTGATGATCTGGCCTTCCTACTCGAATTTCAACTTCTGGTGAAGGGTAGACGCAACAGCGCCAGCGGCGTGGATCCAGGGTCTACCCAACAGACAGCTGTAGGCCGGCTGAATGTCCATCACATAGAAGGTAGTTTTGAAGGTCTGCGGGCCAATCATCACAGGCAGATCAATCTCTCCAAGCACTGATCTTTTAGAGCCATCAAATGCTCTCACCGCCAAATTACTCGGACGCAGTGCCAAGCCATCATACTCCAGCTCCACTAAGGCTTTCTTTGGAAGAACATTGAGTGATGACCCAGTGTCCACCAGTACATGAGACAGAACATCACCCTTGCATTCCAAGGTGATATGTAAAGCCTTGTTGTGGTTACGTCCCTCTGTTGTTAAGTCAGCATTGGTAAAGCCCAGTCCATGACTGGTATTGACATTTGCCACCACGGTTTCTAGCTGATTAACGGTAATCTCCTCTGGCACGTGTGCTGCGTGCAGGACTTTCAACAATGCATTCCTGTGAGCTTCAGAACACATCAACAATGATAATATGGAGATTTTTGAGGGAGTTTGGTGAAGCTGATCCACCACATTATAATCACTTCTCTTTATGATTCTCATGAACTCGTCTACATCTTGTTCAAAAGATGTCTTCTGAGTTTCCTTGGCAATTGGCTCTTCAGATACCACACTCTTTCCTTTTGCTTTGGCAAAAGCTTCTGCTTCAACATTAGGTCTTTGTGTTTGTGAGGCAAAAAGGCGTCCGCTTCTGGTGAAGGCTCCGCCTCCCCCAACATTATCAATTTGTGGAGAAGAGGTTGATGAATCCAGAGTGATTTTCTCCCCGTTGCAGTAGAGATCAGAGCCATAATGCCAAGGCACGACATTACTGCTTTCATAGGGAACTGGTCCAGGTACTGTAATAGTAACTGGACTGACTGCTGCAGAGGAGGGTACTGTAGTGGTGTGCGGATCATAGTAAACTGTGACTGGTGACCTGGCAGGAGGTGCCACTGTTTGTTGCTGGAAATTGTTGTTTGGAGGAACATTTGATGGGTCATAGTAGATTGTAACTGTCGAGACATCTTCATTAATTTTTGCTGGCGTTGTAGAAGATTCTGCTAACAAAATGGATGCTGATGTTGTAGAAGAAATGGTTGTTGAAATTTGACTTGTTGAAGTGATGGATGGAGTAATTGCTGATGATATTGAAGAATCGGTAGGAATGATTGTTGCTGCTGTTGTAGAAGAATTAGGAATTGTTGTCAAAGGAATTGCTGGATTTGTAGGCACCGTTGTTGAAATCTGAAGGATTCCATCCTTTATAAGACCATCTATGCCGCTTCTCAAATTTTCACACCCGTTGACTGCAATGTTGCAATACCCACAACCGAGCTCACACCCGGGGAACACTTGGCACTCTAGAAGCTGAGCTTTAATTTCGACCAAAGGTGTTCGAATTTGTGCAACACTGGTGATCAAGGTAGATGGTTTGTCTTCCTCAATGGCATTAATCCTCGGCCCACCATGATTAGGCATAGGATTTCTGTTGACATTCGGAGGAGGTGCGAAGTTGAGGGCTTTAGAATCCACCAGATCTTGAACTTTCATTTGTAAGGCCCTACATTTTTCCGTATTGTGGTCAGGTGCATTGGAGTGGAAAGCACACCTGGCGTTGACATCGTAATTCTTAGGGAGATTGGAGGGATCTGGTGGTGCCAATGTCCTTAACTCAACCAAGTTAAGCTTCAGGAGTTGTGGCAATAAGGCAGCATAAGGCATAGGGATAGGGTCAATCACCCTGTTTGCCTGTGATGGTCTTTGCTGGAAGGGTCGTTGTTGTTGATTGCTATTGTTGTTGTAGGTTCTCTTTTGCGGATACTGAACCTGCTATTGATAATGTGGTTGTTGTTGTTGTTGATATGATGGTTGCTGAGGAATCGGAGCTGGAATAGTGACAACTGCTATTGATCTGTGAACATACTGAGGTCTACCCCTGCTGGCATGAATGGCATTTGTCTCACCGGTCCTTCGAGGTCCCACAAAAGGCTTCCTGGGATTACTGGACGAACTTGCACCATTATCAGAAATTTTGCCCATTTTTAATAGACTTTCAATTCTTTCACCGGCTATAACTACGTCTGCGAAGCTGGTAGAAGAAAAGGCAGCCAACCTATCAATATATGTTCCTTGCAAAGTATTCATGAACATGTCGGCCATTTTTCTTTCCGACATGGGTGGCTGGACAGCAGCAGCAAGCTGTCTCCACCTTTGGGCATATTCTCTGAAGCTTTCTCTGGAGGATTGAGACATTCCCATTAGGAGGGTCCTGTTGGGAGCCATGTCCAGATTGTATTGATACTGCCTGATGAAAGCTTCAGCTAGGTCCTTCCAGCATCTAATGGTAGCTCTGGTCAAGTGTAAATACCACTCCCTTGAAGCCCCAGTCAAACTGTCTTCAAAGTAGAACATCCACAGCTTTTCATCCATGGTATATGCTTTAAGTCTCCCCAGGAAAGACTGCAGGTGAGTTCGTGGACAAGAGGTTCCATTGTACTTCTCAAAGCACGGGGGTTTGAATTTGTGGAGAATTCTCACCCCATCTACTAACCCCATATCCATTACATCGAAACCCAAAGAGTTTTGAGACTCTAAAGATCTCAACTTCTCAGCAATTTCATCAAACCTCCGATCATAGACTTCATCTCCTGCTCCCATGACAGTAAACTGTTCTTCTTGGGGATCTTCTTGCAAGATTCTCCCTCCAGCAGTATTTCCTTGCACATTTCCCTGGATGTTAACTTCCGGATCTAGATGAGGTCCAAATACTGGTGGATTAACATGAGGCTGACACCTCTCATTGTTACTTGTTCCTTCAGTCCCAGGATGAGGTTCCTCGGGAGTTTGTCTTTCTACCAATGCCCTTAACCGTTCTTGGCTCTGGGCCAAGCCAGTCATCACAGCCATGAATTGGGTCATTTGGTTTCTCATCTCCACTCTTTCATTAGCCATTTGAGTTCTAACCTCAGTCAGGTCTTGCTGTACTTGCTCCATCTGGATACCAGGAAGGTTGTTGCGAGTAGGGTACCGGTGCGTACGGTTGACAGGGAGCACTCTTCTGCGAGCAATATTTCCTGAGATCACAACAAAGTTAGAAACAAATAAAAACAAAACCTACAAAACAAAACAAAGTTAGTATGCAATGCAGTATGCTTATTTGTTTTCCAAGGTATCCAGATCGGTTCTTGGTTTTGACCTTTCCAGACCTCGAGGAAGATGCTTTGATGTTGCTTGAGAAAAGAAACCCACTGAAATCAAACTAATATATTACAAAATGATGAATAATACATAGTTTTTTTTTACAACACATGCCCCTGGGGGGTCAAAATACAACAAAAAGAAAAGTACATAAGATGGAAATGAACAACAAGCAAAAAAGTCAAACATCCAATCCAAACTCATCCTTCTTAACCTCCTTTAGAAGTGCCTCAGTCACTGGACCAGCTGGATGCTCTGTAATGGTCCTGATGAGGAGGTTCCTGGTGGCAATGGCAGTGGTCAGCTTCTTGTGTCTGTCCTGATCCTTTGATCTCTTCAATCCATCCCTAAGCTTTAACTCTGAAATCTCCTTATGGGCAGCCAACAAAGCCTCCTGCTGCTTCTTTTCATTGGCCTCTAACTGTTCAATCATGGCTTGAGTTCTCTGATCTTCTTGTGTCCGGGCTTCAGTGATCCTGACCCACCTAGCCTGACTCTCTTGCAGATAGAGCTCAGTCCTAGCCTTCTGAATCTTGGCCTCTTTACAGGCATTCTTCAATATTTGTTCCCCAGCTCTTGATTTCTTGATGTAGTCCTCTGTTTTCTCAATCTTGGCCAGATGCTCCACCCTAAGCTTCTCCAACCTCTCAATGTCCAGACGACCATCACTCCTTTCCCAAAGGGTCTTCTTCAGAGCTTGAGACAAATTCTCATTCCTTTCCTTTAGCTTCTCAAACTCTTCCAGGCTGACAGTGGCTGCTGGCTGTACTGTAGAGGGTCCAGGTATGTCCTCCAAGGTGAAGGGCATTCCAGTAATCTGAGCCCTGGCATGGGACCAGTCATAGTACTGAGCTGAAGCGACATTATTACACCTCCCCAGAATAGCCATTCCTTTTGTCTGGATGTTGTCCCAGGCCCAGGATGCTTGTCTGACAACAGCTGAATTTGGCTTTACTTCATAATACAGGGTCTCAGCTAAATCTTGCACTCTAGGAGGGTGGACCAAAGCATAGCCCAGTTGTCTCTTAAACAGCAAAGGATTGTAGTTAATGCAACCCTTTACTCCTATTAGAGGTACATTTGGGTATTGCCCACAGCTGGTGATAATATCTTTGCCCTTGGTGCTCTAGGTGCACTATCTGATGTCATCTGAAGTCAAAGCAATGAGCCTCTTGGCCTAATTCTTCTGTTGGTGAGGATTCAGGAAGGCATCTGATTTAGGTAGGTGTTTGAGCAGCCAAGTGTGAAACAAAGGAGTACAACATCTCACCAACTTCCCCCTTTGTTTCTCATTCCTCTGATGGATGGAGTAATAGAAATCTCCCAGCAATGTAGGTACTGGGTTCCTCAGAAGGAAAAGATGAATGGCATTCTTGCTGATAAATTTGGGCTCATCTGCAAACAGTATAACCCCATATATGCTGAGGGCTAACAATGCACAGACTGCCCTCCACTCTCCCAAGGAGGCCTTCAGGATGGCCTGAGAAGTCAAGAAGTCCAAGTGCAAACCAGGGATCCCAGCTTTGGTTGTCATACTTTGCTCGATCAAGGCAGGCTCCAGGTACAGTGCTTTTGCTATTTCTCCATTGCTAGGAGAAGTCATTTCTGGGTTGAAAGGGACTCCACCTTTGACAGGTACTCCAATTAATGATGAAAACTCCTCTAGCAGAGGTCCTAGCTGAAAGTCTGGAAATGTGAAGCATCTCAAAGGAGGGTCATAAAACTGTAGGCAGGTGTGGATCATACTCCTCTGAGAAGGGTCAAGGTCCATAACCATATCCAAGATTCCCCCATAATGCTCTCTAAATAATGGGATGTGGTCAGGGGCGATAAGTGACTGGACCTGCCTGATACCAGTCAACACAGGCTCAAAGAAATGGTATGATATATTGCTCTTCCTGGGAGTAGCCATGAATGTTGATGAAGAGCTGAAGGCAAGTGCTGATGAAGATCAAGACCAATACTGGAGATGAGCCAGTGATAGGCTGATGCTGGTGATGATGAAGATAGTTGAAGCAGACAACTGATGAAGACAACTGAAGGAGAGGTCTATGCAGAAGAAGGGGTCAAAACCAAGCCAGATATAATGTGGATACCCTGAAAAACAAATAAACAAATGTTAAATGATGCAATGATGATGTATGCAAATGATATGCAAGGGTTTGTGATCAAGCTGGATCTGATTATCTGTCTTGATATAAAGCCCATGTATGTTCAAGAAGTCCAGATGGAGGTTCATAAATCCAGTAACCAAGGTGGGGGACTCAAATAAAGAGTCACATGTCCAGGGTTAAATCACAAGAACTGTCCAAAATGAGGTATTCTTAAACAAAACAAGTTACAGGGTATGATGTGGTCAATGGTACCTGCAAACCTGCAAACAGCCCAACCCCCTCACAAGTAGTGTTCTAAAACAAGGATCCTCAGACTTGGATCAGTTATGAGAAGTGTAAACACTTCTAACCCGGAGGTACAATGTTTAAAATAACCATAAAAAATCCTCCTCTAATTCACCTCAGTTTCTGAAGGTCATAATAAAGGTCATCCAGACTTAGCAGGCTTCCCAGATAGCCCTAGCACTACAGGAAATCTGTAGCACAGAGTTCTCAAGAAGAAACCCACATCTGAACTGTGTTTCATATTCCCGCACCAGACCGAAATGGAATGGGAAAGAACATGAACCACTCTAGCCTAGGTGTCACTCAGGTCCTAGGTATAGGACCTTAAACTCTCAATGGAACCCCACCCACCAAAACAGGAAACCAGATCCAGCAATGATAATGACAGTATGAAATATGGAAAACTGTAAAGGAAAGCAATAAATAAAGTTGTACATAAAGCAATAAATAAAGCAAATAAATAAACAAAATTAGCACATAACACCTCAGTAAACACAAATCAAACAAGCGCTAGGAGGAACCCACAAAAAGAACCAGAAGCCCTGGTTACAGTATAAGGGTCCCCAGCAGAGTCGCCAAGCTGTCGCTCCCACCAAAATGAGGCTAACTCAAATGGGGTACAGACGCGAACGGTCGGCGAAAAGAGAGAACATACAAGGGTGAACTGAAAAGAAAAGAGTCGCCAGCTAGGCATTTTTATCCCGAAGGAAAGGTAATGCTGCATAAACCTAAGGAAAGATGGATAAGACGATCGCGAACCAAAGAAATTGAGGAAGGGGGTTGGTTACAACCTGGGAAGGTATTAGCACCCAAATTGTCCGTCGTACTCGACGAGATCCACGCTTAAAAGATTTGTGTTCAAAGGGGTAGTGTTAGTGCTGTTTTGTGTATCAAAGCTAGAAAAGAATGCAAGTTTCAGTGTAAAAGAAGTGTGAAGTGTATAAGAGAAGTGTCAGGGTAAGAACAAGAGTGTAAATCTCAAGACTATGAGGCTTAAAGAATGATGCTGGAAGAGGGGGAATATACAGAGACTTTTGTTCGATAACTGTTAAGTTATGCCTACGTATCCTCTCGTGCAATGAGGAAGTCAGAACACCGTAGTTCGACTCAAAGAGACTGAAAGATAAGTTGACTTGTGAACTGCTTACTTGTCTATGCTCAAGTGTATGACCTGTCTGGCTCAGGTGTTAACTGTCTTGCATTAGACGGAAGAAGTGAGTTCTCGTTTGTGAGTGAATGAGATGAGAAAAGAATCCCGGAGGAGACGATTATTGTTTGTTTTTTTGTATTTTCAGTCTTTTATTGCCTTTTGGTGTTTGTCATAAGATAATGAGCTTAATCCTAAACCAAGGGTTAGTAAACTCATCACATCCTCCCTCTGATTAGGGGTAATGAGAATACCTTAAGTGTGAAGTAAACACCTCGCACTTAATCACCATGATGTAGGATTAAGATCATTAACCTACTTGCATTTATTTTGATGTTTTTGTTGTTTTTGTTTAGTGTTAAGTAATGAGTTTAAGCCATAATCAAGGATTTAATGGACTCATTACACCATCCTAATAGAAGGATAATAGATGAGAACATTTAAGCTGAGAAAGGCTCCTCAACTTAATCCATGATTAGGGATTAACCTCATGGCAAAACAAAGCCTTTATTAGAGTGGATTTTAGTTAATGATAAGATTAAGAAGTGGGTTTTATGGTTTGTAAGACAACTTGAGGGGGACTTGTCCATTAACACTAGGGTTAGTCCTTCTTAACCATTTAAGGAAGAATTAGAACCCTAATGCAAGGCCCAAGTTACAAGCTTGATGTCTTAGTGATCATTAGATGAGTTGATTAAAGGATTTAAACACATTAAGGGTTTAACACTTAGGATTAAAGTTATACACTCCATCCTAATAGAAGGATGCAGGCATAAGCTTAATCACAAAGCCTTAAAACCTTTAGGGTTTAGTCCTTGATTATGAGATGAGAAGAGAAGACTCAAAGATGACACAAAGGCAAAACTAAATGGGGGACTAATCAAACCCTAATTGTTATCATGCTTGGTTGTCCTAGGGTTTGTGAGGCTTAAGAGGAGAAATCTTCAAGGAAGCCACCAAGGAGAAGCAAGATAGAAAAGGGATGAGATGAGAAGGGAAAAGAGGGAAGAGAGGCACAAGTGAGCAAGCTCACTCAAAGAAAAGTAAAAATACAGCAAGGATGTGAAATGATGAGGTAAGAAAAGGTAGGAGGTGAAGGAAAATCCACCTCCCAAACAAACTTACCATTAACCTGAAAAGTTAGTACAAGATGCATAAGGGAAGAAATAAGGGGAAACAATGCATATGGATGGGCAAAGGCCAAAGTCAGAAACATACACATGATGAAAATGATGCCAAGAGATGGTGCAAAGTCATACAAGATGCACATATGTGAGCATACAAGAGAATGGATGCATATGGAGCATGCCTTGAACCATGAAAGTTCAAAAACGTTTATGAAATGCAATGAAGGTATGACATGTCAAATGAATGATGCAATGACCAAACATGAATCTAATGTGTCCTAAGATGCATTATGAATCATGTGGATGCACAAAATGTCATGGCAAGTCCTTGTATGCAAGCAAATGAAAGATGGATGCAATAGGAAAGCAAGAATTAGGGTTTATGCATAACATGTAACACAAAAATTCAAAATCAGAAGCAAAGGGCATGACAAAAAATTTAAAATGGGATCAAAGGAACCCTAACCCTACACAAGTTCACTACCCAAAGGAGAGGACCTAAATCTTAACCTAATGGGGGTTATGATTTTTCCAAGTCAACTAGGGTTTCAAGGTACCTCAAAAGGAAAAAATGCACATCAAATTGAAAATGAAGGATGAATTCAAACCAATTTACCCTAGAAACTACATGATGTGAAGGATGCAATGCAAGAAGAACCATCATCAAACTCCTCATGGTTAGGCAGAATGAATTTTTCTAAGTTTGAACAAAAATATTGCCTTTAAATGAATTTAATTCCAATGAAAAAGGTCAAAATAGTTCAAGAACCAAAAAGAAATTTGTTTTGAGAGTTTGATAATGTTTCTAAATGTTTTAAAATGCAATGTGAATTTTTTTGTGATTTTTAAATACCTAAATGCATTTTTAATTAATTAATTTCCATTAACTAATTAAAAATAAACATTTAAATTATTTAAAAATAATTTTTAATGCAAAAAATATAAATATAAATATTTTTGGGTTCTGAAAATTAATGAAATGTTTGACAAAAAATTTCAGAATTTTTTAATATGTTTTGCTATTTTTAAAAAATTCGTGAAAGTTAAATATAAAACAAATGAAATTAAAATGAAATTAATGAGAAAATGGGAAAGTCAAACAATCCAAGGGCTGTGGTTCAAAATCAGGGAAGCGGGAATTGACTACGCGCGCTAATGGACGGCCAGAATTCAAACTCACTTAATTATGTCATTAACCCTAATCCTGAGCCCTAATGACTTTCAGATGACCGGAACAGTGTTCCGGTCATCTTCTCCGACCAATCAATTTTCTATCTCACTCAATACGCATCAAAACTTCATCAAACTCTCCAAAAATGATTAATGAACAACAATCAACAAGATTCCAGGCACAAAAACCATTTATATTACATCAACAACAAGAATCGAAGCAATCAAGTTTCACGGGCAAAATTTCAGAACAAGCATACATGGTCATTTTTCACTCATTTTCAAAATAAATCATATCATGGTGATCAGTGAAGCATAAGGAATCATTTAGAAACTAAAAATGGGAGTTCTGGAAAAAAAGTTCTTGAGCTCACCTGAACTGGAGCTTTCACTTTTGGTACTTTCTGGCTGCTTCTTTGGTCCAAGATGCCTTTAATGAACCTCCTGAGAAGTTTGCAATGCTTGTTTGGAATTTCTTATGGCTGGTTTAAGAGATTGATGAAGTTCTGACCAAGGGGAGTGAAAAATCGTATTTCTGTTTGGGATGGTGTCAGGATCAAATGATGGTTGGGAAATGATCAGAGGATCATGGTGAGTGATTCTATGAAGTTTCTTTTGAGGCTTGTGGCTTGTGTATTGAGATTCGAAGAAAAATGCATCCATGCTTCCAATAGAAATAAGAATGACCAAAAATTTTGGAGTTATGGCCTCTGAAACCAAAACCCTAATTCTAGGTCATCTGTGTAGTTAAACCTGGCTCTGCTTCCATGCCTTTCTCAGTTCTTGTGATTCTTTGATTTCCTTGACCTTGTGAGGATATAATATGATGCTTGAACATACATGGACCCCTTTGAAGTGATTGATGACCTTTGGAGTGGCTTAAATGGCTCTTGGATTAGATCACAAACCCTAGATGCAGATGACTTAGAAACAATACAGTGAAGCAAAAATGCAATATGAGATGCTATGATTGAACTTATGCACATGAAAAGATCACAAGCCATGGTGAAATGAGTGAGGGCAAATTTGGGGTGTTTACAGAAAACACTTTGATTAACCAAACTAAAGGGTATCAACAACAATGGATTTTCAGACAAAGCTGTTAGTGACGAATGGCTTTTCCCTGACATGCCAGATAGGAACTGGTTTGAAATGGGCTACCAGACGAGCACTGGAGCAAAAAACGACTGTTAGACGAGAACTGACTATGAAATAAATTTCAAATGAAAATACCAGACGGGAACTGGAGCAAAAAAATGACTGTCAGACGAGAACTGACTATGAAATAAATTTCAAATGAAATACCAGTCGGGAACTGGAGCAAAAAATGACTGTCAGACGAGAACTGACTGTGAAGTAAACTTCAAAAGAAAATACCATACAGGAATTGGAGCAAAAAACGACTGTCAGACGAGAACTGACTGTGAAGTAAACTTCAAAAGAAAATACCAGATGGGAACTGGAGCAAAAAAACGACTGTCAGACGAGAATTGACCGTGAAGTAAACTTCAAAAGAAAACACCGGACGAGAACTAGTTTACTTGGGTTTTGACCTGGACATATGCTAGATGAGTAAGACGATATGCAAGGTTTAACGCTATGAGTGGAGCGACATGACTAAAGCATGAGAGTGGTTATGTACTGACTCAGTGATTTTTAAAATATGCCCATGCGTGGTTAAGGATGGAATAGTTCTTTGCAGATGACTCTCTAAAAGGAGGCAAGGATGACGACATGATTCCCGACACCCGTCTTGAACTAAAAATTTGTTATTGTATAAGGCCTGCTTGAACAAACTTGTAAGCATGGAGAGGATTTTCCCCTGCGTGATTCATCTCGCCCCTGAATCAATGTTTTTTTTTGAAATTTCCTTATCACAAAAAGTTTGGATCAACCTGCCATGACATAACCTTTGAAATGGTTGCTCTAATGCTTGATTATTGCAGATTTTCCCCTGGTTATTTGATCCTTGACTGGATATTTGAACTCTTAAATTGTTGTGATAGATCAACTCTAGTCTGAGTCTTGAGAAAAGGTTCAGCCTCTGAGTAGCCGACTCTTGAAGAGTCTGATTGATTTATTCCCAAAGTGGTTCCCCCTAGCTGGGCCTCTCTTACCAAGTTAAATTTCCTAACTGGCTGAATTCTTTGGGATTCCCTTGATGTTGAATTGACTTGCAAATGAACATTATACATTTAAAAATTGGCAATTTTAATGCAACAATTATGCAAGTTTTGAAATCACAATTTATTGGTATGATAGTGGTACAGTGGAAAAAAAAAGAATGATCAACACACGCAGTGGATCCAGCCATTTATGGAATGGCAAATGAAGTGATCAATACAAATGATTAGCAAAGACCGTTAGGAGTCAGGTTAACACAACCTTGTTGTAGTATGCTCTCGAAATAAACCCTTCCTCAAATAGGTCTTTTAAGGGTTGTAACGTGGCTCGGTTCACGGTTTATGAAACAAAGGATAAAAGGCTCAAAATTTATTTGTAACCCACCCCATCTTCGTGATGAACTCCAATCCTATGTTCAGTTAAATTGATTTACGCATTCAGATCACAAAAGTCTTTTGACGGTGCATGATAAGGATCAGGATTTTAAAAGTGATGGCAATCACCTTGCGTTATCTCTGTTTTGTCGAGGATTTGATGATTTCATTAATTTTCGCCTAAGTCGTCTTTTCTGTTTTTTTAACTTAGCGGACTTTTACTTTGTATTTCTTTTCCTTTCTTCATTCCTTTGTTGAACGGTTGTGACTGCCATTTTTTCGGAGAATAGAGAACAGGTACTACGAACTTTTGACCTTTCACGACTTCTTTGATGTGCGAAGGAAAGTATGTAGCTATCCTTCTTTGAATGATGGAACGAATCTCTTGATGATTGAAAGCAAACAGATTAACTGAACCGACTACCCTGTCCCAGGTTTTAAAAATTAGGGTTTTTGCACTTTTTGAAAAAGAAAACTCCTACTTCGAGGCTCAAAGGGGTTAGCAAAGGATTATCTTCCTTATTTCACCAGTGTTTGGGAATTTAAAACAATGCTTGTACATCATTGGCAAGGTTTTAATTGAAAGCAATACAAATGGAGAATTCAGGTATCTGGTTTTCATCATCCTCCTTCCAATCTTTGCTAAAACAAAAGTTTGATAAACAAAAAGATATAAATGTATTTTGTTTTTTATAACAATGAAAGAAAACGAGTGGATACGAATGGATTGATTCAAAATATGCATAAACATTTCATTAATTTCGCCAATTCAAAAACAAACAATGCTAACAAGAAAATTCAAAATTAACATACAAAGAAAATACAACAGCGCTGAAACAAACAAGGGATTGCCAGCTCTAGGGAATTGAAAATGTCTTGATTTACTTTCTTCAAGAGATTCCCCGAAGAGTCTTTGTATTCACTCAGGCGAGAAGTTGACATGCACCAACAGGTTTCCTTCTGGAAAGGATATGTACTTTTTATCGATCAATTGTTGTACCTTGGCTTGAAAAGCTTTGCAGTCTTCAGTTGAATGCCCCATTGATCCAGCATGATATCCACATTGCTCATGTGGATTATACTCAGGAGGGTATGGCTCTGGCAATGGCTTGAGAGACTTGGGAACCACTAATGAGCTTTGAATCAAAGGTTGCAGAAGCTGAGCGTATGATAAAGGTACTGGATGAAGAGGAGCGTTCCTTCTTTCTAAATTGTTGCGAGGCTTACGTGGACTCTGATGCTGATTCAGATATCCTTAGCTTTTGGCTCGCTGACTTTGATGAGGAAAGATCCAGGGTTGCTGGTAAGGTACCCTAAACATTGTTGGTTTCCTACAAGGATGATGAGGCATATGGAATAGTGATTGCTGAAAAGATGGAGGGTCATTGGGTCTTGCCGACGCATCATAGGAATACTCGACGTCTGCCATGACTGCATTGATTACATCCCCTTCCTCCTCTTGGAAGCTGATAAAGGATTCGTTCTCACTGGCCTGGTTGCTTGAGGCGCCATGGATCTTTCCGCTTTTGAGACTAATCTCAATACGTTCTCCCGTTTTTACTAGGTCAGAGAAACTTGTTGATGCGGTGCCTACCATCTTCTCAAAGTACGGGCTCTGCAGAGTGTCCATAAACAGGTCAACTAACTCCTTTTCTGATAGCGGTGGTTGAACACGATCAGCAAACTCTCTCCACCTATGAACGTACCTTTTGAATGGCTCATTACTTTCTTGAGATATGTCCTTCAAGTGAAAGCGGTTGGGAGCTTCTTCCAAATTGTAATGGTATTGCTTCACGAAAGCACTGGCTAAGTCTAACTATGACTGAATATGACTTCTTTCCAAATCCATGTACCAATTCAACGGTGCCCCACTCAAACTGTCTTGGAAGCAATGAATCATCAGCTTATCATCAAAAGCATATGCAGTCATTTTTCGACAGAACATCACCAAATGGTGTTTTGGACAGCTATCCCCTTTGTACTTCTGAAAGTTAGGTGCTTCAAATTTCGGAGGTATAACCAAACCAGGCACTAAGCACATGTTTAAAGCATCCAGGTCAAAAGCATTTTTCCCCTCTAGAGCTTTGAGTCTTTCGTTCAACATTCGACATTTCTCAGTCATCTCAGCGATGTCTGGTCCCTTGGTCTTTCTTACTGGGACTGTCCCTTGAGAATTTTGCTCAGAGAACCCAAAGCTTTGGTACTCGACAGCATCATAAGGTAAGGAGTTTCCATCTCGAATAATGGTATGCTCTTGAATAAAGGGTGTCCCAACTGGGGTCCTTGCAAAGTTGTTCACTTGAGGTTGAAAGACATCTCTAGTCACGACAGCCTGTTGAACATTACCCTCTCTCTTTGTCAAAGTTGTCACAACATCCATAAGTAGATTCATTTGGTCCTTTGTCAAATCAAAGTCTCCCCTTGTCGCAGTATTCCTTTGTCCTTCGGGGTCCATGATCAATCAAGAACTACTTCAAGTCGAAAGTAGGTGTCGGGAAATCAACTGCGGGTTATGGACACAGGACGAGGATGAGCTTTCTCCGAGGAAAGAAAAATGATATGCAATGCAAATGCAATGGTATGCAAATGTATGCAATGCAAGGATGCTTAAGATCACAAGCACAAACAGACTTGGAAGCTGGAAAGGTTCGAAACTTCCTAAATGGTAGGCTGTAAGAGATTGGTTCTACAGTCTGTACCCATAAATCCCACTCACAGGATTGTTTCTACGGTGATGGTTTAAGGAAACTCAAAGTCACAAACGTTTATCGTACTAACGCCCCGCCGCAGGCTAGCTGCATTGTGACGATAATAACGATAAGGTCTACCTTGAGTGGATTCCTCATGCTAGGATGATAAAGAGGCGAGCCCTCAGAGCCTAACATTACACAACTACCAAGATTGAAACAGGTTCTAGGGGGTCCCAGAATCACAGCCCTTTCGTAAATCAGGTCACGCGACAGGCTAGTTGCGTTGCGACAAGATCTACGAAAAGTCTAACTATCTGGGGGAGCTTTCATGCTAGGCGTGCAAGGAGCGAGTCCTTTGAGACTAACACTAATAACATCCAATTCTAAACTTAGGTGTTCCCTCTGCTTTTTCCACAACTCAAATTTTACTTGCAAAGTGACCCCAATATCCCACAGACAGATAATATAATGAGTAAATAAAGGGAAAGCGGTAAAAGAATAAACAAACATAAATAACAAACATAGGGAAGACAAGAAGAGATAAGATCAAACAAGTAAACACACAAAGCTAAGTTAGGCTCGACTCTCTCTAGCATGGAGCTAATCCTCAGCAGAGTCGCCAACTGTCGTACTCCGAAAAAAAATGTGATCCTAAAACAAACAACAGAGTCGCCACCTAATTCTATTTATTCTACGAGAGAAAAGGGAGATATAGATACAACCTAAAATACGATAAGAAATGGTTTACGAAACCAAATTCTAAGTTCGGGAGTTGGGTACGTAAGGGGAAGGTATTAGTACCCCTCACGTCCGTTGTATTCAACGGGAACCTCTTAGCTAATTATGCGATTAAATGTTTGATCTTAAGTCTTTGTCTTCTAAATGATTGTTAATATGTTTGTTTAAAGTTTTAAATTATTATTATCAAGACGGAGAAAAGATTAAATGTTTTTTTATACTGTGATTTAAACAGGGAAATAATTAAATTTTATATTAGGGTGCTCGCGAAGGATTAAAATCCTCGTGCCTACGTATTCCCTTGTGCAGTGGGAAAGTCAGAGCTTCGTAGTTCGTGCAACTACGGTTTGTGTTTTTTACTGAACGATTGTTTAAAACGCATTATACTGCTAAGCGTTGGCTTATACTCGCGGTGGAGGCTGAAGCACTAGCTTATTTGCGAGTTAGAATGATTTAAACAATGTCGTTTTAGAGAAAAGTGTTTGACTTTTGTTAAGGTGTTTTTAAACGAAAGGGCGAATGAACCACGTCGTGTGAGGCTAGCCCAGGAGTGATTGCATCCAAAACGTGCAGAGTGCTAGACTCTGGAGTTCTGTTCTTTCATTGATTAGTTATGAAAATGATTTGAATTGGTTGGTAAATTTAAAAGTTGTTTTAAGATATGAAAGAATGAATGAACCACATCGCGTGGGGCTAGCCCATGAGAGATTCACTCTAGAGTGTGCGGAATGCTAGACTCCGGAGTTCTATTCTTTCGTAAGTTAATTTGTACGATTAGATATTTTGATATACGAAAGGGCGAATAAATCACGTTGCGTGGGGCTAGCCCAGGAGCGATCCATTCTAGAACGTGCGGAATGCTAGACTCCAGAGCTCTATTCTTTCGTATTTAAATTTGTAAAATAAGTTGGATGTATTTTGTAGACGTTTTAGGATTAATGTATTTTAATAACGAAAGAGTAAACGAAACACTACGCGTGGGGCTAGCCTAGGTGTGGTTCGTTCCAGAACATGCAGAATGCTAGACTCCGGAGCTCTGTTCCTTGTTAAATTAATTAAGATGCGGTAGAGGTCGTGCAGATGGCGGTCACTGGGATGACCGACTTACGTGTGTGTGAAGTGTAGGCGTACGAATGTTTTAATTGATTAAATGAAGTGGATTTGAATCCTAATTCCTAAAGGTGTTCCTAATAATACTGAATCGTAAAATAAAGGCGGAAAAATAAATTGCGTTAAAAAATAAACAGGAGAAAGATACATGATAATTTGTACGGGATTGCGAAGAAATAAATGGTATCGTTGTATTTTTCCCAAGAGGAAGCGTGTGTGCAGTGTATGAATTAATCGGAACCATTAGAATTTAATATAGTATAAAAAGTGCGAGAAATAAATAAAATAAATGAATAGACTAAATAAAGTGAAAACAATTGTGAAATAGAATAAATTAAATGAAAATAAAATAAATAAACGGCCTCATATTGGTCACGATTAATCGGAAACGATTTATCGTGACTTTTTGTCATATCGTCGGCCCTTGGGTTCAAACCTAATGACTACCCAATTAAATAGAAAAAAAATTGAATGAATAAAAGATAATAAAAAATAAATAAAACTAAACTAACCTAAAAATATATTTCAGATTTTTTCTTCTATATGAAAAATAAAATTCTCAGACTTAACTAACCTTATGAATATATGTATATATATAACTAATTTAAATTTAAATAAATTATATTTATTAGAAACTAAAATTTAAGTAAAAAAAACCTAACTATCTAAACTTAAATGAAATAAATAAACTATACTTTCCAGAAGATTAAATTAAACATAATTAAATTATATTAATCAAAATCCTAAAACTAAAATTATAACTACATAAATAAACCTATCAAAATATTAACTTTCTAATATAAAAGAAACAAACAATGTAACAGTATGTTTAAACTATTAACTTTATAATATATAAGAAAACCAAAGTAACGATGTGTTTAAATAGAAATTTAAAAATGACTAGTATGCTTATAATAAGGAAAATGGAGTATGTAAATAAGAAGTATAACAAAATTGAGCCCACTCCATTTTTCTTTAGAAGAATAACAAAACCCTAAATAAAAGCCTAAATAAAAGAATAATTAAAACAAAGAAAAAAATCAGCAGAGAAAAAGAAACTCACACGATGCAAACTTTCTCCCTCAACTCTCGTTTCAAAACCGTAAGCCAACGCCTCCCCGGCTTCGTGTTTCTCTCGTCAAATTCTTTTCACACGGCCGTCTCTCTCAATCGTCATAGGGAAAACGTCGGCGTCGAGGTTTTCCGAATTCGTGTGTTGGTGTGTTTTGGGTTAGTAGTGCGGAATCGATGTGAATGGAGGAGTTCGGTTGGTGAGTGTTTCGACGTTTTGACGGAAAAACGACAGAGAACTCTCAGCAACGCAGACAGCGGGTGAAGGATTTCTGCAATTGGTGGTCTGCGGTTTTGAGGTTCAAACAGGTTTTACTCTCTAGATCTGCTCGCGGTTTGTCGAATTTGTGGGTCTGATTTCACGGCGGTTGAGAAGGGTTTTTGTTGGTGATTCACGCGGTGGCGAGTTCGTGAAAGGTTCGTGAATCTGTTATGGTTTTGCTTCTGTTTTTCTTGGCCTCTCTCACTCAGTCTCATCTTGTTTCATGATTTTTCAGGTTTTCTATGCTGTTTTTTTGTGTGTTCTTGTGAGTTTTCTGTTGGTATTGGACTTTTGTGACTGTTGATGTTGTTTGAAATTTTTGTGTGTGGCTGAAGTTTTATGTGGCTGCCCCCTTTTTAACTGATAAAATAGTATTTATATAGGGAAGAACTAGGGTTTTTGGTTTGAATTTGTAAAACTTGTTGACTAAGTATGACTGAAATTTTGGGGGGGAAAACTGAGTTGGAAAGTGACATGTGAGAGCAGGGCTACTGTACTAATGCAGCTACTATACTGAGTTTTTGTTTGCTTGTGAAGAGGAAACAAAAGTCCCTGCTAATCCTATGTGATGTTGTTGTCTTCTATTGTGAAATTTAATATTATGACTTGTGAAAATTATCTTTGAAGCCTCCTTGTAACATGTATGTATGATATGATTATGCTTGACTATGTTGATGTGAATATGTATGTCTAAACTCAATAGATTGTGATGAATATGGTTATGAATATGAATGTATATGAATATGATTGAATTGAAATTTGTGAATGAATTTTGAATTGAAAAGTAATTATGTTTGAAATGCTTGAATGAAGAGTTTATGGATTGTGTAAAAAAAATGATGTGCTCTTGAATGCTTATGTGATGATACAAATTGGTTGAATTGGAAATTGATAGAATTTTGAATTAACATGATATTAATCTTTGTTTCTTTTAATTTCATGTACATTGGATGGTCTTGCCATGAGGATGGAAGAGGCATGAAGTTTGGGGAAGAAGAACTCAAGCAAACAAAATGGGGTTGGATGCATTTGCTTATGATGAGAAACTTTGAACCATTTTTATTCAAGCAACACTTTTGTTTTGAATTTTGTAATTGTACTAATTTTGTAGCTTGTAACTTGTATGTAATTTTGACAAAAAAGCTTGTAATTGAATTTGGTTATGAGTTTGAAAATTAAATTGTAACTTTGTCATGAGTTTTGAAAATTAGGAATGAACTTGAGATTGACAACTTGAAAATAGAAGTTTGGAATTTTTGTGGTTTGGAACAAACTCTTTTTTTTCATGAATTTGTAATGATCTTGGAATGAAATTTGACATTGAGTTCATGATGAATTTGAAATGCGATTAAAGCTTGAATTTAAACTTGAATTTACAAATGATGTGAGAACTTGAAATGGAAATTTGGAATATGAATTTGGAAAAAAATAAAAATAGAAAATATGAACTAAACTTGGGACGAAAATTGAAATTGGAAGATGAATTGGAGAAATGAATTTAAAAATAATATTGAACTTAAACTTAAATTGAAATTGGAAGTTATAATAAAAATAGAAACAATTTTTTTGAAAATGAAATAAAATTGGAAGTAGAAATTGAGATAAAAATTTAAGAAAATTAAAAAATCAATTTAAAAATGAGAACTTGAAAATGAATAGAAGTTAAACTTAAAATGGATATATATATATATATATATATATATATATATATATATATATATATATATATATATATATATATATATATATATATATATATATATATATATATATATATATATATATATATATATATATATATATATATATATATATATATATATATATATATATATATATATATAAAGAATTAGAGAATGACTAAAAACTAGTAATAGAAATTGAAATGAAAATTCTAAAAATAAGAAGTTAAAAATAGAATATAGAAATAGAACAAGAAAATAAAAGATAAGAATACAAAAATGAAATAAAAGTTAGAAATGAGAAATATAAATTAAATTTAAAATGGAAGCTTGGAAGTGAAAAGAAATAAAAATAAATAAATCATGAGTAACTCGAAAAATGAGTTGAAAGTGACAGAAAAACAAATCTTGGAATTTTCTGTTAAGTGCAACGATAGTATGATGAGAGCAGTTAGGGGTAAAATTTGGGGTGCGATAGTATGCTAAACTTGTATGAAAACGAAAGTGAATAGAAAATCCAGGAGCTAAATCTTAATGAAAGTATCCTAAGATGTAAACCAAAGTGGTAACAAAGAGATTCAAGTGAAAGAAATTCAAACACTATGTGGAATGGTGTGAGAATAAGAAAAAATGCACATTGAACTTCAAAGGAAGAAAAAGACTTAGTCAATTTATGGCACAACCGTTGGATACACATTGGAGTGTAGTCAAGCGTATCCTTTGATATCTAAGTGGCACTGAAGATCATGGTTTAATCCTTAGTTAATCAACATTAGTTCAAGACTTATCTCTCAAACCCTATAGTGATTCTGATTGGGCAAGTGATCCCGATGACATGTGTTCTACGTCGGGCTCGTGTGTTTACCTTGGTTCTAACCTCATATCATAGAGTTTCAAGAAATAATCCATTGTTGCCTGGTCGAGTGCAGAAATAGAGTATCGAGCACTTGCTCATACGATAGCTGAGTTGCTTTAGATTAAATCACTCCTTTAAAAATTGAATGTCAAGCTAAATACACCAACATTGTTATGTGATAATATCAATGCATTCATGGTTTCACAGAATCTTGTTTTTCATGCAAAGACAAAATATATAGAGTTGGACATACATTTTGTAAGAGAGAAATAACTACAAGAAGCTTTTTATTCAACATATCCATTTGAACAAATATAAATGACTTTATTATTATTATTATTATTATTATTATTATTATTATTATACAAAAATTAAAGTTAGTTATTTTGAATAACTTAATAAAAATCAAACATGAATAATGGGATTTGAATTACCCATACAAAAACCAAGGGCTTGATGAAGTGTTAGAGTGGAATTAGAACTCACAAATGACTCACAAGTAAGGTGGTATGGAAGCATTAGGATTAAGGACACCAAAATGTTAAGTATGAAGTATTAAGAAGGCATATGACACTAAATGAAGCCCAAAGACTCATGACTTGAAATGAACACTTGAAAATGTGTATGAAATACTTATGAGGTATATAACAATGATTTAACAAAGTTAACATGCTCACAAAGTTGGTTTTGAAGGGTTAAGATGGAAGAAGAAGAAGAAGAATTAGGGCAATGGAAGGCATATGTGACTCATGGCTTAAGTAATCAACACAAATCAAAATACAATGACCTAAAAGGGATAATCAACATTCAATGACCTCTGAGGGACCCTAGGATACTCAAATTTAAGACCTTAAATGAATGTTATAAATGCCTTATCAATTTTGAACACAAGGAGAAGGAAGAAGGACCAAAATATGACCTATGGTGCCTAATACTTGAAACAAATAGCAAATGACCTTGAAAAAATATGAAAATTGACAATCAAAGGGTACAAACAATGAAGGCTTGAAGTGGATTAGGGTTTTAGGGGATGAAGTTCAAAAGGAAGACATAAAAGGGTACAAACAATGACCTAAAAATTGTGACAAAAATCTTTTTGGGGTATTCAAGATGTCCTCTGAATAGAGCAAGAAGAATGGTATCAAAATCAATTATTGTTTGGGAGAACAAGAATGATCAAAATGATTGGTCAGAAATGAAGAAAATAAGGAGGAAATTAATTGGGAAAATAATTCTGGATGAAAAATAAATGGAAAATGAAAATAAAAAATATAGAAAATTTCAAAAAATGAAGAAAATCATGTATGAATTTATTTGGGATTTTTGGAGTTAATTTGGTAATTTTATGAAATTAAAATGAAAGTGGTAATAAAATGGAAAATAAAATGAAGAAAATAGATCATGGATGCATTTAGGAAAGAAATTCAGTTCAAAGCGTATGGGCTTTTATGAGGTGGGGTGTGGATAGTGATTGAAGCCCAATCCACATGCGCTGAACACAAGGCTTGTGGTGGACTACTGGTTAAATGTTGACTCAAACCTGGACCTTGGGATTCATCTCATACACACAACTAAAGTCAAAGTATGGTAAACCAAAGGCTCAGATTGCATGACACACGATATAAGGGTGGATGACATGCACAAAATGACTCAGACTCACAAAAATGGCACGTGAAAGAGACCCGTCTCATTTATGTGGTGGCATGAACATGAGCATTGGACTACCAAAATCGGACGGCTGCGTTATAAACTGGGGATTAAAGCTAGGGTTCCTAATCCAGTCACCGAAGACGACCTTCGGTCATCTTCTCCGGTGACCTGCACCTAGGGCAAGCTCAAAACCTAGCTAAAATGAAAACTAAAACCACCAAAATGTTCATTTGGTTAAGCATATCACAAATTCATGCTCAAAACTCACATATCATACATACATTGATCAAATTGAAGCCACAAAGATCCAACCTAGAAACTGAATCTATGCATCTAGAATGCCTATCAACTAGCCAGATCAATCATTGCCTCTACCAAGCTTTAAATCACACGAATCAATCAGAAGGAGTAAAAATCATGCAAATGGAATTCAAGAGGAAACCTGAAAATGCAGAGGTGCAAGTGTTGAAGAAATCCAGAGGTGAGATTCCAATAATGCTCAATAATTGGTCTTGATCTTCAAATGATGAACTAATCACTATGAAGCACTTGAATCCTTGCCAGATTATCAAAAATGCAGAAATATGTTTGGATTTGTTCTTGAATATTCGACTGAATCAATCCATGGATGATGATCACAAGCTGCATATGATAAGGAATAAATGAAGATTGAGATGTGATTGATGAAGATCAATGCAAGTTGGAGCAAAATGCAGAGAAGTGTCTTCAAGAATGCAGAGAGAAATCATAGCAAATTCAGTGCAGTTTTGGTGGTGATTCGAGCAAAATGATTCTCTCCTGCAATTCAGTTATGGATAATGCTTTTATACTTGAGGTTAAGCTTCTAAACACTGCAGTTAACAGTTGGAACTGTGGTTAACTAAGTCCACTCTGTTTTGAGTTAGTTATGGTGAGTGAGAAGTTTGTTGAGCTCGAGTTTGATTCAATGTGTGGAGGAGGACATGATGCTTATGGTGAGCTTTAGTGAAGTGTAGTGAATCTAACTTGATCAAGGTAGTGTAGCATGAGTATCTTGTTTGCATTATACCATTTGGCTTGAATTTCAAAAGAGGTGCATGGAAAATGAAGTGACCATGCAACCACATGATAATGCCCTCTAAGTGCAATGAGCTTTGGTGATTCATGGAATACAAAACCTACATTTGAAGTGAATTTGCACCTGATATGCACTTCCTTGGATTGCAAGCAATCAGTTTGTAAACATGATCTTCCAAGAGGCATATCTTCATGATCAAGTCACCAATTGTTGGACTTCTTGCACTTAATTTGAAGAAGATACATACACCAAGTTTGAGGTTTGACTCGTGATAGAATGAGGCTTCTACACATCTCAAATATTCCTTTGAAAAAAAAGGCCACAAGGATGCACCATTGGCTGGCACGAATTTGGCAATTTGTCTATGGAAGGATCAGTGCCAACCTCCCCACTTTGACCTCTCATATGTCCCTAAAATATTGATCAAATAAAAATTTGTCCAACATCAATCTTGTAGGAAACATGGAAAGGAACAACTTTCATGTTGGAAAAAAAATCATTTGAGATCATCTTGATGGAGAAAAATGGAAAAACTTATGGCACACCACCTGTTTGAGAAATTGCTTGGCAAGTCATGCGCGCAGGCTTGGCCTTGCCTAGCCCATGACTTGGTTTTTTCCTTGATTTGTCCAATATTTGAATGATCACAACTCTCTCAATTTTAACGTTATGAATGTGTTCCACCTATGGATTTGAATTTAAAGATACCCTCTTTCAAACAACCCAAGTGGATTTTTCATTTGCTTTTTATTTTGGGAAAAGGCCTTTCTTGAAGTGGCTGCAAAAATGACCAAAACTTGCCATTTTTGGAAACCCTAATTTTCCAAAAATGGTAAGTTTTGGTTTTCTTGATTTTTCATGATTCCTCCATCATTTCTTGATCAAATTTGGTCCATATGATCCTCATAACCCTAATTTCATGAATTTGATCTCAAAAAGTCAGGAGTTAACTTTTTACTCAGCCTGGTTGACTTTTCCCCAATTTCTTGATTTTCAATCAACTGACCAATTGATCCTCTTCCAAAATGATTCAAAGGATGAAATTTGAACCCTAGGTACCCAACATCATGTAGGAAATAATGAAATCAAGTTTGAGCCAAATTTTCCTTGGGAACCCCAGTTAATCAGAAACCCTAATTTGGCTTTGTTTTGTCAAAAGATGTTGCACTGCTTGACTCCTCTAATCAATCCACTTCTTTCTAAGACTTGTGGCCTCAAATGAAGACTTGTGGGATGTTGTGAACCCCTTACACAATTTTGTGAAGTCATATTGTATTTTGATTGTATTTGGATAGTCATCAACTGCTCCAGTCATTGATCACAAACTTATGCCTTTGCCCTGATGGTTATGATGCAATGTTTTGGGTCATGCTATGAATTTGAGTATGCAAAGTGATATGATAAATCCCATGAAAAAATGAGAGGGAAAATTTTGAGGTATTACATCTGCCCCTATTCAATCATCTACAAAACTGAGTGAGTAATAGCAACGACTTTTAAACATTCAAGTTATGAAGTGATTGAATACTCAAATAAATCCTGAAAATTTGTACTCTATGAAACAATGAGGATGCCATTTTGTTCTTGTTTTTTTTTTAATTTCAGAAAGAATGGGATCATTGTACTTAACTGATTACCCACGACGCGGCCATTGTACTGAAACGAGACGCACAAAAGAAAAGGGCATGTTGTACTTAAACAGGGCTTGAAAACGAGACCATTGTATTTAAACAAAACTCGAAAGGAACGGGATCGTTGTACTTAAACAATGACCCTCGATGCGACCGTTGTACTGAAATGAGACGCAAAATGGGAGGGGTATGTTATACTTAAACAGGGCTTGAAAACGAGACCATTATACTTAAACGACACTTGGAAGGAACGAGATCGTTGTACTTAAATGATGACCCACGATGCGACCGTTGTACTGAAATGAAACGCAAAATGGGAGGGGCCTGTTGTACTTAAACATGACTTGAAAACGAGACCATTGTACTTAAACGGCAATCGAAAGGAACGGGATCGTTGTACTTAAAGGATGACCTGCAACGCGACCGTTGTACTGAAATGAGACATAAAAAGGAAGGGGCCTGTTGTACTTAAACATGGCTTGAAAACGAGACCATTGTACTTAAACGACACTCGAAAGGAACGGGATCATTGTACTTAAACGATGACCCGCGATGCGACCGTTGTACTGAAATGAGACGCAAATGGGAGGGGTCTGTTATACTTAAACATGGCTTGAAAACGAGACCATTGTACTTAAACGACACTCGAAAGGAACGAGATTGTTGTACTTAAACAATGACCCGACACGACACCGTTGTATTGAAACAAAGACATGAAGACGAAGCCTGTTGTACTTAAACAGGGCTTGAAAATGAGACCATTGTACTGAAACAAAATTGTAAAAATGAAACCATTGTACTGAAATGGAATCATGAAGACGGGGCCTGTTGTACTTAAATAGGTCTTGAAAAATGATGAGACCGTTGTACTGAAACAATACTCACTAGGGATGACAAACATTGACTTGGAAGGACAATGATGCTTGGAAGATATAAAAGGGTATCCTCTGTGGGGAGTACTTCAGGTTGAAAAGATGTTATGGGTCTTATGTAATATACCACAAAACTAGCCCATGCTGGAATGCACATGTTTGAATTTATGGCGTAATGCTCCATGATGATGGAAATGCTACGCGTTTGAGGATGCAAATGCAATGATGATTATGCATATGTGAATGCGAAGAGATCTCCTGATAAGGAGATAACAGATATCCCAGGTGGCTTGACTGGGGAGAAATGATGATTACTGCATTGATTTGGTTAATCCTTGTGAGGAGAAAACAACTCTGTGGGGGATGTTGTTAATGATACACCGGCTATGAACTGACGTCATTGCCAAAAATAAATTGGACTTTAAGATCGGAGAGTCAAGACCCTGTTGGGGATGAACTTAATTCGAGAGGTACGCTACCCATTGAACTCCGTTGGGGAAGTGATATCCTTCTTACTCAATTGGGGAAACAAATGTGTTGATATTCTGCTGAGGAAGAGACCTGCTGGAGAGGAAAGAACTCCTTGTACTGTTGGGGAGTATTCTTGTGTTGGAGGAAAATCTCTGCTTGGGGAGACTATCAATCTTCTTTCACCACTGCTGGGGGAAGGCTTCAATTTCCCCCTACCGGGGGTAATGGAAGACAATCAGGAAGACGCTTGTTGAAGAATTCTCCTAAAAATTTGTTCTAGTTATCTTAACAGCACCTGTACCTGCACCTGCATAAACACAACTGATAGTTCCTGCAACATAGAGAGTTAGTTTGGCCTGCGTGCCCCGGGCATATGGTATAAATCACCATTCTGGTCACTTAACACTTTTTAGAGTTGCACTAAATGTTTATGTCCTTCTGCATGAGTTAGAAAGCATTCAAATGTTCATAATATAACTTTAAATCACAATTTGCTGGACATTTTTGCAATCAGTTAATGTTAGATGAAAAACAAAAACACATGGTCACAAATTTGACTGAAATTGAATTTTATTAATTTGTGAATGGCCCTGAATTGGCATTACATCAGGAAGCAATCCCTAGAAAGAGGGAATCACTCAAAAGGAAAACAAACTATCCTATTGGCAATGTGAAGAATGGATCTCATCAAGCTCCGACCCGACTATGACTTGTATATCTTCATGACTCTCTGCTTGCTTCGCCCTTAAGGAATGTGATTGAATTGGTCTTCAACCCTTAGAATGCCTTTAGTTGCAAATGGATCACAAATTTCGCAGACCGCAGTCATTCGTGTTGGTCCCTCTTTTGCGTGGATCGTCCTTTCGGGTTTTCAATCCACCGGGATACCCTTTTTTGCCTGAGTTGTCCAATGTGGCTTTTCAGCTCAGCGGATGTACATTATTTTTTCAATATTTCCCTAATTTTTTCTCGAGCCATTTATTCTGTTTTTGGCTCGCCGGGATGCCCATTTTTGCCTGGATCTTTATTCTGTTTTTATCCAGCGGGTCTCTTTACACGAAGTATTTTCTTATCACGTCTGCATTGACAGGGGAATGGAAGTCTTTGCCATCCATGGTTGTTAGCATCAAGGCTCCGCCCTAGAAGACCTTTTTAACCATGAATGGACCTTCATAGTTGGGTATCCACTTGACCCTATGATCGTTGTTAGGAGGAAGAATCCTTTTCAACACCAGGTCACCTGGTATGTATCATTGAGGATGTACTTTCTTGTTGAAAGCCTGCTTCATTCGTTGTTGATACAACTGTCCATGGCATACAGTTGTTATGCGTTTCTCTTCAATGAGGCTCAGTTGGTTATACTTGGCTCGGAGCCATTCAACTTTATCTAGCTTGACATCCATCATTATTCTCAATGAGGGGATCTCAACTTCAACTGGTAGGACTGCCTCCATACCATACACTAGTGAGAACGGGGTTGCCCCTGTCGAGGTACGCACAGACGTTTGGTACCCATGTAGTGCAATCGATAGCATCTCATTCCAATCCTTATATGTCACAACCATCTTCTGAACGATTTTCTTTATATTCTTATTTGGCCGCCTCGACAACGCCATTCATCTTCGAGCGGTACAACAAAGAGTTGTGATGCTCAATTTTGAAATCCCGGCACAAGTATGCCATCATCTTGTTATTGAGGTTAGAACCATTATCAGTAATGATCCTCTCAGGAATTCCATACCAGCAAATGATATCTCTTTTGATAAACCGGGCTACTACTTGATTTGTAACGTTGGCATAAGATGTCGCTTCAATCCACTTGGTGAAATAGTCTATAGCAACTAGGATGAAGCGGTGTCTGTTGGAAGTTGTTGGCTCAATCTTACCAATCATGTAAATGCCCCACATGGCGAACGACCAAGGTGAAGACATGACGCTCAAAGGATTTGGAGGTACATGGACCTTATCAACATATATATGGCACTTGTGACATTTGTGGGAGTATTTACAACAATCGAATTCCATGATGATCCAATAATACCCCGACCTTAATAGCTTCTTTGCCATAGCATGCCCTCCAGCATAGGTACCGAAGGAGCTTTCATGAACCTCTTGCATCAACATGTCTGCTTCGTGTCTATCCACGCATCTGAGCAGGACGATGTCGAAGTTTCGCTTGTATAACACACCATCCTGATTCAAGAAGAATCCTCATGTTAGCCTTCTGAGTGTCTTCTTGTCTTTACTGGATGCCCGAGTCGGATATTCTTGAGACTTCAGGAATTGCTTGATATCATGATACCAAGGTTTTTTATCTCCACCACTATCAACTACGAAGACATAGGCGGGTCTTTCAAGACGAGAGACCATGATTTGAGGCACGTAATTCTCTTGAAAAACTTTAATCATGGATGATAAAGTTGCTAGAGCATCAGCAAACTGATTTTCATCTCGTGGAATATAACTCAGCTTGACCTTGGTTAAGAAAGTTAGCAACCTCCTGGTATAATCCCTGTAAGGAACCAGGTGATGTTGATGAACTAACCACTTGCCATTGACTTGGTTCACAACCAGGGAAGAATCTCTGAAGATCTCTAGGTTCTTGATTCGCAAGTTGATTGCTTCCTCGACCCCCATGATGCAAGCTTCATACTCTGCTTCGTTGTTGGTACATTCGAATGTCAGTCGAGCAACGAAAGGCATATGGACCCCCTCTGATGAGATGATAACAACACCTACTTCGCTTCCGTTTATGTTCACAGCTCCATCAAACATCAACTTCCATTTGGATTCGGGGTCTGGACCCTGCTTCGGAAGTGGTTCTGCACACTGTTTCAACTTGAGGAACATGATGTCCTCATCCGAAAACTCGAATTTCATGGGCTGATAATCATCGATTGGCTGTTGGGCCAAGTATTCTGATAATACACTCCCATTGATGGCTTTTTGCGACATGTATTGGATATCATATTCTGTCAAAATCATATGCCATCGGGCTACCCTTCCTGTTAGAGCCGGCTTCTCAAATATGTACTTTACAGGGTCCATCTTAGAAATTAGGAAGGTGGTGTGAGTCAACATGTACTGTCTTAGCCGACGAGCAGCCCATGCCAAAGCGCATCAAGTTTTCTCGAGTAGTGAGTAGCGTGTCTCACAATCGGTAAACTTTTTCCTAAGGTTATAAATGGAATTCTCTTTTCGACCAGACTCATCCTACTGACCCAACACACATCCCATTGATCCTTCGAGTACGGTGAGGTACATGATTAAGGGTCTCCCTGGCATTGGAGGCATGAGAATCGAAGGTTCTAGCAAGTACTCCTTGATTCGGTCGAAGGCCTGTTGGCAGTCATCATTCCATTTGATAGCCTGATTCTTCCTTAGAAGTTTGAAAATAGGCTCATACATGGTTGTTAGGTGTGAGATGAACCATGCAATGTAGTTCAACCTCCCTAAGAAGCCCCGTACTTCTTTTTCACTTCTTGGTTCAGGCATCTCTTGAATGGCTTTTACCTTTGCAGGGTCGACTTCGATTCCCTGTTCACTAACAATGAAGCCCATTAGCTTACCGGAATGTACCCCGAAGGTGCATTTGTTCGGATTCAACCTTAGTCTGAATTTCCAGAGTCTGTCAAACAACTTGGCTAGGTTGACCAGATGCTCTTCTTCTGTTTGTGACTTTGCGATCATGTCATTAACATAAACCTCAATCTCGTGATGGATCATGTCATGAAATAGTGTCACCATCGTACATTGGTAGGTTGCACCAACATTCTTCAAACCAAACAGCATGACTTTATAACAGAAGGTGCCCCAGGGCTTAATAAATGTAGTCTTTTCCATATCCTCTGGCGTAATTTTAATTTGATTATAGTCCGAGAAGCCATCCATGAAAGAGAATACGGAAAACTGAGCAGTGTTATCAATAAGCACATCAATGTGAGGCAGAGAAAAATCGTCTTTAGGGCTAGCCCGCTTCAAATCCCTATAGTCCACGCACATCTGAACCTTACCATCCTTTTTAGGAACTGGTACGATATTTGCAACCCATGGGGGATAACTGGTTACAACCAAGAATCTGACATCAAACTGTTTATGCACCTCCTCTTTAATTTTAATGGCCATGTCAGGATGTGTACGTCTCAACGTTTGCTTTACAGGTGGGCACTCTTCCCTGAGAGGTAGTTTGTGCACCACAATATCAATGTCCAATCCAGGAATGTCTTGATAAGACCAGGCGAATACATCAACATACTCTCGAAGCATGGCAATTAGACGACTCTTGATAGATTCTTCTAACGCAACCTCGATCGTTACCTTTCTCTTGTCTTCTTCAGTACCCAGATTTACCATTTCAATAGCCTCCTCATATGGTTGAATCATCTTCTCCTTTTTTTTAAGCAACCTGGCAAGTTCCTTGGGCAGTTCACAATCTTCTTCACCTTCCTCATCGGCTAAATAAATTGGATTGTCGAAGACATACTGAGCCATAACCAGGTCGTCGTTGATGAGACCCGAGGATGAGCATCTGCCTGAATGATGATTCATGCTAGATTTAGAAGCCATTTGAGATCTGAAACATTGCCATTTATTTTGAAAATAAAAACAAAAATGAAAAACAGGGAACAACATGTCATGAATGCAAGAACGTCCGCTTTATTGATGACTATGAAATCACATTATGAATAAAAGAACCCTTAAAATAAGTCTCTACGCCCCGGGTAAGGCGTAGGACTTGAATACAGGAAAACAAAACATAAAAACTATTACTCTTCAAGGCAAGTGACATATATGAGCTTTTTCGAAGACCAGTTGTTTAGTTGTGTCCCTGGAGCACAAGGCTTGACCCACTCATCCATATCGCAGTCACTATCAGTCGTATCCTCTTGTGCAGCACAGACGTTGCCATAATCAATCCTGCCAGCACTGGTGAAGGTGATTGGGCTTTTCCAACCATTAGCATGTTGTCCAGGCGTTGACAGACCTGGCTGATAACCAACTCCAAACATGTCTTTCTTTTCTGGGATCTCAATTATCCTACCCCAGCCTTTTTTCGCGCCTGATTCTACCACTTCCAAGGCATGCTTATAAGAATCTATAAAAGCTCCTTTATTCAGGTCTTTAGATAAAGCAGCTGATGCGTTCTCATATTTGACGGGCTCAAAAGCTTGGAAAGGAGTCTCGACGATCTCTCCATCCATTTCCACATATTTGAATGAGGCTAGGTGGCTGATAAAGATGTCTTCTTCTCCTGATACTGTTACAATTTCCCCTTCCCACACGAACTTTAGCTTCTGATGAAGAGTGGAGGATATTGCCCCTGCTGAATGAATTCATGGTCTCCCCAACAAGCAACTATAGGCAGGTTGAATGTCTATTACATAGAAAGTAGCATTGAAGACTTGTGATCCCACCTTGATAGGCAACTCCACTTCTCCTAATACTGACCTCCTTGAGCCATCGAATGCTCGTACAACTAAGTCGCTTGGCCTCAACACGAATCCATCATAATTCAACTTCATGAGGGCTTTCTTTGGCAATACATTCAACGATGATCCTATGTCGACCAGTATGTGGGAGAGTACAGCCCCTTGCAATCCATGGAGATATGCTAGGCGTGGTTGTGACTGTGTCCTTCTGATGTTAAATCCAAATTTGTGAAGCCCAAGCCATGGCTAGAGTTTACACTCGACACCACTGTTTCCAACTGATTCACCGATATATCCTGTGGCACATATGCGTTGTTCAGGATCTTTAATGGGGCTTTCCTATGGGAGTCTGAACACATTAACAAGGATAAGATTGAGATCTTTGAGGGAGTATGTTGTAAGTGGTCTACAATCTTATAGTCAGTTTTCTTAATAATTCTCAAGAATTCCTCTGCATCCTTATCAAAGGTGATGTTAGGATCTGCTGAAGCTGCAGGTGCATCATTGGTCATGGGTTGTTTGCCCCTGGCTTTTGCTTGAGCTTCGACATTATATTTTGGTGGCACTGTATTACCTCTCAGAGTTTCTGGAGCAAATAACCCACCGCTCCTGGTAAACCTTTCAACTCCAACATTTTCAATTTGGCAGGAAGAAGAAATGGATGCAGTCAAGTCCTGCTTATGGCTATTATAGTACACTTCACCCCCATAATTCCAAGGAATGGCCCTGTCACTCTAGTACGAGACAGGACCAACAGTGGTAATGATTATGGGTGCTACTCTTGCTGCAGCAAGAACCTGTGCTGGGTTGTAATAGATGGTAACAGTTGATATATCCTCGCTCTTCACAACTTTGTCAAACTGTATGCTGCCTTCGTTGATCATCCCATGTATCCCCGATCTCAGCTGATCGCAACCATCAAGGGAACTAGCACACTCTGGGAAATCTTCTCCACAACCCGGGAATAAGTCTTTCTTGGCTAAGCAAGCTTTAACTGCCATCAGTGGATTTTTCAAGTCATTAACATCGGATATCAAATTCAGACCTTCACCGCTATCAATGGTCCCCATAGTCCTCCCATGAGGAGGCATAGGATTCTGGATTACGTTCGGAGTAGGAGCGAAATTAATTGCCTTGGAATCAATCAAGTCCTGGACAACATGCTTCAAAGCTTTACAATTCTCTATGCTGTGACCAAGATCCCCATAATGGAACTCACAGTGAGTATTGCATCATACCCTTCAGGGATTTGCCCCGGTCTTGGAGGTTGTAGGGTCCTTAGCAGGATCATTTGCAGTTGTAGGAGATTCTGAAGGAGTTGGGATTATGACATGGGTGGTGTTTCAAGATGCCTGTCTTTGTGTAGGGGAGGATAGTATGGTCCATGAGCCCTTTGTTGTTGGTAGTTTGGTTGACGTTGTTGTTGCTGTTGTTGAACCTGGGGTAGGTTTGCTGGAGCAACAATGATAACTGGAGCTGCTTGATGATACATATTCTTATTACCTCTCCTGTTATGAGTGTACACAACCCCCGTTTCTCCCTCTCGGCGCTTCATAGATGGTTTCTTTACAATGGAGGTTGAAGCTCCGCTATTCTGGATTTTTCCTTGCTTCATCCAACTTTCTATTCTCTCACCTGTCAGGATAATGTCTAAAAGCCACTAGATGAACAATCTGCTAATCTCTCTATGAAATGCCCTGGAAAGGTATCCATGAAAAGATCCACCATTTCTCTCTCCAACAAAGGTGGTTGTATCCTGGCGGAAACCTCACACCATCTTTGAGCATAATCTTTAAAGCTTTCTGAATTCTTCTGCGATAAACTCTGGAGTTGTGTACGACTAGGCACCATATAAATATTGTACTGATACTGCTTAAGGAAGGCCTCCCCAAGCTCTTTCCAGCTTCTGACAGAGTTCTTTTCTAGCTTCATATGCCATTCCAGTGAGCCTCTAGAGAGGCTGTCCTGGAAATAGTACATCCAGAGTTTTTTGTCTCTAGTGTGAGTAGCTATCTTTCGGTAAAAAGCCTGTAGATGTGTCTTGGGGAAAGAATTTCCATTGTATTTATCAAAGCTTGGAGGCCTGAATTTAGGAGGGATGACCAACTCCAGAGACCAAACCCATTTCAGATACATCAATTCCGAGAGTGTCCCTACATTCAAGGGCCTTAACCTTCTCATCCAGCAACAGAAAATCTTGAAAATTTTCTCCCATGCCAAAAACCATATCATCATTAGTAGGAGGAAATTGATCCTCATGACGGTCTTCCACAGGGATAAAAGTAGGTGTGTTAGCTTCCGGACCTGGGGGTCCATCTCCTCTGTTGTTGTTAGGTGGATTTCCCTGAGCATCTGGAGTAACCACTGGAGCGTCAGTTTGGGGAGGAGTAAGCCTCTGCATGGCATTCCTAAAATCTTGATGCCCTTGGGCCATGCTCTGCATCATAACCATAAACTCTCCCATTCGGGTGTGAAGTTCGTTGAGTTTTGTCTGCACCGTGTCCATGATGTTTCTTTGATTGTTGCGGGTAATGTACCGGTGAGGAATGATCTATCTGGGATGATGGATCCTGGCTGCTCTCGCAATCTTTACCTGAAAAAGTGGATAAGTTAAGTAACCTGGAGAAACCTGCAAAAGAAAGAAAATGCAAATGATATGTATGCAATGACGTGTTCCTTTTATCCTCAAGGGTTTTGTTTCACTTTCCCATTCCGATATTGAGAGAATAGCCTTTGAATGAAAACCTTGTGTAACATTCAGAAGTGAAGAGGTAGCATTTATTATCCTGTATCCGTGCAAAAGATAACAACCAGAGACTTAAGGCAAATCAAAAGAAATCTGAAATAACAAATTCCCCGTAGGGTGCCATTTCATACATCAAATGGAAAAGTACATCAACAATAGAGGAATCCCACAACAGGTCTGTGGGTAATCCAAATATGTGAATACAAGACTAAAGCCTAGGAAATTCTACATCCTTCAACCTTCAGCTAAGGCGCTTGACACCTTGGAGAAACTGGGCTATATCCGGATGATATGGTTCCTGTATGAGTTTCTGGATTAGGAGATCCCAGAGATCAAAAGAGGCATGCAACTCCTCAATTTGCTGTAGGAAAACCTTCTCACTTTCTTTGATTATACTTGACTCAGCCTTGGTCTTCTTAACATCAGCCCAAAGCTTCAACTCCTCTATCTCTTTCTGAGCATCTTCCACTGTCTGTTGACTCTTTGCCATATCCTGAAGATAACTCCTTTCTTGGTGGTGGGCCTTTTGAAGCAGCTCTACTTGCTCAACTAAGGAATCCTGAAGGCCTTTGATCTCTATCTTGTATTTGGCCTCCAACTCTTTCTGCTTCTTCAGGTTATCTTCCCATTTCTCCTGCCACAAAGTTATAGCTTCATTAGCTTCATTAAAAGTTTTCTTATCTTTTCGACGCTGACTCGCCTTGTGAGTTTCGGCTAATCCTCTTTTCTTGAAGTAGAGTTCTCTCTCCTGGAAGTCCTGCTGCTTGAGCCTGACCATTTCTTCAGCCTGGTGAGCTCTTTCTTCCAACTTCTGATTCTAAATCTTTAACTTTTGGCATGAATTGTTGACCTCTTAATTTTCCATTCTAAGCTGCTTAACCAAGGCCTCCAATTTTTGGTAATCTTTGAGAGGTACTGAATCCAAGGGTACTGCCTCCTTAGGGTACAAAGGGGACTCCATAGAGAACGGGAGAAGTAAGACTTCTACACGATCTTTCAACCATGTAGCAAAAGGATCATATGTTTTTGGGTCCACCTTCCCAAAATGTTTCTTTCCTTTCTTTGTCCTGACATCCCAAGCTTGGGCTACCTGTACATACAACTCCATATTTCCTTCTATTGATAAATACAATGACTCAGCTACCTCCTCAGCTGATGGTGGAACTTTCAGAGGGTAACCAAATTATTTTCTTGACAATGAAGGATTGTAGTTTATTCCCCTTTTTCTTCCCAGCAAGGGTACATTGGGGAAGGTGCCACAACTAGCAATAATCTCTTTGCCTATCAAGTCTCTATTGCCTCCCCAAGATATGTTGTCTGAGGTTAAGCCCATCAATATTTTGGACCACTTCCAAGCTTGTTTCAAGTCTTGGAAAGGTCCTGATTTTGGGATTTGCCTTACAAACCAGACAACAAATAAGGGAGCATAACAGTTTACATGTCATTTTCTTTTTTCATTCCTATAATGGACCCCATAGTAGAAGTCACCCAACAATGTAGGCATTGGGTTTCTCTTGACAAATATGGTAATGGCCTCCATGCTAACTAATCTTTTCTCTCCTGGGAATAAGCTTATCCCATATACCATAAAAGCTAGCAATGCTCTAAAATCTGCCCATTTATTTCCCAATGCCATAACATGAGCTTCTGTGATGAGAAACTCCAAAGAAATCCCCTTACCCTCGCTGGCTTCTAGCCCCATCTTGAATCTGAGCATACTCAAGTGACAGACATCAGTTATGTCTTCATAGGCATACCCTATCTGATGGGAACATTCAGGATACTGGAGACCTCTTCCAAGGCAGGTGCCAAAATGTAAAATGGAAAAACAAAGACTCGTAAATGTGGATCATAAAATTGCAACAAGGAATGCAGGTTGTCCTTTTGATTAATTGTTGGCTTATTCACATATTCCAAAATCTTTCCATACTCTCTTTTGAAGTCATCTAGAACCTTGTCATTCATTAGGATGATTAACTTCTGAATACCCGCTGTCTCTGGTTGCTGGAAAGTATAGTGAACATTCTTCTTCCTTAGTGTTTCCATCTTGAAACAGCAATGCGACCGGGAATTGGGAGTAATATGAACCCTGAGAATAAAAAGAACACATATGATTAATGATGTCATGATGCTTATGCAAGGCTAGACATGTGATCATTGATGTTTATGTGTAGTGTCAATCATATAAGAAAGTGTCTGTGCAGGGTCACAACATCACCACATCAAAACAAACATCTCTCTGATCAGAGGTTCAGATCCCCGAAACAATGTGTAAGAAAACAAATCACAATACCGAATCATACTGGCATAGTGGGTGCGTTGAAGGTTAGGGTTCCTGCAAACCTATAAACCCCTCCCATCTCACAGGTGTGCTACCCGAGTCAACATCACAGACTCTCAAATCCGAATAGCAATAATACGTTCACCATCTCCGAGAAATGGCTCATGACCAAATTAGGGAATCGGTTTGGCATTATGTACTTGTTTCACCTCAAAATTTTCCCTCCCACAATCAAGACAACCTCTCTCAAGACTTATAAATGATCATAAGGTCCTCAAGACTCTCAATTGATCAAGAGGTGTAGAAGTTTCCCCAGACAATGCCTCCTCCTAAGCAAAGTGTCCAAAATTAGGGTTTTAGGTTTCCTCAGGTTAAAATGACTTTAAAGGATTCAAGTGAGCTTCATGGCACCCCATATGTATTCAAGAATACCTATGTAAAGTTTCAAAGCTTTCCCAAAGAGCTTGCCCAGTCAGATGATCAGATATGCAAAAATCAGTCCAAGTAGTTAAAAAGTCAAACTAAGGTCAACTGTGATCAAATTAAAGTCAAACTTTAAGCTTTTTTGCCAACATAAATTTTATGAAGTAAAATTCATCATTTGATCAAGGGTTGATCATGATTCATCAAGGAAGTTTCAGATCATCAAGAATCAAGAGTTTCTAAATTAGGGTTTTCTAAGGAAAAGTCAACTGAACTTTGACCAGCCATAACTTTCACATGCTTCATCAAAAAATTTCCATCCAAAGCTCATTTTGAAGGAAATTTAATTCTCTACAACTTTGTGTCTCACAAGCCAAGCCTAAAAATGCTTCATTTAGAAGGTATGAGCTAAAACATTATAGGTCATTTCAAAAGTCAACAAAAAGTCAACATCTTCCAAAGGACATAATTTGAAAATGGTAAGGGATATGGATATGAGACCAAAGAGGTTGATTAGAGGACTCGTTAAGCTTTCCAAAATGTCCAAGAACACCTTCATAGCCTTAAAATTGAGGGATTTATGCCTTGGCAAAGTTGGGAAATATTTGAGGGGTATATTGAGCAAATGAGGTCTTAAAACCAAAATTTTCCAAATGGGCTTGCAATTTTGTAATCCAATCTTTACAATGACATCATACACGACCCAATGCTTATTTATTCAGATTTTTATAATTTATTTTATATTTATTTGGATTTTATACATTAAAAATCAATTTAAATATATATATATATATATATATATATATATATATATATATATATAATATGAAAAATCAAGTAAAGCATGAAATCTTTGATTGAAAATTATTTAAATCATATTTGGAATGATTGAAAGTCATTTAAAATCAGATTGGACCAAAATTGGAAAGGATGGATGAGATTTTTTGAATATTTGAAAGTGAGAAATCTTCATGATCAAGTTATCTCATAAGCCCACAAATCCATAAGTTTTTTACCTAAAAATCAATCCATATAAGTTCAGGAACTCAACACAAGTAGGGGATACAAAATTCGCAGCCAAGAACACCAAGAACAAAGTCAAGATTTTTCAAGAAAAAGTGACAATCGAATTTTCACTTAGAGGCCATCTCAAAGCAATTTGAAGGTTTAAACATGATACTTGAACATCCTTGATGCTATCCCAACCCTCGTTTGCATCCAAATCATGATAAAATCCATGAACTGATTCTCCCTTACTCTTGCTTTTGAAATTTTCGATTCTTATGTTTTATGCATCATATGCTGATTTTGATTGTTGTTTTGTGTTTAGAATGAAGTATACAAGCTTTCTGGATAATTTTCATGATGAACCATAACCTAAAACGCAAACGGCCATTATTAGGGTTCATACCTCCCAATTAGGGTTTTCCAATTTAATGGTTATTATAGAATTCTAAGACCATAATTGAATTACACAAACTGTCTAGATCATGTTGGCATGATCAATTGGGTGAATTCGTACGTTTTTGTGTAAGTATTTGTTTCGCAGGTTTTGTTTGCATGAAAAATTGCATGAAGCTTCACAGGAAAATTTGCAGGTAAACCTGCGAATTTCAGAGGAAGAAGATGAAGTTCTTGGAGCCATCTGGAAATTCAAATTTTAATATAATATTTTATTGTTTTGTTTCTATTTTGTTTCAACAAACACTGGTTAGCCCAGTGGTCAGAGCATACGCGTGTGGATAGAAGGGCAAGGGTTCGAACCTAGGTGAGGTCATTCCTTATTCTCATTATTTTCAATATGCAACATGTTTATTATATAATTATTTGTTGCTGTTTACTAGAAGACGCGCCCCATGTGGCTTATTGGCAAGGCATTTGGTTTGTGAGAATGAGGATGCAGGTTCGAATCTGGCTGGGACCAATTTTTTGGGTTTTTTCTATTTTCCCAAACAAGCTTCATATATTATTTGCCAAGGTGATTCCATTGACACATGCGCGCTTTAGCTCAAATGGTTGGTATGCTTGCTGTGGAGTACGGAGGTCTGGGTTCGACCCCAGGCTCCAGCAGGTAAGTTATTTTTGTTCCTTTTTTTTCTTCTATTTTTCACTATTTTAATATATTTTCTTAATTTCTATTATTAATATTAACTAAAACCTTTTAAACAAACAAAAACTTAACTATTTTTCTCTATATAAAATTATAATTCAAATTTTATTTTTTATATAATATTCTAAAATATTTTGTAATAAATATTAACTATTTTTATTTTAACACTTATATGTTTAATTTTGTAAATATCTAATTAATTCTCTAACTAAATTATATAACTTTTTTTCTATAATCTAGTTAAATTTTAAAAAAATTCTAAATTTTGTATATAATTAATCTTTTATATTTTAATTACTTTTTATTTTTCTTAATAATTTTTTTTAATTAAAGCCTTAAACTAAATTCTAACCCTAATTTTTCATTAATCCTAAAAATTTAACCTAATTATTTCTAAAACCCTAAACCCTGATTTTTATTAATATAACTTTCTTAACCTAATTTTCTCTCTTAATCATTATTTCTTTAATTTATGTTCTTTTATTAACTCTTATTATTATTTGCTTTATAATCCTATTTTATTTATTTCTCGCTTTAGTTATTTAATATATTTGTGATTTATTTCCTGCCTATATTTTGTAATTGCTCAAGCCCTGTAATAGTTTAGATTTACTTTTCCGTTTTTTTAATTATTTAACTACGTGGTTAGTAAATAAGGTGTGAAAACTTATTTTAATTTAAATAACTTAGAAAATTAATGAAAAAAATAAAATATCTGAAAATAAACACTCACACACGTAAGGCGATCTTTGATCGCCATCTTGCACTTCCTAGGGTAATCCTCTTGGTTGCCTTATTTAAAATGGTCAAGTCCCTCGAACGTGGGGTGTCTTAAGCAAAGTCCCTTCAAGTATAAATCATCATAGTCCCTTCAGTTTAAAAGATCAAGTCCCTTCGAAGTTGCCTATGATAATGATCTTGTCCCTTCGAATAAATGATGTTAGTCCCTCCGAATTGCTAAAGACACCCAACCTGTTGCTTTCTATGACCATACGATGACCCTACGCCCGTCCCTTAAACACATCCAAGGTAATGACTACCTATTCCTTAATAATAGGGATAATCTTACCCTTGAAAGAACATACAAGAACATGAAAGACTTAATCTAGGGTAGGTACCTCTTAGTTGCTTGCTCACATTTCAAAATAATTTTTACACCTCACTTTCTTAAACATTTTTCAAAACAAGGCTTTGTATACATCCATACGAGGATCATTACAAAGTACTTAGAAAAATTTCTAATCACACACTCTTAAAAAAAACAATTTAAGTGAGCTAAGTAACTAAGAGCCCATGGATAACCATGGATATAAAGGGTGTTAACACCTTCCCTTTGTATAACCTACTCCCCGAATACAAGTCTTTTAAAATAGGTCTTTCCTGTTCTTTTATGTCCTTTCCATTTGGATAAAATAAAAATCGGTGGCGACTCTTGCTATCCGCAACATAACTGAAAGTCAGTTCTCCCACCGTGTTACAGAATTGGCAACTCTGCTAGGGACATACTAAGTAAAAGAGGGATACCCTTAGGAATTAGATCACTTAAATTGTTTGTCTTGTTTGCTTTATATTTATCTGTTGGGCTTATGTGTGAAAGATCCTAACCCGGATCTAGTGTACCCTAGGTAAATGGCAATAGACCAAGGAAACTATACGGCGTATACCGATACGGTTGATCTGGTGGCCATAGTTAGTGTGACTTCTTGGTTGGTGCTTATGTTCCTTAAGTAAGTTAAGGATAATATGGGGCTGCCATATGTTGTCAATACACTAACTGACTTTTAGAACCCTAGTTATCCCATCTTGGCCTTTAGAAAATAGTGAGATAGCCGGCTTTGGTGAAGACTGAAGTTGGTTGATACTCGATACTACGCTCATTGAGATCCTAAACTTGGAGGGTTTTGGTTGACAAGTAAGCTGCCTACTGAACAACCACCCTTGGGAAGGATCAATGATATTGAGATCCCTTAGAACCTGGTTACTTTTGTAGGACAAGATGAACCAATTAAACTTCAGGGGAGGGTATTTACCTTTAAACCTCATGCAAACCTTCAACCCTAGGGCTATTGTGTGACTTGTTTGTGTGTGCTACATGTTTGTGATTGAGCATAACATCATGACATCATGACATCATAAACATAGCATTTTCACTAACCATTTCAAGGACCAAAGGATTTATCTTTGTTCTTTGTTGCAGGTCATGACTTCTGCTCGTAGGAATACTATCCGGATCAACTTTGTAGGAATACCTCCTAAACTTAAGGAATTGGTCTCTCAAGTTTCTGAAAACTCCCAATTCATCAAGAGGCATGGTCACCTACTGGATCTAGTCACTTCAGGGTTCAATGAAGACATGATGAGTGTCCTATTTCAGTTCTTTGATCCTAAACATCATTGCTTCACATTCCCCGATTATCAGCTGGTTCCTATAATGGAAGAGTTTTCCAAATTACTGAGTATACCTATCCTTGATTAGAGACCCTTCACAGGCTTAGAAAAGGAGTCTAAACCTAAAGTCATTGCTGCAGTCCTACATTTGAAGAAATCAGACATTGTCCTAGAAACGAGAAGCAGAGTTAAGGGTATTCTTGTTAAAGTATTGATGGAGAAAGCTCAAGTGTTCTTGAAGGCTATGAGTTATGATTCTTTTGAGGAGATCCTAGCCCTATTGATCTATGGCTTAGTGTTGTTCCCTAATCCAAACCACTTCATAGACGTACACGCCATCAACATATTTCTGACTCACAATCCAGTGCCTACCTTACTTGGAGACATCATGCATTCTCTTCACACTCGTACTACGAAGGCGAGAGGAACTCTGATGTGCTGCATACCTTTATTGTCCAGGTGGTTTATTTCTCACATTCCTCGATCAGTGATGAAGAATGAACAAGGGTTAAGGTGGTCTAAGAGGGTTATGTCTCTTTCTCATTCAAATATTCATTGGTGCTCTCGATCTATGGAGAATGTTACTATCATTGACCGTTGTGGGGAGTTCCCTAATGTGCCACTCCTTGGCATAAGAGGGGGCATCACTTACAACCCTTCTTTAGCTCTACTTCAGTTTGGTTATGCTCGGAGTAATGGCCCTCATGACATACTTATTCAGGGTATTGTGTTCGAATATGACAACGATCTTCAAGGTTACCATCAAAGGTTTATACGAGCTTGGAACAAGGTGAACAGGATTGACAGCAACACTTTGGAGCCAAAGTATTCTATTCCTATGGAGCCTTATCTCAGATGGGTTCGATCTCGTGCTCAGACTCTTATAATTCCATATCTTGCTATTCTACCAGTCACTATGGAGCCTGTTGCTGAAGGAGATGTTCCTTATACCATCCTTCATCCAGACATGCCCACTGATTTGGAAGAATTGCAAAAGTCCTGGATTCAGTTGAATGAGCAAAGGGATACTTTTGAGACTCATTTCAGAGATGGTCAAGAAAGAATTCTGGAGCTAACAAGGCAACTTCATGAGGAGCAAAACCTCAACAAGTACCTCCACGCAAAGAGGAAGCGTCCATGGGAGACTTAAAACCCCATATATTTATCTTTTGTATCTTATTGTTATTTCTTTGTAAGCCCAAGGGGCAAAACTTATATTAAGTATTTACTAATAAAATTTTGTTCTTGTTTTTCATCTAAACAAATTTAAATCCTACGGTCCTTGAAAACATTGCATAAGCATATACATACCATATCACTGCATCACAGGTTTCTTATATCTTATCTTTTCGCTATTTATTTCAGCAGAAATGGCTCTCGAACAAACTGTTAAGGATCTCCAGATCACTCAGATTGCACAATTTCAAGAAATGATTCTGAACTTGTCCAGGGGACAAGATGAGCTGAAGACACTTTTGACTAAGAAAAAGAAGAAGACTAGAAAATCAGTGGGCCTCATCTACCTAGGTAGAAGATTCAGAGGTCCTGTCAAGACAGAAGAAGAGGTTGAGAATCTTGAGTCTGAAAATTCTGAGAGAGAAGGAGGCAGTCTCCATGATACGGTGGAAGATTTTGATTCTGAGGAGAACTATTATCATGATCCTGCTAGTGAGGAGAAGTATAAGATGCTGGTAGACAAAATGAATGCTATAGAACTACAGAAGAATTCTGGGTTTGACTTTGAAGATTTGAGTTTGATTTCTGGAGTCTCCATCCCTATGGGCTTCAAGGTTCCTACTTTTGTGGTATATGATGGCGTGTCTTGCCCAAAATTGCATTTAAGGTCTTATGTCAGAAGAATTCAACCCCATACTCCTGATAAGAAGTTATGGATACATTTCTTTCAAGAGAGTTTGTCTGGATCCCAACTGGAAGGGTATTATCAACTGGAGAGTACCAACATTCGCAACTGGAATGATCTTGCTGAAGCTTTCTATAAGCAATACCAATACAATTATGATTTAGCACCAACTCGCATGCAGCTCCAAAGCATGTCCATGGATGCCAAAGAAAGCTTCAAGGAGTATGCTCAAAAATGGAGAGATCTGGCAAGTAGAGTTCAACCCCCTTTGACTGACAGGGAATTAGTTAATATGTTCATAAGTACGTTGACTGGTCCTTTCTATAGTCATCTCATTGGAAGCTCATCATCTGGCTTCACTGAGCTAATAATGACTGGAGAACGTGTGGAAAGTGGGATACGAAGTAGAAAGATTCAGATAGTTGCTTCTTCAAGTATCACCAAGAAGCCCCCTCATGGGAAGAAGAAATCCAATGATGTGTATAGCCAGCGTGGTCGTAATGATCGTAACCAATATGTGGGAGCTGTTTTGATTCCTAATCCTACACCCCACCACAAGAGCAACAACAAAATAGTCATCCCAAGCCTAGGAGACAATTTACCAAGCTCAATATGTCATTGGCCCAGGCTTTGCAGCATATGTTGAAAGGAGAATTGATTACTTTGAAGGACCCACCACAAAATATCATATTGGACAGTATATGATTTGATCATATGTTTATAAGTTGTGGCAGTTATCATTTTACAACTCGATATATAATAATAAGTTAGACTTAATATTTAATTTTAATATAGTATCAAAATTTATTGATCAGAATATATGTCACCTACTGTCAAATCGAGTGTAAAGGTTGTATCGAGAAAATTTCAAATTCTTCATTTGATAGAGTTTAAAAAAAATTATCTAGAATTATTCTCTTATTCTAAATTCTATTTTTTATAAAAATAAATTAGATCAAACTTTAAATTCGTAAAAATACACTGACACTAAGTAGATCCATGTGGAACTTTCATAATTTTTAGTAGTTCTTTATTTTCTTTTTCTTTTTCTTTTTCTTTTTCATTTATATATTGTTGAGATTCGAACATTTTACTAAAATACCACTTTTTGACTTTCATTTTAGAATCATTATTGTTACTTGTTTAAACTAGCTATTGGTTAGTCACCAAATTATATATTTATATATTTAATATGTGACTAGTCTCGGATATAATATAATTATTTCCGGGTGAAAAAACATAGTATGCAAAAGATAGATTGTTTTCTTCACCTAAACACATGCCTGGTGTGGTTTGTTAGTCGATTCACTGGAAATCAATTAGTATAAACTGCTAAACATAACATATTATGTGCCCCAAATCTAATCCATTGTTTTGTTTGACTGATTGACCATGAGTATTTTAACTTATCGTATCCTCCAGAAAATAATATACTAGCATTATTTAAGTCATTATATAAATATTATTAAGGGTTAGTTTATTTTAATTTTAAAAAGAAAAGTGGATTTTTTTTTTTTATTTTAAAAATAGATTTTGTAAAATCTTTTATCAAAATATTAAGTTTTTCAATAATCATTTTTTCTAATTTAAAAGATTAATTTTGACATCGTAAAACATAAATATACATTATTAAAGATTAAAATATAATCGAAATTATAATTTTTAAAACAAGTTCTATATTAAAAATGATTTTTATGAAAACTTATTTGAAATAAATTTAAAATTAAGTGATTTTTTGAAATATAAATATCTAAATTTGTTTTCGATAAAATGATGAAATATTTAAAATAAAATAATTATTCAAACAAAATTTTCATTTAAATTTTTTATTAAAAACAATTTTATAAATTTTTATTTTCACAAAATTATTATACTAAAAAATTATTTTAAAAAAAAGTCAAAAAAACGGAATAAAAGTCCTCAAAATATGAGAAACAAATGTTTTTTTTTAGACAAAGGAAATGCATTGATCTACTAGAATCGAGAAAACTCTGTTGACATAGTCAGACTCAGAGGGATAACGCGTGGCATTAAATTCCAAACATAAATTTGGTTTAATTGTGTTTTGCGACTTACAATTTTTCCAAAGAAAAAATTGACTACAATAGATGTCTTGTTTGACAAGCCATACATATATGTATTTTTCATAATAGTTTTTTTTTCTCAATAATTTTAAAATATTATTGTACCCGGATGATATCAGGATTCGATTCAATTAAACCCCATTGAGCTTAAAATATTATTTTACAATTAATAATTATTAAGTTTTATTTTAGAGATAAATATGTTTTTGGTCTTTATAAAATTAAAAAATTTTATTTTAGGCTTTTATTAGAAAAAGAGTGAGTTTTGGTTCTTAAAAAATAATTATGCACATAGTTTTAGTCTCTACAGTTAAATTAATGTGTATTTTTAAATGATTATTTTGTATATACGTTTAGAACGTTTTAAAAAGTTCCTCGAAAAAAAACTCAAAATTTAATTTATAAGTCGAGATTTTCATTACTTTTATCATTATCTTTTGAAATTTAAAAAAATCATATTTTTAATATTTTTTTTCTTTTTAAAATATTATATAATTCAGTTAAGAAACATTTTATAGTAATTGAATGTGTAAAAAAAAAATTATTCAAATATTTAAAAATTTAGAAGTAATTAAATAGTTTTCAAAATTTTATAAAATAGCAAGAACTAAAACTGCACCCATAAAATTTTTGTATGGACCAAAATATATCATTTTTTTAATAGGAACTAAAAATAAAATATGAGATATTTATAGGGACCAAAAATATATTTAATCATTTATTTTATTAAGCAGGGTCATCACAAAGATCAATTTTGTCATAATATTTGAGAATTTCTTAACACACCGTATAAGTTTCTTAGACATCTTGTGTGCCGACAAAAATACCTTACTGTTCTGGATGTGCAAATCAGGATGTGTTTTTTTTTTTTTTTTTTTTTTTTTTTTTTTTTTTTTTAATTTATAGTGTTTTTCGTATGTGCACATCCGGTTGAAATTTGCATTTGCAACTACGAAAGAAATCCTAATGTAGAATACCAAAAATCCAACATTGTTTCTCACATTCATAACATAAAATTGGGATTACATTCAATTCAACATTACATCGACAAAAATTTAAATATTACAAAGATCAATAGTCCGGTGGACGCTTGCACATCTCTAAGATGTCATCGACCGTTCTTCGGACTAGGCCTCGAACTCGAGCGTGAATCGTTCTTCGTAACTGAAAAAAACTATGTCACATCGTTGTAACATCCTCTTGATTCTTGAACTCAACAATGTTGTAAGCAACATTTATTTCATTGTCAATCGAAGGTGAATGATACTCAGGCTTCACAGCCTTCTGTTTGTCTCAGTAAGGTGATGTTCGATCTCCGGTGAGGTCACCACCACTGCCAACCTCAAACTCTCCAGAAATCAAAGAAAATTAGGTCATTCAAATCCTTATGCTACACACACTTCAAATCCACAATCAAAACACATTTATCATATAGACATGGACCAAATTGAAGAGAACAAGATCTTGCCCTAAAAACTGCAACTAAGCACTTAGTATGCATATCAACTATCTAGATTCACCAATGCTTCTAGTAAGCTTCATATCACACAAAACAATCAAAAAACATGAAAACAAGCAAGTGAGGATCAAGATGGAACCTGTGATTGAAACTCTTCAGAGGTTGAAGAAAACCAGAGAAGAGGTTCCAATGGTGCTCTACAATTGGTATTGATCCAAATAAAGGATGTAAGTGCTTGATGCTTGAAGAAACAAGTGAGAATTCAAGTTTTGAAGAGGAATTGCACTTGTGAAATCCACCTCAATTTGGCTTGATCTTCATCAGATAAAGCCTGATGACGAAGGATTGATGAAGATTGTTATGGATTGATGAAGAATCAGAAGAGTAGAGATCAAAATGTAGTGAAACTTCTTCCCATATCAGAGAGAATTCTCAGAGCAATGAAGTGTAATTTTCAGTGTTTTCGAGCAAATGAAGTTGTTGAGTGCAATTCAGTTAGGATCAGCTTCTTATATACATGGTTAACCTCTAACTAACTCAATTAACAGTTAGAACTGTAGTTGAGTTAAGTTAAAGGCGAAGGAAGCAAATTGAAGGTGTTTGGTGCAATGGCAATGTAGCTGGAGTGAGTGTGATTGAGCTTGCTCGAATGTGATCAAGGACATGGTAATTATGGTGAGGCTTGATGATCAGAAGTGAAGATGAGAAACAATGCAACCTTGTCTTGTTATGGAAGTTTCTTAGCTTGAATTTCCAAAGGGATGCATAGCAAAATGAGGTGTATATGCATACATGGGATGACTTGCACTCTAAGTGATGCATTATGATTATAACATGATAAATGAAGCATACAAACTGAACTGAGTTGAAGTTTGAACACTTATATCATTGCCTTAGCATACAAGGAATCAAAATTTAAGTTATGATCTTTGATGAGATGAAATTTCAAGAACAAGGCACCAAATCATGGAGTTCTTGTGCTCAATTTGAAGATGATACTTCATAGAACAAGCTTAGTGTTCACTCTAAATGAAAATGAAGCCTCGTGATACCTCAAAAATATCATTGAAGTCAATGCCACAAAACCGCATATACGGCCTGAAGAAGCCGGACATGCCTTGGGCCAATATGCCTAGAGTTTGATCAGTGTTGGAACCACACTTAGACCCTTCATATCTCTCAAACCATTGATAAAACAAAAATTCTTTAAACATCAAAGTTGTAGAGGACATGCCAATGAACAACTTTGATTTTAAAATAAAATTCATTTGAAGCCTCCTTTATGGAGTAATTTGGTCATACATGTTGCGCATCACATGTTTAATGAAAAGCCTTGCCTGGCGCGCACATGGGGCTTGTCATGACTTGGTATTTTCCCTAGTTTGATCCAACTTTGAATGATAATAACTTTCTCAATTTTAATCCCATGAACATGATCCACCTATAGATTTGAAGCTTAGGATACCCTCTTTCAAACAGTCGAAGTGAAAATTTTTTTTGACTCTTGAATTGGGAGAAGGCCTCTCTTGAACATGGCTGCAAAATGGCCAAAACTTGCTATTTTAAGAAACCCTAATTTTCCAAAAAGGGAAACTTTTGATTTTCTTGATTCTTGATGATTCATCCATCATTTCTTGATCAAATTTTGTCCAATGACCCCTTGTAACATTAATTTCATGATTTTTATCTCAAAAAGCCAGGAGTTGACTTTTTCTCTACACAATTGACTTTTCCCCAATTTCTTTATTTCAAGTGACTGACCAATTGGAGACCCTCTGAAATGATTCAATGAATGATTTTTTAACCATAGATACTTGATATCATGTGGAAAACAATGGGATCAAGTTTGAACCAAAATTTCATTGAGAAGCTCCATTAATCAAAAACCCTAATTTCAGCCCTTTTTGTTAGGAGGTGTTACACTGCTTGAATTCTTTGATCAATCCACCTCTTTCTAGGGCTTGAGGAATCATTTAAGATATTATGGGATATTGATAACCCTTTTAACATTGTAGGGAGGCCATGTGACCCATCTATTGCTTTTGGATGATCACCAATTTCACCAGACATTGGTCACAAGCCCTATACCTCTAACTGTGAGTGTTATGCTTCAATTCTCTATGCAAGGATGTAGGATCATGTATGCAATATGATATGTAAAATTTCATGAAATGAGAGGGAAAATTCTGGGGTGTTATACTAAGTTCGATGGATGAAAATAACAAACTTGCTACTGTAACAACTCCTACCTCGCCTGTGGCTGAGACCAACCAAGCTTCGGCTGCAAATACCATCATTCAATACTCCCAAAGAGATGTCTCTGACCTCGACGAAGAGGATGACCAACACAAGCAGGACCTAGAGAACCTGGAGGTGGCTGGGATGGAGGAAGACAAAACTCTGGCTGAAGAGTAAGGTTCACCTAACATCGATCCTGGTAATGATCCTATCAATCAAGTCGAGGATGAAGACATGGAGGATGAAGGAGGACCCCGACTACAATCTGAGCTAGGTGGAGAGAATAACCAAGAGGATGATGTTGATGATGATGCAGAGGAACATGGAAAAGATGAAGAGGGTGGGGGTGATGATGAATGTAACACCCCCTTTCTACCCGACTTAAATTATAAATCAAAGTTATAAAAATTTCTCAATAAACATGGGATATTACATTTTCAACTTTGAAAATCAAATAACATAAACTTCATTAATAAGATACTTTGAAAACAACGCAACAGATTCAACATCAAATTTGTAACTTTAAAACAACTTCAAGGTTATTCAACATTAAATACTTTAACATGGTTTTCAACATGAAACAACTAAAAACAATTTCATAAACTAAATAAAATCCACTAAATAAAACATTCGTTCATCCCCCCGAAGTGCTACGTATCAGAGCAACACACACGGACTTGAGACAACTAGGTACTCGAATCTTGGTTACCTGCACGTTACCAACAGAGGGCAACATTCAAACAGAAGGGGTGAGATATCGAATAACATAAACAGGAGTATGATAATCAATATATAAGCAAGAATTCATACAATCACCCACTTTACACAACAAGCAACATCAACATACAACTTGCAACCAACAACCAATGACAACATAGATAAAATGCGACTCAACTTATACATGCATGTGGTACCATTTGGAGTAAACTCCCAACTTGAAATCTTGCCAGTTTATCGAGGCATCAACAACTTATTTGCCAATCTAGGCCAACTTGAATCGAGCATTCGCTCCAACTTGAAAATATGAAAATGTATGCAACTATGAATGACATACAATAACAACATGAACAACAACTTAACAACTTAACAACATAATTCAACATTGGTCAATCGACCTGCAACTTAATAACCTTCCCCAAGATCGGGACAACACGACTTATAACAACTTAATACAACTTCAACATGGAAAATAACTAATTATGGCTTAATCAATTAGACTCCTGAATTAATTATTTTTAATTCCTCAAATCTACTACAATCAACTCATTTTATCTCTATTTAAATTCTAAGATCAACTCAACTCGAAACGAATGTGAAAACAGGACGAATCGCCAAAAATTGCATTTTTCTGCACCAAATCTGCCTATACGTGTATGCCTCACTCCTTACGCGTAATGCCTTACTTTGTTACGCATAATGCCTGCGTAATAGGGTATGTTACGCGTAATTCCCTACCTTGTTACGTGTACTGCCAGATTTTCTACACAAAATACCAGAGAGCGTACAAATCTTGTTTCTGCTACGAAATTACACCACTTCATCATTCCATTCAAGCCTAAAGGGTTTCTACATCGATTTACACCCTAAATCTTCTGTATCTACTCATCTACTGAATTCTACTACTAATTTTACGAACCCTAATCTCCTACACAAATTTCTGCAACATAAACCAGTCCAACAACTACAATACAGATACATCAACGATTGCGACAACAAAAACAACTCATATAGCAGCAATAAAACGAGAACATCATATCATACATAACAACTTCATACAAAAACGCAACAACAAATCATACAAAAAACACAACAACGAAATCATACGAAACCCCAACCTACATACGGATTATCTAGTCCCGATTATGGAATTCGAATCCCACCCTTACCTTGGATTGAAGGCAGCTCGAACTCACAGCAAAAAATCTCTGCGAAAATCCTCAACCTAGACTCTTCTTGATCTTCCTCTAAGACTTGTTCTCTCTTCTTACAAAATTCAGACTATACCATAATTAGATATTTTGTCTAATTCTTGCTAAATTATCACTGATCAGCTTAATTACTACTAGGCCTAAAATAGCACCCCCACTTTACTATTTCACCACATAGCTAAGCCCACTTAATATTATACTATTAATACTTATTTTTATTATTCGACTTAATTAAATTAAACAACCCAAATACAACTTAATTATCAACTTAATAACAACTTAAACAACTTAAGCAACTTAACGACATAAATGACCAAAGACACCAACCCAACAACAATTAATCGGGAAAATATGCAATAATATTTAATTAAATCAATTAATTAAATACAGACGTTACAATGAAGATAAGCAAGACCCAGATGAACCTGAGAAGAGTCCCATCAAAAACCTAACTCCTCTTAAGAACACTTTTTTTTGACCTATGAAGGTCCACTTAATGATAATCAACTAAACAAGCTCAAGTGGACCAATCCTCGTGAGTACATCCTACTTGGGAAAAAAACAGCTCTTCTGACAAGAGTCTGGGTGTTTTAACAACCTCTGGAGGCAAATCCTCAACTAGCCTTGCTGACCCTGTACTTTAACAGATTAAGGCTAAGTTTTTAAAAGGTGACATCCTCGGTCTTCTAGATTCCAATCGAACTGCCCATGTTTATCTGAATGACCTTCTCCAAAAACTAGACCTCTCAACTCTTGCGCCAGAGATCTCTGAATTTATCAGGGAGTAATTGCCTTGGTGAATCAAATGTTGAACGACCTCAAGCAACTTCCCAAGTTCTAAGATACAATTGAAAATAAAGGTGTGAGTGAAGTTATTGCTTAGTCGAATGCTTCTATGTCCGAAGCCAAACTAGGACAGCTGGAGAAGTTTAGGGATAATCAAAAGCTCGAAGTAACATCCAATAAGAAGGATATTTACATTTGGAAGAAGAAAACCGAAGAACTAAAGGTGAAGATCTCCAATGCTGAGAAATGCAATGCTGAGTTACTAGCCTTCGACGTTACTGAATTTGATCGAGAGCAGAAGCGCACTCTGGATTTCCTTGATGAAGCTCGACGCCTAGAAGCATAAGTCGCAACATCCAAACAGGACAAGGCCTTGTGCAGAAACACCTCGAGACTCAAAAAGTCAGTTTCTTTCAACTAAAAATGAGACCTCCTTTCTGATTTGTAATTTCATTTGATTGATATCCTTGTGATTTTTGTCTTTTCAGTACAATTTTTCTTAGCCCATCGAGGCCTTTGTGTAATGAATATTAAGCCATCTTGTCATTTTACAAATACTCATGTTGGATTTAATTTTATCTTTTGCAATCATTCCTTAGTAATTTTAATTTCTTGAAGCGCTGGCCTATATCTTTTTAAATATTTACCATTAACTTTCAAGACTCTTCTATCTTCATCTAACTCTTTGACCTTATAAGTTCCATTAGAAAAAAACTTTTGTAATCTAAAAAGAGCCTTCCCACTTAGGAGACAATTTACCTAAGTCTCTAACCTTTCGATCCATAGGAAAACTTACTTTCCAAACTAAATCTCCAGACAAAAAGGTTTTGACTTTAACTTTCCTATTGTAAGTTTTTTCAACCCTTTTCTTTTGCCTTTTTAAAAATTCCAAAGAAATTAACATCTCCTCATCTAAATCTACAAACTCATCCAATATCATATTCTACTATGACTCAGAAGAAATTTAATGATACCTTTGGATTCTTATTGACTGTAGATAGATCTCGACATGTAACATTGCATCATGACCAAAGGTCACTCGAAAAGAAGTAATGTTGGTTGCTTCTTTCGTGGAAGTTCGACGTGCCCAGAGAATCTGGTCTAAATTCTTATGACAATTACTAGGCTTCTTTCCCACATGTTTTTTTAATTAAACCAATCACAACTTTATTTGCTGCTTCAACCTGACCATGGACTTGATCATAATAAGGTGTAGAAGTTAAAAGCTTGAATCCCATCTCCTTAGCGAAATCTTGCATTTTTCGACCAGTGAAAACTGATGACATCCCACATACTTCAAAGAATCCTCATGTCAAGTTTCAAGGCTTTCTCTACAAGTTTGGTCAGTCAGATGCTCAAATAATAAAAAATCAATTAACTTGGTCAAAAAGTCAACTATGGTCAACACAAAGTCAAACTTCAAGATTTTTGGTCAACATCAAGATTATGAGGTGAAATTCATCATTTGATTAAGGGTTAATCATGATTCATCAAGGAAACCTCGGAATCATCAAGACTCAAAAGTTACTAAATTAGGGTTTTATGCAGGAAAAGTCAATTGTACTTTGACCAGCCATAACTTTCACATGCTTCATAAAAAATTTCCCATTAAGCTCATTTTGAAGGAAATTCAATTCCCTACAACTTTGGATCTCACAAGCCAATGCCAAAAATGCTTCATTTGAGAGATATGAGCCAAGACATTACAAGTCCTTTGAAAAGTCAACAAAAGTCAACTTTTTCCAAAGCTCATAACTTAAAAATGGAATATCAAATGGACACGGGACCAAAAGGAGTAGTTATAAGACACTATAATATTTCTAAAAAGTCCTAGAACACATACATAGGATAAAAATTGAGAGAGTTATACATTGTTTAAGTTGGGCAATTTTGAGGAGGTGTATGAAGCAAAAATGACCAAAACTCAAGTTTCTTCCAAATGGGCCCATATTTTTCCAATCCAAACTCAATTATAAGATCATGCACGATCCATAGATCATAATATATGATTTTTTATATTTATTTTATATTATATTGGATTTATTTCATTTAAATTCAATTTTAATTAAGATAAATATTGAAAAATCAAATATTTGATCCTAGGTCTATTTTGAGATCAAATATTTGATGTTTATGATGATTGTAAGTATCCAAATTCGTGCTAGACCAAAAGAGTATGATTTCATCTAATTTTTTGACCAAATTGGAAACATCTTTTCTTCATCCTCAAGTAACCTCTCAATCCATCACAAAAGCCCATAATCTGACCTAAATTACACCCTCTATAAATACTTATCATCTCCACAAGTCAAGAGGACGATTTTTTTATTATCAAAGAGAGCATACAAAACTTCAAAAAGCTCAAGCGTAAGTTGGATTCGGTTTTAGGGTTGCAGCCATTCTTAAGGAGGTTTGAAGGTCCAAGAACATTTCTCAGACTCTTCTGAAGGCGTACCAATCATCACATTGCTCCAAAACCTCATAAAACGCCATAACCGATTTTTTTTTCCTTTCAATTTTTTGATTTAATATTTATACGCATTATACATCTAATCACTGCATATTTGTGTTTTGTATGATGCGAGCAAGCTATCTGGGCGATCAAATTGAAGTTTAGGGCACCGTGGAGAACTAAATTGTTGGTTAATCTGTTGTAATCTGTTTCCGCCGATACTTTGAAGGTTGCAGTAGTGATAAGAATCCCAGTCTGACAGGTAAGTTAGGTAAGTGCTACTGTTTCGATTTACTTCGAATTTTTTCCAGAAGTTCAGAAAAAAAATCGAAGAACAATACTCTTTTAGAATAGAATTCTAAAAGATTTTGACCCTCAAATCGCAAATTCCTATTTTTTTTCTATTTTATTTGATTTATTTTCTATTTCCATATTTTCAAAAAAATCTGAAACAAATTGTGCGCTCTTTATTTGATTTTATTTGATTTTTAGCATCGTTTTAATATTTTTTAGATTTTATTTTAATCGCTTTTCTTATTTTCCATTATTTTAAAATCTGTAGTGATTTTATCTGACTTTGTATATTTTTTATATTCTTCTAATAGCATGATAAAAAAACATATCCTCCTCTCATATCAAAGACTCAATATTCTTCTGATCTTTTCGTTTCGATTATTTTACAATTTCTAAAGATAATGTAACTGCTAAAGCTTTGTAATAGTTTAGGTTTATTTTCCGCACTTTACATTTTCTGTCAGGATTTTTTATATTTATGTATCTCTCCCAAAGCCATGTAATAGTTTAAACTAGGGTTTTATTTTTCTGCACTATAAACTGTTAGATGTATGCTTAATAGGATTGTATGGAAAGACTAAAATCAACTGTTAGCTAACCCTAATTCTCAAGATTAAAATAACTGAATAAAACACATTTCTCACACATGCACCTCTAGGGTATCCCCTTCTTGTTGCCTTACGAAAATGGTCAAGTCCTTCGAACGTAGGGGTGTCTTAGCAAAGTTGCCTAAGTAAAAATCATCAAGTTCCTTCGGTATAAAGATCATTGTCCCTCGATGACCCTACAGAAAATGATGATAGTCCCTTCAAATTGCTAAGATACCTTTACAAGGCTGCCTTCTATGACCATACGATGACCCTACGCCCGTCCCTTACATCTAAGGATAAGACTACTTACTGACTAATAGTAAGGACCGTTCTATCCCTAAGGAAAGAAAAATTACATGAATGACCTTGAGTAGGTAGGAAGCCCTTAACTGCTTGCTCACTATTTCAAAAGCAAAATTACTCTTTACTCCTCACATTTTCAAAAAAAAAACTTTCCAAAATACATTTGTATACATTCATACGAGAATCATTACAAAGATGGATTTTTTTCTAAATACACCACCACTATTTTTCAAACAATAGTAAAGTGAGCTAAGCAGTTAAGAGCCCATGGATAACCATGGATATAAAGGGTGCTAACACCTTCCCTTTGTATAACTTACCCCCCGAACTCAAATCTTTTTCAAAGGTCTTTCCTGTTCTTTTATACCTTTCTTTATTGGATAAAATAAAAGTCGGTGGCGACTCTTGCTATCCGCAACATAGTTTTTGTAAACAAAAATGACCAAGTCAGTTCTCCCACCGCATTATAGAACTGGCGACTCTGCTGGGGATGTACTAAGTAAAAGAGGGGTTACCTTAGGATTAAATCACTATACTTGTTTGAATTGTTTGCTTTATCTTTATCTTTTATGGGGTTACTGTGAGAAAGATCCTAACCAGATCTAGTGTACCTTAGGTAAGTAGCAATAGACCAAGGAAATTGTACGGCATATAACGATATGGTTGATCTGGTGGCTATAGTTAGTGTGACTTCTTGGTTGATTCTTATGTTCCTTAAGTCAGTTGAGGATAACATGAGGCTGCCATATATTGTTATTAACACTAACTTACTTTTAGAACCCTAATTGACCCATCTTGGCCATTAGAAAGTAGTGAGATAACCAACTTTGGTGAAGTCTGAAGTTGGTTGATACTCGATGCTATGCTCATTGAGATTCTAATCATAGGGATTTTTGGTTGGTAAGTCAGTTGCCATACTGAACAACAACCTTTGAGAAGAATTAGTGATATTGAGATCCCTTAGAACCCGGTTACAATTGATAGGATAGGATGAACTAACTAAACTTCAGTAGGGAGCGTACTTACCTATTGACTTCATGCAAGCCTTTAAACCTAAGGCTATTGGGTGACTTGTTTGTGTGTGCCACTTGTTTGTGTATGAACATAACATCATAACATCATGACATCATAACATAGAATTTTCACTAACCATTTCAAGGACCAAGGGATTTATCTTTGTTCTTTGTTGCAGATTATGGCTTCCGCTCCTGTGAACACTATCTGAGTCAACTTTGTAAGGATACCTTCCAAGCTTAAGGAATTGGTCTCAAAAGTTTATGAAATCTCTCAATTCATCAAAAAGCATGGTCATATACTTGATGTGGTTACTTCAGGGTTTGATGAAGATATGATGAGTGTTATGTTCCATTTCTTTGATCCTAAATATCACTGCTTCACATTTCCTGATTATCAGCTGGTGCCCACAATGGAAGAATTCTCAAAATTACTTGGTGTGCCTATCCTTGATCAGAAACCTTTCACAAGCTTAGAGAAAGAGCTTAAACCTGAAGTTATTGCGACAACCTTTCATCTGAAGAAATCAGAAATTGTACTGGAAACCAGAAGTGGAACTAAGGGTATTCTTGCTAAGGTATTGATAGAGAAGGCTCAGGTGTTCTTGGATGCTATGAGTTATGATGCTTTTGAGGAGATCTTAGCCTTGCTGATTTATGGTTTGGTATTGTTCCCTAATCCAGACCAATTCATAGATGTACACGCCATCAACATATTTCTGACTCACAATCTAATGCCTACCTTGCTTGGAGATATCTTGCACTCTCTTCACACTCTTACTACAAAGGCGTGAGGAACTCTGATGTATTGCATACCTCTACTATCAAGGTGGTTTATTTCACACCTTCCTCAATATGTGATGAAGAACGAACAAGGTTTAAGGTGGTCTAGAAGGATAATGTCACTCTCTCATTCAGACATTCATTGGCGTTCCTGATCTATGGAGAATATTACTATCATTGACCGTTGTGGAGAGTTCCCTAATTCACCACTCCTTGGCATAAGAGGGGCATTACCTATAATCCTTCTTTAGCACTACATCAGTTTGGTTATGCTCGGAGTAATGGTCCTCATGATATGATTATTCAAGGTATTACGTTCGATTATGACAACGATCTTCAATGTTACAATCAAAGATTTATACGAGCTTGGAGCATGGTGAACAAGATCAACAGTAATACTTTATAACTAAAACACTTCATCCCTATGGAACCTTACCTCAGATGGGTATGATCTCGTGCTCAGACTCTTATGATGCCATATCATGTTGTTCTACCAGTAACTGTTGATCCAATTGTTGAAGGAGATGTTCCTTATACCATTCTTCATCCTGACATGCATACGGATCTGGAAGAGCTGCATAAATCTTGGATTCAAATGAAGGAGGAAAGGGATACTTTTGAGACTCAGTTCCATGATTACAAAGAGAAAGTGTTGGAGCTAACAAGGCAACTTTACGAAGAGCGGAACCTCAATATATATCTCAACCCAAAGAGAAAGCGTCCATGGGAGACTTGAGTCTTAGATGTTCTTATTTTCTTTGTAACTTTTTGTTTTCTTTCATTGTAAGCCCAAGGGGCAATTATATTTTAAACTTACTAATAAAAGTTTTATTTTTATTTTCCTTTAACAAATTTAAATCCTACGTGGTCCTTGAAAACATTGCATGTGCATCTACATACCATACCATTACATAACAGGTTTCCGCGACAAGTTTCTTATCTTCTCGCTGTTTATTTTAGTGGAAATGGATCTCGAACAGACTGTCAAAGATCTCCAAACCCAGAATGCTCAATTTCAAGAAGTGATCCTGAATTTGTCCAAGGGGCAAGAAGAGTTGAAAGCCCTCCTGTTATCCCTAAATTTCGATGGTAGCAATTAATGAGGTTATTTTGGCTTAATAACTGGATTATCAGATTATGCACTAAAAAGAGGTTTTTTTTACCTTGCTTAAAGGATGAGAGTTGAAGGGACCCACCTATTATTCTTATACTTAGCAAAATCCTAAGTATGAATTAATTTCTAAGTGTTGAAGAGGATTCGACCAAGGCGTGTTCGACGGAGATGGCGGTTACAAAGAGTTTGTTCATGTTCGAACGTGGGAAGGAAAGTGGGTGATCTTCACTTTAAAGATAGAGACAAGTGGCGCCAGATCAAGCTTCTCCAGTAAATAGTGGGACAAGTGTCTCCATGTTAGGCTAGTTCTAGGAAGAAACCGTCGAAAGTGGTTACTTTGTAATATATATATAAATATCTAATTTTAGTATGTGAATAATTGTGTGGAAATCATATGTACTAGTAACTCCGTAGACTCAAAGTATCCGTGTGTAGAGAAACGAGTGCAATGAGAATGTACGTAATTGAAGCATCACCACATTTATCTCTATGTTGAATTTATCTTTAATGTTAAATTTACTTTCAAGTCTTTTATCTTTGAAGCCTTTTACCTTCTACAAATTTTTACATTAAAAGCCTTTACATTTTAAATCCATTTACACTTCCAAGCAATTTATCTTTCATGCACTTTACTGCATTCCCTTACAATTCAAGCACTTTTACATTTCAAGTCTTGCCTTTACCTTTCCTTTAATTTTCAAGCCTTGTCTTTATTTTTATTTAAATTTCAAGTCTTTCCCTTTTACCTTCCTTTATTTTAAAGTCTTTGTCCTTTACTTCATTTTCTTTTTCAAAACAAATCTTTGAGTCTTATTTTAGAGATTCATAAACACTTTCCCAAAAACATCGTGATTCACGCGAATAATAAAAAAATAGAACATGTCCTAGGATCAATCTGATTGATCTTGTGAGTAACCAAGGGTATTTTAGGTATCTTTGGAGGACCAGCGGTTGTTTACCAATTTTGGGGGTAAACACCTCCTCACTAAGGACGCGAAAAAGAAGAATCCTGAAAAACAGCAAGGATGATTAGTTGGAACGACTACAAGCTGAGATGGAAGAGTTAAGAATCCAGATGAATGGTCAGATGGCTCTTATCCAAAATTAGCCCACGGGCAAGAAGAGATGAGAGTCTTTGTCAATAAACTTCAAGGTAACAGAGTCAGGAATCTAATCATCAGTCAACCTCTGATGAAACAAATTGACTTGGTTGAAAGAAAGATGAGGATAAGAGAAGGAAAAAGACAGGCTACTATTGATAGTTCTTCAATTAAAGGATGAAGGTCTTGTAGGGTTAATCCGCCTCAACACAAGGAATATAAAATACATTTTATCAAAATCAACACACCAATGTCGCAAACTTTGCAATGCATGTTGGAGATGAAGCTAATCACCTTGAAAACCTCTCCTTTGAATCTCAATACTTCCTGTCCCGACTATAATCCCAATGCAAGGTGTGCATATTACTCCAACTGTCCTGGACATGACACTAATAATTGTTGGGCATTGAGGAATAAGATTCAAGACCTGATTGATGAAGGAGTCCTCGAGGTTACGCCAGAAGACCAGATTGAATTCTCCTATCGTCCATCAAACATCGAAGCTGCAAGACAAATCGCCCGAGGTAGCAAGAAAGAAAGCCCATCTATCCTTGTTGAAGTTTAGGATACCTTAGGACAACCAGGTGGCATATTTGATTTCATGGTAAAATATACCGCTCCTGAAAGTTCACGGATTGCAATTGAAGACATTCAGTCAACTGGATGGGACATCATTTGATTTCTTCAGTTGTAATTTCTTTTGTTGACTTAAACACTTACTATTATGTCAAACTTTGTTTTCACATTAATGCATTACGTATGTTTGTCTTGAATTAATCTATTGGTTTCACTATATTTAAACTATACTTCTTACCTCTCTTTTGTGATATTTAACTCTTGTTAAAGTTGTAAGCCTTTAGAGGGAGGATGACGAAGACGATACCATAATTTCATATAGTATGCTTTTGAGAAGACTATGCTGATGATGTGTAGGCATTGTTTTGATTCCTAAATAGTGGAGATATAAGGAAGTTAATCCCTAGTCAACCCTTTTGAGCCTATGAAGTAGGAGTTTTCATTCCTACGCAAATTAAAACCCTTAATCATAACCTAGGGCAGGGTAGTTCCTCGGTTAACTCAATTATGCTAGTTGTCCTTTTTGTACACAACTAATGATGGTTCCCTGTAATCATTAAGTCCGAAAGTTAATATCTAGCAAAAGAAAAGCTCACTAAGTCAACACCTATGAAGGAGACTTAGTAAAAATTGAGACATCCCGCTGACTGTAATCTTGAAACAAACAATTCAAGCACAATAGACGAAATTTCTGCCTCCTATCTATAAATACATGTTATATTATACATAAGAGTCTCCTCTCTCTCACACCCACAATAGACGAAATTTCTGCCTCCTATCTCTAAAAATCGAAAACACAAAAAGAAAAAAACTTGCCTCCACTCATCAATAACCCGGGAGACGTTTCCAATTGTTTTTGAAGGTGGAGATCCATTGATACACGTGCCATGAACCACACCGTATTCATCACTTTTTGTTTTCAAAACTCTCATTCCATACCATTTACATTAATTTCATGCATTTGTTTATGTTTATGATTATGATTAGGTTTGTTTTGATCTACTTTTTATGAGCTAAGATGCAGGAATCGTGATGTGCCATGATTAGAGCTTCAAACGCGGGATTCACTATATCTCATACTACAGTCGTTTTCAAGGCAAGTTGTTTTTTTTCCGTCTTGTTTTGTTTATTTGTTCTTTTTAATTATTTAAGTTAATTTTTCTTCTTGAATATAACAAATTAATAAAAAAATAAAAAATGTTCTTTTAAAACCAATTAAAAATCAAGAAAAACATCTTAGAACCTTTACTTTTTTTTATGACACCAAAAATAATCTTTATAATTACCCATCTCCTTTTAATTTAATCAATTTATTAATGAGATTTCTTTTCAAAAATTAAGAATAATAATAATATTTTCTTTTGTAATTTATTTATTTCAATTTCCTAATATCTTCTCAATCCCGAAATACAAAAAAAAAAACATTTTTATAATTAAAATAGTTTAAAATTAGTTTTTTTTCTAAATTTAATTCATTTTTTCTCAAATTAAAATAAAAAATTTAATTTAAATTTCTCACTAAAAAGCATAATAAAAACATTAAATTTTAATTAACTTTTTTTAATTAATTAATTATTATTTTTATTTATCATCATAAAAAATACAAAAAATCATTAATTTAGGTTTTAGGACTTTTAAAATATTTTTCCTAACTTTATCCTTATTTTATTTTGCTATTTAATTTCCTTAGAAAAATGTATAGGGTGTACAAATTATGTAATAGTGTAGATTTATTTTCTTGCATTTTTTCTCAATTATGTATTTGCTCATGGATTGTAATAGTTTAATTAGGGTTTAAATTTCTGCACTTTTACTTTCCGCACCTTATTATGTAATTGTCCCAAAGCCCTGTAATAATCTTAGGATTTATTTTTCGCACTTTACTTTTTGCACCCTATAACTGCTAGATGCATGAATAATAGGATTGTATGGCAAGATAAAATCAACCGTTAGATCACTAACTCAAAGATTAACATAACTGTAATTAAAACACTCTTTTCACACATGCACCTCTAGGGTATCCTCTCTTGTTGCCTTACGAAATAACGGTCAAGTCCCTCGAACGTAGAGGTATCTTAGCTAAGTGGCCTAGATAAACATCATCATAGTCCCTTCGATGTAAATATCATAGTCCCTCAAGTTTCCTACGAACAAATGATCTAGTCCCTCGATGACCCTACGAAAATGATGATCGTCCATTCGAATTACTAAGATACCCCTACAAGGTTGCCTTCTATGACCATATGATGACCCTATGCATGTCCCTTCAAATCCAAGGATAATACTACTTACTAAATAACAGTAAGGACCGTTCTATCGCTAAGGAAAGAAAAATAACATGAACGGCCTTGAGTAGGTAGGAAGCCCTTAAATGCTTGCTCACCATTTCAAAAGCAAAATTACTCTTTACCCCTCACATTTTCAAAAACTTTCCAAAAAAATACTTTGTATACATTCATACGAGAATCATTACAAAGATGGAATTTTTCTAAATATACCACCATTGTTTTTCAAACAAAAGTAAAGTGAGCTAAGAAGTTAAGAGCCCATGGATAACCATGGATACAAAGGGTGATAACATCTTCCTTTTGTATAACTTACCCCCCGAACTCAAATCTTTTTCAAAGGTCTTTCCTGTTATATTATGCATTTCTTTATTGGATAAAGTAAAAGTCGGTGGCGACTCTTGCTATCCGCAACATAGTTTTTGTGAAAACAAAAACACCTAAGTTAGTTATCCCACCGTGTTACAGGTGGTTATCAGGATGTCAAGGTAGATGTCGTATGCTAGTCTTTGTGACTTGTGTCCTGATTTGTTGAACACAATTGTGACTTGTGTTCTGAGTTACATAAGGGAAAAACATGATGTTCTATTAGGTCACCATTAGTGAGGATGAGTTTCTCATATTTAGGAGTTCCTAAGTAGAAGTTGCACAAGTAGCGATTAAGTGAGAAGACTGTAAATTGTAGGTGTTTGCTGAGAAGTCTTTGAATTGATACTACATAGTGAATTTCCTTCCTAGCTTGGTAGCCCCCATAGTAGATTGATTTGATCGAAATGGGTTAAGAATTCTGATGTGTTCTTTATAGCTTTTCTGTTTTCTGTTTTATGCAGTATCTGAACTTAATGTCATATCAGATGTCACAACATCTTGAAGAATGTTTGAATCTGATATATCAGAATTTCAAATGTGATGATGTGTATGCCTTACCATGTTTATAAGTAACAGATAAGATGTCTCAACATCATATTCGACATCTGAGTCTATCATACCAGAATTTTACTATTCACCTTGGTTTTGGGTAAATCTAGTTATTTGGTTTCGATAGACGGGAATCTTACTTGGGGGAAAATATCTAGAAAGAAATACTCTTCTAAAGTCTTCCCAAGTTGTTATTGAATTAGCTGGAAGGGAATCTAACCATGTAAGGGATTTATCTCTGAGAGAAAATGGAAATAGTCTAAGACGGGTCGTCTCAGGAGAAGCACCGTTGGTTTTGAAAGTATCGGCCACCTGAATAAAGACTTTTATATGTTGATTTGGGTTCTCCGAAGGGAGACCCGCAAATTGTTTTTGTTGTACTAATTGTAATAAGGACGGTTTCAGTTTGAAATTATTAGCAGGGATAGTAGGGTTTACTATACTAGAACTGGGCTCGTCATCTGACGGTTAGGCGAAATCCTTAATGGGTCTTTGGTTTTGGTCATCGGCCATAGTTTCCCTAATCTTACGAAGTGAGAGACATGCACGATCGTAATGTTCAGGTTTCACTAAAGGATCCATAAGACTACTGGTACTGCGAGTTCTTCGCATCGACCAGTAAGCAAAGCCTTAGTCTACACGGTGTAAAGGTAGGGTACAAAATTTAACATAATTGGTCCCTGACAATGGCGCCAAAAACTTGGTGCAGTGTTTTCGCAAGTATATGAATCACGTCAAAGTAATACAAAAGATTATCGATCCCACAGAAACCAAATCTCAATCTATCAAATCCTATCGTTACGATGTTTATCTAAGGCAAAATAAAAACTGGGTATAAAAGGGTGCACAGTAAAAGTAAAGTAAAGTACGAAGAAAATGGAAACAACTGGCTTAAATGTAATTCACACAGTCAGATAACATTCCAATGTATGTAAATAAAACTTCTTATGGGGCAATGTTTACTACTTTATGAAAAAAACTAATTTAACGGGAACTGTCGCTTTCGCGTATTCATAACTGAGTTTAACCTATAAACAAACCCTCTTATTGTCACTTATAAAAAGGGGCGCATTGCGTTAAAGTGATAAACCTATTTTTAAGAAATGTAGTTTCTTAACTAAGTTGAAAAGTATTTTGATCTGAAACTTTTAAACAAAACAGATTCAAACGAACCGGATTTTAATCCCACTAAGGCGTCTGAGAATTGTTTTAAAATCTTTTTTCTAAAGTATTAAAAATTCCTAATTAACTGAACAAAGTGTTGTCGCTTCCTTTGAACAGTTAAGGATAACCAAGCTTACTAAAGGTTAGATGGCTTTCGATCTTACCCAATGGAATTAAAGTGTGGAAAACTTATATTAAAGATCAAAATAGCCCCTAAGCATTTCTATCGACGCATTGTGTGAATTGTTATTTTAACTACAATCCTTACATTCTTGCCTTTTTAGATTTATCCAGACATGGGAAAGTTAATATACATGTTGGTTTTTATCATATTAAAATATATTCTTTTTAGATAAAAGGGTTTTAAAAGTAAGTGCGAGTGCGGAAAGTAAATGAAAGTAAAGTGAATGTGGAAAGTAAATGAAATAAAAGCAGTGTGAGAAATTAAATAAAGTAAAATACAAATACGATAAATAGAATTTTGCTCCAATCGGAGGGTTGGTGTCTGAAACAACTGGAAAATAAACTCGAACTATAAATAGCGGAAGGATTAACTTCCGCCAAGGGCTCCAAACTCTATAACATACTCGATTAGACAAATGCGATAACTTCCCGATATGAGAAGATTATCGCTTACAAACTTTAGATTGTTTATGCCTAAGTGTTGCTACTAAGTTTGGATGAAGAGATATGAACAAAGGCCTTTCTATTTATGGGCTGAGGAAAAATCATGGAAAGTCAAGGATTCCCCCCAACTTCTTTTGGGAGGGAAAAATTCGTCAAAGGTGGCGCCCTCCACCCCTTCCATGGAGCCCTCCATAAGAACTCATGTGGAAAGAAGTGGGGGACGTGGAGGTTATCAGCAGTTAAATCCTCTACTACTTATGGCCTACCCTATGGCGCATGCCATGTTGGGTGTCACATGTGCAATTCCTTCAAAAACTAGCTTTTTAGCTCGATTTCCTTCGTTTCTTCAAGAATGGATCTGGAAACACTTAGAACCTGAAAACCAAATAAAACATGAACATAATACAAGAAAACGATATAGCTTCACCTCATCAAGAAGGACTGAATTTACAACAAACCTTTATTGGCTATGTCATGATGTTTGCTTAATGATATAGCTTCACCTTATCAATGGCTCCCTTTGTTGATAGATGCATAGCCTTGAGTGGTTTACAAGAAAATTACCTTCTTTATCGAAAGACCAAGAAGCAGAGTCTCTTGCCATATGGAACTCATTTCTCACCCCCAGGCTTTTGTTAACTAGGCTCGAGAAGTCAAAGAACCAGTCCACCCTTTAAAGCTACCAACCAAACCTTGTCTCTTGGCAATATGGACTTATTCAAATTATGCCAAAATGTTTTTTCTCCAAAAAGAGTTCCCTCATCTCTTACAACGTGATCCATACTGAAACCCAAAGTGACCAGCTGATCGCCCAATACTCTGGCAAAACACAATTACTCATGTTGCATTCAAACCAAACTTTCTCTACACTCAACAATTAGAGAATTGGTGGAGAATTATTATGTTGAAGAAGTTTTTGATGCTTCTGCTATTACTCAACATCTAACCAAAGCTTTCACTTCTATGCATAACAAAGCCAAGAAAGGTACTTCAACTCACATCAAAGAGATCCAAGTATTCCAAGAATACTTTGAAACTTCCTATAGACCTGACAATCTTAGTCAAACAATCCATGAAACAACAAACACTTTAAAAGAGAAATTTACAACGAAAAGTGAGGAATTGAAACTACCATCGTACGTTAAACCTAAAGAATGGTACGAACTAGCTTTCAACATGTATCCCCCAAAGTTTCCTCGACTACCCAGTCCTGACTTCGGCGTGGCTTTTAGCCCTCTATTCCCAAACTGGTTCGTCTGTGGGGATTTTGTACAAATCCTTCGACAAGAATTACAAAAACATGCCAAGTGTGTGGTTTCGACTAAGAAAACTCTAGACAGTTTCAAAGGACATCTTGATAATGGCATAGAACATGTTCGCATAGAGTCTCAAATATACGAAGGTGTGGAATGAGAGGTTCTTAGACTTTAATTAGTCTTAGTTTCTTAAATATTAATCTATTTAACTGATTAATATGAATATTTGTGAATTAATTGCTAAAATGTGATGTGTGAGGTGATACCATAGTGTAGTATTTTGGGAGTTAAGATGAATATGAGGATTATTTATATTTTAGATCATTAGTTTTAATTATTTAGTATTATTTTAATATTAGAAATAGAGATAGTATATGGTGTAAGGAAGATAAGGGCGAAGTGGTAATATTCATAAGGATTAGTAAGGGTAAAGTTTGGAAATCTTATTAGGGGTCCAAGGGGTAAGTTTGGCAAAAGGAAAATTTGGGGTTTTGGTACGCTCATTCTATACGATTGTGTTTGGAGAGTAACAGAGAAGAAGAAGAGGAAGAGACTAAGGCTCTTGAAGATTGTTGTGGAAATCAAGAGAAGAATGAGTCTAAATTCAATCTTAATGTATGGGGGTATTGCATTTCATTTTTCTTGATATAAAGTTTAGATATATATAGGTAGTAATGGGAGTTTTGGGGGATTTTATAGGGTCTGATGAGGAGTGATAAGTATGTGTAAACACCCCAAATTTTCTCTCACTAAGTTTCACACCATGGCTTGTGATCTTTCATATTTGCATTAGTCTAAGCATATCATATCATATTGCATTTTTGTTTCACTACATTAGTTCAAATTCATCTGCATCTAGGGTTTGTGATCTGAGCAATCCAAGGATCCATCTGAGCCACTCCAAAGGTTTCCAATCATTCCAAGAGGGCCCATGTATGTTCTATCATCATTTTATATCCCTCAAAGATCAAGGAAGTTAAAGAATCACAGGAACTTGGAAAGCATGGAAGCTGAGCTAGGGTTTCACTACACAGGTGACCTGAAATTAGGGTTTTGGTTTCAGAGGCCATAACTCCAAATTTTTTTGTAATTATTGTTTCTAATGGTCTTAATATGTTATAAGGATCATGTGTACCAAGTTTTATGAAGAAATTCATTGTGGAAGTCATTTGTTCATTGGGTAACTTCTTGAGCAAGTCAGAGCAAAATTAGGGCATCGGAGGCCCCCCACATGAGAACCAAAGTGGTTTTTTCATCAAATTGAAGTTATATTATCTTTATTTGATCATTGAAGTTCTTGGAAGTTCACAAAATTGAAGAAAAGTGAGCTAAACCAAAAGTTGCCAAAAATGGAAATGACTTGTAATGTAAACTTTCCATTTTGGGAAAGTTTTTCAGCCTCCTCTTTCTCAACCAAAAATGCTTCAAACGAAAAATCGTTGGTCATGAAAGTTGTAGATTGGATCATTCCCTTTTCAAAAAGTACAAGAACAAGTTCTAATTCATTATGGAACTCAAGTTATGATCTTTCAAAGTTGGCAAAAATCACATAATTTTCACTTTCATGCCAAAGAGGGTTTTGTGCAATTTCACATTTCAAGCCATTTTGTGACTTCTAATTGACTTCTAAACATCATAACAACATCACATAACTCATTTTGCTGAGAATTGCCCAAGAATTCACAAGATTTCATGCCTTGGTTCACAAGAAACTTCAAAGAGGGCAAAATGCAAAATCTATGCCATCTTGCTATCCAAGCCATCCAACTGCATTCTTTTGATCCTAGGGCTCATCATAAACCATGCTGAAGCAAGACACCCCATTGGACCACTTATGTTCCAGCCCATGCTTATAGTACAAACTTTGTTGACTTTTTTGCAAGAATCCCATACCAATCAGCTGCAGCCACCACCCACTCTCTAGCCTATCAAGACTTTACAAGCATGCTTCAAGGAGTTCATTTTCATAACATACACAAGCCAAAAGCTCCAAGAACTCAACATTCCCAAAATCACCCCATTTTGCAAAAGCCTTCGAAACACACAACACAATCACTCAAACTTAAAACTCTCTTCACCAATCAATTCAGCTTCATCAAAGGACCATTTCCCACCCTTCATTGCAACCAAAAACACCCCATACACAAAACACGATTCTTGACTAGTTGAGTTGCTACCACTCAAACCAGCCACTCTCAAAGCTTTTCAAGCATTCCACTGGCCTCAGGAGGATCAAAGGAAGCTTTTTGCACAAGGAAGAGGTCCAGAAAGCTCAAAGTTGCAAAGCTCAAGCTCAGGTAACCATCCAAATTTTTTTCCAGAACTCATTTCTTTTGTTGCAATGTGATTTTATATGTTATGCTGGTCACACCGATGTATTTATTTTTGAAAATGGTTGGAAAATGAGTGTGTATGAAGCTTCTGAAATTAAGCCCGTGGAACTTGTTTGGTTTGATTCTCTTGTTTGATGCAAAATAAATGAATTTTGTGGCTTGATTCTTGTTTAATGTTGTTAGAGGGTTGATTCTAGAGAGTTTAGTGTGTTATCATGGCCTAGGGAGAGAGTTTGAGAGATCACCCTGCCGGAGAAGACGACCGGAGTTCGTCTCCGACCGCCTGAAAATAATTAGCCCTAATCTCTAATTAATTTGCCAGTTTGATTTGTAGCCATTGGATTAGGATTAAGTTAAGACACGCACTGCCCAGATTAACCCACTTAGCCCTAATTCATAATTAATTAATATAATTAAATTAATTAACCAGATTTGATCTGGACCCTCAGATCACGCGCGCAGTCAAACCCCTTTCCCCAGATTTGAATTCCAACCATTGGATCAGCCTACTTCTCATTAATTCAGTTTTTAATTCATTTTTTATCATTTATTTTGCACAATTTATTTAAAATAGTTAGAAAATTCCAAAAAATATTTCCTTTTGCATTTTTAATTAAAATATTTTTCTCAACCAGAAAACATTTTTTATTTTTATTTTTTGCATTAAAAAACCATTTTTAAAATATTTAAATATTTATTTTAATTAATTAATGGAAATTAATTAATTAAAATACCATTTAGGTTTCTAAAAATTCCAAAAACATTCACATTGCATCTTAGGACATTTAGAAACATTGTCAAACCATTCACACAAATTTCTTTTTGGTTTTGAATCAATCTTAACATTTTTCTTGAATTTAGGGTTCATAAAATTCCCATTTTTGAACCCTAACTTCAAGAATTCTTTTCTGCCTAACCATGAATGGTATGACATTGATTCTTTTTTGCATTGATATTAATATAGCATGTAGTGTCTAGCATATTTTTGTCACAAATTTATCTTGCATTTTTTATTTGATTTTCATTTTCCCTCTTAAGGTACCTTAAAACCCTAAATAACTTAGAAAATTCACAACTCTCTTTAGGTTAAGAGTTAGGTCTCCTCCTTTGGGGTGTGATATTATATGAGGTTAGGGTTCCTTTGAGTTCATTTGCAATTTTTTATCTTGTGTTTTGCTTCTGTTTTTGACTTTTGCATCCCATGTTGCATTAAAACCCTAATTTCTCATGTTCATTTGCATACATCTTGCATATGCATCCATTCATGAACTTGCCATGACATTTCTTGCATTCACATGACTTATAAGACATCCTAGGACACATTAGAATCATGCTTGATCATTTATTCATCCATTTGCCATGATATGCATTCATTTCATTCCATGAACTTTCATGTGCTTTCATGCTTCCTATATGCTTCATTTGAGTTCTCATCTCTTGTATGATCATCCATGACATTTGGCATGTCTTTGCAACATCTCATAGAACCATTTGCATCATGTTTATGCTTCTGGTTTTGGTTTGCATCCTTGCATACATTTCACTTTCACTTCATTCCTTTCTTTATGCTAACCATTTCAGGTGGTAAGTGTTTTGAGAAGTGAATTTGCCTTCACTTCTCATTTCTTTTCTCATCTCTTTTATGCATCCTTGCTGCATTTTCATTTGCTTTATAGTGAGCTTGCTCACTCATGGTCTTCATTCACTCTCTTTCTTCAAGTAACTTATCTTCTTCAATGAAGTAAGTTAACTTGTTTCTTCTGCTTCTCCTCCTTTCATCTGCTTCTTCCATTGGTGGCTTCTCTAAAGATCTCTTGCAAGCCTCACAAACCATAGGAATACCCAAGCATGATAATAATTAGGGTTTTGATTAGTCCCCCTTTAGTTTTTACCTTTGTGTCTTCTTTGTGTCTCTCTTCTCATCTCATAATCAGAGACTAAACCTTTAAGGTGTTAAGGCTTTGTGATTAAGGTTATGCCTGCATCCTTCTCTTAGGATGGAATGTATAACTTTAATCCTAAGTGTTAATACCTTAATTTGTTTAAACCTCTTAATCAATCCATCTTAATAATCAGTAATACAATAGCTTGTAACTTGGGCCTTGCATTAGGGTTCTAATTCTTCCTTAATTGGTTAATAAGGACTAACACTAGTGTTAATGGACAAGTCCCCCTCAAGTTGTCTTACAAACCATAAAATTCACTTCTTAATCTTACCATTAACTAAAATCCACTTTAGTAAAGGTTTGTTTTGTCATGAGATTAATCCCTAATCATGGATTAAGTTGAGGTATCTTCCTCAGCTTAAATGTTCTCATCTATTATCCTTCTATTAGGATGGTGTAATGGGTCCATTAAATCCTGGATTATGGCTTAAACTCATTACTTAACACTAAACAAAATACCAAAAACATCTAAATAATCACAAGTAGGTTAATGATCTTAATCCTACATCATCATGGTAATTAAGTGTGAGGTGCTGTAACGGTAAAATCATGAGTGCAAGCTATTGATTAACTTCACTCAAGGTACACAGAGTCGCCACCGCGCTTTTATTTATTTCCAAATAGAAAAAGGCAAAAAGAACGAATAAAGCCTTAATGAATCTCAAAAGCTAAAAAGCTAAAAGAATCAAACAGAGAATGGGTACGGGGATTGGTTACAAATCGGGAAGGTTTTAAGCACCCGACTTGTCCGTGGTACTCCACGGGAACCCTTTGAAATGTTTACTGCATTTTTAGTCTGAAATTGTTTTCTTGAAAAAAGATTGAAGAGATGAGAAGAAGAATGTTTTTTAAGATTTTGGTGTTTGAAGAGACGAACGTCTCATGCCTACGTACCCACAAAGTGCAATGCGAGAACAAAACCCCGTAGTTCGTGGTACAAATTGTGAAAAGGCAAATGAGTTGAATTGATTTTAAAATGTAAAGATAAGTCGTCATCCTTTAGCGAATAATTCCGCTAGAAAAGATGAATCATATCTAAACATAAAAAATGGTTAAAAGAAAACATGCACGAGGGCACAAAAGCAATTGAATGAGTTGTGAATGTTTTAAAGTTTTTGAGAAAAAGGTTTCGATATGCTTATGTGATTTAGCATTTATTAAAGAAATGAAATGAAAAGGTAAAAGCACATGACCGAAGTCAAGGTTTGATTGAAAAAAATGTTTGAAGTTAGAAAACAAAGAAAGTTTTGAAGAGAGGAAGAAGATTTGAAAATTGAAGAAGATGGGAAGAGATGAAGGGACTATCCTAAAACTTGAAAATAAAAGCTAAGGGAAGAAATGATCAAACCAAATGACAAGCATCTTTGAAACAATTGGATTTCCATCTTCATAAACAAGTAACTCAACCGGAGCCAAAGTCTTCAATCCATAACAAATGAGCAAAGGGATGATCCTAGAATCTAAGTCCGAAACTCCAAATCTCAAGATAAGGATAGTAACCATAGTCCGCAATAATAGTCACCCATTTTTTTAGATGTTTAATCCGTTATTAGTATTTTTTGTGTCCAAATGGACAAAGAAAAAATAACAAGCAACAATAATATATACAATAAGCAATATGATGAATGAATATAGAAGCATAATAAGAGAGGTAGGGAACAAGAGATTAAAATAAAAAGGATAAGGTGCGAGAGATTAAAATTAAATGTTAGTATATTCACATTATTTATAATATATACAATATAAAGTGGTATGATGAACTTAATCAAGCACAACCACGAAAAGAAAAAAATAAAGTCGAGGCAACCGGATCCAAGTGGATCACATTCCGAATCGGGACAACTGTAGGTCTATGTTAAGCAATCGCCGAGTAATTTACGGAGTAATTACCCTACAAATGAGGCCGGCCACCACTAGTTAAAGTGGAAACTATTCATGTTAAAACATGTTAGAGAAACGATATTATGGATCGTTCTCCGAAAACATGCCACACTAAAAGAAAGAGAACGGTCTAATCTTAATCGAGATTATCGTTGAATTTCTCGAAAAGCAACCTATCACTATCTCAAAGTACGAAGAATGATCCAAATGATCATTCATCCATAGATTTGAAATAATGAAGATTAAACCAATCGGAAATCAACAATCACGAATCGGAGATTGTCATCGACCAAAAATAAAAAGATGAATAAGAAATGGATCTAATAATAGAATCCATAAAAAGAAAATAGAAATATATTTTTTTAATCCCTTTTCTAAAATATAATTTCTCTAAAATACTTCTAAAATGATTATTTTCTAAACTCTTTTTCAAACTTTTTCTAACATGGACTTAAACTAAAACCATAAAAAAAATAACTAACAAATAAAGGAAACAAATAATAGAAATGTTATTTAAAAAAGAAAGAAAAGAAGAATTAAGGGGAGGAGGGGGGGGGGGACATGTGCATGGTGAAGTGTACATAGAATCTAATGGATCCCAATTGCCTTCTTAGGCCCAACAAATATACTAATTCTTTATTAAAAATGAATCAGAAAAGAAAAGAAAAGAAAATTAAAAGAAAAGGGAAACGAAATTAAAAAAAAACAGAAGCAACAAGATATTTCTCTTCTTCTTCACCCGCGTGACAAAACAGGGGATAGCATTGTTCTTCTTCCAAAGCTAGGGCGAAGAACAAATCAAAGGCGGAAAAATACTCAATCCTCACCTTCAATCAAAGGCAAAACGGCCAAAAATCTCTCCTCTCTCTCGCGAACTCGTAAACGTCTCTCTCTCTCTTTTTGATTCTTCACTCAAAACCTTCTTCTTCTTCTATCAATTTCGGATTAATGGAATTTTTAGGGATTTGGAAGAAAAATGAATGAAAATGAAGGTTGATGAGGTTTTTCGGATTTGGGAAAATGAAAAGAAGATTTGTTTGAAGCTTTGGAATGATTTGTGCAGGGAAATGGTATGGCTCTCTAAGCTTAATGATTGAAGGAAAGGTGTTCTTAATTTATAGAAGAAGAGAGTAAATGAAATGGTGCCATTTTGTGTTTGTGAGATGCGTTTTGATTTCACGTATTTCTCGTGTCTCGTTTTCAACTCTGCTGCTGCCTTTTGCTTTGAATCATTTGTTTCTGCGTTTTATTCAATTTGGTATTGCGTTTTTTTTTTCAGGTTGCTATTTCGCGTGTTGTAAGCGTGTGGACCTGGGAAAAAGTTCGTGATGTTGTTGATAGATGGCTGCAGCTTGGATTGTTACGGCTTGAGGCAAGGTGTATGCGTGCCGTGCGAGAAGATTGCCGTATTGGACTTGGCTTGTGATTTGTGTTGATGCGTGATACTTGTTACGGGCTTACGGCGTGGATTAAAGTTGACGGCTTGGCCTGTTTGGCTGGTGTTTTTGTTGTTCACGACGTACGCGTGAAGCCTGTTATTTTGTGAAGCTTGTGAGAACATGCTGTTAGTTTGTGAAGTGTGGGATGGCTGAAATAACTTGGTGACTGATACGGCTTGTCACGTGTGTATGCGGATGGTATGCTTTTGACTTTGTTGCGGCTGAAGTTTCGTGCGCGTGGGCGTGTGGGAGAGTTTGGCAAGTTGGAGCTGGATGAAGCTTGAAGGGTGAATGAAGTGATATTTGATGTAAGCTGCTGAGGATGTTAGGCTAGCGATTTTGAGTGTACGGCGTGCATTTTGGGCATAGCTTAGAGGATTGGTGGCTTTGAGCTGTTAGAAGTGTGAATGAAATGGCTTAGAAAAGTTGTATTGTGAGGAAATGACTAATGGGCCTAATGAACTATTATACTAGATTTTTTTTTATAAAAAAAACAAAAGGATTAATTGGAATAATTGAATAAAAAAATGGTAAAAAATAATATCTAAATAAAAAAAATAAAGAAAGGGAAATTGGAATTTTTAATGAATTGAATTAAAAAAATGAATATAAATGGATAATAGAAAAAGAAATGATTAATCAAAAAATGGATAGTGAAATTGGATTTAATAAAAAATGGAATCCTAAAGAAACAATGGGTCTTATAAAAAAATGTAATGAATAAAAGATGGGTATTAAAATAATGAGAGATGGGATAATCGAATAATCGAGGAAAAATGGTAATTTGGAATTTTGTTGTGAATTGAATTAAAAAATGAAAATGAATATGAAATTGATGGTTTTAAGCCCACAGCCAACTCTGATTTTTCTTGCACAAGCCTCCAATAAAATGAACACAGTCATCACTAAGCTACTGAACAACTTGCCAATTCAAACTGCAACCAACATCTGAAACTTGCCCTGATAATTAAGCTCCACACTGAGGAAAATAAATCCTTAGATGAACCATTGATGAACTGATGAACCTGAAGGTTTAGACCAAACTTCACACAAAATACTGTCTGATAAACTGATGAATTTTGTACACAACACAGCTTAAACTTTTTGAATACGCACAGTCTGAGAAACAGACTACTGGCACAAGCAACTTGCAATTGAAACAAATCTCTTGATAGTTTGACCAAGATTAGGTCAAACATCCATCTGAATTGAATTGTGACTGAACAAACGCATTTGAACTGAAATCACAGCCCTGTCTTTGAAATCCTGCAACACAGAAGAAGAAGAAACAAACTGCAACATATTTTTGGTATTTTGGTTAGAAGTTAGTAAAATATAAACAGATAACAGAAATTAAACATGGTGATCTCCTGCGAAGCAAAGACCTGCACCTGAAAAAGGATAAACGAACCAGTGCGTGATCTTGTTTGTATGCAAAATGCAGATGAGATGCGAAAAATCTTAGGTAAAAAATTAGGGTCTAACAGATGCCCCTATTTAAGTTTCTTCAATCTAGAGATAATGAAGATCGAGATCTTCGTTTCGACAAGATGGAAGATACTTAAATATCAAAAAACCCAATTTTTGATCCTAAGATGCCAAAAACTGGAATGAAACGAGATGAACGATATGAAAATGATATGGAACAGGTATGAAGCGTATGAAAATGTTATGAAGCAAATGAAAATGTTATGAAATGATATGAAATGTATCTGGAACCAAATGAAATGTAGAGAAATCCGTGAGGGACAAGACGACACGTGAAAAAGGAATAAACGCTGGGGATAAGGATCATAAGACTCCGACAGGAAAAACAACATGCTAGAGACCAACACATGGTTCAGCCGAGGTGAAAATGTCCAAGAATAGCAATTGGACAGAGAACATCACAACATCCAGGAATAGTACTGAATGAAGTGAGAAAAAAAAATCCTGAAAAAGTACATCATAAACATCCAAGGATGACATTACTGACTTTACTAGGAATATCCGAGAATGGCAGTCGGATAAGGTAAACACAACATCTGAGAATGGCAATCAGATAAAATGTGAATTTCGACATTCAGGAACAGCACTGAATGAACTGGGAGAAAGTTCGGGAAAGCACATCAATTCAATGATGATTCCATCATGAAAATCCGAGAATGGCAATCGGAAGTGAGGTGATCACAACATCTGAGAATGGCAATCAGATAAAATGCAAAGCACAATATTCAGGAACAGAACTGAATGAAATGGAAAAAGGTCCCTGACAGTACATCAAATCAATGATGACTTCACTATGGACATCCGAGAATGGCAATCGGAAGGAATGTAATCACAACATCTGAGACTGGCAGTCAGATAGAATGTGAATCACAACATTCAGGAACAGAACTGAATGAAATGGAGAAAAAAACCAGGAAAGTACATCAACTCAATGATGACTCCAACATGAAAATCTGAGAATGGCAATCGGAAAGAATGTGATCACAACATCCAAGAATGGAAATCAGATAAAATGTGAATCACAACATTCAGGAACAGAACTGAATGAAATGGGAGAAGGTCCGGGACAGTACATCAAATCAATGATGACTTCACTATGGACATCCGAGAATGGCAATCGGATAAAAGGATGTAATATCTGAGAGAAACAACAAGTAAATGAAGGAAACGTTCTGGAGAGACAGACAAATGCCAAGTAAGTTGGACTTTAACCAAAAAGTAAGAAGTTGAGAACATCAAGACTTCGAGAAATGCATATGAGGACTAAAACATTCAGTATGCAAACATTTCGAAAATGTGGAATAACACACCCAAGGACATAATATGAGAAAAATGATGACAACCAGTTTAGACTCTTAGAGGAGTGGAAATGCTGACAACCAGTTTAGACTCTTAGAGGAGTGGAAAAGAAAGACAACCAGTTTAGACTCTTAGAGGAGTGCAAAAGATGGAAGGCTGATTCCTCAACACAGATATCACTCCCATTCTGCTCGGAGATTAGAAATGTTACTGCTGCACAAATCTCTGTCACACCAACTGTGTCAATTTGAAAATCTTTTGAGAGAAGTCATGCAAAGCTGCTTGGGGATTCTTGAAGAAAATTACCCCAAGTTCAATGACTAATGAAGGTAAACTGATAGTGGATTCAGTTCATGATTACTGCTGGAGAAAATAATCGCATCTTTGAAATAACTGTTGAGAAGAATAAACTGATCATGGCTTCAGCCCTTGAGAAAATAACCCCACATGTAACTTGCAGAGAATCTTCTGACTGACCAATATCTGAGAAAAACTTGCACTGAGCAACATCATCTTGAATCATAGGACTTGAGAAGAACTTGCCCTTGATAGGATCACCGACCAAGTTTCTCAACTGTTTGAAAATTCCTTGATGAGGAAAGTTTATTTGCAAATAAAAATGTTTGTACCAACCTGGTAATTTTAATGCAAAATTCAATGCAAAGTTTGAAATCAAGAATCTTTTTTTTTGAATGAAATTTATTGATGTAAAGTAAAATGAAAACTTGTCTCAACACGGCAGTTGAGACAACATTAAAGATAAAGCAAAGGTAAGCAAGCAAATGATTGGTAAAGAAATTGGGAGTCAGTTTACGCAACCTTGTTGTAGTATGCTTTTCAAAAGAACCCTGGATTCAATTAGGACTTTTGAAGGTTGTAACGTGGTCTGGTTCACGGTTTATGAAACAAAGGATATAGGCTTAAAGTTTATTTGTACCCAACCCAACTTTGTGATGAACTCCAGTCCCACATTCAATTAATTTAGCCTATACATTCAAGTTCCAAACAAATTGGGATTGCACCGATGAAGATGGTTCATAAGCCATAGGATTTTGAGATAGCAGTCACATCTTCCTTTTGTTATTTCCAGTGAGGACTTTGGTCAACTCAACTTTCTTTTGCTGAGGATTTTGATGACCTCTTGATAAATCTTTCTTTTATTATCCCTAACTTTTGCCTGAACTGTGTTATTTGATCTTACAGTCAGCAGGATGCCCCAGTTTTTTGCCTAAGTCTCCTTTATAGGTTTCGACTTAGCGGGCCTTGATTTTTCAATATCATTTTTTTTGAAAGATAATGACTGCATGGCTTAATGGTTATGATAAACCATCCCTGGCCTTTGAATTGAGAAACATCTTCAACACTTCTTTGATGTGTGTGAAGGAAAACTTGAGATTGCAACCTTTATTGAAAGGTGTCTTGAATGATTCTCTTGTACTTGAATGCACATTCGAATTAATTGAGAACTACCCATCCCCGGGTTAAAATTGTGGGTTTTTTCGAATAGAAAGAAACTCCAACTTCAAGGCTCAAAGGGGTTGACAAGGGATTAACTTCCTTATTTCTCCAGTGTTTGGGATTTGAAACAATGCATGTATATCATCAACCAAGTCTCAATTGAAAGCATACCAACAACAGTTATGGGTATCTCGTTTTCATCATCCTCCCTCCAATCATTGTAAAAACTTTGAGAAAAGATAAATGAACTTGAAATGTAAAGCATAAGGATGCAAATAGAAAATGAAATTGAATCAAAACAAAGCAATGCTCATTTTAATAAAATCAACATGAAAGTACAAATAAGCTTAAAAGCAAACAACTTAATATGATTGAAGAAAATTGCAAACATAAAGAAACAATGGCCTAGTGATCCATCAACAACAAGGATGAGCTGTCCCGTCTGATATTCTGGCCTTGAAGAAAATTGACAATTGAAGTCTTCTAGAAGATTCACTTCCCAAGCTTCGGCAAAGGATTGTTGATAACATTGGGATTAAGGTCATTAAAGTAAAGGATGTTGTTCCTGATAAGTTCTTGCACTTTAGCCTTCAGTGCAAAGCAATGCTCTAAATCATGACCAGTTCCACCTTGATGAAACTCACAGCGGAGATCCGATCTATAACCAACTGGAGGAGGATTTGGAACAGGAGGCGGAGGCCTAGTAGTAATTAAACCTTTCTCAATCAAGGAAGGAAACAATTCAGTGTAAGACACCGGAATAGGATCAAAGTTTGGCCTATTGCGATACTGATTTTGTCCAACAGCAGGATGAGGATTCTGAGTTTGAGCTCGAATCTGAACTTGAGCTTGAGCTGGTCGAGCTTGACCTTGAGCTTGAGTTTGAGCAGGTTGAGTTTTAACAACAGGAGCAACTGCAGCTACGTACGGTTGAACATATCGTTGTTGCGGGTGATAAGGCCTTCTCTCAGTTGAAACAGCATAAGCATCACCATCTCTTCTCTTGTGAGGATTCCCAAAAGACTTTCTTGCAGCATTAGGAGCTTCAGAATTGGTAATCTTACCTTTCTTGATACCTTCCTCTAGTCTTTCTCCAATAGTGACTAGATCAGAAAAACCAGATGAAACACTTCCTACCATTTTCTCCCAAAAGAACGGTTGAAGAGTGTCCATGAACAAACCAGTTAATTCCTTTTCAGGCAACGGTGGTTCCACTTGAGCAGCTAGTTCTCTCCAACGCTGAGCGTACTATTTAAATGATTCTTTCTCTTTCTGCGACATATTTTGAAGTTGACGACGATCAGGCGCCATGTCCAGATTGTATTTATATTGCCTTACAAAAGCATCAGACAGATCTTTCCAGCTTCGAATGTGACTCTTCTCAAGTCCAACATACCACTTCATGGAAGCACCACTCAAACTATCTTGAAAACAGTGAATAAGCAATTTGTCATCCTTAGCATGCGCAGCCATTTTGTGACAATACATCAGCAGATGAATGTTTGGACAAGTATGACTGTTGTACTTCTCAAATACAGGAACTTTGAACTTATCAGGAAGAACCAAGTCGGAAACCAAACACATGTCAATTGCAGCAGAACCAAAGACATCTTTTCCCTCTAGACCTCTTACCCTCTTCTCAAGAGTCAAACATTGCTCTCTAACTTCATCCATATATCTAGGTTCACCCTGACTTTCAGCTTGTGGACCAGCAACTTGGTACAAGAAAGGAGAATTCTGATAAGTAGTCTGAGCAGTAGCGTGCACAACAGGTTGAGGTTCAGCATAAGTCGGAGCTGAAAAGCCTGGCACAACAGATGGACCACCAATCTGAGCAGTAGCAGAAACTGGCACGTAATCCGGAGGTAACCCATATTCCGGCCAAGTAGAAGCTGGTTGCTGAACAACAGGAGGATCAACAACAGTAATAAAAACTTCATAGATAACCGTCCTTTGAGGTGGTTCACCTCTAGCAATCAGAACTTGCATCATTTCAGTGAGCTTGGTCATACCGGCCTTCAACTCATCAATTTCCATTCGAACTTCCATGTTATGCTATTCTTGGCGTTCCATTCTCAATCTAATAGCTCTTCGTCTGATAACAGCTCTAGTACCGTATCTGTGGTGAGGAGTCAGCTTGACGGATCAACAGACAACTGAGGAAAGAAACAACCGGGATGAGTTCCCACACAACTCGGATGAACACAAGAATATGCGAGGATGCAATGATATGCAATGTTCACCTCCATTTTTAGAAAAACAACTCGATTATTGCAAACATGGTCAACATCGAGAATACTGTCATGAAAAATCTTGACAAACAGGAATATTTACTTTTTTTTCCTAACATTTGCAATAATCGGAATTGTCTTCCTTGAAAAATGGCTGTGATGATGATCATGATGAATATGTAGATGCAACAAGCACAAAAAGATCACGAAAATCACACAGGTTCAAAGGTTCAGATCACGAGCATGGAGTCATGGTAACAGAACACCAACCCACACATGTATGTACTAAGGTTTGTCTTCATTGTACCTGCAAAAAACCAGAAGGGTGCTAACAGAGGTTCCCGGAGTTAACAGCCATCTTTAGAATATCATCGGTACGTTGGATTACTCCCCAACCGATAACATTCTTAAAATAGACCTCGTCCGAGTGTAGTATCGCGTGACAACCACCTTAAGTTTACACTCAGATAGTTTCCGCACTACGTTCCTAAATTTTCTTAGATTGGTTAAGGGTTCTACGGTCCTCAGTATGATCAGCTCAAGGTCGGAAAATAATGCCACGTACGATTACTCGTCATGACATTGATAGTCCAAGAGAGCCTAACCGAGTGGAGATTATCAAATTGATATTGCTTTGGACTACTCCATCGCATATCGCTTCGAATATCGCCGTCCTATCATAAGTGTCACTCAAATCCGGGTTAGAATCTATCTCACAGAGGATCACCAAAACAGAACAAACAAGTAACAAGCAAATCAAACTAAAGCAATAAACAAATCAAAGTAGGCCGAATCCACTTAGAGATTGACTCCCCAGCAGAGTCGCCACTTTTCTGTAACGGTAAAATCATGAGTGCAAGCTATTGATTAACTTCACTCAAGGTACACAGAGTCGCCACCGCGCTTTTATTTATTTCCAAATGGAAAAAGGCAAAAAGAACGAATAAAGCCTTAATGAATCTCAAAAGCTAAAAAGCTAAAAGAATCAAACAGAGAATGGGTACGGGGATTGGTTACAAATCGGGAAGGTTTTAAGCACCCGACTTGTCCGTGGTACTCCACGGGAACCCTTTGAAATGTTTACTGCATTTTTAGTCTGAAATTGTTTGCTTGAAAAAAGATTGAAGAGATGAGAAGAAGAATGTTTTTTAAGATTTTGGTGTTTGAAGAGACGAACGTCTCATGCCTACGTACCCACAAAGTGCAATGCGAGATCAAAACCCCGTAGTTCGTGGTACAAATTGTGAAAAGGCAAATGAGTTGAATTGATTTTAAAATGTAAAGATAAGTCGTCATCCTTTAGCGAATAATTCCGCTAGAAAAGATGAATCATATCTAAACATAAAAAATGGTTAAAAGAAAACATGCACGAGGGCACAAAAGCAATTGAATGAGTTGTGAATGTTTTAAAGTTTTTGAGAAAAAGGTTTCGATATGCTTATGTGGTTTAGCATTTATTAAAGAAATGAAATGAAAAGGTAAAAGCACGTGACCGAAGTCAAGGTTTGATTGAAAAAAATGTTTGAAGTTAGAAAACAAAGAAAGTTTTGAAGAGAGGAAGAAGATTTGAAAATTGAAGAAGATGGGAAGAGATGAAGGGACTATCCTAAAACTTGAAAATAAAAGCTAAGGGAAGAAATGATCAAACCAAATGGCAAGCATCTTTGAAACAATTGGATTTCCATCTTCATAAACAAGTAACTCAACCGGAGCCAAAGTCTTCAATCCATAACAAATGAGCAAAGGGATGATCCTAGAATCTAAGTCCGAAACTCCAAATCTCAAGCTAAGGATAGTAACCATAGTCCGCAATAATAGTCACCCATTTTTTTAGATGTTTAATCCGTTATTAGTATTTTTTGTGTCCAAATGGACAAAGAAAAAATAACAAGCAACAATAATATATACAATAAGCAATATGATGAATGAATATAGAAGCATAATAAGAGAGGTAGGGAATAAGAGATTAAAATAAAAAGGATAAGGTGCGAGAGATTAAAATTAAATGTTAGTATATTCACATTATTTATAATATATACAATATAAAGTGGTATGATGAACTTAATCAAGCACAACCACGAAAAGAAAAAAATAAAGTCGAGGCAACCGGATCCAAGTGGATCGCATTCCGAATCGGGACAACTGTAGGTCTATGTTAAGCAATCGCCGAGTAATTTACGGAGTAATTAACCTACAAATGAGGCCGGCCACCACTAGTTAAAGTGGAAACTATTCATGTTAAAACATGTTAGAGAAACGATATTATGGATCGTTCTCCGAAAACATGCCACACTAAAAGAAAGAGAACGGTCTAATCTTAATCGAGATTATCGTTGAATTTCTCGAAAAGCAACCTATCACTATCTCAAAGTACGGAGAATGATCCAAATGATCATTCATCCATAGATTTGAAATAATGAAGATTAAACCGATCGGAAATCAACAATCACAAATCGGAGATTGTCATCGACCAAAAATAAAAAGATGAATAAGAAATGGATCTAATAATAGAATCCATAAAAAGAAAATAGAAATATATTTTTTTAATCCCTTTTCTAAAATATAATTTCTCTAAAATACTTCTAAAATGATTATTTTCTAAACTCTTTTTCAAACTTTTTCTAACATGGACTTAAACTAAAACCATAAAAAAAATAACTAACAAATAAAGGAAACAAATAATAGAAATGTTATTTAAAAAAAGAAGAAAAGAAGAATCAAGAGGAGGAGGGGGGGGGGGACATGCGCATGGTGAAGTGTACATAGAATCTAATGGATCCCAATTGCCTTCTTAGGCCCAACAAATATACTAATTCTTTATTAAAATTGAATCAGAAAAGAAAAGAAAAGAAAATTAAAAGAAAAGGGAAACGAAATTAAAAAAAACAGAAGCAACAAGATATTTCTCTTCTTCTTCACCCGCGTGACAAAACAGGGGATAACATTGTTCTTCTTCCAAAGCTAGGGCGAAGAACAAATCAAAGGCGGCAAAATACTCAATCCTCACCTTCAATCAAAGGCAAAACGGCCGAAAATCTCTCCTCTCTCTCGCGAACTCGCAAACGTCTCTCTCTCTTTTTGATTCTTCACTCAAAACCTTCTTCTTCTTCTATCAATTTCGGATTAATGGAATTTTTAGGGATTTGGAAGAAAAATGAATGAAAATGAAGGTTGATGAGGTTTTTCGGATTTGGGAAAATGAAAAGAAGATTTGTTTGAAGCTTTGGAATGATTTGTGCAGGGAAATGGTATGGCTCTCTAAGCTTAATGATTGAAGGAAAGGTGTTCTTAATTTATAGAAGAAGAGAGTAAATGAAATGGTGTCGTTTTGTGTTTGTGAGATGCGTTTTGATTTCACGTATTTCTCGTGTCTTGTTTTCAACTCTACTGCTGCCTTTTGCTTTGAATCATTTGTTTCTGTGTTTTATTCAATTTGGTATTGCGTTTTGTTGTTGTTTTTTTTTCCAGGTTGCTATTTCGCGTGTTGTAAGCGTGTGGACCTGGGAAAAAGTTCGTGATGTTGTTGATAGATGGCTGCAGCTTGGATTGTTACGGCTTGAGGCAAGGTGTATGCGTGCCGTGCGAGAAGATTGTCGTATTGGACTTGGCTTGTGATTTGTGTTGATGCGTGATACTTGTTACGGGCTTACGGCGTGGATTAAAGTTGACGGCTTGGCCTGTTTGGCTGGTGTTTTTGTTGTTCACGGCGTACGCGTGAAGCCTGTTATTTTGTGAAGCTTGTGAGAACATGCTGTTAGCTTGTGAAGTGTGGGATGGCTGAAATAACTTGGTGACTGATACGGCTTGTCACGTGTGTATGCGGATGGTATGCTTTTGACTTTGTTGCGGCTGAAGTTTCGTGCGCGTGGGCGTGTGGGAGAGTTTGGCAAGTTGGAGCTGGATGAAGCTTGAAGGGTGAATGAAGTGATATTTGATGTAAGCTGCTGAGGATGTTAGGCTAGCGATTTTGGAGTGTACGGCGTGCGTTTTGGGCATAGCTTGGAGGATTGGTGGCTTTGAGCTGTTAGAAGTGTGAATGAAATGGCTTAGAAAAGTTGTATTGTGAGGAAATGGCTAATGGGCCTAATGAACTATTATACTAGATTTTTTTTTTTAAAAACAAAAGGATTAATTGGAATAATTGAATAAAAAAATGGTAAAAAATAATATCTAAATAAAAAAAATAAAGAAAGGGAAATTGGAATTTTTAATGAATTGAATTAAAAAAATGAATATAAATGGATAATAGAAAAAGAAATGATTAATCAAAAAATGGATAGTGAAATTGTATTTAATAAAAAATGGAATCCTAAAGAAACAATGGGTCTTATAAAAAATGTAATGAATAAAAGATGGGTATTAAAATAATGAGAGATGGGATAATCGAATAATCGAGGAAAAATGGTAATTTGGAATTTTGTTGTGAATTGAATTAAAAAATGAAAATGAATATGGAATTGATGGTTTTAAGCCCACAGCCAACTCTGATTTTTCTTGCACAAGCCTCAAATAAAATGAACACAGTCATCACTAAGCTACTGAACAATTTGCCAATTCAAACTGCAACCAACATCTGAAACTTGCCCTGATAATTCAGCTCCACACTGAGGAAAATAAATCCTCAGATGAACCATTGATGAAATGATGAACCTGAAGGTTTAGACCAAACTTCACACAGAATACTGTCTGATAAACTGATGAATTTTGTACACAACACAGCTTAAACTTTTTGAATACGCACAGTCTGAGAAACAGACTACTGGCACAAGCAACTTGCAATTGAAACAAATCTCTTGATAGTTTGACCAAGATTAGGTCAAACATCCATCTGAATCGAATTGTGACTGAACAAACGCATCTGAACTGAAATCACAGCCCTGTCTTTGAAATCCTGCAACACAGAAGAAGAAGAAACAAACTGCAACATATTTTTGGTATTTTGGTTAGAAGTTAGTAAAATATAAACAGATAACAGAAATTAAACATGGTGATCTCCTGCGAATCAAAGACCTGCACCTGAAAAAGGATAAACGAACCAGTGCGTGATCTTGTTTGTATGCAAAATGCAGATGAGATGCGAAAAATCTTAGGTCAAAAATTAGGGCCTGACAGGTGCTTATCTCATACTTAAGGTATTCTCATTACCCCTAATCAAAGGGAGGATGTGATGAGTTTACTAACCCTTGGTTTAAGCTTAAGCTCATTAACTTATGACAAACAAAAAAAATCAATAAAAGATTGAAAACACTAAAACAAACAATAATCGTCTCCTTCGGGATTCTTTTCTCATCATCTTCATTCATAAACGGGAATTTGTTTCTTCCGTCTAATGCAAGACAGTTAGCACCTGAGTCAGACAGGTCATACACTTGAGCATAGACAAGCAAGCAATTCACAGTCAATTTATCTTTCAGTCTCTTTGGGTCGAACGACAATGTTCTGACTTCCTCATTTCATGAGAGGATACGTAGGCATAACTTAACTGTTATTGAACAAAAGTCTCTGTCTCTTCCCCCCTCTTCCAACATTATTCTTTTAAGCCTCATTCTTGAGCACTTCACTTCACTTTCTTGCACTGACACTTGCATTCTTTTCTAGCTTTTACACACAGATAGCACAGACACTACCCCTTTAAACACAAACTTTCATGCGTGGATCCCGTCAAGTACGACGGACAATCTGGGTGCTAATACCTTCCCAGGTTGTAACCAACCCCCTTTCTCAGTTTCTCTGGTTCGCGATCGTCTTATCCATATCTTCCCAGGTTTATGCAGTATTACCTTTCCTTCGGGATAAAAATGCCTAGCTGGCGACTCTATTCATCTTCATTTCATTTTCTCTTTCGCCGACCGTTCGCGTCTGTACCCTATCTGACCCGATGTCACTTAGCGGGAGCGACAACTTGGCGACTCTGCAAGGGACCCTTATATTGCAACCAGGGCTTTTGGTTATTTTTGTGGGTTCCTCCTAGCGCTTGTTTGATTTGTGTTTACGGGGGTGTTATGTGCTACCTGTGCTTGTTTATTTGTTTTATTTATTGCTTTTTGTACAACTTTATTTATTGCATTTTTCATTTACAGCCTTATGCATTTTCATACTATCATTATCATTGTGCTGGATTTGTGTTCTCCTTGGTGGGTGGGGTTTCATTGAGTGATTAAGGTCCTATACCTGGGACCTGAGTGACACATAGGCTAGAGTGGATTCATATTCTTTCCCATTCCATTACGGTCTGGTGCGGGAATATGAAACACGGTTCAGACATGGGTTTCTTCTTGAGAACTCTGTGCTACAGATTTCCTGTAGTACTAGGGCTATCTGGGAAGCCTTCTAAGTCTGGATGAACCTTTTATGACCTTCAGCATCTGAGGTGAATTAGTGGAGGATCTTTTATGGTTATTGTAAACACTGTACCTCCGGGTTAGAAGTGTTTACACTTCTCATAACTGATCCAAGTCTGAGGATCCTTGTTCTAGAACATTACATGTGAGGGGGTTGGGATGTTTACAGGTTTTGCAGTAACCCTTGGCGACATCATACCCTGTTACTGTTTTGTTTTAAGAATGCATCACTTTGGACAGTTCTTGTGATTACCCCGGACTTGTGGCTCTTTATTTGAGTCCCCCACCTGGTTACAGGATTTCTAAGCCTCCATCCGGACTTATGAACATACATGGACTTTTACCAAGGCAGATAAACAGATCCAACACTTGATCACAAACCCTCTGCATATCATTTGCATACATCATTTTTGCATCATTTAACATTTGCTTATTTGTTTTACAGGGTATCCATCATTTCATCTTTGGTTTGGTTTTGACCCCTTCTGCTGCTCAGATTGCTTCAGTTATCTTCTCCAGCACCTTCATCAGTTGTCAGTGATTCTTCTTCAGTTTGTCAAAAACTTACCTCCAGCTATCCTCAGCTTCTCAGTTAGTGACCTTCATCAACAGTTGTTCTTAGCCTCTTCACCAACACCCACGGACACTTCAAGAAAGAGCAACATTACTTACCACTTCTTTGAGCCCACCCTGACTGGCATCAGGCAGGTCCAATCCCTTATTACACCTGACCACATCCCACTATTCAGAGAGCATTATGGGGGCATATTGGACATGGTCATGGATCTTGATGCATCTCAGAGGAGCATGATCCATACTTGCTTGCAGTTCTATGATCCTCCACTCAGATGCTTCACATTCCCTGATTTCCAAATGGGACCTTTGCTAGAAGAGTTTTCCTTGTTATTAGGAGTTCCTATCAGGAGAGGAATCCCTTTCAACCCAGAGATGGTTGCTCCCAGAAATGAAGACATAGCCAGGGCATTGCATTTGGAGCCTGCCCTCATTGATCAGAACATGACAACCAAAGCTGGGGTTCCAGGCCTTCATCTAGACTTCTTGATCTCCCAGGCTACCCTGAAGGCTGCAATAGGAGAATGGAAGGCTGTCTGTGCACTTTTAGCCCTCAGTATATATGGGGTTATCTTGTTTGCAGATGAGCCCAAGTTTGTGAGTAAGAATGCCATCCACCTGTTCTTGTTGAGGAACCATGTTCCTACCTTGCTGGGAGACTTCTACTACTCAGTACATCAGAGGAATGAGAAACAAAGAGGAAGACTGGTCAGATGCTGTGCTCTTTTGTATTACTCTTGGCTACTAAGACACTTGCCAAAATCAGATACTTTCCTGAACCCCCATCAGCAGAAGAACTGGGCTAAGAGATTCATTGCCTTGACATCATATGACATTAGATGGCGCACTCAGAGCACCAAGGGCAAGGACGTCATTACTAGCTGTGGGCAGTATCCTAATGTGCCTTTGATAGGAGTGAAGGGTTGCATCAACTACAACCCTTTACTGTTTAAAAGACAATTGGGATATGCTTTGGTTCATCCTCCCAGAGGACAAGATTTGACTGAAACTCTTTATTGTGAAATCCAACCCAACTATGTCGTTGTCAGACAAACTGCCTGGGCTTGGGACAACATCCAGACTAAAGGGACAACCATCCTTGGCAAGTGCAACAACATTGCTTCAGCACAATATTCTGATTGGTCCCGTACCAGAGCTTAGATCACCCGGATGCCATTCACTATAGAAGATGTACCTGGGCCTTCTACACTGCAACCTGCAGCCACTATCAATTTGGAAGAGTTTGAAAAGCTGAAAGAGAGGAACACTCAGTTAGCTGAAGCCATGAAGAAGACTCTCTGGGAGAGAAATGGTAGCCGTCTAGATAATGAGAGATTGGAAAGACTCAGGATTGAGCATCTGACCAAGATTGAGAAGACAGATGACTACATCAGGAAGGCAAGAGCAGGGGAGTAAGTACTGAAAAATGCTTGCAAGGAGGCAAAGACTCAGAAGGCTAGGGCAGAGCATTATCTAGAGGAAAGCCAGGCTAGGTGCATCAGGATCACTGAAGCCCGTGCACAAGAAGACCAAAGGACTCAGGCTAAGATAAAGCAGTTGGAGGCTAGTGAGAAGAAGCATCAGGAAGCTTTGTTGGCAGCTCAGAAAAAGATATCTGAATTGAAACTCCGGGCGGGGTTGAAGAGGTCAAAGGATCAGGATAAGCATAAGAGGTTGACCAGTGCCATTTCCACAAGGAACCTCCTCATCAGGACTATTACAGAGCACCTAGTAGGGCCAGTGACTGAGGCACTCCTGAAGGAAGTCAAGGAGGATGACTTTGGATTGGATGTCTGATCCTTTTGCTTGTACTTCTTTCTTTTGTTTTACTTTTTCTTTTGTTGTTGTAATTTGACCCACCATGGGCTTGTATTTTAATCAAACTATGTATTTTCATCCTTTGTAATATATCAGTTTGTATCATTTATGGTGGGCTTTATCTATCAACATCATCAGCATTTCCTCGAGGTCTGGAAAGGTCAAAACCAAAGAACCAAACCGGATACCCTTGGAAGACAAATAAGCATATTGCACTGCATACTAAAATTTTCTTTGTTTTGTAGGTTTTTGTTTTATTGTTGTTTCTCACTTTGTTGTGGTTTCATGAAACATTGCTCGCAGAAGAGTGTTCCCTGTCAACAGAATACACCAGTACCCGACGAGAAACAACCTTCTGGGAATTCAGATGGATCAAGTACAGCAAGACTTGAATGAAGTAAGGACCCAAATGGAAAATGAGAGGGTTGAGATGAGGAATCAGATGACCCAATTCATCACTGTGATGACTGGCTTAGCTCAGAGCCAGGAAAGACTAAGGGAGTTGGTTGAAAGACAAACTCCTGAAGAACACCATCCAGGTATAGGAGGTACCAGTAACAACGATCACGGGCAGCCTCACATTGATCCACCAGAGTTTGGGCCTCATCTAAACCCAGAAGTTAATTTCATAAGGAATACTCAGGGAAACACTGTTGGAGGTAGGATCCTACAAGAGGATCCTCAATAAGAGCAGTTTACAGTTGTCGGAGCTGGGGATGAAGTTTACAACCGAAGGCTGGATGAGACTGCAGAGAAGTTGAGGTCTCTTGAATCCCAGAATTCCATAGGCTTTGATGTAATGGACATGGGACTGGTAGAAGGGGTGAGAATTCCTCACAAGTTCAAACCCCCGTGGTTTGAAAAGTACAATGGCACATCTTGCCCACGCACCCACCTTTAATCATTCTTGGGAAGGTTAAAAGCATACACCATGGACGAGAAGCTGTGGATGTTTTACTTCGAGGATAGTCTAACAGGGGCATCCCGAGAATGGTATTCCCATTTGACTAGAGCCATAGTAAGGAACTGAAAGGACTTGGCTGAAGCTTTTATCCGGCATTATCAGTACAACTTGGACATGGCTCCAAACAGGACCCTGCTAATGGGAATGTCTCAATCCTCCCGTGAAAGCTTCAGGGAATATGCCCAAAGGTGGAGGCAACTTGCTGTTGTAGTTCAACCACCCATGTCTAAGAGAGAAATGGCTGACATGTTCATGAACACTCTTCAAGGAACATATATTGACAAACTTGCTGCTTCCTCTTCCACCAGTTTTACTGATGTAGTTATAGCTAGTGAAAGAGTTGAGAGTCTTTTGAAGATGGGGAAAATTTCAGACAATGGTGCTAGCTCCGGCAATGTAAGGAAACCCTTCTCGGGACCTCGTAGATCCGGTGAGACTAACTCAGTTCACATGGGAAGAGGGAGACCCCAGTACATGCCTAGAACAGTTGCTGCTGTTACTATCCCTGTTCCACCTCCTCACTATGTTCAACCACCACAACACTTTCCGCAACAACAATTTCCACAACAGAGATCATACAACAATAACAACAACAATCAACAACAACGCCCGTTTCAACAGCGACCATCTCAGGTCAACCGAGTGATTAACCCCATTCCTATGCCATATGCTACACTCCTACCACAATTCCTAAAGCTCAATCTGGTTGAGTTAAGGACATTGGCTCCACCTGATCCTCAAAACCTTCCAAGAAACTATGATGTTAATGCTAGGTGTGCTTTTCATTCCAACGCACCTGACCATTCTACAGAAAAATGTAGAGCACTGCATATGAAGGTTCAGGATTTGGTAGATTCAAAAGCCCTGAACTTTGCACCTCCTCCCAATGTGATGAAGAATCTTATGCCAAGCCACAGTGGGCCAAGGATTAATGCTGTAGAGGATGGTTCACCCACGAGTTTAATAGAAGACATTGCATATATTCAAACACCTCTGGCCGAGGTTAAAGCCCAGCTTTTAAAGTGCCAAGTGTTTCCAGGTTGTGAGGCCTATTGCGAATCATGCAAACTTTCTGAGAATGGGTGTGTCAGCTTGAGGAAAGGCATCAATGACCTGATTAAGGAAGGAATTCTGCAGATTACAACCACAACTTCTACAACACCGACAACCCTTTCGTCAGCAACAAGTGAATCTTCTACAAATACAACAACCATTTGTCCAAGTGTTTCTTCTACAACTGCAACAACCATTGTTCCGACTGATTCAGCTACAACTTCAGCAATCATCCCATCTATCACTTCAACACACAACAATTCATTTGCACCAGCTACTACAACTTCAATAACCACCAATGATGTTTCCACTGTCACAATCTATTATGACCCGGCAGCGGTCCCGAGTTCCAACAACTTTCAACCTCAACAACAGTCTCAACAAAGCTTCAATTCACCTTCACCAACACCCACCAGAGGTCCTGTAACAATGTTTTATGATCCACAGACCATTGTAGTCCCAACAACAGCTGCAGTAAGCCCAGTCACTATCACGGTGCCCGGGCCGATCCCATATGAAAAAGACAGTGCTATACCATGGAATTATGGTGCCGATCTATATTGCAATAGAGAGAAAGTCCTTCTTGATTCTTCAGTTCTCACTCCCCAAGTGGATAATGTTAGGGGAGGCGGAGGCTTCAACCGAAGCGGACGTCTTTTCGCATCTCAAGTCCCTAGAACCAATTCAGAGGCAGAAGCTGCTACCAAAGCCAAGGGGAAGAGTGTGATACCGGAAGAATCTGTGCAGAAAGAAACTCATAAGTCATCCTTCGATCAAGATGTGGATAAGTTTATGAGAATCATTAAAAGAAGTGATTATAAAGTTGTGGACCAGCTCCACCAGACTCCTTCAAAGATCTCAATCCTATCACTGCTGTTGTGTTCCGAAGCCCATCGGGACGCACTTCTCAAAGTTCTGCGTGCTGCCTACGTGCCAGAAGAGATCACTGTAAATCAGCTGGAAACAGTGGTATCAAATGTCAACACTAGCCATGGGCTAGGTTTTACTGATGCTGATTTAACTTCAGAAGGACGTCTCCACAACAAGGCTTTGCATATAACCCTGGAGTGCAAAGGAGTTGTCTTATCTCATGTGCTTGTAGACACTGGCTCCTCACTCAATGTCTTACCCAAGAAAGCCCTTGTCAAGCTAGAGTATGATGGGATAGCTCTTCGGCCAAGTAATCTTGTGGTCCGGGCTTTTGATGGCTCTAAAAGATCTGTTTTGGGAGAGGTAGAGCTGTTAGTGGTAATCGGTCCACAAGTCTTCAAGAGTGTTTTCTATGTGATGGACATACAGCCTGCTTATAGCTGTTTGTTAGGTCGACCCTGGATTCACGCCGCAGGCGCTGTAACGTCGACCCTTCACCAGAAACTGAAGTATGAATGGGAAGGACAGGTTATCACCATCTGTGGTGAGGAAGACATATTTGTTAGCCAGCTGGCTACTAACAAATATATTGAGATGGATGGTGAAATCCATGAGACAATGAGCAAAGGGTTTGAGGCCATGTATGTTAATGAGGCTACTGGAGTTTGTAAACACCCCAAATTTGCCCTCACCCATTCACACCATGGCTTGTGATCATTCTCATATGCATAAACACAATCATAAGATCTCATACCACATTTTTGATTCACTGCATAGATTCAAAGTCATCTGCACCTAGGGTTTGTGATCTGAGCAATCCAAGAGCCTCCTGAGCCACTCCAAAGGCCATCAAACACTTCAAAGGGGTCCATGTGTGTTCAAGTATCATATTATATCCTCTCAAAGTCAAGAATGCCAAAGAATCACAAGAACTGGAAATGGTGTGGAAGCAGAGCCAGGCTTGACTGCACAGTTGACCTAAAATTAGGGTTTTGGTTTCAGAGGCCATAACTCCAAATTTTTTGGTCATTCTTGTTTCTATTGGTCTCTATATGGTATATGGAGTATGCATATCAATTTTCATGAAGAAATTCCATGGGGAAGTCATCTGATCAAGAGTTGACTTTCTAGACAAGTCAGTGCAAAATCAGGGCATCTGAGGCCCCCAATGACCCAACCAAGGGGTGATCTTCATCATGTTGAGTGTATATGATCTTTATTTGATCATGGAAGAAGTTGGAAGTTCACAAAATTCAAGAATTACAAGTTTTTGCAAAGTTGACTTTTTGGGGCAAGTTTGACTTTTAAGGAATGTGTCATTTTAGGCAACTTTTCAACCCTTACTTTTTGATCCAAAAATGCTTCAAATGGAAAAACTTTGGTCATGAAAGTTGAAGATTAGATCTTTCCCTTTTCAAAAAGTACAAGAACATGACCTAATTCATTTTGGATTAAAAGTTATGGTGCATCAAAGTTGGCAAAAATCACTAAATTTCAAGTTATGCACAAAATGGAAAACTTGCAAAATCTTGTACCAAGGCAATTTGTGACTTCTAATTGATGTCAAACCATTACACAAACATCACATGTGACCTAAAAATCAGAATGGGCCAAGAGTTTCTCATTTGTTTGGCCTTTGGAGCAAGATATTTTCATGAAAAGCAAAGCAAAGTCAAGTTGCAAAAGCTCATGATCACTTCTCATCCACTTGTTGCCTTGGATGCTGAACCACCCTAGCCTTTCCCCTCACCATGCTGTGCATCCCACAGCCTTGTACTTGGCTAGAACAAGACCCATGCCTTCTCTTACACAAAGTTGACAAATTGGCAAAAGTAGCTACACCTATCACAAAAGGGTAGGTCACATCTTCTGACCAATCAGCATTGTTTATACAAACAAATGGCAAGCCAAACAACATAACACACAGGCCTGAAACCAGCAAGAACAACACATTCTCATTTTCACTCTCAAAAGCAAAAGCCTTCGAAACTCAGAAAACAAGCCACAAACACTTAAACAAACTTCATAGATCAACTCAACTCATCATCCTGGTCACAAAGCACCCCTCACCCTTGCCTTAAACCCAAAGAATCAAGAACACGATTCTCACCTGAGCTTGAACAGAACCTGTTCAAACTCTCAAACCAGCCAACACAAACTCCTTCTAAGCATCCAGACATCATCAAGGGACCAAAGGGAGTGGATTGCACAAAGAGGAGAGGCCAGAAAGCTGTGAACTGAAAGCTTCAAAACTCAGGTAGCTCAAGAACTTTTTTTCCAGAAATGATTTTTTAAGTTCTTAATAGCTTCTACATGCTTCCCTGATCATGAATATGTTGTTGGTTTTGAAAATGGTGAAGAGATGAGTATGTATGCAGTCTCTGAAACTTTTTGCCCTAGAACTAGATTGATTCGATTCAGCCAGTTTAGGAATGATAAATGTGTTTTGAATGGGGGTTTTGATTCGTTTTTAAGTGGGGATCATTTCTGTTTAATTAGATTTCGTTTTAGATGCGTTTAGAGAGAGTTTGAAGTTTGGAGTAATCGGAGAAGATGACCGGAACACTGTTCCGGTCACCTGAGAGTCATTAAGGCTGTGATTAGGGCTAATTAATTAGGGTTAGTGAGTTTGAATTCCAGCCGTAGGATCTGGCGCCAAGTCAAACGCGTGCGCAGCAAGTTTAAATGAGGGCCATCAGATTGTTTGACTTTTCTTTTTCAGCATTTAAATTCATTTTATTTTCATATTAATTCATTTGTTTTCTATATTTTATTAAAAATAGTAAAATCAATTTAAAAATTCTGTTTTTTTCATACAAGTTATTATTTAAATTCAGAACACAAAAATATTTTTATTTTTATTTTTTGCATTTTAAAAGTATTTTTAAATATTTAAAAGTTTCTTTTTAATTAATTAATGAGAATTAATTAGTTAAAAATACTTTTAGGTATTTAAAAATCACCAAAAAATTCATGAAACATTTAAAAACATTTAGAAACATTGTCCAACCCTCAAACCAAATTTCTTTTTTGATCTTGATGCATTTTGAGAATTTTTCATGGAATTAAAATCATTTTAATGCATTATTTTGATCCAAGCTTCCAAAAATCATTTCTGCCTAACCCTAAAGAGTTGGGCTTTGGTTCTTTTTGCATTGTGTTTAGCATATCATGTAGTTTGTAGGATTAAATGGCCATGATTTGATCTTTCATTTTCAATTTGTTTGGTAATTTTCTTGTTAAGGAACCCTAAAACCCTAGAAAACTTAGGAAAATCATAACTTGAATTAGGTTAAGAGTTGGAACTTCTCCTTTGGGCAGTGAGTTAGTATAGGTTTAGGGATCCTTTGAGTGAATTTTCAATTTTTTGTATTGATGTTTGCTTCTGATTTTGGTTTGTGTTTGATGCTTTGATCATGAACCCTAATTTGGGCTTCCATGTGCATCCATCTTGCATTTGCATTCATACCTTGACTTGCCATAGCATTTTATGCATTCTTTTGATTCATTGCACATCTTAAGACATATTGAAAGCATGATTGATCATTGCATCATGTATATGCCATGTTGTTATGTCATTTGCATCTCATAACTTTTCATGTATGTTCATGCATTCTTAACTTGTTTCATTTGCATCCATGAGCTTGTATGATCATCCTCATGTGTTGTATCATGTTTGTAGCATCTCATAGCATCATTAACATCATGTATGTGCTTCTGGTTTTGTTTCTCATCATGCCATCTCATTTCATTTTGCATTGCATTGCATTCTTTCCACTAACTTTTCAGGTGGTAAGTTACTTTGAGAAGTGAATTTGCCTTCACTTCTCACAACTTCTTTTCACCTCTTTCATGCATCCTTGCTGCATTTTACTTTATGTTTGAGTTTGAACTTGCTCATTTTTTTCTTCTTCTCACTTTCTTTCCTCAAGTGACTTGACTTCTTAAATGAAGCAAGTTGCTTTGCTTCTATCTGCTCCTTTCATCTGCTTCCTGATGGTTTCATTGAAGATCTTTCTTGTAAACTTCACAAACCTTAGGAACAACCAAGCATGACAATAATTAGGGTTTTGATTAGTCCCCCACTTAGATTTTGCCTTTGTGTCTCATTGAGTCTTCTCTTCTCACCTCATAATCAAGGACTAAACCCTAAAGGTTTTAAGGCTTTGTGATTAAGCTTATGCCTGCATCCTTCTATTAGGATGGAGTGTATAACTTTAATCCTAAGTGTTAAACCCTTAATGTGTTTAAATCCCTTAATCAATTCACTTAATAATCTTCAAGACATCAAGCTTGTAACTTGGGCCTTGCATTAGGGTTCTAATTCTTCCTTAACTGGTTAAGAAGGACTAACCCTAGTGTTAATGGACAAGTCCCCCTCAAGTTGTCTTACAAACCATAAAATTCACTTCATCATCATATCATTAAATAAAATCCACTTAATCAAAGGCTTGTTATGTCATGAGTTTAATCCCTAATCATGGATTAAGTTGAGGAGCCTTCCTCAGCTTAAACATTCTCATCTATTATCCTTCTATTAGGATGGTGTAATGAGTCTGTTTGATCCCTGATTATGGCTTAATCTCATTACTTAACACTAAACAAAAACCACAAAAACATCTAAATAATCACAAGTAGGTTAATGATATTAATTCTACACCATGGTAATTAAGTGTGAGAAGCTGACTTCACACTTAAGGTATTCTCATTACCCCTAATCAGAGGGAGGATGTGATGAGTTTACTAAATCCATTGGTTTAGGCTTAAGCTCATTAATCTATGACAAACCTTCAAAAAGCAACAAAAGACTGAAAACACACAAAAACAAACAATAATCGTCTCCTCCGGGATTCTTTTCTCACCTCATTCACTTATAAACGAGAACTTGCTTCTTCCGTCTAATGCAAGACAGTTTGCACCTGAGCCAGACAGGTCATACACTTGAGCATAGACAAGTAAGCAGTTCATCAGTCAATTCATCTTTCAGTCTCTTTGAGTCGAACTACGGTGTTCTGACTTCCTCATTGCACGAGAGGATACGTAGGCATAACTTAACAGTTATCGAACAAAAGTCTCTGTATATTCCCCCTCTTTCCAGCTTTATTCTTTTAGCCTCATGATCTTGAGCATTTCACCCTTATTCTTACACTGACACTTCATTTATACACTTCACTCCTTTTACACTGACACCTGTACATCTTTTCCAGCCATTTTATACACAGATTGCACTGACACTACCCCTTTAAAACACAAATATTTTAAGCGTGGATCCCGTCGAGTACGACGGACAATCTGGGTGCTAATACCTTCCCAGGTTGTAACCAACCCCCTTTCTCAATCTCTCTGGTTCGCAACCGTCTTGTCCACATCTTTCCAGGTCTATGCAGCATTACCTTTCCCCCGGGATAAAAATGCCTAGCTGGCGACTCTATTCATCTCCAGTGAGTCCACTGCTGTGTGTTCTCATTGTTCCTTTCGCCGACCGTTCGCGTCTGTACCTTTATTTGGGTCATTCCCATTTATCGGGAGCGACAGCTTGGCGACTCTGCTGGGGACCCTTATACTGTAACCATGGCTTCTGGTTCTTTTTGTGGGTTCCTCCTAGCGCTTGATTGATTTGTGTTTATTGGGGTGTTATGTGCTATTTGTGCTTGTATTTATATTTATTTTTGCTTTATGTACAGTTGTTTTACTGCTTTCTTTATAGCTTTACATATATCATATTGTCATGCTGTGCTGGCTGGATCTATTTGGTTGTTTTGGTGGGTGGGGTTCTATTGAGAGTTAAGGTCCTATACCTGGGACCTGAGTGACACCTAGGCTAGAGTGGTTCATATTCTTTCCCATTCCATCTCGGTCTGGTGCGGGAATATGAAACACAGTTCAGATATGGGTTTCTTCTTGAGAACTCTGTGTTGCAGATTTCCTGCAGTACTAGGGCTATCTGGGAAGCCTGCTAAGTCTGGATGACCTTTAGTATTGACCTTCAGAAACTGAGGTGAATTAGATGAGGATCTTTTATGGTTATTGTAAACACTGTACCTCCGGGTTAGAAGTGTTTACACTTCTCATAACTGATCCAAGTCTGAGGATCTTTGTTTTAGAACACCACCTATGAGGGGGTTGGGCTGTTTACAGGATTGCAGGTACCCTTGACCTCAGCATACCCTGTTACTTTGTTTGATTAAGAGTACTCCATGTTGGGACAGTTCTTGTGATTTTTAACCCCGGACCTGTGACTCTTTATTTGAGTCCCCCACCTTGGTTACTGGACTTATAAACCTCCATCTGGATTTCTTGAACATACCTGGACTTATATCAGAGCACTTGATCAGATCCAGCTCAGTCACAGACCCTTGCATATCATTTGCATACATCCTCATTGCATCATTTTAACATGTGTTTATTTGTTTTTCAGGGTACCCATCCTATCATTTTGGCTTGGTTTTGACCCCTTCTTCAGCATAGACCTGTCTTCATCAGCACTTGCTTCAGCTATCAGCCACCTGCTTCAGTCATCAGCATCATCAGTCTCAGCCTGTCAGAAGCCCATCATCAACTTTATCCTCCATCATCAGCATCTGCCTTATTTATTCTTCAGCAACATGGCACCTAAGAAAAGTAACATCTCCTATCACTTCTTTGAGCCTGAGTTGGCTAGCATCAGGAAGATTCAGACCCTGATTACTCCAGACCATATACCACTTTTCAGAGAACATTATGGAGGAATCCTTGATGTGGTTATGGATTTGGACCCTTCACAGAGGAGCTTGATACATACTTGCCTGCAGTTCTATGATCCCCCTCTGAGGTGCTTCACATTTCAGAATTTTCAGTTGGGACCCTTGCTGGAGGAGTATTCATCATTGGCTGGTGTACCTATCAGGGGTGGAATCCCCTTCAACCCTGAGATGGCTTTCCCAAGTAATGAGGAGATAGCAAAGGCATTACATCTGGAACCAGTTCTGATTGGGCAGAACCTGACATCTAAAGCTGGAATCTCAGGTTTTCATCTGGATTTCTTGACTTCTCAGGCTAGTCTGAAGGCCTCCCTGGGGGAGTGGAGGGCAGTCTGTGCTCTGTTGGCCCTTAGCATATATGGGGTCATACTTTTTGCAGATGAGCCTAGATTCGTCAGCAAGAATGCAGTCCATCTTTTCATCCTGAGAAACCCAGTACCCACCTTACTGGGAGATCTTTACTACTCTGTTCATCAAAGGAATGAAAAGCAAAGGGGAAGATTAGTGAGATGCTGTGCTCCTTTGTTCCATACTTGGCTGCTCAAGCATTTGCCAAAGACTGATGCATTCTTGAACCCTCACCAGCAGAAGAACTGGGCTAGGAGGCTTGTTGCTCTAACCTCAGATGACATCAGATGGTGCACTCAGAGCACCAAGGGCAGAGACATCATTACCAGTTGTGGGCAATTTCCCAATGTACCTCTGATTGGAGTGAAGGGTTGCATCAATTACAACCCTCTGCTATTCAAAAGACAACTGGGCTATGCATTGGTCCATCCTCCTAGAGCACAGGATCTAACTGAGACCCTTTATTGTGAAATCAAGCCTAATCTGGCTATTGTCAGGCAAGCATCCTGGGCCTGGGACAATGTACAGACTAAGGGGGTAACCATTCTTGGGAGATGCAACAATGTAGCCTCAGCCCAGTACTATGAGTGGTCTCATGCCAGGGCTCAAATTTCTGGAATGCCTTTCACTATTGAAGATATGCCTGGACCTTCCACAACACCACCTCCAGCAACTGTCAGCTTAGAGGAGTTTGAGAAATTGAAAGAGAGAAATGAGAAGTTGACTCAGGCTTTACAGAAGACCCTCTGGGAGAGGAGTGATGGTAGGTTGGATATTGAGAGGCTAGAAAAGTTGAAAGTGGAGCATTTGGCTAGAATTGAGAAGTCAGAAGATTACATTAAGAAGTCTAGGGCTGGAGAGCAGATCTTGAAGAATGCCTGCAAGGAAGCTCAGTTCCAGAAGGCCAGGACTGATTTGTATCTAAAGGAGAGTCAAGCTAGGTGGGTCAGGATCACCGAAGCTCGCACTCAGGAGGATAAAAGGACTCATGACAAGATTGAGCAGCTGGAAGCTAGTGCAAAAGAGCAACAGGAAGCCCTGGCAACAGCCCAGAGGGAGATCTCAGAATTGAAGATCAGAGCTGGTGTAAAGAGGTCAAAGGACCAAAGTCAGCACAAGAAGCTAACAGCAGCTGTTGCTACAAGGAATCTCCTTATCAGGAATCTTACAGAGCGTCCAGATGATCCTGTGACTGAAGCACTTCTCAAGGAGGTTCAGGAGGATGAGTTTGGACTGGGTGTTTGACTTTTGCTTGTTGTTGCTTTCATTTCATGTACTTTTTCTTTATGTTGTATTCTTGACCCATCAGAGGGCATATGTTGTAAGGAAAAACAAACTATGTATCATTTACCCTTTTGCAATATATGTGTTGGTTTGTTTTATCTGAATTCTCCAAGCAACATCACAAGCACCTTCTTCAAGGGTCTGGAACGGTCAAAACCAAGTGCCAAGCCGGATACCTTGGAAACAAATAGACATACTGCATTGCATACTAACCTTTTGTTTTGTTTTGTAGGTTTTTGTTTTATTGTTACTAACTCTGTTGTGACTTCAGGAATTATTGCTCGACGTCGAGGGTTTCCACTCAACCGTCCACACAGATACCCCACCCGCAACAATCTTCCGGGCATACAGATGGACCAAATGCAGCAGGACCTTACAGAGGTCAGGAATCAAATGACCAACGAGAGGTTGGAAATGAGGAATCAGATGACACAATTTATGGAGGTGATGAACAATATGGCTCAAAGCCAGGAGAGGTTAAGAGCAGTGGTAGAAGGGAGGAATCAGGAAGACCATCATCCAAGGACTGCTGGGACAAGCAACAATGAGAGGGTCCAACCTCATGTTAATCCCCCAGTCTTTGGACCCCACCAGCATCCAGAGATCAACATCCCTGTCAATGTGCAAGGGACTGCCACAGCAGGTAGAGTGCTGCAAGAAGACCCCCAGGAAGATCAGTTCACAGTGATGGGAGCTGGGGAGGAAGCCTATGACAGAAGGCTAGAAGAGATTGCTGAGAAACTAAGGTCTTTGGAGTCCTAGAATTCTTTGGGATTTGATGTTATGGACATGGGTCTAGTGGACGGGGTCAGGATTCCCCACAAATTTAAACCACCATGCTTTGAGAAGTATAACGGGACTTCCTGTCCCCGGACCCATTTACAATCCTTTCTGGGGAGGCTGAAGGCCTATACCATGGACGAAAAGCTATGGATGTTTTATTTTGAGGATAGCTTAACTGGAGCATCGAGGGAATGGTACTCCCACTTGACAAGAGCAACCATTAGATGCTGGAAGGACCTGGCAGAGGCCTTTATTAGACAGTATCAGTACAACCTGGATATGGCTCCCAACAGGACCCTCCTGATGGGGATGTCTCAGTCATCCAGGGAAAGCTTCCGTGAATACGCTCAAAGGTGGAGACAGCTTGCTGCTGCTGTCCAGCCACCCATGTCAGAGAGGGAGATGGCTGATATGTTCATGAACACCCTCCAGGGGACTTACATTGATAGGCTAGCCGCCTTCTCGTCTACCAGCTTTGCAGATGTAGTCATAGCCGGGGAGAGAATTGAAAGCCTATTAAAGATGGGTAAGATCTCAGACAACGGTGCCAGCTCATCCAGCAACTCAAGAAAGCCTTTTGTAGGCCCAAGAAGAACAGGTGAAACCAATGCTATCCACACCAACAGGGGCAGGCCCCAGTATGTTCATAGGTCTGTGGCAGCAGTCACCATCCCCGCTCCAATTCATCCTCAACCAGCTTATCAACCTCAACAACAAAATTACCAGCAACAAACTCAGTATCCTCCTCAAAGAAATTACAACAACAGCAACACCAACAACAACAATCAGCAGAGACCATTCCAACAGAGGCCCTCTCAGGCCAATAGGGTGATCAATCCGATCCCTATGCCTTATGCCACATTACTGCCACAACTCTTGAAACTCAACCTAGTTGAGCTAAGGACGTTGGCACCTCCGGATCCTAACAGTCTGCCCAGAAATTACGACGCCAGCGCCAGATGTGCCTTTCACTCAAATGCACCTGGTCATAGTACGGAAAAGTGCAGAGCTTTGCACATGAAAGTGCAGGATCTAGTGGATTCCAAGGCTTTGAACTTTGCACCACCACCAAATGTCAACAAAAACCCTATGCCACACCATGGTGGTCCCCGAATCAATGCTATTGAAGAAGACAAGCTGTCTTACTTGATAACCAGTGTGGGTCAGATTCGGACACCCTTGATGGAGATTAAAGCTCAACTCTTGGAATGTCAAATGTTCCCAGGATGTGAGTTAGGGTGTGCTTATTGCAACATTTCAGTGAATGGTTGTGATAACTTGAGGGATGGCATAGATGGCCTCATCCAGAGTGGCCTGCTTCAAATTACAACATCAATTCCTACCAATCCAGCAATCTCATTAACAACAATACCGGAGTCTACTACAACTGCAACAACCATTGTTCCAGACAACTCTTCAGCTTCATCAACAAATGCCTCATCTGTCATTTCAACTGACCAGATATCAGCAAATGTCCCTTCTACAACTTCAGCACCCCTTCATTTGGAAACTCCTACAACAACAACACCCATCCTTCCGACAATGTCTCCTACAACATCAGCAACCAACAATGAAAGTGTTTCAACAGTTACAATTTATTATGATCCTGCCAATGATTCTTCCTACAACTCACAAAGTGCCACTCCTACTAGAGCACCAGTCACAATATATTATGATCCACAGACTATCGCGGTCCCTTCTGCAGCTGCCATCAGTCCAGTCACTGTCACAGTGCCTGGGCCAGTACCTTATGAAAGCAGTAATGCCATCCCTTGGCATTACGGTTCTGACTTATACTGCGAAGGACAAAAAATCACTTTTGAATCATCGACTTCTTCACCACAAATAGACAATGTGGGGGGGAGGCGGAGGCTTTACTCGAAGCGGACGTCTCTTTGCCCCGCAAATTCAAAGACCCACTGCCGAAGCAGAAGCTGCTGCCAAGGCAAAAGGGAAGAGTATGGTGCAAGAAGAACAGGTTGTTAGAGAAGCCCTGAAAACACCTTTTGATCAAGAAGTTGATGAGTTCATGAGAATCATCAAGAAAAGTGATTACAAAATAGTGGACCAGCTTCACCAGACGCCTTCCAAGATCTCCATTCTATCATTGCTTATGTGCTCCGAAGCTCATCGGAACGCACTACTCAAAGTCTTGCACGCAGCTTATGTGCCAGAAGAGATCACGGTCAATCAGTTGGAAGCTGTGGTTGGAAATGTTAATGCTAGCAATGGACTAGGATTCACCAACACTGATTTGACTTCGGAAGGCCGCAATCATAACAAGGCTTTGCACATTACCATGGAATGTAAAGGTGCAGTTCTTTCCCATGTGCTGGTAGACACAGGATCATCCCTCAATGTCTTACCCAAAAAGGCCCTTGTGAAGCTGGAGTATGAAGGATTGGCATTACGACCCAGTAACTTGGTAGTGAAAGCCTTTGACGGCTCTAAGAGATCGATTCTGGGAGAAATCGAGTTGCCTGTAACGATTGGCCCACAAACTTTCAAAACGACCTTCTACGTGATGGACATTCAGCCTGCCTACAGCTGTTTGTTGGGTAGACCATGGATTCATGCCGCTGGCGCAGTAACGTCTACCCTTCACCAGAAGTTAAAATTTGAGTGGGAAGGTCAAGTCGTTACTATCTGTGGAGAGGAGGATATATTTGTTAGCCATCTGGCTACTTATAAATATATTGAGATGGATGGGGAGATCCACGAGACGATGAGTCAAGGGTTTGAGGCCCTGAATATTAATGAAACATCTGCTGTGCTTGGGACCTCTATGACATCCTACCAACAAGCCCGGAAGGTGGTGGAAGAAGGAAACGCTCAAGGCTGGGGCAAACTGTTGCCTGTGGAGAAGAAAGAAGATAGATTTGGGTTGGGTTACAAACCAACTCAACAAGATCAAACAGAGGCTGCTAAGAAGCCCAACTTTGTTAGTGGGGGGATGCTTACCCCCGATGCTGTCAACAACTTGGAAGATGAGTCGGAAGATGAACGCAACCTGGAAAGCTGGATTCGTCCAAAGATCCCGGGGAGCGGTATCTCAAACTGGTCTTCCCAGGAAATTATAAGAGTTACTCCTGCAGAGTAATTATTATTTCCTGTATATTTTAAGCATGCATCAAGTCTTACATCTTGCCCAAGATGACAAGACTCATTTTGTAATTGGGCCATCTGTAATTTTTGTGCAACAAGATTAATCAATGAAATATCAGACATCTTTTGCAAACGAGTCTTTTTCTTTTCCGCTCACTGTTTTTCCATTTTTCTTTTTGTACAAAAAATAAATGGCAATGTTTTCAAAATGACAACTTTATTTCACTTTTCTAAACAAGATTAAAATCAATCACTAAAATGAACAAACTGAACCCTTGCAGAGAGTGCCTTCCAGACAGCACCGACAACAGCACGGCTTTGACTTCGTATGACTCTGACAATCCGATCAATCAAGCTGATGAAGGGGTTGAAGGAGATTATGAGCTTCCTGAAGAGCTAGCCAGATTGTTGAGACAAGAGGAGAAGGTTATCACTCCTCATCAGGAGGAGGTGGAAACGATTAATCTTGGTACAGATGAAGATGTAAAAGAAGTTAAAATCGGAGCCTGCTTACAAGACTCGGTGAAGAAACAACTGATTGACCTGCTTCAAGAGTATGTGGATGTGTTTGCTTGGTCTTACCAGGATATGCCAGGGTTGGACACCGACATTGTTACGCATAAGCTGCCGTTAAGGGAGGAATGCCCACCGGTTAAACAGAAGCTGCGCCGTACTCGCCCAGACATGGCAATGAAAATCAAAGAAGAGGTACAAAAGCAGTGGGACGCCGGGTTCCTTGCTGTGACTAGCTATCCACCGTGGGTTGCTAATATAGTGCCTGTGCCTAAGAAAGACGGTAAAGTAAGGATGTGTGTTGACTACCGGGACCTGAACAGAGCCAGCCCGAAAGATGACTTCCCATTACCTCACATTGATGTATTGGTGGATAATACGGCTCAGTTCTCGGTATTCTCCTTCATGGATGGATTTTCAGGATACAATCAGATTAAAATGTCACCTGAAGACATGGAGAAGACAACCTTCATCACACCCTGGGGCACTTTCTGTTATAAGGTGATGCCATTCGGATTGAAGAATGCTGGTGCAACATATCAACGGGCTATGGTAACATTGTTCCACGATATGATCCATAAGGAAATCGAGTGTTATGTGGATGACATGATTGCCAAGTCCCTCACAGAGGAAGACCACCTGGTAAATCTGCTGAAGCTATTCAAGCGTCTGAGGAAGTACCAATTGAAGCTGAACCCCAACAAATGCACATTCGGGGTGCGATCTGGTAAGCTGCTGGGATTTATTGTAAGCGAGAAAGGGATTGAGATTGACCCTGATAAAGTCAAAGCTATTCAAGAGATGCCTGCACCAAAGATAGAAAAAGAAGTTCGAGGGTTCTTAGGTCGATTGAACTACATTTCACGGTTCATATCTCACCTAACGGCAACCTGTGAACCTTTGTTCAAACTGCTAAGAAAAGAACAGACGGTCAGGTGGAACGAAGACTGCCAGAAGGCTTTTGACAAGATCAAAGAATACCTGCAAGAACCACCAATCCTAATGCCTCCAGTTGAAGGAAGACCTCTAATAATGTACTTGACAGTATTAGAAGAGTCGATGGGGTGTGTGTTGGGCCAGCATGACGAGTCTGGTCGAAAAGAGTATGCAATATACTACCTGAGCAAAAAGTTTACCGACTGTGAACAACGTTATTCACTGCTCGAGAAAACTTGCTGTGCTTTAGCGTGGGCTGCTCGCCGACTGAGACAGTATATGTTGACCCACACTACCTTATTGATCTCAAAAATGGACCCAGTCAAGTACATATTTGAGAAGCCAGCTCTTACCGGACGGGTTGCAAGATGGCAAATGATACTTACAGAATATGACATCCAATACACATCTCAGAAAGCCATCAAGGGCAGTGTATTGTCCGAATATCTTGCTGAGCAACCTATTGACGACTATCAGCCTATGAGATTTGACTTCCCTGATGAAGACATCATGTTCATAAAAGCAAAAGATTATGAAGAGCCTGTTCATACTGAAGGGCCTGACCCCGAAAAAGAATGGACTATGATGTTTGATGGGGCTGTTAATATGAATGGTCGTGGTGTTGGTGCAGTACTCATTACACCCAAAGGAGTTCACATGCCTTTCTCGGCAAAACTCACTTTCAACTGCACTAACAACGAAGCTGAATACGAAGCTTGCATCATGGGTCTTGAGGAAGCCATTGACCTCAGGATCAAGACATTGACTGTATTCGGAGATTCAGCTCTGGTAGTTAATCAAACCAACGGCAAATGGTATACCCACCAAGATCATCTGATACCTTACAGGGATTATACAAGAAGGCTATTGACTTTCTTCACAACGGTCAAGCTTGAATATATCCCTCGGGACGAGAATCAGTTTGCAGATGCTCTGGCTACCATTTCATCTATGATCAAAGTTCAGGCTGCCAACTTTGTACCTCAGATTTCAGTGTCCCGACTCGACAGACCAGCATATGTATTTGCAGCAGATGTTGTCAAAGATGATAAGCCTTGGTTCCACGACATCAAGTGCTTCTTGGAGGATCAAACATACCCACCTGGGGCATCTTCCAATGATAAGAAGACTTTGAGAAGGCTTGCGGGTAGTTTCTTTCTGAACAATGATGGGTCTTTATACAAAAGGAACTTTGATATGGTACTCCTCAGATGCGTTGATAGAACAGAAGCGGACTTGTTAATGCATGAAGTGCACGAAGGATCTTTTGGTACCCATGCCGGAGGACATGCAATGGCCAAGAAGTTGCTAAGATCAGGGTATTATTGGATCACAATGGATACAGACTGTTGTGCCTACGCCAGAAAATGCCATAAATGCCAGATTTATGCGGATAAAGTGCATGTGCCTCCCAATCCTTTGAATATAATGTCTTCACCCTGGCCCTTTGCTATGTGGGGCATTGATATGATTGGCAAGATTGAACTGACTGCTTCAAATGGCCACAGATTCATCCTGGTCGCCATTGACTATTTCACCAAGTGGGTTGAAGCAGCCTCATATGCAAATGTTACAAGGCAAGTGGTAGCCAGATTTCTGAAGTGAGATATCATCTGTCGATACGGAGTTCCCGAGCGAATCATTACTGATAATGGTTCCAACTTAAACAACAAAATGATGGCTGAACTATGCCGGGACTTCAAGATCCAACACCACAATTCTTCTCCTTACAGGCCAAAAATGAACGGTGCTGTTGAGGCAGCTAATAAGAATATCAAGAAGATTGTGCAGAAGATGGTAGTCACTTACAAAGACTGGCATGAGATGCTACCATTTGCCTTGCATGGGTACCGCACGTCAATCAGAACATCCACTGGGGCAACACCGTATCAGCTTGTATATGGTATGGAGGCAGTCCTACCTGTTGAAGTTGAATTACCCTCCTTGCGAGTACTGATGGATGTTAAGCTGAACGAAGAAGAGTGGGTCCGGTCCCGATATGAACAACTGAGTCTGATTGAAGAGAAAAGATTGGCTGCAATCTGTCATGGGCAGTTGTATCAGAAAAGAATGAAGAGAGCTTTCGATCAGAAAGTCAGGCACCGAGAGTACCAAGTAGGAGATCTTGTGCTGAAGAGAATCCTCCCTCCTCATACAGACCACATGGGCAAATGGACTCCAAATTATGAAGGACCATTTGTTGTAAAGAAAGTTTTCTCTGGTGGAGCACTGATGCTCAGCACCATGGATGGTGAAGACTTCCCGTCCCCTGTGAATTCAGATGCAGTTAAAAAATACTTCGCATAAAAATGACCCACTGGACATAAAAACAGAATGTAAGTCCAGGCAAAAATAGGGCATCCCGGCGAGTCAAAAACAGAATAAAGGACTCGGGCAAAAATAAGGGAAATAAACAAAAATGTGTACACCCGCTGAGTTGAAAAGCCGCATTGGACAACTCAGGCAAAAATGGGTATCCCGATGGATTGAAAACCCGAAAGGGCGATCCATGCAAAAATAAGGGAATAAGCGAACAACTGCATTCTGAATTCGTCTGTATCACCTGCGACTTGGTAAGGGGTCAAGCTTTTGTCAGAATCAGTCTTCTTCAGAAAGTAAGACGAAAAGAATGTCAAATGTCATACGAGTCATAGCAAGAGGAAGCTCCTTAAGGCGTCATCAACATTGCCAGCATTTTGTTTCTCAATTTGTAACAATCTCCTCATTTCAGGAGATATGTTTCCTTGACTGTATCTTGCCAATTCAGGGCACATGAATTAATAAAGTCAGATTTTTCAGTCATGTTTTGTCTTGTACATTTTTGTTTGCAAAGAATGTCTGATGTCTTAAGAAAACTGATTGCATGAATACAGATGTTTATCTTCAAAAATAAAAAACTACGTGCTTGCAGGAAATATACTTACTCCCGGGAGTGTCTGAACTCCTATGATGGAATCCGGTAAGGGATACCTCGGGATCACTTGTGTGTCTCTTGTCTTTGCAGGATTGCAGGTATCCGAAGCGCAACATGGGGCATGAAAGCTTCATCCCAGCAAGCTGGCAAATCAACACTCACTCAGTCTTAGCACTCAAGGCGTTTCCTCCCCAGCTGAATTGCCACTTGTTGATTCTCCCGGCCGAGTTGCCAATCATTCTTCCTCAGTCAAGTACAAAAGCCAGGGAACCATCTCCCCACAGTGTATCAGCCTCTATCCAGAAGAGCAACGCACGAAGGAGTCACAACAGAGTGACGAAAGCTTCTACAAACCCCACCTGGGTCCCCTCATTACCAAGGATGGGTCTATCTGTGACTTATCTCCCCAAGCAGAATCATCTCATCAGATCTACCAATGATCTCATCCCCAGCTGGGATGATCACTTCAGACAGATCGACCAGAGATCTTCGCAGCAATGGGATCTGAATCCCGGATTGGTATCTTTGTAATCATAGCATTCACATCATATTCACCCCACAAAGCGTAGCATTCCGTCTTAATACGGAGCATTACAGCAAAAATCAAACATATTGCATAATCATAAGCCATGTTCGGAATCAAATACTTGTGAATAATAACAATCCATCAACAATATACTCCCCAGATTCCCCAGCAAAAGCAGTTGCCCCACATTCACCAATACAAATACACACCCCTTGTGGCACCCGTCCGTGTCATATCCCCAGCAGAAAGCCAAAGATATTCCCTTTGCACTCACAGATACTTGTATATAACTTTCTTGACATCCGTCCATGTCACTTTTCCCAGTACAGTAATGTAAACACTTTGTATACCAGATACTTGTTTATATTATACTCTTCTCCTTTCGACATTCGTCCGTGTCACACTCTCCCCAGCAGATTGAACACTCATTTGTATATCATTCATACTTTCTACTCATACTTATACAGATACTCGTCCGTATCTTGTATGCACCATTTACATCCCCGCAGATTCGACACTCGTCCGTGTTCTTTGTTAACCAGTTGGTACTCGTCCGTACCATCATCTCAGAGCATGCGTCAAGCGTTTGTTTCTACTTGATACTCGTCCGTATCATAGTCTTAAGGATGCTCGTCCGCATCTTTAATCCATACACCGTGTCTTCTTGAATGAAGATACTCGTCTGTGTCTACTATTCCCCAGAAGAAATCTTTCAGATTCAACACTCGTCCGTGTTCCTTGTTAACCGGTTGATACTCGTCCGTATCATCATCTCTGAACATGTGTCGGTATTTGTTTCTACCTGATACTCGTCCGTATCATAGTCTTAAGGATGCTCGTCCGCATCTTTAATCTATACACAATACCAAACACTTATACCTTTTATTTCTTGGATGTAAACACTCGTCCGTGTTTACTATTCCCCAGTAAAACAATTTTCTTTTTATCTGACATTCGTCCTATGTCATGATAAACCCTGAGAGCAGCCGTCCCCTGCTAGGTGGTCGTCCTCCACCTCTTGATGGTCGTCCTCCATCATGCTCATCCGATGGCCGTCCCCATCGTTGACTTTCTCTATCCGATATTCGTCCTATGTCGTGATATTTTAGCAGCCGTACCCTGCTAGGTGGTCGTCCTCCACCTCTTGATGATCGTCCTTCATCGTTTTATCCAATGGCCGTCCCCATTGTTTGATTTTGGTTATCTGACATTCGTCCTATGTCATGACAAACCCTGAGAGCAACCGTCCCCTGCTAGGTGGTCGTCCTCCACCTCTTGATGGTCGTCCTCCATCATGCTCATCCGATGGCCGTCCCCATCGTTGACCCTTTATCCGGCATTCGTCCTATGTCGCGATATTTTCGGCAGCCGTCCCCTGCCTGGTGGTCGTCCTCCACCGTAGATGACCGTCCCTCATCTTAACCCTTACAGAGCAGCCGTCCCCTGCTAGGTGATCGTCCTTCACCTTTGATGACCGTACCTCATCATCTGTTTATTTCATTTATTCTTTAACCCGATGGCCGTCCCCGTCGTGGTCCCTTTTCTTTTTAGCCCGATGGCCGTCCCCATCGTTGGTTACTTTGCTTTATGAACTTGATGGCCGTCCCCGTCATGTTTCATTAATCCCCAGAGAATCTTATAAGCTTTACTTGATGGCCGTCCCCATCATAATATCTTTTATCCCCAGCATGTCGGCCGTCCCCGTCATTGCTTTACTGTCCACACTTTTTCCAGCATGTCGGCCGTCCCCGTCATTGCTCTTTACCTAGCAGTCGTCCTCTGTTCGACGGTCGTCCTCCGTCGCCCACACTTTACAATATACTTTATTTTCTTTTACAATCTATATCCCTTTTCTTCTTCATTCTATGAGTGCAAATTTTGGACTGTCTTTGGTATTCAACCACAAGTTATCTTGTTTGCCTGATAAGCCGTTGCTTACATCCTGCACAGCTAACTCATGTTTGAATAGGGGCAGCTGTAAACACCCCAAATTTGCCCTCACCCATTCACACCATGGCTTGTGATCATTCTCATATGCATAAACACAATCATAAGATCTCATACCACATTTTTGATTCACTGCATAGATTCAAAGTCATCTGCACCTAGGGTTTGTGATCTGAGCAATCCAAGAGCCTCCTGAGCCACTCCAAAGGCCATCAAACACTTCAAAGGGGTACATGTGTGTTCAAGTATCATATTATATCCTCTCAAAGTCAAGAATGCCAAAGAATCACAAGAACTGGAAATGGTGTGGAAGCAGAGCCAGGCTTGACTGCACAGTTGACCTAAAATTAGGGTTTTGGTTTCAGAGGCCATAACTCCAAATTTTTTGGTCATTCTTGTTTCTATTGGTCTCTATATGGTATATGGAGTATGCATATCAATTTTCATGAAGAAATTCCATGGGGAAGTCATCTGATCAAGAGTTGACTTTCTAGACAAGTCAGTGCAAAATCAGGGCATCTGAGGCCCCCAATGACCCAACCAAGGGGTGATCTTCATCATTTTGAGTGTATATGATCTTTATTTGATCATGGAAGAAGTTGGAAGTTCACAAAATTCAAGAATTACAAGTTTTTGCAAAGTTGACTTTTTGGGGCAAGTTTGACTTTTAAGGAATGTGTCATTTTAGGCAACTTTTCAACCCTTACTTTTTGATCCAAAAATGCTTCAAATGGAAAGAATTTGGTCATGAAAGTTGAATATTAGATCTTTCCCTTTTCAAAAAGTACAAGAACATGACCTAATTCATTTTGGATTAAAATTTATGGTGCCTCAAAGTTGGCAAAAATCACTAAATTTCAAGTTATGCACAAAATGGAAAACTTGCAAAATCTTGTACCAAGGCAATTTGTGACTTCTAATTGATGTCAAACCATTACACAAACATCACATGTGACCTAAAAATCAGAATGGGCCAAGAGTTTCTCATTTGTTTGGCCTTTGGAGCAAGATATTTTCATGAAAAGCAAAGCAAAGTCAAGTTGCAAAAGCTCATGATCACTTCTCATCCACTTGTTGCCTTGGATGCTGAACCACCCTAGCCTTTCCCCTCACCATGCTGCGCAGCCCACAGCCTTGTACTTGGCTAGAACAAGACCCATGCCTTCTCTTACACAAAGTTGACAAATTGGCAAAAGTAGCTACACCTATCACAAAAGGGCAGGTCACATCTTCTGACCAATCAGCATTGTTTATACAAACAAATGGCAAGCCAAACAACATAACACACAGGCCTGAAACCAGCAAGAACAACACATTCTCATTTTCACTCTCATAAGTAAAAGCCTTCGAAACTCAGAAAACAAGCCACAAACACTTAAACAAACTTCATAGATCAACTCAACTCATCATCCTGGTCACAAAGCACCCCTCACCCTTGCCTTAAACCCAAAGAATCAAGAACATGATTCTCACCTGAGCTTGAACAGAACCTGTTCAAACTCTCAAACCAGCCAACACAAACTCCTTCTAAGCATCCAGACATCATCAAGGGACCAAAGGGAGTGGATTGCACAAAGAGGAGAGGCCAGAAAGCTGTGAACTGAAAGCTTCAAAACTCAGGTAGCTCAAGAACTTTTTTTCCAGAAATGATTTTTTAAGTTCTTAATAGCTTCTACATGCTTCCCTGATCATGAATATGTTGTTGGTTTTGAAAATGGTGAAGAGATGAGTATGTATGCAGTCTCTGAAACTTTTTGCCCTAGAACTAGATTGATTCGATTCAGCCAGTTTAGGAATGATAAATGTGTTTTGAATGGGGGTTTTGATTCGTTTTTAAGTGGGGATCATTTCTGTTTAATTAGATTTCGTTTTAGATGCGTTTAGAGAGAGTTTGAAGTTTGGAGTAATCGGAGAAGATGACCGGAACACTGTTCCGGTCACCTGAGAGTCATTAAGGCTGTGATTAGGGCTAATTAATTAGGGTTAGTGAGTTTGAATTCCAGCCGTAGGATCTGGCGCCAAGTCAAACGCGCGCGCAACAAGTTTAAATGAGGGCCATCAGATTGTTTGACTTTTCTTTTTCAGCATTTAAATTCATTTTATTTTCATATTAATTCATTTGTTTTCTATATTTTATTAAAAATAGTAAAATCAATTTAAAAATTCTGTTTTTTTCATACAAGTTATTATTTAAATTCAGAACACAAAAATATTTTTATTTTTATTTTTTGCATTTTAAAAGTATTTTTAAATATTTAAAAGTTTCTTTTTAATTAATTAATGAGAATTAATTAGTTAAAAATACTTTTAGGTATTTAAAAATCACCAAAAAATTCATGAAACATTTAAAAACATTTAGAAACATTGTCCAACCCTCAAACCAAATTTCTTTTTTGATCTTGATGCATTTTGAGAATTTTTCATGGAATTAAAATCATTTTAATGCATTATTTTGATCCAAGCTTCCAAAAATCATTTCTGCCTAACCCTAAAGAGTTGGACTTTGGTTCTTTTTGCATTGTGTTTAGCATATCATGTAGTTTGTAGGATTAAATGGCCATGATTTGATCTTTCATTTTCAATTTGTTTGGTAATTTTCTTGTTAAGGAACCCTAAAACCCTAGAAAACTTAGGAAAATCATAACTTGAATTAGGTTAAGAGTTGGAACTTCTCCTTTGGGCAGTGAGTTAGTATAGGTTTAGGGATCCTTTGAGTGCATTTTCAATTTTTTGTATTGATGTTTGCTTCTGATTTTGGTTTGTGTTTGATGCTTTGATCATGAACCCTAATTTGGGCTTCCATGTGCATCCATCTTGCATTTGCATTCATACCTTGACTTGCCATAGCATTTTATGCATTCTTTTGATTCATTGCACATCTTAATACATATTGAAAGCATGATTGATCATTGCATCATGTATATGCCATGTTGTTATGTCATTTGCATCTCATAACTTTTCATGTATGTTCATGCATTCTTAACTTGTTTCATTTGCATCCATGAGCTTGTATGATCATCCTCATGTGTTGTATCATGTTTGTAGCATCTCATAGCATCATTAACATCATGTATGTGCTTCTGGTTTTGTTTCTCATCATGCCATCTCATTTCATTTTGCATTGCATTGCATTCTTTCCACTAACTTTTCAGGTGGTAAGTTACTTTGAGAAGTGAATTTGCCTTCACTTCTCACAACTTCTTTTCACCTCTTTCATGCATCCTTGCTGCATTTTACTTTATGTTTGAGTTTGAACTTGCTCATTTTTTTCTTCTTCTCACTTTCTTTCCTCAAGTGACTTGACTTCTTAAATGAAGCAAGTTGCTTTGCTTCTATCTGCTCCTTTCATCTGCTTCCTGATGGTTTCATTGAAGATCTTTCTTGTAAACTTCACAAACCTTAGGAACAACCAAGCATGACAATAATTAGGGTTTTGATTAGTCCCCCACTTAGATTTTGCCTTTGTGTCTCATTGAGTCTTCTCTTCTCACCTCATAATCAAGGACTAAACCCTAAAGGTTTTAAGGCTTTGTGATTAAGCTTATGCCTGCATCCTTCTATTAGGATGGAGTGTATAACTTTAATCCTAAGTGTTAAACCCTTAATGTGTTTAAATCCCTTAATCAATTCACTTAATAATCTTCAAGACATCAAGCTTGTAACTTGGGCCTTGCATTAGGGTTCTAATTCTTCCTTAACTGGTTAAGAAGGACTAACCCTAGTGTTAATGGACAAGTCCCCCTCAAGTTGTCTTACAAACCATAAAATTCACTTCATCATCATATCATTAAATAAAATCCACTTAATCAAAGGCTTGTTATGTCATGAGTTTAATCCCTAATCATGGATTAAGTTGAGGAGCCTTCCTCAGCTTAAACATTCTCATCTATTATCCTTCTATTAGGATGGTGTAATGAGTCTGTTTGATCCCTGATTATGGCTTAATCTCATTACTTAACACTAAACAAAAACCACAAAAACATCTAAATAATCACAAGTAGGTTAATGATATTAATTCTACACCATGGTAATTAAGTGTGAGAAACTGACTTCACACTTAAGGTATTCTCATTACCCCTAATCAGAGGGAGGATGTGATGAGTTTACTAAATCCATTGGTTTAGGCTTAAGCTCATTAATCTATGACAAACCTTCAAAAAGCAACAAAAGACTGAAAACACACAAAAACAAACAATAATCGTCTCCTCCGGGATTCTTTTCTCACCTCATTCACTCATAAACGAGAACTTGCTTCTTCCGTCTAATGCAAGACAGTTTGCACCTGAGCCAGACAGGTCATACACTTGAGCATAGACAAGTAAGCAGTTCATCAGTCAATTCATCTTTCAGTCTCTTTGAGTCGAACTACGGTGTTCTGACTTCCTCATTGCACGAGAGGATACGTAGGCATAACTTAACAGTTATCGAACAAAAGTCTCTGTATATTCCCCCTCTTTCCAGCTTTATTCTTTTAGCCTCATGATCTTGAGCATTTCACCCTTATTCTTACACTGACACTTCATTTATACACTTCACTCCTTTTACACTGACACCTGTACATCTTTTCCAGCCATTTTATACACAGATTGCACTGACACTACCCCTTTAAAACACAAATCTTTTAAGCGTGGATCCCGTCGAGTACGACGGACAATCTGGGTGCTAATACCTTCCCAGGTTGTAACCAACCCCCTTTCTCAGTCTCTCTGGTTCGCAACCGTCTTGTCCACATCTTTCCAGGTCTATGCAGCATTACCTTTCCCCCGGGATAAAAATGCCTAGCTGGCGACTCTATTCATCTCCAGTGAGTCCACTGCTGTGTGTTCTCATTGTTCCTTTCGCCGACCGTTCGCGTCTGTACCTTTATTTGGGCCATTCCCATTTATCGGGAGCGACAGATTTCTGGCTGTATCTCAGGAAGACAGGATGGGGACTTCAATCATCTCATATCAGCAAGCCCGAAAGCTTGTTGAAGAAGGTACTGCTCAAGGCTGGGGCAAGCTGCTGCCAGTGGAAAAGAAGGAAGATAGATTCGGGTTGGGTTACAGACCAATCCTACAAGATCAATCAGAGACTGCCAAGGAGCCCAAATTTGTCAGTGGGGGGATGCTCACCCCAGATGCTGTGAACAGTCTGGAAGACGAGGAGGAAAGCGACCGCAACCTGGAGAACTGGATACGTCCAAGGATCTCGGGGAACCAAGTCCTTAACTGGTCTTCCCAGGAAATTATAAGGGTTACTCATGCAGAGTAATTATTATTTCCTGTCTTTTTAGCATGCATCAAGTCCTGAATCTTGCCCAAGGTGTCAGGACTCATTTTGTAATAGGGCCATATTGTAATTTTGTGCAAATGATTAATCAATGAATATCAGGACATCTTTTGCAAACGAGTCTCTTTTTTGCTCACTGTCTTTTCATTTTTCACTTTTGTACAACACCATAAAATGGCAATGTTTTCAAAATAGATAACTTCATTTTCACTTTTTCTAAACAAGATTAAAACTGATCACTAAAACGAACCAATCTCAACCCTTGCAGAGAGTATCCTCCAGATTGCACCGACAACAACACTATTATGACCCTGTGTGACTTCGACAATCCAATTAATCAAGCCGATGAAGGGGTTGAAGAAGACTATGAGTTACTTGAAGAGTTAGCCAGGTTGTTGAGGCAAGAAGAGAAAGTGATTACTCCTCATCAGGAGGAAGTTGAGACAGTTAATCTTGGTACCGAAGAAGACTTGAAAGAAATGAAGATCGGGGCCAGTCTGCAAGATTCAGTGAAGGAACAACTTATTGACATGCTTCGAGAGTACGTCGACGTCTTTGCTTGGTCCTATCAAGACATGCCAGGTTTGGATACCGACATTGTTATGCACAAGTTGCCTTTGAAGGAAGATTTCCCTCCCATGAAGCAGAAGCTGCACCGTACTCGTCCGGATATGGCAATGAAGATTAAAGAAGAGGTACAAAAACAGTGGGACGCCGGTTTCCTTGCTGTGACTAGTTACCCGCCGTGGGTTGCTAATATTGTACCAGTGCCTAAGAAGGATGGAAAAGTAAGGATGTGTGTGGATTACCGGGATCTGAACAGAGCTAGCCTAAAGGATGATTTCCCATTACCTCACATTGATGTATTGGTCGACAACACAGCTCAGTTCTCGGTGTTCTCCTTCATAGATGGATTTTCAGGGTATAATCAGATCAGAATGTCACCCGAAGACATGGAGAAGACTACCTTCATCACACCTTGGGGCACATTCTGTTATAAGGTAATGCCTTTTGGACTGAAGAATGCTGGTGCTACTTATCAACGGGCTATGGTAACATTATTCTACGACATGATCCACAAAGAAATTGAATGCTACGTGGATGACATGATTGCCAAGTCCCTCACTGAAGAAGACCATCTGGTAAATCTGCTGAAGTTGTTCAAGCATCTGAGAAAATATCAGTTGAAGTTAAACCCCAACAAATGCACATTCGGGGTACGTTCCGGTAAATTGCTGGGATTCATTGTAAGTGAAAAGGGAACTGAAGTTGATCCTGACAAAGTCAAAGCCATTAAATAGATACCTGCACCTAGGACTGAAAAGGAAGTTCGGGGTTTCTTAGGTAGATTGAACTACATTTCAAGGTTAATATCTCACCTTACTGCAACCTGTGAACCCCTGTTCAAATTGTTAAGAAAGGAACAAACGGTTAGGTGGAACGAAGATTGTCAGAAGGCTTTTGACAAAATCAAGGAGTACCTACAAGAACCACCAATTCTTATGCTTCCAGTTGAAGGAAGACCTCTAATAATGTACCTGACAGTATTAGAACGGTCAATGGGGTGTGTGTTAGGCCAACATGACGAGTCTGGTCGAAAAGAGTATGTAATATACTACCTAAGCAAAAAGTTTACCGACTGTGAACAACGTTATTCACTGCTCGAGAAACTTGTTGTGCTTTAGCGTGGGCTGCTCGCCGACTAAGACAACACATGTTGACTCACACTACCTTGTTGATCTCAAAGATGGATCCAGTCAAGTACATATTTGAGAAGCCAACACTTACCGGAAGGGTTGCAAGATGGCAAATGATTCTGATAAAGTATGACATTCAGTACACATCTCAAAAAGTCATCAAAGGCAGTGTACTGTCTGACTATTTAGCTGAGAAACCCATTGATGATTACCAACCAATGAGATTTGACTTCCCTGATAAAGACATCATGTTTCTGAAAGCAAAAGATCATGAAGAGCCTATTCACACTGAAGGGCCTGACCTAGAAGAAGAGTGGACTATGATGTTTGATGGGGCTGTTAACATGAATGGTCGTGGAGTTGGTGCAGTGCTCATTACACCTAATGGAGTTCATATGCCTTTCTCGGCAAAACTCACCTTTGCATGCACTAACAACGGAGCTGAATATGAAGTGTGTATCATGGGTCTTGAGGAAGCCATTGACCTCAGGATCAAGACATTAACTGTATTCAGAGATTCAGCTTTGGTAATCAATCAAACCAATGGAAAATGGTACACTCACCAAGAGCATCTAATTCCATACCGTGACTACACGAGGAGATTATTGACTTTCTTCACAACAGTCAAACTTGAGTATATCCCTCGAGACGAAAATCAGTTCGCAGATGCTTTAGCTACCATTTCCTCCATGATCAAGGTTCAAACTGCCAATTTTGTGCCTCGGATTTTGGTATCCAGACTAGACCGACCAGCATACGTATTCTCTATAGACATTGCTAAAGACGACAAGCCTTGGTTCCATGACATCAAATGCTTCTTAAAGGATCAAACATACCCACCTGGGGCATCATCCAATGATAAGAAAACATTAAGAAGGCTGGCTGGTAGTTTCTTCTTGAATGCTGATGGTTCGTTATACAAGAGAAACTTTGATATGGTGCTACTCAGATGTGTTGACAAGAAAGAAGCAGACTTGCTAATGCACGAGGTGCATGAAGGATCTTTTGGTACCCATGCTGGAGGACATGCAATGGCTAAGAAATTGTTAAGATCAGGTTACTACTGGATCACAATGGATGCAGACTGTTGTGCCTATGCCCAGAAATGTCATAAATGCCAGATTTATGCAGACAAGGTGCATGTGCCTCCAAATCCTTTGAATGTAATGTATTCACCTTGGCCCTTTGCCATGTGGGGCATTGACATGATTGGAAAGATTTAACCGACTGCTTCAAATGGCCACAGATTCATCCTGGTAGCCATTGATTACTTCACCAAGTGGGTTGGAGCAGCTTCGTATGCAAACGTCACCAGACAAGTGGTAGCTAGATTCCTGAAAAGGGATATCATCTGTCGATATGGAGTACCCGAGCGAATCATTACTGACAATGGTTCCAATTTGAACAACAAAATGATGGCAAAACTGTGCCAAGACTTCAAAATTCAACATCACTATTCTTTTCCTTACAGGCCAAAGATGAATGGCGTTGTTGAGGCAGCTAACAAAAATATTAAGAAGATTGTGCAAAAGATGGTGATCACTTACAAAGACTGGCATGAGATGCTACCATTTGCCTTGCATGGGTATCGAACCTCAATCAGAACATCCCCTGGGGCAACAGCGTATCAGCTTGTGTATGGTATGGAGGAAATCCTACCTGTTGAAGTTGAATTACCCTCCTTACGGGTACTAATGGATGTCAAGTTGAATGAGCAGAATGGGTCCGTTCTCAGTACAATCAACTGAATCTGATCGAAGAAAGGAGATTAGCTGCAATCTGTCACGGGCAGTTGTATCAGAAAAGAATGAAGAAAGCCTTCGATCAGAAAGTCAGGCTTCGAGAATACCAAGTGGGAGATCTTGTGCTGAAAAGACTTCTTCCTCCTCATACAGACCACAGGGGCAAGTGGACTCCAAACTATGATGTTCCATTCATAGTAAAGAAGGTTTTCTCTGGTGGAGCACTGATGCTCACTACTATGGGTGGTGAAGATTTCTTATCCCCTGTGAATTCAGATGCAGTTAAAAAATACTTCGCATAAAATGACCTGCTGGACATAAAAACAGAATGTAAGTCCAGGCAAAAATAGGGCATCCCGGCGAGTCAAAAACAAAATAAAAGACTCGGGCAAAAGTATGGGAAAATAAAAAAATGTGTACACCCGCTGAATTGAAAAGCCGCATTGGACAGCTCAGACAAAAATGTGTATCCCAGTGGATTGAAAACCCGAAAGGGCGATCCACGCAAAATTAGGGAATAAGCGAACAACTGCATTCTGAATTCGCCTGTATCACTTACAACATGGCAAGCTTCGAAAAGATAAAGCATCGGTCAGAATCAACCTTCTTCAGAAAGCAAGATGAGAAGAATGTCAAGGTCATACAGGTCATAGCAAAGGAAGCTCACCGGAGCGTCGTCAACATTGCCAGCACCTTTATTTTTCTCAATTTGTAACAATCTCCTCATTTCAGGGGATTTGTTTCTTTGACTGTATTTGCCAATTCAGGGCACCCAGATTAATAAAATCAGATTTTCAGTCACACTTCGTCTTGTACATTTTGTTTCGTTTGCAAAATTTCCAATATCCATGATATAATATTTGCATAAAACAAATGAGCTGTTCTTAATAAATACTTGCAGGAGATAATCTTACTCTCAGGAATATCTAACTCCTATGACGAAATCCAGTAAGGGATACCTCGAGACACTTGTGCGTTCTTTGTTTTAACAGGTTGCAGGTATTCGAAACATGGGGCATGCCAAGCATCACTTCCCCAGCACATCTTCTCCAAGCAGCATTTGGAATGCTTCTTCCCCAACAAAGTTGTCAAAACCTCCTCGTCCCCAGCCGGGATCCCCACAGAAAAACTTTAGGAAGATCGTTCAGTGATCTTTCCTCTCCCAAACAGAGTGCCAGGTCTCCCTAAGACAATGGAATCATCTCCCCACAGAGTTCCAGAAGAGCAATGTCTGAAATTCTCACATAACAAAGTGACGGAAGCTTCCGCATCCCCAGCTGGGATATCTACTTACCGGATAGATCTATCAGTGATCTAGTCCCCCAAGCAGAACCATATGTTTTATCAGATCTACCAATGATCTCATCCCCAACTAGGATATCCTTTCAAGCAGATCAGCCAGAGATCTTCACTGCAGCGGGATTCACATCCCAGATCGGTATCTTTTACATAATCATAGCATTCACATCATATTTCCCCATAAAGCGTAGCGTTCCGTCTAATACGGAGCATTACGGCAAAAATCAAACATTTGCATGATCACAAGTCAGGTTCGATCCAGTCACCTGTAAATACCAACAGTACCTCAGCAGCAATATACAAAGTACATCCCTTGCACATAAAATCCAAAGCGTCCCCTTTGCACTCTTAATTACAAATACTTATCCATGACTTGTTCTTCTTGACACTCGTCCGTGTCATCTCAATTTCCCCAACAGAAAGCCAAGGCATCCCCTTTGCACTCTCCAACAGATACACATTCATACACTCTTTCGACACTCTTCCGTGTCATATTATCCCCCTACAGATATAAGCCACAAACATCCTTTTTGAATACAAATATCTATACATTCTATTTTGACACCCGTCCGTGTCACCACTCCCCAACATGGTTGCCAAACACTTGTCGCAAACCAAACACTTGTTTATAATACACCCTTGTTAACACCCGTCCGTGTCATCCTATCCCCACAGGTTGCCAGAACATTCATAAGTTCATAACTTATACACTTTCTCTTCTGACACCCGTCCGTGTCAAACTTTCCCCAGCAAGTTGAACACTCGTCCGTGTCTTGCTCATACTTCACAATGCTTGTTCATGCTTCATAATACTTGTTTTTACTTATACAGATACTCGTCCCTATCTTGTATATACAATTATTTCACCACAGATTCAACACTCGTCCGTGTTCTTTGTTAACCAGTTGGTACTCGTCCATACCATCATCTCTGAACACGCGTCATCGTTTGTTTCTACTGATACTCGTCCGTATCATAGCCTTAAGGATGCTCGTCCGCATCTTTAATCTATACACAGCGTCAAACACTTATACCTCTTATTCTGGAAAGAGTAAGCACTCGTCCGTGTTTACCATTCCCCAACAAATCACCAGCAAAACTACTTTTCTTCTATCCGACATTCGTCCTATGTCGTGGTACTTTCGGCAGCCGTACCCTGCCAGGTGATCGTCCTTCACCTTTGGATGACCGTCCCTCATCCTTTCCCCAACGGAGTCTCCATTATTGAAACCCCTTTTCTATCCGGCATTCGTCCTATGTCGTGATAAAGAGCGGCCGTACCCTGCTAGATGATCGTCCTTCACCTTTTTGATGATCGTCCTTCATCATTTTATCTGATGGCCGTCCCCATCGTTGATCTTGTTATCTAACATTTGTCCTATGTCATGATAAACCCCGAGAGCAGCCGTACCCTGCTAGGTGATCGTCCTTCACCTCTTGATGATCGTCCTTCATCATGCTTATCTGATGGTCGTACCCATCATCGACCTTTTCTATCCAACATTCGTCCTATGTCATGATAAAGAGCAGCCGTCCCCTGCTAGGTGATCGTCCTTCACCTATGATGACCGTCCCTCATCAATATTTCATTTATTCTTTGAACCGATGGCCGTCCTCATCGTTGTATACTTTACTTTGCAAACCTGATGGCCGTCCCCATCATTACCTTTGTTTAAATCCCCATAGAATCTTGTTTCTTTACTTGATGGCCGTCCCCATCATGATCTCTTTATTTCCCCAGCATGTCGGCCGTCCCCGTCATTGCTTTACCTACCGCTTTATCGCCAACAGTCGTCCTCTGATCGATGGTCGTCCTCCATCGCCCTCACTTTATAATCATACTATACTACCTTTTAAAATTTATATCCCTTTTCTTTTTCTCCCCAGTGAGTGCAAATTTCGGACTGTCTTTGGTATTCAACCACAAGTTATCTTGTTTGTCTGTTAAGCAAGGCATTTACATCCTGCACTGCTAACTCATGCTTGAATAGGGGCAGCTGTAAACACCCAAAATTTTCCCTCACTAAGTTTCACACCATGGCTTGTAATCTTTCATATTTGCATTAGTCTAAGAATATCATATCATATTGCATTTTTGTTTCACTGCATTAGTTCAAATTCATCTACATCTAGGGTTTGTGATCTGATCAATCCAAGGATCCATCTGAGCCACTCCAAAGGTCTCCAATCATTCCAAGAGGGTCCATGTATGTTCTATCATCATTTTATATCCCTCAAAGATCAAGGAAGTCAAAGAATCACAGGAACTTGGAAAGCATGGAAGCTAAGTTAGGGTTTCACTGCACAGGTGATCTGAAATTAGGGTTTTGGTTTCAGAGGCCATAACTCCAAATTTTTTGTACATTCTTGTTTCTAATGGTCTCAATATGTTATAAGGATCATGTGTACCAAGTTTGATGAAGAAATTCATTGTGGAAGTCATCTGTTCATTGGGTAACTTCTTGAGCAAGTCAGAGCAAAATCAGGGCATCTGAGCCCCCCCCACATGAGAACCAAAGTGGATTTTTCATCAAATTGAAGTTATATGATCTTTATTTGATAATTTAAGTGCTTGGAAGTTCACAAAATTGAAGAAAAGTGAGCTAAACCAAAAGTTGCCAAAAATGGAAATGACTCGTAATGTTAACTTTCCATTTTGGGAAAGTTTTTCAACCTCCTCTTTCTCAACCAAAAATGCTTCAAATGAAAAATTGTTGGTCATGAAAGTTGTAGATTGGATCATTCCCTTTTCAAAAAGTGCAAGAGCAAGTTCTAATTCATTATGGAACTCAAGTTATGATCTTTCAAAGTTGGCAAAAATCACATAATTTTCACTTTCATGCCAAAGAGGGTTTTGTGCAATTTCACATTTCAAGCCATTTTTTGAATTCTAATTGACTTCTAAACATCATAACAACATCACATAACTCATTTTGTTGTGAATTGCCCAAGAATTCACAAGATTTCATGCCTTGGTTCACAAGAAACTTCAAAGAGGGCAAAATGCAAAATCTATGCCATCTTGCTATCCAAGCCATCCACCTGCATTCTTTTGATCCTAGGGTTCATCATAAACCATGCTGAAGCAAGACACCCCATTGAACCACTTCTGTTCCAGCCCATGCTTATAGTATAAACTTTGTTGACTTTTTTGCAAGAAGCCCATACCAATCAGCTGCAGCCACCACCCACTCTCTGGCCTATCAAGACTTTACAAGCATGCTTCAAGGAGTTCATTTTCATAACATACACAAGCCAAGAGCTCCAAGAACTCAACATTCCCAAAATCACCCCATTTTGCAAAAGCCTTTGAAACACACAGCACAATCCCTTAAACTTAAACCTCTCTTCACCAATCAACTCAGCTTCATCAAAGGACCATTTCCCACCCTTCATTGCAACCAAAAACACCCCATACACAAAACATGATTCTTGACCAGTTGAGTTGCTACCACTCAAACCAGCCACTCTCAAAGCTTTTCAAGCATTCCACTGGCCTCAGGAGGATCAAAGGAAGCTGTTTGCACAAGGAAGAGGTCCAGAAAGCTCAAAGTTGCAAAGCTCAAGCTCAGGTAACCATCCAAACATTTTTCTAGAACTCATTTCTTTTGTTGCATGTGATTCTATATGTTATGCTGGTCACACTGATGTATTTATTTTTGAAAATGGTTGGAAAATGAGTGTGTATGAAGCTTCTGAATTTTTGCCCGTGGAACTTGTTTGGTTTGATTCTCTTGTTTGATGCAAAATAAATAAATTTTGTGGTTTGATTCTTGTTTAATGTTGTTAGAGGGTTGATTCTGGAGAGTTTAGTGTGTTATCATGGCCTAGGGAGAGAGTTTGAGAGATCACCCTGCCGGAGAAGACGATCGGAGTTCGTCTCCGGCCGCCTGAAAATAATTAGCCCTAATCTCTAATTAATTTGCCAGTTTGATTTGTAGCCATTGGATTATGATTAGGTTAAGATACGCACGACCCAGATTAACCTACTTAGCCCTAATTCATAATTAATTAATATAATTAAATTAATTAACCAGATTTGATCTGGGCCCTCAGATCACGCGCGCAGTCAAACCCCTTTCCCCAGATATGAATTCAAGCAATTAGATCAGCCTACTTCTCATTAATTCAGTTTTTAATTCATTTTTTATCATTTATTTTGCACAATTTATTTAAAATAGTTAGAAAATTCCAAAAAATATTTCCTTTTGCATTTTTAATTAAAATATTTTTCTCAACCAGAAAACATTTTTTATTTTTATTTTTTGCATTAAAAAACCATTTTTAAAATATTAAATGTTTATTTTAATTAATTAATGGAAATTAATTAATTAAAATACCATTTAGGTTTCTAAAAATTCCAAAAAATTTCACATTGCATCTTAAGACATTTAGAAACATTGTCAAACAATTCACACAAATTTCTTTTTGGTTTTGAATCAATCTTAACATTTTTCTTGAATTTAGGGTTCATAAAATTCCCATTTTTGAACCCTAACTTCAAGAATTCTTTTCTGCCTAACCATGAATGGTATGACATTGATTCGTTTTGCATTGATCTTCATATAGCATGTAGTGTCTAGCATATTTTTTCACAAATTTATCTCTCATTTTTTATTTGATTTTCATTTTCCCTCTTAAGGTACCTTAAAACCCTAGATAACTTAGAAAATTCACAACTCTCTTTAGGTTAAGAGTTAGGTCTCCTCCTTTGGGGTGTGATATCATATGGGGTTAGGGTTCCTTTGAGTTCATTTGCAAATTTTTATCTTGTGTTTTGCTTCTGTTTTTGACTTTTGCATCCCATGTTGCATTAAAACCCTAATTTCTCATGTTCATTTGCATACATCTTGCATATGCATCCATTCATGAACTTGCCACGACATTTCTTGCATTCACATGTCTTATAAGACATCCTAGGACACATTAGAATCATGCTTGATCATTTCTTCATCCATTTTCCATGATATGCATTCATTTCATTCCATGAACTTTCATGTGCTTTCATGCTTCCTATATGCTTCATTTGCATTCTCATCTCTTATATGATCATCCATGACATTTGGCATGTCTTTGTAGCATATCAAAGCATCATTTGCATCATGTTTATGCTTCTGGTTTTGGTTTGCATCCTTTCATACATTTCACTTTCACTTCATTCCTTTCTTTATGCTAACCATTTCAGGTGGTAAGTAATTTGAGAAGTGAATTTGCCTTCACTTCTCATTTCTCTTCTCATCTCTTTTATGCATCCTTGATGCATTTTCATTTGCTTTAGAGTGAGCTTGCTCACTCATGTTCTTCATTCACTCTCTTTCTTCAAGTAACTTATTTTCTTCAATGAAGTAAGTTAACTTGTTTCTTCTGCTTCTCCTCCTTTCATATGCTTCTTCCATTGGTGGCTTCTCTGAAGATCTCTTGCAAGCCTCACAAACCATAGGAACACCCAAGCATGATAATAATTAGGGTTTTGATTAATCCCCCTTTAGTTTTTACCTTTGTGTATTCTTTGTGTCTCTCTTCTCATCTCATAATCAGAGACTAAACCTTTAAGGTGTTAAGGCTTTGTGGTTAAGGTTATGCCTACATCCTTCTTTTAGGATGGAGTGTATATCTTTAATCCTAAGTGTTAAACCCTTAATTTGTATAAACCTATTAATCAATCCATCTTAATAATCACTAAGACAATAGCTTGTAACTTGGGCCTTGCATTAGGGTTCTAATTCTTCCTTAATTGGTTAAGAAGGACTAACCCTAGTGTTAATTGACAAGTCCCCCTCAAGTTGTCTTACAAACCATAAAATTCACTTCTTAATCTTACCATTAACTAAAATCCACTTTAATAAAGGTTTGTTTTGTCATGATATTAATCCTTAATCATGGATTAAGTTGAGGTATCTTACTCAACTTAAATGTTCTCATCTATTATCCTTCTATTAGGATGGTGTAATGGGTCCATTAAATCCTTGATTATGGCTTAAACTCATTACTTAACACTAAAAAAAATACCAAAAACATCTAAATAATCAAAAGTAGGTTAATGATCTTAATCCTACATCATCATGGTAATTAAGTGTGAGGTGCTTATCTCATACTTAAGGTATTCTCATTACCCCTAATCAAAGGGAGGATGTGATGAGTTTACTAACCCTTGGTTTAAGCTTAAGCTCATTAACTTATGACAAACAAAAAAAATTAATAAAAGATTGAAAACACTAAAGCAAACAATAATCGTCTTCTTCGGGATTCTTTTCTCATCATCTTCATTCACAAACGGGAACTTGCTTCTTCCGTCTAATGCAAGACAGTTAGCACCTGAGCCAGACAGGTCATACACTTGAGCATAGACAAGCAAGCAGTTCACAGTCAATTTATCTTTCAGTCTCTTTGGGTCGAACTACGGTGTTCTGACTTCCTCATTGCATGAGAGGATACGTAGGCATAACTTAACTGTTATCGAACAAAAGTCTCTGTCTCTTCCCCCCTCTTCCAGCATTATTCTTTTAAGCCTCATTCTTTAGCACTTCACTTCACTTTCTTGCACTGACACTTGCATTCTTTTCCAGCTTTTACACACAGATAGCACAGACACTACCCCTTTAAACACAAACTTTCAAGCGTGGATCCCGTCGAGTACGACGGACAATCTGGATGCTAATACCTTCTCAGGTTGTAACCAACCCCCTTTCTCAGTTTCTCTGGTTCGTGATCGTTTTATCCATATCTTCCCAGGTTTATGCAGCATTACCTTTCCTTCGGGATAAAAATGCCTAGCTGGCGACTCTATTCATCTTCATTTCATTTTCTCTTTCGCCGACCAATCGCGTCTGTACCCTATCTGACCCGATGTCACTTAGCGGGAGCGACAATATGATGGAATTTATGCCCTTTTGATGTGTATTATGAAGTATAAGATGTATATCCTGATATGTTGTTGTGATTTGATGAAACCATGAGGTATGGTGTAAAATTATAGACTGTTAGTGTGATGAAATCATAGGAATTGGGATTGGTTTAGTTAAGGAAACGTAACAACAAAATTGTTGTTTCGCACGCTTTGTCGGGCAAGTAGTGTATTTCTCAGTGCAAAGTTGTTTCGCTAGTTTGTCGTTGGGCGAAATTAGAGGCGGTCGAGGGGTGGAAAAATTGAGCTACTGGAATTTGTATGGGAGGAGATGTTTCTCCGTTGCTTCCCCAAGCAAAACCCAAGCAAGAGAGCTACTTCGTGGGACGATCCACAGGTGAGAAACATCATATATATATATATATATATATATATATATATATATATATATATATATATATATATATATATATTGTAAGTTCTGTATTTTTAGGATTGGCATTAATTTTGTAAAACAAATATAACAACAATGTAATATGTACAAGATCTTTGCAAAATAAGGAACAATTTAAGCAAGGAGTCTTATTATTCGTCCAAACATGTTGTGTTGAAGTGTTTCAACATCTAGAACAACATGTCGAAGAAGATGTCAAGACAGTTCATTCGACATCATGAATTGTTAAATATGGATTGAAGATTTTGTTATGTTTTCAACAGAAATAGAATATTTAGAAGATTTGAATCAATCCAAGTGGCGCTGGTTTTAAAAGATCTTGAAGACTCAAATTTACATTGAAGACAAAAATCAAATATTGAAAAATATAGAGTTTCTATATTTAGATATATTTTTGCGAGTTGTGGATTTGAAGATCTTTTTATATTGTAGCATATTTTTCTGCATTATTGTAGCAGCTGTTATACTGTTCTTTTTAGGCCCAAATCTAGTTGGGAATAGGTTATAAAAAGGATCCTTGTAACCTAGGTTTAGTAACCCAACCAACCGAAAATGTAATAGACATATCATTAGGGTTGTTTTCTTACATGTTGTCATGGAGGAAGCTTTTAAGAGGTGTATTATTGTTGGTTAGGTAAATAAATGTCAATATCAGCAACTGAGTGTTGGGACTGTGAGACATCACTGAGGTGATTGGAAGTGAGGATGAGTTTCTCATATTTAGGAGTTCCTAAGTAGAAGTTGCATTGGTAGTGATTAAATGAGAAGACTGTAATATCAAGTGATTTACGACTCAAACCACGAGGAGTAACATCAAGCGATTTACAACTCGGATAAAATCAAGTGATCTTTTAAGGAAATGGTATGGAACGATCCATAACCAGGAAAACGAGAACGTAATATCGAGCGATTTTTACGACTCAAACATGTCTTTTGGTACTACGCCAGGAGACTACTGGCTTGCCACAACGACGGTGAACTTTAATGGTGTTGCAATATCGAGCAATTTGCAACCTAACTAAGATCAAACGATCAGATAAGAGAATGGAATCAAGCGATCCATCCAAAATAGGTCCGTCGACATGGGACCAAGCGATCAATACAAGATTAGTTGATTTGAGAAGAGAGTAACAACTCTGCAAGGGAGAATACCATTTGTAACTCTGTTGGGTATGAGAACATTCTGACTAACGCTCTATTGAGCAAATGACCAAGATATCTTGACAATACATGGCCGAGGAATGAAATGTGAACATATGTTTGTATTAGTTTGTCACACTGGCCAAAAATAAATTGGCGACCTCCCTAGGGATATTTCAATGATGGTTGCGTACCAATCATGAAAATCTGCGGGGAAATGACGATCTTCCAACTCGGCTTGGAAGATGCTTGGTCAAATAACCTTTTCTAGGGAAATAGTTCTGACAGTTACAACTCTGTGGGGAATTGGCCATTCAGCTGTTTGCTGGTAATAGACCACTCTGATACAAAGACTCCGCTGGAGGTGAGAACTATTCAACTGGCTTTGAAGTTCTGCTGGGGATACCATCCTACTTTGATTCAGTTGGGGAAGGTTCCATCTTAGACTTTACTGGGGATGTTGGGGATCACCCTCTGCTGGAGATAGGAATTGTAAAGCATCTCTTCCTGGGGAGATCAAACTGCTTAGGGAAGGTTGTCCAGTAACATCTTTCTTCCTTCACTAGTTGATTGTTCACATGTCAACTCAAGAGGATTTTACAGAAGACCTGGCTTCCAACATGCCCCAGCGTCTTCAAAATCTTGGGGGATTCGTTGAATCTTGGGATAGCTGCCCCAGAACTCCTGGTCTATAAATATATTTGATTGAAGAAGACTCATGCCAAATCTTACGTCATCGTGAATTATTCTGCCCCAGTGTCCTGCATCAAGGATGGCATGTAGTGACTGACTTCATCTACTCTAGAGAGTGACTCGCCCCAGTATGAGCCTTAAAAATGGTTTCCTCAGATTAACCATGCTTTGGTAATTGCCTCAGCTTGGCTGAATTGTGAGAGATTTGTTCAATGTGATTGCCCTGGATTGGCTGCAACTAACTCAACTGGTTAGAAGAATCTTTATCTCATAGGAGTTTCTCGGAAAAAGTGCATTTTCCATGATTGTCCTTCAGAAGTTTCAGACTCCTCCACCTGGCAAGATTTAAGTTTCTGGACTGAAATTCCTCATGTGAAATTCTGTGATTGCTGAACTAATGTATGCAAGTAGAAAATGTTTTATTCTGAGAATGAAAATTCTAATGCAACACACATGCTAATCTTGAAGTTATTATTGAAAAGATGTCGTTTGTGACCGAACCACTATTTAAGATATAACACAAGCTTTTCTGAAATAAGACATGCATATGCAATACCAACAAAGGTCTTTTAGCACAACTCATAGGACTCAGGAACGTTATCTCATGGTGGCACACTCTCGAATTAACCATGTTTCAGTTAGGACTTTTGAGGGTTGTATCGTGGTCTGGTTCACGGTTATAGAAACAAAGGATATAGGCTCAAAGTTTATTTGTGTCCACCCCTCTTTGTGATGTCCTTCAATCTTATGTTCAACTAGATTTCCCAAGCGCTCACCTTTCTTAAGGGTTTCGTGTTGGTTGAGGAACCAATACCACTAACGGTTTAAGCACCACAAAGGTTGTTGTTGGGAGTCAATCACCCCTATTGTCTTGTGTGTCTGTATTACACGACTTTGTTATTGTTTGAGGATATTGTGTAATCCTTTTCGTCTTTTCGCTTTCATTTTTTTTGTTTATCCCTAACTTTTTCCTGGAGTGATCCTTTTGAATCTTTTGCAATTGGAGTCCAGCGGGATGCCCTAATTTTTGCGTAAGTTTCTTGTTTTCAAGTTTCGACTTAGCGGGCTATTTATTTCTTTTTTTTTTCTCTTTTTTTGTCCAAACAAATCATGTGACACAGGTTGTCTTGATTGCTTTGAAAGGGTTGTGACTGTCTCACTTTTCAGTTGATGAAGGATAACCGTTGTGGTTTCCGGTATTTGGACCTCTTGATTTGGTACAATGAAGTGTTAGGGATCCTCAGATACACTCCTTTGTGAAATCCTAAACGCTCGGTCCAACTAGCTGACGTCTACCCTACCCCGGGTTAAATGTAAGGGTTTTTTCATGCGAAAAGAAACTCCTACTTCAAGGTTCAAAAGGGTTAGCGGGGGTCTATCTCCCTTATATCTCCGGTGTTTAGGGATTTGAAACAAAGCATGTACATCATCAACATGGTATTATTCAAGAGCACACAATTGGAGATTTTTGCTTTTTCATTTGTCATCCTACATCACAGAGTTTAAGAGAGACAATTGGTATTGCAATGCACTTTCACAAAATTATAGGTAAGAATACGAATTAATTACTTCAAGAAAAACATCTGCATTTCATTAATTAACATTCAAGAAAAAACAAAATTCATGCATGCATACAAGTGTTCAAACAAACATATAAAAGCTACTCATGAAAATACAGTAAAGAAAACTGAGCAATGCCATTGTTGAGGAGACTTGACTCCGTCTGGACCTGTTGATCTTGAATACTTTCATTGATCAACATATTTTCCTGATGAGATTTTTAGTCTTCAATCAAATGGCCATGTGTCCAAAACCATACTTCATTCCCAATTATTCTTATCTTAAGCCTTCGACGTTCAAACATTCACACGAGACGTCTGAAGAAAAGAGTGACATTGAAATGAAGTTGACACATAAGTTTGCTCGGAAAGACCTGACGATCTTCTGCCTACTGTCGCACCCCGAAAAATACGACCTTACGTGATCTAAAGGAGAAGAGCCGCACGCTGGGCAGACGTGAGAGTCGCCACCTAATTCTCATTTATTCCCGAAGAGGGAAAGGGAAGATATAGATAAAATCCGTCGAAAAGGAGGATGAAGACAAAGGTCTCGCAACCATTGCCATGGTTCGGAAGTCGGTTATGCAGGGGGGAGGTATTAGCACCCCCTACATCCATCGTACTCGATGGGAACCATCTAAGTTGTCATGCGCGAAAGGATGTCTATGCTTAACGAATTACTTTCTAAGGGGAAATGAGTTGAATTATAAGTTAGATTGATCCTAGGTGCTCGGCAAGGATCGAGATCCTTGTGCCTACGTACTCCCGCGTGCAATGGGAAAGTCAGAGCCTCGTAGTTCGGCCTACTACAGTTGATGGTTGTTGATTTTATTACCTTCCTTAGATGAAAGGGTTTAGGAGTTGAATTGCACTAAAGACTATGGGTAGCTTATTCCGTCCAACAAGACGAGTGTCTTACGTTGAAATAATCAGAGCGAGTAACGAGAGCTCGTTATCCTCCTTTCTACCGCTTAAGGCTCGTGTCGTACAATTCTTCTCGTATTATTAGAATGTTTTATTACCTAATGACCGCTTGATGTTGGATCAAGGGTTTGGATCTAAAAAGAAATATTTTGTTTTTTTTGAGGTTAAAGGGTGAATGGAAATGGAGTTTTATTTTGTGGTTTGTTAGCGAGGCACAATGCGCTTGACTCGTAAGGTGAAGTGGATCCTAATAAATGAAACGATAACTGAAAAAATAAAGTGCGAGTGTGTGAGAGTGCAAACACTTGGCGTTGGACCAAGGGTTCGCGAACGAAATAATGATCGATAAAATACGGAAAATAAAATGCGTACAATGTAATGGGAGATGGATACATGTAAGTTACACACGATTGCGAGAAATAAAGTGTATCATTGTAGTTTGCCCAAAGAGGAAGCGTGTGTGCAGTGTTTTCGAACTGTTCGGAGGCGTTCGGCCTTTTCAGACGCGTCGATGTGTGTTTCGTTAACTGCCTTAGAACTGATTTAATGTTAAAATCGTTCTATGAGGGTCGAATCGATATGTTTTTTGAAATACAGAAATAAATAAATAAATTGAATTTAAATCGGATGGTCATATCATTAATCGAGATATCGAGTCGGCTCGCGACGAATCTCAAAATTAGTTCGATGTTCATCGACCATAAAAATAGTAAGTAAATAAACGATTAAATTAAATGAACTAAATTAATCGAAATAAAAGTGGTCTCGTCGTAATCGAGATATCGAGTCGGTTCGCGACGAAATCTCAAGATTAATTTGACGTTCATCGACCATAAAATAAAATAATAAACGATAAAATTGAATAAACGAAATTAATTGAAATAAAAGTGGTATCTTCGTAATCGAGATATCGAGTCGGCTCGCGACGAAATCTCAAGATTAATTTGACGTTCATCGACCATAAAATAATAAACGATAAAATAAACTAAATTAATAAATGAAACGAAGTATGTAAATAATTAAGTAAATTGAATTAATGTAAACGGAATAATAAGAATAAAATAAACGGAATCGATAAAAAAAAAGCAACAAATAATTTTTTTAAAGAAAAACAAAGGGGTGATTAGTGTGGATCAGTGAGTGATATTAAGACAAAACCAAGATGGGCCCTCCAAAGCCCATTAAAACATAAACTAAAAACTAAGAAAATAAAATAAAAGCAAACACAGAGGGTGAGGCATTGAATCAGAGAGGTGTGTATGCATAAAAATCATATGGGCTGAGCCCAATATAGAATCATAAAAAGGGTTATTAAAAAACAAAATATAAATAAGAAAAACAAAATTAAAAATAGAGTAAGGGTTGAACGACATCAGCAACAATGTTCTCACATTCTCTCATTCCGCTTCCTTTTCAAAATAAAACATGGTTTCAGAAAGAAAAAAAAAGAATGAAACAAAAATCAACCTCCAACGACAATGATTCGAAAACTGGTTCGGAAAAGAAAATCAACCTCCTTCGTCAATTTCGTTTCTCCATTCTCACTCCGTCTCTCACAGTGTCTCGCAGATGGTTTTTTAGGGTATCGGTCTTGTGGGTGGTTTTCAAGTTTTGTGTTTGGGATTTCTCACGGTGGGTTTCGCGATTTTCTGAGTTTCGGTTTATTTCGGATTTGAAGATTTGAATGTTGTTATGGTTTGTGCAGAGATGTGGTTTTTACGATTTATGGTAGTTGTGTTTAGAGGTCGATGGAAAGGGAACGTGATGTCAGTAACGTAGAAGGATGACTTTAAGATTTACAGAAGATTTAGGATGGTTGTTTTCTCTCACTCGTTCTGGATCCATCACCGTTTGTTTTTCTGTATTCTCTCAGGTTTGATTCGCGACAGTTTTGGATCTCACTTGGCGGTGGTTCGCGGTATTATGTGGTGGCTGGCCGCGATTTCATTGGGTATTTGTGCGGTTCGCGTTTTGGGACTTGGTTTTGGATCTCGGTCCATTTTGTTTCAGAGTTTCGCACAGATTGCAAAGGTTTGTGGTGTTCTGTTTTATGGTTTTGGTGAGATTTCAGATTCAGCTTTTTCTTTTTCTGGTATCTGTTTGTGATTTGAAGTGATGAAGAAGGATGGTTTGTAGTTTCGGTTTTTTTATGAATATGGTGAGGGTTTGTTTAATGTTTGTGAAAATTTGTTGTTGAAAAGGATTCAGTTTATATGTGATTGGTGGTTTGAAGTTTCTCGGTTTGAAATCCACTCATCTCACGGTTCCGGTGATGTTTGGGTATTTGAGAAGGATTTTCACAGGTAGTGTATAAATGGTGTACTGTGTTTTGATTTTTTGATTTTTTTGAGTTTTTTTGGCTTTTGTATTTTCTAAGTTTTGAAGCTTGGGTAATGGTTTTTGCAGGAATTTTAGGGATTGTCCAAGCTTCCTTTATGAAGAGAATTGGTGTTTTTTATATAGCAGAAAATTGAGAAAAAGGTAGAATGGATATTGGTGATGAAATTAGGATAGGATTGAAAAATTATGAGTTGTAATTTTTTTAGTGAAATTGGTTGAATTGTGGGAGTGTTGTGGAAATACAATAAAGAAAACAACTGACTGCCATTACTGATGCCTCTGGCTTGATTGCTTTAAATCTTCTCTGACACACTCTAACCAAGACAAAATCCTCTGCTTCATCTGTACGGAGCGAAATTAACAGCTTTCGAATTAATCAAATTTTGTACCTTGCGGTGAAAAGCTTTACATCCATCAATATGGTGTCCTGGTGCCCCATAGTGGAAGTCACAATGGGCATTGGCATCCTATCCCACTGGCAATGGATAAAGAGGTGGGGACAGCTTGCGAAGCTCAATCAGTTTCAGTTGAAGCAAATGCTGAAGTATATCAGTATAAGACATTGGTAAAGGATCAAGAACCAATTTTCTCCTTTGCTGATGTTGACCCTGTTGAGGATTCCTTTGTCGTGTCTGACGCCTCGACTGATTATTTGGGGTTGTAGCCATAGAAGCTTCCTGCTGATGACGTGGATGATATCCTCTACATTTTCCATGTTGATGAGATGTTGCCACAACTTCCCCTTCATTCTTGTTCTGACCATTGGCGAATGGCTTCTTGGTGCCTGAACCTGACACACTGTAATCTTGAATCTTCCCGAGCTTCAACAACCTCTCAACTCGTTCACCAGTGATCACAATATCGGCAAATCCAATAGATGGACAAGCAGCTAGACGGTACAGTAACACACCCTGTAAAGTGCTCATGAATATGCCAGCCATCTCCCTCTCCAGCAGTAGAGGTTGCACTCGGGCGGCCATCTATCTCCATCTCTGAGCATACTCTATGAAACTTTCAGACTTCTTCTGAGAAAGACTATGGAGTTGAATGCGGTTAGGCGCCATGTCCAGGTTAAACTGGTATTGTTTCACAAAAGCTTCAGCCAAGTCCTTCCAGCTTCTGACAACAGCCCTGTTCAGACCCATATACCAATCCAAAGATGCCCCAGATAGGCTGTCTTGGAAGTAAAACATCCATAACTTTTCATCATCCGTGTGAGCAGAAATCTTCCCGGAGTAAGACTGGATGTGATTTTTCGGACAAGAGTTTCCGTTGTACTTTTCAAAAGCAGGGGGCTTGAATTTGTGAGGAACCTTCACTCCAGGAACTAACCCCAAATCCGCAACATCAAAACCTATAGAGTTCTGAGATTTAATGGCCTTTATCTTCTCAGCAAGCTCGTCGAAACGACGATTCATAACAACATTAGGTTGATCCATCTCATCATCAATCAAAGTAAACTGATCTTCCTGATCGTCCATGTAACCAACATTATGGTCATTGTCTCCGTCCGGAGCTCCATTACGATTTCTCTGATTGCCATCTTCAGGAATCTCATTCTCTGGTCGCTCGACCCTCAATCTTAGTTGTTCTTGCCTCTGGGCCATCCCCATCATCATGGTCATGAACTGCTCCATACAAGTCTTCAACTCTACAAGCTCAACTTGTACCTGATCTGCCATTCCGGTTCTGCTTTATTAGCACTGTTGCCTGAAATGGAATAGAGATGAGAAACTGCCAGGGTACCTGAAAAACAAAGATAGAATGATATGGTATGCAAGATGTTATGTTCTGCAAATGCTCAGAAACACAGCCACTGAGAGAACACTCTCAAAAGAAACCCTGCACGCAATATCCAGTATAAGAACCATCCTGCGACCAAGTGCCAGTGCATGAATAGGAAAACCACTGCCTCAGAAATCCAAACACATAATATGGAAAGGCTCGCAAGAGCAGAGTCATACAAGGTATTGAAAACCATCACGAATAAGTACAGCAACAAGGGTTCCCTCAACAAGCCTGAGGGTAACCAGATAAAGGAAATAGCTAAAGCCTAAAAGCATCAATTCTAGTCCAGAAGTCTCTGCCTCCCTAGATGACCATCTGGTGTGATGACCTTCAAGTCGATCAGACCTTGAACATTCCATTGTAAAGCCCTGCATTCTTCTGTTGCATGCCCCGGGGAACCTGAGTGAAACTCGCAACACGCATTTTCATCGTATCCCTTTGGAAGATTTCCTGTTGGTGGTGCCAAGGTCCGCAACTGGATTAAATCAAACCTCAGCAGTTGACGCAATATGGCAGTGTAAGATATGAAGATGGAATCAAGAATACGACTAGCTTGTAAAACTCTTTGTGTTTTCAGTTTTTTATTGTTTTTGGTGTTTGTCATAAATTAATGAGCTTAAGCCTAAACCAAGGGTTAGTAAACTCATCATATCCTCCCCTTTGATTAGGGATAATGAGAATACCTTAAGTATGAGATAAGCATTCCAACTTAATTACCATGATGATGTAGGATTAAGATTATTAACCTACTTGTGATTATTTATATGTTTTTGGTTTTTGTTTAGTGTTAAGTAATGAGTTTAAGCCATAATCAAGGATTAGTGAACCCATTACACCATCCTAATAGAAGGATAATAGATGAGCACACTTAAGTTGAGGAAGATACCTCAACTTAATCCATGATTAGGGATTAATCTCATGACAAAACAAGCCTTTATTAAAGTGGATTTTAATTAAGGGTAAGATTAAGAAGTGGATTTTATGATTTGTAAGACAACTTGAGGGGGACTTGTCCATTAACACTAGGGTTAGTCCTTCTTAACCAACAAAGGAAGAATTAGAACCCTAATGCAAGGCCCAAGTTAAAAGTTAATGTCTTAGTTATTATTAATATGGATTGATTAAGAGGTTTAAACAAATTAAGGGTTTAACACTTAAGATTAAAGTTATACACTCCATCCTAAGAGAAAGATGCAGGCATAACCCTAATCACAAAGTCTTAAAACCTTAAAGGTTTAGTCTCTAATGATGAGGTGAGAAGAGAGACACAAAGGTAAAATCTAAAGGGGGACTAATCACAACCCTAATAATTGTCATGCTTGGATGTTCCTATGGTTTGTAAGGCTTGCAAGAGATCTTCAAAGAAGCCACCAATGGAAGAAGCAGATAAAAGGAGGAGAAGCAGAAGAAACAAGTTACTTACTTCACTGAAGAAGATAAGTAACTTGGAGAAAGAAAGTGAATGATGAACATGAATGAGCAAGCTCACTCTAAAGCAAAGAAAAATGCAGCAATGATGCATAAGAATAATGAGAGGAGACATGAGAAGTGAAGGGAAATTCACTTCTCAAGTTACTTACCACCTGAAAATGTTAGCATAAGGAAAGGAATGAAATGAAAATGAAATGTATGCAAAGATGAAAACCAAAACCAGAAGCAAATACATGATGCAAATGATGCTATGAGATGATGCAAAAGCAAACCAAGTGTTATGAATGTTCATACAAGAGATGAGATGCAAAGGAGGCATGCTTTGAAGTATGAAAACACATGTATGCTTATGAAATGAAATGGATGCAAGACATAGCAAATGTATGGAGAAATGATCAAGCAATGTTCAAGCAATGTCTTAAGATGTCTAAGATGGCACACAAATGCTTAGAATGTCATGGAAAGTTCACATGTTCATGCAATGCAATGTAAGATGCAAGTATGGATGCAAGATTAGGGTTATATGAAAAGATGAGATGCAAAAGTCAAAAACAGAAGCAAATCATAAGATAAAAAATTGCAAATGAACTCAAAGTAACCCTAACCCCATATGATATCACATCCCAAAGGAGAAGGTCTAACTCTTAACCTAAAGAAAGTTGTGATTTTTCTAAGTTAACTAGGGTTTTTGGTTACCTTAAGAGGAAAAATGCAAATCAAATGGAAAATGCAAGATAAATTTGTGACAAAAATATGCTAGATACTACATACTATATGAAGAACAATGCAAAAAGAACCAATGTCAAATCCTTCATGGTTAGGCAGAAAAGAATTTTCAAAGTTAGGGTTCCAAAAAGGAATTTTTATGAACCCTAAATTCAAGAAAAATGTCAAAGTTGAATCAAAACCAAAAAAAATTTGTATGAATGGTTTGACAATGTTTCTAAATGTCCTAAGATACAATGTGATTTTTTTTGGGATTTTTAGAAACCTAAATGATATTTTAATTAATTAATTTCCATTAATTAATTAAAATAATCATTTAAATATTTTTAAAATGATTTTTTAATGCAAAAAATAAAAATAAAAATATTTTTGGGTGAAGAAAAATATTTGGAATTAAAATGCAGAAGGAAAATATTTTTGGAAATTTCTAAGTATTTTAAATAAAATGTACAAAATAAATGCAATAAAATGAATTAAAAATGAATTAAAAGGAAGTCAACTGATCCAAAGGACCAGGTTTGAACCTATGTTGACTGTGCGCGCAGATGTGTGGGCAGGATTGAATCTGACTTAATTATATAATTAACCTAATTAATTAATAATTAATCTTAAGTGGAGTGATTTGAACCATTCACACGCGCGAGAACTAAGATCATATGGCTGACTTTTAAACCTGGCCACTAAACCCTAATTAGGGTTCTAACCACTCTCAGGTGACCGAAGATAGCTCCGGTCATCTTCTCCGGCCACTCACTCTTGCTATCTCACACAAAACGTAAAATAAACTCACCAAACACTCCAGAAATGATCCTCACCTCATTCTAAACAAGAATCAACCAACAAATTTCATTTATTTCACATGAACAGCAAGATTCGAAGCAAAACGGAAAATCAAACAGAAATTTCAGAAGCTTGTGAAATGCTCAATACGCAACCATTTTTAATTTTAAACACATCAACATGATCAGTGAATCATAAGGAACCATTCAAGAACTTAAAATTTCATTTCTGGAAAAAAAGTTCTTGAGTTTACCTGAGCTTGAGCTTTCTCAGTTTTGAGCTTTTGGACCTCCTCTCTTGTGCAAAATGACTCCAATGGTCCTCCTGGTGATGCTTTAATGCTTGGAAGGAGTTTATAATGGCTGGTTTGGGTGGTTGTTCTTCAACTGGCCAGAAATCGTGTTTCAGTTTTGGGTGTGTTTAGGCTGCAATGAAGGGTGGGAAATGATCCTCTTGTGATGCTGAGTTGATTGATGAAAGAAGTTTTGAGTTTGAGTATGTGTGCTATGAGTTTCGAAAGCTTTTGCTTTTGAGGAACTTAGTGATTCTAAGGTTTCAGCCTTGTGTGTTGTGTGTTATGAGTTGCATTTTATTTCACATAACAAGCTTTGATAGGTCAGAAGAGTTGTTGTGGCCTATGGTGATTGGTATGGGCAAGTTGCCAAAATTTCAACATAACTTGTACTTGAGGTATGGGCTAGTTCTGTGGCTGTTTCAAGGAATGGCTCGAGTCATCTTGGTTCAAGGATAACCATCGAAAAGGTTTTGTGGTGATTCAGCAAGTGGAAGCATGGTTGTATGAGTTTTTGCAAGCTTTGTACATTTTGGCCCCTTTGTGATTTCTTGATGTGCAAGGCATAGAAACTTGAGATTCTTGGGCCAATTCTGATTCTTAGGCAATACACTATGTTGGTATGATGCCTATAAGTGTATTAGAGGTCACAAAATGGCTTGGTATGTGAATTTGCAAAAATCCCTCTTTGGCATGAATGTGAAAATTATGTGATTTTTGGCAAATTTGCCAAGCCATAACTTGAGTTCCATAATGAATTAGGACTTGTTCTTGTACTTTTTGAAAAGGGAATGATCCAATCTACAACTTTCATGACCAACAATTTTTCATTTGAAGCATTTTTGGTTGAGAAAGAAGAGGTTGAAATACTTTCCCAAAATGGAAAGTTTCCATTACAAGTCATTTCCATTTTTGGCAACTTTTGGTTTAGCTCAATTTTCTTCAATTTTGTGAACTTCCAAGCACTTCAATGATCAAATAAATATCATATAACTTCAATTTGATGAAAAATCCACTTTGATCCCATTGTTGGGGGCCTCAGATGCCCTGATTTTGCTCTGACTTGCTCAAGAAGTTACCTAGTGAACAGATGGCTTCCACAATGAATTTCTTCATCAAACTTGGTACATGTGATCTTTATAACATATTGAGACTCTTAGAAACAAGAATGACCAAAAAGTTTGGAGTTATGGCCTCTGAAACCAAAACCCTAATTTCAGGTCATCTGTGTAGTGAAACCCTAGCTCTGCTTCCATGCTTTGCCAGTTATTGTGATTTTTTGACTTCCTTGATCTTTGAAGGATGTAATATGATGATATAACACACATGGACCCTATTGGAATGATTGGAGACCTTTAGAGTGGCTCATATGGATCCTTGGATTGCTCAGATCACAAACCCTAGATGCAGATGAACTTGAACTATGCAGACGAAACAAAAATGCAATATGAGATGGTATGCTTAAACTAATGCAAATATGAAAGATCACAAGCCAATGGTGTGAAATGGGTGAGGGAAAATTTGGGGTGTTTACACCCGTAGGGTACAAGTCTTCCAAAAGAAAAATGACATACGAAACCAAGATTCCTACAACATGTATGTAGGTAATCCGAATACAGAGTACAAACTAGAAAACAAGGCTGCTGCCTGAAGACTCCGATCCCGCCTCACTAAGTCCCAACTCAGACCTAACCTTCTTAATTCCAGCCATCAATTTGAGATCTTCATTCTCCTTAAGTTCTTCTTCTAAGGCTTGCTGACTCTTCACCAATTGTTGAGTCTTATCTCTTCGGATCTTGTGGGCTTGTTCCCACTTTTCCTTCTTGGCAGCTAACTGTGATTCATAGAACTCTTCCTTTTCTTTGTATTTCTTCTGATCTTGTTTCCTCTGATCTTGCGACCAAGCGAGAGATTGTTTGGCTTCTCTAAGGGTCTTCCGGGTCTTTCTGAATTCTTCCTCTCTCTTAACATCCATTAGACCTCTCCTTTGAAAGTAAGCTTCCCTTTCCGCAAACTCTTTCTCCTTAGTCTCCTGAGCCATCTGCATATTCTGTAGCTTCTCTTCTAAAGTTGTATTGGAGTGAGCCATCTGATGATACAGGCTAGTCATCTCTTATAATTGGGCTTCCATCTTCTTGTATTCTTCTAAGGGAACAGTCATCTTAGGCTCAGTTACTGGAGGAACTGGAGGGGAAAATGGAAGCAATACCATCCTAGCTCTATCCTTCAGCCAGGCCTCATACTCCGGAAAAGTTTGATTGTTACATTTTCCAAAGCTAGCCACTCCTTCTCCTTTGATGCACTTCCAAGCTCCAGCAGCTTTTCTCACCAAAGGCATTTTGTCCTTCACCGGGAAATAGAATATAGGAGCCGATTTCAACTCTTCTGGGACCTCTCTTAAAGCATATCCCAACTGCCTCCTCAGCAATATTGGGTTGTATTTGATTCCCCCAGTCACTTCCAACAAAGGTACACTGAGGTAAATCCCACAACTGGTGATGAAACGTGTACCCTGAAGCCTCTGAGTAATCCATCTAACATCTTTAGCAAACAACTTCTCCAGCTTCTGAGCCCACACCAAAGTATGATCACTAAACACACCAGTACTAGGCAAGTGCCTCATGAACCACATATGGAACAAAGGAGTGCAGCATCGGACTAAACCTCCCTGTTTCTTTTCTGTCTTATAATGCACCGAGTAATATAAATCTCCCAGTAGTGTAGGCACACGATTCTTCAGCAAGAATAGATGTATGGCATTCATGTCTATGAATTTCTCCATGTCTGCAAACAAGATGATGCCATAAATAGAGAGAGCCAGAATGGCACACACGGAATCCCACTCTGCTTTAACAGCCAGCTCTTCATCCTTCTTCACTAAAGCCTCCAAAAAGAAACCAGACACACCTCCTTTAGTAATAGCCAGAGAATCCACGACAAAAGGGCTCAAATAAAGAGCCTTGGCAATTTCTTTAAGTGCAGGCCTAACCATTTCAGAATTAAATGGAATCTGGTCTTGAATAGGAACTCCCAAGATCAAAGCATACTCCTCCAACAAAGGATCTAACTGAAAATCGGGAAAAGTGAAACACGGAAGCTGAGGATCATAGTACTGAAGTAGAGTATGAATGGAACTTCTTTTAGAGGGATCTAATTCTACCACCACGTCTAGAATACTCCCATAAGCTTTCCCGAACCCCTCCACATGATTGGGCATGATCAGATTCACCATCTTCTCTAACAAGCCAACCTTAGTGTCGAAAAACTTGAAATGAATGTTCTGCTTGCGAGGATCTTCCATCCTTGAACAGTATACCGGAACCGAGAACAGTGATATGAACCTGTGAATGAAAACAAAACATGATTAATGATGGAATGATGCAATGCAAATGCAAGGACATATGATCAATCCGGAACGGTTTGGATACTGGATGTCAGAGCCAAGTGATCAGAAACCCGAATCCTCTGAATAACAACCCATAAGCACTCAGATAATCTCAAATAAACCAAATCAAGAACCAGATAAACTCAAGAACTTCGGGATCAAAGTAACCGTATCAAAACATAAGACTGCACTGGTAACGAAGGTATGATGAGGTCAAGGGTTCCTGCAAACTTGTAAACCCCTCCTAATCTCACGGGTGTGCTCCGGGTCAAACATCACGGACTCTCAAAGCCGAATAGCAATAATACGTTCACCATTTCTGAGAAATGGTTCATGACCAGATCAGGGAATCAGTTTGGAATTATGCACTACTCAGGGAGGCCTCGGCATGAGTCCGGGAAAACAAGCATCCCTTATAAGTCCCCAGCTTCGAGCGGTGAAATCGAGAAACAATAGTAAATTCAGCCCGTAGGATACAGTATTATTGTCATACGACCAGATTCTTTGACTGAGTTCCTATAAGAGAACCAGGTCATCCTATGCGAGTCCCCAGTGGACCCTCAAGTACAAATGGGTTTGCCATAGAGTGTGGTCTGCCATTATTACCACTAGAGAGGGTTGTTTCCACAAAGGTTCTCAATGATCGGTCCCCAGATAACCATAACTATCAAGGTCTTATCCCGAAGTGGAGGAAATCCCCACACAAGATATTTCCAAGACGGTCGTAGTCTGGGTGTGAAGCCCATCGCCACTCATCATGCCACATGTGAGTACAATGTGTCCACTTTAATCCTAGGGTGCATTTAAGCCAGGTATTTGGCTTATCTCTCAGCAACAATATCACCCGAGTCCCGCCAAGCAGAAGAAATCCAGTCCAAACAGTCCAGTAATAATATGATGCATGAAAATAAATACTGAAAACTGTAAATAAAGCTGTAAATAAAACTGTATATAAACAACAGTCAAATACACAGGCAACAACAAACAATCAACACCCAATAAAACAGAAACAAACAAGCGCTAGGAGAGAATCTAAATGGAAACAGAGATTCTGGGCTCGATCCCCAGCAGAGTCGCCAGCTATCGCTCCCTGGATTTCCATCCTGGTACAAACGCGAAAGTGGCGCGGAAGAGGTAGAGTCGCCAGCCAGGAATTTTTATCCCGAAGGAACGGGAATGGTAATGTTGCACAAACCAGAAGAAAAGAAAAGGAAGGACACAGGTCCTGCGAACCAAAGAGACTGGGTTCGGGAGTCGGTTACAACCTGGGAAGGTATTAGCACCCCATATCGTCTGCCGTACCCAACGGGATCCACGCTTGCAAAGAAAATGTTTCAAAGGGTGAAGAAATGAAAACTACTGCAAAAAGAAAGTCTGGAACTAGAAATGAAAAGAAAAGAAATGGGGGAAAATGTAGGGAAAATAAAAGAGTGCTCGAACGGGCCCTATCCCGCTGCCTACATACCTCACTGGACATGAGGATCAGAGTCACTGTAGTTCCCCTAACTAGGGGTGGAAAAGATTGCTTGTGTCTTAAGGCTTGAACTGCCTATGTCAATGCTCAGGTGTTGCAGGCTCGGACGACGCATGCGTAACCGTCTTGCAAAATGACAAGTAGGAGAAAGTTCTTACGAAAGGAGTGAAGGTGATGAGAAAAGAAGTCTCGAAGGAGAGACGCTTATTGTTTGTTTGTGTTTTTTAGAAGTCTTTTATGAGTGTGGCACAAGAAAGTGAATTCAATTCAGTTTCCATGGAATGTGTACTTGCTACTACATTCCAAGATGGAATAATAGAACAAACACGCCAAGTAAGGAGAATTTATCCAAGACTTGTTTCCAAGGGTTAGGGCCTAAGCTCACTAACTTGTTGAACTTTTTAGATGTTTTAGTGATTAAAATGAAGAAGTGATTTTTTAGGATTTTCTTTATGAAGATGACTTCATGATCAGACTTGTGCATCATGCTAGACAAGTGTACTATTCCAAGATGGAATGAATACATATGCCTCATGGAATAAGGCTATTGCACAAGAAGTCACTTCTTTCTTTATTAATGTTTTTTAGGTTTTTTTCGTTTTGAGATGAGAAGAGAAAGAACCAAAGGAGCAAAAGGTAAAAATCTAATGGGGAAAGACTAAACCTAAAGTTATCATGCAAAGGTGGTCCTAAGGTTAGTGTGGCTTGAAGTCTATCCTAATGAAGAAGAAAGAAAGAAAAGAAGAAGACAGAAGAAGAGGAGATGGGAGTTAGAGAACAACTTACTCCTCTAAAGGAGATGAGTTGATTCTAAAGGGGAAAGATGAGAAGTTGAATCACATGATGGCATAAGGCACATCAACAATCACAAAATAGAAAGCAAAGTAAAAAGAAGAGATGAAGAGTTGAAATGTGGATAAACATCCACACTTCACTTACCATTGCACCTACAAATGTTAGCAAAATTTTCGGCACATATTCAGCACATCAATCAAATGCTAACATATCAACACAATTCATGGAATTAACATGTTCAAAGTTTCAAGAAAACAAAGCCATCCAACATGCCAAACTTTAAAAATACATGAGTCCATGTGTCGAGAAAATGAAAGCATGCATCAACCAGCAAGCAAACTACCCTAAACAAATATATAAAATGATCACACAATGATCCATGGCGACTATGCAAGTATGAGAAGCAAACGAACTCAAAACAGCTCAAAATTGCCCTTCTGCTTCAGTGTTAACCGGTTAACCAAAGCGTTAACCGGTTAACCAACCTAAACTTACAGCAAAGAAGTCAAAAAAAGGACGCGTTAACCGGTTAACCAAAGTGTTAACCGGTTAACACTGTGCGGACAACAACAAATTCCTGCAGAAAAAAAGGCAGTCCAAACCAACTTATTTCAAATAATCCACCAACAGTCCAGCAATCAATTATGCACGAAATAGTAAGATCAATTCACATTAATCAAACATAATTAGGTTCATGAACATTATCATGTGGATCCAATCACAAATCAACCAAGCAATACAAGCAAAACAAGTAATTAGCACAAGCACATAGTGGACCTACAACACAAGCATGCAAATCAGCTAATAACAGATATGGATCTGAACTTAACCAACCTACAAAGCTGAGATATGCTTTGGTAAATGTTGTTCAAGCTGGAAATAGTGAATCTCGCGGAAAACTTCGAAGATCCGGTGTTATTCTTCACACACAATGCAAAATAAATGCAAGCAAAGGATCTTGATGCAAGAGCTTAGTTTCAAAAGCAATTCTAACCACCAAATCAGATTTGAACCAATAGTAAAACCATAAAATTTATGCAAAGAAGTTATGGATGAAGGTTTTGTTCCAAGATCAACAAACTTCAATGCAAAGTTTGATGATCTTCAAAGAAGAGGAACTTTGAGTGATTTGGAAATTGGGAGAAAAAGTGAGAGAATAGTGAGAGAGTAGTGAAAATTCAGAAATGAAAGTGTGAACTATGAGAGAGTTTTTTTTTTGTTTGGAGGGAAATGGGATAAATAGTCTCTAGGTTTGGGGACCAAAATTTTGGTTTGGAGTCAAAAAAATTGGTTTGGAGTTAGCTTAGAAAGGTGATTAGGATTTAGCTTTGGAATTAGGCTTGGTAAATTCTCTAGATCCTTCTCCATAATTCCCAATTAATTCAAATGAAATAAAATCAGAAAAATGAAAAATGTAGCCAAAAACACACATGCTGAACTTGCTGCTGGAATTCAAAATTCGCAGCGGTTAACCAAAGCGTTAACTGGTTAACGCAGGAAAATTTTGAATTTTCCCTCCATTTGGTGGGAAACTCCAAGAATACATCTGCGCCAACCATTCTAATCTGATCTTGACTCTCAATCCTCCTAGGGCTTTGACCATGATACGGAGCATGTATAAAATGCCCTGTGAATTTCCTGCCATGTCACCGGGCTCTTGACTTTGACTTGCAAAAAAAATCGTGAGTTCCCGGATGATTGATCATATGCCTTATGCTAGAACATGTGAGTGTTATGCTTCATTTTTCTATGCAAAAATGCTAAGGATATGACATCCTTATGATGATTATGATATGATGATGATGCTAGAAATAAGAGGGCAAATTTGGGGTGTTATAATACTTAATCACAATATCGTCAATGTAAATCTGCATAAAAGTTTTAATAAAGTTATGGAATATGGAATTCATTTCCCTTTGATAAGTTGTCCCATCATTTTTTAGGCCAAAAGGCATCACTACCCATTTGTATGTGCCTACGGCTCCGGGACATCGAAATTTCGTTTTTGGCACATCATTGTCAACAATGAAAATATGGTTGTATCCATAATACCCGTTGAGCATACTAAGGTACTTGTACCCTGTAGCGGAATCAACAAGCATTTATTCTATGGAAATTTGGTATTCATCCTTAAAGGTTGCAACTTTCAAATCTCTGAAATCAATGCAAACCCTCAAATTCCCCTTTTTTCTTTATAATTGGTACTATATTGGCAATCCAATTGACATACTTTGTCGTACGGATGAATTTTCACTTAAGAAGACTTTCAACCTCTTCTTTGATTTTCGACAGAATCTCAGGTGCAAACTACTTAGAAGTCTGCTTGATTGGCTTCTTCATAGGCTTTATTGGCAACTTCATTTCAACCAACTATCTGCTTAAACCAAGCATCTCATTGTAATCCCAGACGAAGTAGTCCTTGAACTCCTTCAACAATTAGATTAATCCAACCTTGAGTTCTTGGATGATGTTGGCACTCATGTATGTTGGCCTTTTGATTGCCCACTCTCCCAAGTCGATCTCTTCCAAAGTAGGCATAGCAACAAAACCTATACATGCGACTACCCACCTGAACCCGCCCCAAAGTTGATAGGGAAAACTCGCTTTGACTGGGTTGGGTTTGGGTTTGGGTTTTCCCCGATTAAAAAATATGGGGACGGGTCGGGTAATGGGGACAATAGTACCCACCCTGAACCCTCCTTGTTTATTTCATTATGTACATTATTATTTAGTTTTGTTAATTTGGAATATTAAATATGTGGTCAATGTTTTGATATTTTGATTTTTATTAATTTTTTTTAAAATATTTAAAATGTATGTATAAAATTTTGAGATTGTTTTATTTTATTATTTGTAATGTAATTTTATTTTGGAAAAATCAAATATTTCTATTGAAAAAAATTAATTTTACTAAATAGATGGTGGCAGGGGGATACCCAAACCCGTTTAGAACGGGTTTGGGTTTTAATTCCCCATCCCCGTTTGGGTTTAGGGCGGGGAACGGGGGCTGTTTGGGGATTCGGGTTTGGGTTTGGGGGAGGTAAAAACCGCCCCCGACCAGCCCTGTTTCCATGCCTATTCCAAAGGATTTTGCACTAGAATCTTTATGTTGTTCTCCAACAGATCCTTTTCGAAACCCAAAGGCTCGTTGTCATAAATTGCGTAGAGCCTCTGACCTTTGTCATATGGTTATGGCTCGAAGTCCTTACCAAGGCCTTCTGAATGCATTTCATTCTTTTTGGCTTCTACAGCTATGTACTTGACCTCAACCTCTAAGGTCGCTTTTAACTTGTTTTCGGCTATATAAGCCGAAATCCTTTCCAATGTCTTTGACTCAGACATTGTCATCAAACTCACTTCCCCAACCAGTTGGTTGGATTCCTTATGTTCCTCCATAACTAAGGTCCTTTTCGCTAACGACCTCACAGTCCCACTAGAAACCTTTAGTAGGATGTTAATATAAGGAACAATATGCATTGTCATCATGAGTATATGAAAATTCGGCAGGATGGTGTCGCTCCCGATATTTTCATCCTAGTACAGGCGTGAAAGTGGCGCGAAAAAAGAAGAGTCGCTAGCCAGACATTTTTATCCCAAGGAAAGGGAAAGGTAATGCTGCAAAAACCATGGAGAAAGGAAAGAACAAGGTCCTGCGAACCAGAGAAAATGGGTAAGGGAGTTGGTTACGTGAAAGGAAGGTATTAGCACCCCTTCACAATTGAATTTCACACTGCACAATTGAATTTTCCCCAATTTCTTGATTTTCAAGTAACTGACCAATTGGAGACCTTTTGAAATGATTCAATGGGCAATATTCCATCCTTAGATACTTGATATCATGTGAAAAAGATTGAAATCAAGTTTGAACCAAAATATCATTAGGAAGCCTTTTGAATCAAAAACTCTAATTTTGTCCCTCTTTGTTAGGAGATGTTACACTGCTTGAACTTCTTGATCAATCCACTTCTTTTGATGAATTGAGGATTCAATTAAGATTGTGTGGACTATAATAGACCCTTGAGGCTTATTGGGAGGTACTTGGCTCTTAATCTTCGACTTCGAATGACCATAACTTTGCAAATCAATTGATCACACACCTTAGGCCTCAACCAATGAATGTATGCTTTCTTTTTTCTTGATTTAAATGCAATGCAATGTATGGAAATGGTATGCCAAATGATATGAAATGAGAGGGAAAATTTTAGGGTGTTACAGCTGCCCCTATTCAATCAACTATAGACCTCAATGGATGGTAGCAATGGCTTTCAGACGTTCAAGGTATGGAGGGATTGAAAACCCGAATAAACTAGAAAATTTGTACTCTGTGGGGCAAAAGGAAAATATGGTGGGATGAATGCTGATCTCGATCAACATCACAAGGGAGAACATGAGCAATAAGACTGATATCAGACGAACTTGGAAAGGAAAACCATCCTCGAATGATAAACTTGAAATAAATGAAACCGACCTCAGACAAAATCGAAGGATACATCCAAAAAGGACAAGGAATGACCTCGATCAGACCCTACGAGGAGAAATATTGACCTTGATCAATAAACTCAGAATGGCCTACCATCCTCAAATGATAGCCACAACAAACAAAACCAACCTCGGAAGGACTTGCAAAGAGAATGTCATCCTCGAATGACAACTCGAAATACGAGTTGCACCTTGGGCACATCATCACTTTAGTTTTCTGATGCCTTTCTATCAAAGACTGATTTACACCTTAGGCACATCATCACTACAGATTTCTTCCTCTAGCACCTACGAAGGAAATCTAACAAGCTTTCTTCTTGCTTGGGATAGGCTAATTTGTTATACTCCTATTGTCGGCTTTGTTTGTCAACCTTCATTGCAGTCTCCTGGGCTATTTCAACCATGTTAACCCCTAAGTTGGCACCCTCGGTGATATCCAAATCTTTCAACTTGACTCTAAGGCCTTCAGTGGCCTTAGTTATGTTGTTAATCTATATGATGTGATCAACCCTTTACTTTGGATACGTTTTGAATGATAGTAAATTGTGTGATATATGTCTATGTGTTTGTTGTGCATTAGTTTACATGTTTAGTTTCTATATATCTGTGATTGTAACCTACTATATTTTCAAGTTAATACAAAGAGATTTGCATTGATACATACCTTAAAAGAAATCATAAAAACAATTTTTCTTATGTATGTATCGATACAGTCTTGTTTTGCATCGACACAATTCTTTGTTATAATCATTAAATGAATTTGCTTCAGTATGGATTGATCCATACGAATTTTGCATCGATACATGCTTCTTTTATGTTTCTAAAAAATATGCTATGTATCGATTCATACGAGGGTTGCATCGATACATGCTTCATTGTTGTTTTTGGAAATAAGGTATGTATCGATTCATTCGTGATATGTATTGATGCATGATTGAATTAACTTTTTGAAATTAATCAAAGCTTCAGTATGCATCGATGCATACCTTTGTGTATCGACTCATACATGTTATATAACTAACATGTATCGAATCATACGAGTTTGGGATCGATACATAAATCTGTTTTTACTTATAACAGTTTATGTTTGACATATTAAAGGCAATGACAGTTAAGTTTTTATGTTATCGAATTTCTGAGTGAAAATTGAAAAACATAGTCAAAGTAGTTTGGTGTGCATCAATTTTGTGAGCAGTTTTAGAGACCTGAAAGACACTTCATCTTCATCATCTTCTCAATCAATTTGATTCAAGAATATCAACATACAATCATTCTTGTTCTTTGGATTAAAGGATCAACGAGATAACGTTCAGTGGAACGATCAAGGATCTAGCTGAGTTGAAGGTTTGAAGGGGGTTTCGAGGAAAAACCATCTGGTCTGTCCTTCAAGAACGGGCGTGTTCTTGAGGGTTTGTTAGTCACGTTTGCAGAACATATTTAGCCGCAACGTAGGGTTTGGAAATTTGGTTATTTCGCAAACAGGTCATGGAACCGGTGAATTGTTTGTATTTCTTGCAGGGAAATTCTTGATTACGCTCAAATCAAGTGAAGGTTCATACAAGAGGAAGATCTTGGGGTTTAAATTTTTGGCTTTGTATTGTAACCTTGTAAACAATGAATTCAGCATTATTGATATAACAGGTCTCAATTTCAGTTTGAAGTTGAGAGGGAGACGTACCCACATGCGAGGACGAAAGTGGGGAACTTCCTTACTAAATATCTGCGTATCGTATTCTTTCTTTATCTCTCTTTACATTTTCAACAATTTTGTGATTTAGTTGGTGTATTGTGTCTTTACTTTTCATGATACAATATTGGTAAGAAAACTTTTATCTAATCACCATTATTGTTAATCATTGAACACATACACGCCAAATGTTTGACAAAACTGTTAGCTAAGTTTTGTTCATTGGAAATAGAATTTTATGATAAGTGCATTTGATTCAATATTAGTCTGGTGTTAATAAATCTTTGTCATCCTAATATAAATCCAGCATTAATTCGCGTGTCTGGTTTTCTAGTAGCTGGTCCAGAATAGACAGAAGTCGATTCGGGATCATAATTTTCCGCTAATTTTCAATAACTTTGATAAGTATTTTTAAATCCTTGAATTCAAGGAGGTGATCTATTCACCCCCTCCCCTCGATCACTAGCCACACCGTCTAACAAGTGGTATCAGAACACCGGTTCGCTGGTGCTTTATTGGCTGCCTGTAACAATATGGATTCTGAACCAAAGGAGGCGTATAATAGAGCGCCTGTTTTCAACGGTGATAATTATGGCTACTGGAAAGACTGCATGCGAGTTCACATAAATTCTGTTGATAGGCTCGTATGGACTGCCATTCAAAATGGTCCTTTTCAAATTAATATGACAAATGCGGCAGGCGCCATAGTTCCTAAACCATAAGTTGATTCGGATGAGAAGGATGAGAAAAAGTGGTCGAGTGATTGGAGAGCTCGAAATATGCTAATTTCAGCACTTGGTGTTGATGAGTATTATCGGGTAGCCCATTGCTCGACAGCTAAAGAAATATGGGATGCTTTAGAAATTTCCCATGAGGGTACTACTGAAGTTAAACAGTCCCGTATTAACACACTTAATCAAGAGTTCGAGCTCTTTCGCATGAAACAAAGAGAATATATCTCTGATATGCAAAAGACATGTGTTCATCTCATCAATCGTTTGAATGCACTTGGAAAACCTGTTTCCAATGAAATAGCCACTAATAAAATTCTGAGATGTCTTAGCAAGGAATGGCAACCTAAAGTAACATCTATTAAGGAAGCCAATGATCTAACGACACTTACGATTATAACTTTATTTGGAAAGCTGGAAGAACATCAGCAAGAACTAGAAAGTCTTGAAAATTTTGAGAACAAAAGTAAAAAGGAAAAGGAGAAGAATAGAGACAAAGAGGGTGAGAAGAATCCAATAGCTCTTGTGGCCTCTAGCTCAAAGTCCTCACAAAAAGAGCAAAGTGACAATGATTCAAGTAGTGACGAAGATTCGGGTGATGAGGAAATGAGACTTTTTGTTAGGAGATATAATAGATTCATTCGAAAGAATGGAATCAAGCATTCCGACAAAAATCTCATCAAGTTTCGAAGACAATCTATAGATTCAAAACAGGAAGAGAATAAGAAGAATAGAGGAAAAGGATCTTGTTTTAATTGTGGTAAATCTGGACATTATAAGACAGATTGTCCTATGAGGAAAAGGGATAAAGGAAAAACTCTACCAAAAAGGTACAACAAACAAAGAAGAGCTTATATTGCATGGGAAAGTGATATTGATTCATCAAGCACACAAAGTTCAAGTGATAGTGATGAAACCGTAAATTTGTGTCTTATGGCTCACACCAAAAACCAGTCCCACCACAAGAAGAAAATCAACGATAAAAAGGTAAGACAAGCCTACTATAGTAATTTTTCTTCTATGTCTTTTTTTGAACTGAAAATAGCTTTTGAAAAACTGCATAACGAAGTTGTAGATTCTTTTAAAAGATTATCATCCGATAAACAATTTTTTTTTCATTTTTGGAAGGTAAAGTATACAAAGCTGAAAAAGATTTAGAAAGCTTGAAAGCTAGTATTGCAGAAAATTCAAAAGATATTAATATTAATGGATGTAGTAAAGTTAGGTATTGTGAAGCTTGTCATATTTGGTAACAAGAGGTTAACACTCTTAAGGTCAAATTGGAAAAAGCTTTACAACCTAAGGTTACTTATGCCATTGATTCTAGTTTGTTTAAGAAGTCATTAAATCCACCATATGCAAAATACTCTTTTATTCCAAAGGATTTAATGAACAAAAATAAACAAACACAACATCATGGCTTATGTCATTATTGTTGTCGTGCTGGCCATACCATTGATAAATGCAAGTTTAGGAGATTTCTTGTTCCTAAAGGTATTTATCAATGGAAGCCTAAAGGAAACCATGTTACCACTTACCCACGTGGACCCAATGAAAATTGGGTACCTATTTCTCTCTTTTGATATTGTAGGATGAGTATCTTGCATCCGTAGATAGAAGATGGTTTCTAGACAACGGGTGCTCAAGGAAAATGACGGGTGACATATCGCTTTTTATAGACTTCAGAGCAAAGAAGAAGGGATATGTTACTTATGGAGACAATAACAAAGGAGCTTTTCTTGTCAAAGGTAGTGTAGGCAATCCCTCTACCACTACTATTTCTGATGTCCATCTAGTAGAGGGGATTAAACACAATTTGTTAAGCATTAGTCAATTGTGCGACAAGGGTTATAAGGTTTCTTTCACAAAAACTTGCTGCATAATTGAATATACTGAACAAAATGTTGTGTTTAAGGGTGTAAGAGTAAACAATATCTATATGCTTGATCTTTTTGATGTATCTTTAACAAGCACTAAATATCTAGTTACCATGAATGATGACTCTTGGCTTTGGCATAGACGTTTAGCGCATGTTAATTTCGATTTGCTCAATAAGGTTGTATCTAAGGATCTAGTAGTCGGTCTTCCAAAAATAAAATTGTCAAAAGACCACCTATGTGACGCGTGCCAAATGGGAAAACAAACAAGGGTCTCTTTTAAATCTAAAAATATAATTTCAACTTCACGACCCCTTGAGCTTCTCCATATGGATCTCTTTGGACCTTCTAGGACAAAGAGTTTAGGTGGGAATTATTATGGTTTCGTAATCATTGATGACTATTCTAGATTAACTTGGACTATATTCCTTCATAGCAAAGATGAAACTTTTTCTGCTTTTAAGAGTTTTGCAAAACTGTCCCAAAACAAAATGAATTCCAAAATAGTTACAATTCGAAGCGATCATGGAGGTGAATTTCAAAACTATCTCTTTGATAAGTATTGTGATAAGAATGGTATTAAGCATAACTTTTCATCTCCTCGAACTCCACAACAGAATGGCGTTGTGGAGCGCAAAAATCGTGTTTTAGAGGAGTTGGCAAGAACAATGCTAAATGAGGGTGGATTACCAAAATATTTTTGGGTTGATGCAATTAGCACAACCTGTTATGTTTTAAACAGGATTTTAATTCGTCCTATTTTAAATAAAACCCCTTATGAGCTTTTAAAAGGAAGAAAGCCAAACTTGTCTCATCTTCATGTATTCGGTTGTAAGTGTTTTGTTTTGAATAATGGTAAGGAAAATCTTGGGAAGTTTGATGCAAAAGCGGATGAAGGTATCTTTCTTGGATACTCACAATCAAGTAAAGCATATAGAGTATATAATAAGCGTTTACTTTCTGATGAAGAATTTGTCCATGTTTCTTTTGATGAGTCTTATCTGAAAAGTGTCGGAAAAGGTATTTCTTTTGATGACGCGGGTGTATCTACAGAAGACATACTCAAGGAAGCTGTTATGGAAACTGATCAATCCAGAACAGTTGCCAATGAGAAGGAGGAAGATACTAGTCATGAAAAAGATAAGGAAGTAGGGACAGCTGAAGTGAATGACCTTCCACCAGCTTGAAAATCTTCAAAAGACCATCCATTGACAACATTTTGGGAGACATTTCAAAGGGAGTAATGACTCATTCTAGGATAAGTAATTTATGTTCTCACTTCACTTTTGTTTCACAAGTAGAACCTAAAAATGCCAAAGAGGCCTTGATTTATGAATTTTGGCTAATGGCCATGCAAGAAGAGCTTAATCAATTTAAAAGAAATGACGTTTGGGAACTTGTTCCTAGTCCGCGAGATCATCATATCATAGGTACTAATTGGGTTTTTAGAAATAAGCTTGATGAAAACGGAGTGATAACTAGGAACAAGGCACGTTTAGTAGCACAAGGGTATAACCAAGAGGAGGGTATAGACTATGAGGAAACTTATGTTCCAGTTGCTCGCCTTGAAGCTATACGTCTCTTGCTTGCTTATGTGTGTTCTAAGAATTTTAGGCTTTACCAAATGGACTTAAAGAGTGTGTTTCTAAATGGTGTCATAAATGAAGAGGTATATGTCTCACAACCTCCTGTTTTTGAGAATGCTGAAAATCTAGATTATGTTTACAAATTAAAACGAGCTTTGTATGGTCTTAAGCAAGCCCCTCGGGTTTGGTATGAAAGACTTAGCAAATTTCTACTTGATCATGGATATTCAAGAGGTAAAGTGGATAATACTCTCTTCATTAAACGTAAGGGAAAGCACATTCTTTTAGTTCAAGTTTATGTAGACGATATAATTTTTGGTTCAACTAACACACACTTGTTCGAAGAGTTTTCTAATGTTATGCAGGATGAATTTGAGATGAGTCTTATGGGGGAGCTAAATTAATTCCTAGGTCTCCAAATAAAGCAGCTTGATGAGGGTAGAACAGTGTGTCAAACAAAATACTACAGAGAACTGCTCAAGCGCTTTGGAATGAACGACTCAAAATCAATCGACACCTATATGCCTACCAACGGGAACCTAGATAAAGATGAACACGGTAAGAGTGTAGATTTCAAAAAGTATAGAGGTATGATTGGGTCTCTCTTGTATCTTACTGCTTCTAGGCCTGACATCATGTCTAGTGTTTGTATGTGTGCACGATATCAATCAAATCCTAAGGAATCACACTTGAAAGTTGTTAAGCGTATATTTAGATATCTTCATGGAACATCTAAATATGGGCTTTGGTATTCCAAAGGAAGTGATTGTAGCTTAGTAGGCACTCCGATTCTGATTTTGTTGGCTGCAAATCAGATAGGAAAAGCACTAGTGGTACATGCCACTTGTTTTCAAACTCTTTGGTAAGTTGGCATAGCAAAAAACAAGTATCTGTGGCGTTGTCAACTGCAGAGGATGAGTACGTTGCAGCCGGTAGTTGTTGCACTCAGATTTTGTGGCTAAAGCAACTACTACAAGACTTTGATATACAACTCAAACGTATTCCAATAAAATGTGATAACACTAGTGCCATAAATCTCACTAAGAATCTTGTTTTACACTCACGCACTAAACACATAGAGATTAGACATCACTTTCTTCGCGATCATGTTGAAAAAGAAGACGTTGTATTTGAGCATGTTGATACTAAAAACCAACTTGCTGACATTTTCACTAAACCTTTAGCAACAGAACCATTCTTCAACATTCGTCGTGATTTAGGGATTTTAGATCTCTCTTCATTGATGTCTTAAGCATGTTTGTTCTGATTTATATGTGTCTCACCTTGTTTGTTGAGATTTGTTTTTAGACTTCACTCATACTTCATAAGGTTACATCAACAGAGGTAATATCATTCCTTTCTATATCTCTTTGGAACTATGTGATTAGTGTATGTTAGAACAAATTCTTTAAGATCGTTTATATGTATTCCTTTGCATATGTTGTTTGAACATTAATATTTGATTTGTGGGCATAATTATCATGACATGTTTCATACTTCATAAACTTAGAGCTGTTAATAAGTCTTATACTCAACTGGTTTGTTCAAAAATTAATTAAAACTTGGTTTGGCATCAGTATGTATCGATGTAACAGGTGTATGTGTTGATACATTCAAGGTTTCATTCGATACATTCGTGTTATAAGTCGATTCATGTTTTTATTATTTCATATTTTTCAAACTTTTTTAAGTATGTGTCGATACATTCATACTTTGTGTCGACACATAGGACCTTTTAAAAACAATAAATTCGTGAAATGAATCGATCCATTACCACTTGTATCGATGCATACTTATTGATTTTGTGTTAAATGCATTTTAATTAAGTTTTGGATCGACACATCAGCAGCATTTATAACTCCTTCTTCCTCTCATACCCAAGTGGCTAACCCTAAATTCTTCAAACATCTTCATCCCCTAAACCCTAAATTCATCTCATATCCTTCATCCATCTAAACTTTCTTTCAAATTCATCACCATGCCTCCAAGAATTATTCCTGCTAGGCCAAGAGGAAGAGGAAGAGGAAAGGAACCTGTTGGTACTTCTCATCAGTCTCCACCTACTCCAGAAATTCGTCCTAATGCCTTAACTCTTCTTCATCCTACAATTGCTGATGAGTTTGAGGATTCATTCAAGACAAGGTTAGTTATGAAAACCCATGTCTTTAATAAAAATGAAGCTCTCTCTCTCTACATCTCAATGATGTTGTTGAACGGTTAAATACGCAAACACTTGGTTCATTTTTTTACCATAAATGGTGATTACCATGAGGATTTTATCCGCGCATTTTACGCTGGCCTACAATCTGGTAGAGGTTATATGTTCAAGTGTTCTATTGGAACCAAAACTTATTCATTTGAAGCAGCTGATTGGAACAAAGTGTTTCAAATACCGTTTTCGTCTCCTGGGTTGAAAAATTGGCATGACCATAAGTTTGATACTGATTTTAAAATAAAGGAGTATGTTGCATCAATATTGAATTTGGACAGACCTCTGGGTGAGGATGAACAAGTAACATCTGGTATGATTAAAATCATACTTAGGATACTTCATTGGATTGTTTCGCACATTTTGCGTCCAAGATCCGGTGGACATTCTAGATTAGACAGGCCAGATATTCATCTCGTGTATCTTCTTCAAAATAAGGTTTCATTGAATTGGCCAAACTACTTAGTGAAACGCATCTTTCTTGTGCGTAACAGTTCAAATAATATTTTCCTTGGATACGTTGCTCAAATTATGAGAATTATTAAATCCTGGAATATAGCCATACCTTTAGTACCTCTCATATCTCCTTCTTTTGCTCAAGAGTTTAACACTGCCACTTTATCTCATATGGGATACCAATGGGACAAGCAGCATAAATGTCATTACTTTTTGGAAAGAGGATCCAAAACAAGGGTGTATAACTTTGATGTGCCCTCTGAACAAGTTTTTGTGGCTGAAGACCAAATAGATGAAGAAATGCATGATGTGAACGAAGAAAATGCGCCTGAAGCTAATGCAAATGCTATTTGGGGTGATTGGGTGCCACAAAGGTGGTATCCAACCAATTATGAACCTGGCCCAACGGCTCCTTCGTTCTCTGGTGCTGCATCATCTTCAACACCTCCTGAGTACGTAACTCAAATGTTTCAGCAAATTGAGATAGACAATAAAGCTCGTCATGACGAGGCGCGTGCTTGGCATGTCCAAGAAAATGAGTGTCACAAGGAGCATCGTGAGTGGCATGATGAGCACACACGGATGTACCATAACCAACATTTATGGCACATGGACTTGGTTCAGTGGCATCAAGTATTTTACAATGAAATGTCTAGTTTTATGGATGATTGTCGTGCCAATCCTGGTATCATTGACAGGTTCAAAAGTGTTGAAGTTCAGAATCGATTTCGGAAATATAGTTTCATGGGCCACAATATAGATGAGATGCATCCTCCACTGCCTCCACAAAGCTTCAAAGATCCAAATAGAGATAATGAGGAGTCATGTGAGGGCCATAACCCCTACTAAGCCATCATCATATCATTTCTTTGCATTCCATTTCATAATCATGTTGCTTACGTTTCTTTCGTATATTGTTCAAAATTTATATGTTTTGGTTTTGCTTATGTAATTCTAAACACTTTCTTAACAATTCAATACTTATTTCCTTTATTTCCTTTTTGCTTACTTGTGTTGTTTTTTCCCTTATTTGTCCTTCTTTGTGAGTGATTATTTCCTGTAAAGCTTCTTTCTTTGTGATTGTTAGCTTCTATATCAATTTTGTTGTTTATTGCTACAACATTCTTGCTTTGTGACTCTTTAACCATGCTACTTAGAAGAGACTGTTTCATTTTTTCTTCTTTTTGATGTTGACAAAGGGGAGAAGAAAGAAATGAAGATGTTGACAGCTATGCACAAACTCAGGGGGAGTGCTTTATCACACATCTTGCAAAAATTTGCCATCATCAAAAAGGGGGAGTTTGTGAGCAACCCTTTACTTTGGATAAGTTTTGAATGATAGCAAATTGTGTGATAGATGTCTATATGTTTGTTATGCATTAGTTTACATGATTAGTTTGTACATATTTATGATTGTAACCTACTATATTTTCAAGTCAATACAAAGAGATTTGCATTGATATATACCTTAAAAAAAATCACAAAAACAATTTTGCTTATGTATGTATCGATACAATCTAGTTTTGCATCAACACAATTATTTGTTATAATCAAAAAATGAATTTGCTTCTGTATGGATCGATCCATACGAATTTTGCATCGATACATGCCTCTTTTATGTTTCTGAAAAATACGTTATGTATCGATCCATACGAGTGTTGCATTGATACATGCTTCATTGTTGTTTCTGGAAATAAGTTATGTATCGATTCATTCATGATATGTATCGATGCATGATTGAATTAACTTTCTGAAACTAATCAAAGCTTCAGTATGCATCGATGCATACATTTGTGTATCGACTCATACATGTTATATAACTAACATGTATCGACTCATACGAGTTTGGGATTGATACATAAATCTGTTTTTACTTCTAACAGTTTCTGTTTGACATATTAAAGGCAATGACAGTTCAGTTTTTATGTAATCGAATTTTTGAGTGAAAATTGAAAAACACAGTCAAAGTAGTTTGGTGTGCATCAATTTTGTGAGCAGTTTTAGAGACCTGAAAGATACTTCATCTTCATCATATTCTCAATCACTTTAATTCAAGAACATCAACATACAATCATTCTTGTTCTTTGGATTAAAGATCAACGAGATAACGTTCAGCGGAACGATCAAGGATCTAGATGAGTTGAAGGTTTGAAGGGGGTTTCGAGAAAAAACCATCTGGTTAGTCCTTCAAGAACAGGCGTGTTCTTGTGGATTTGTTAGTCACGTTTTCAGAACATATTCAGCCGCATCGTAGGGTTTGGAAATTTGGTTATTTTGCAAACGGGTCGTGGAACCGGTGAATTGTTTGTATTTCTTGTCGGGAAATTCTTTATTATGCTCAGATTTAGTGAAGGTTCATACAAGAGGAAGATCTTGGGGTTTAGATTTATTTCTTTGTATCGTAACCTTGTAAACAACGAATTCAACATTATTGATATAAAAGGTCTCAATTTTAGTTTGAATATGAGAGGGAGACGAACCCACACGCGAGGACGGAAGTGGGGAACTTCCTTACCAAATCTCTGTGTATCGTATTATTTCTTTATCTCTCTTTACGTTTTCAAATATTTTGTGATTCAGTTGGTGTATGGTGTCTTTACTTTTCATTATACAATAGTGGTAAGAAAACCTTTATCTAATCACCATTATTGTTAATCATTGAACACATACACGCCTAATGTTTGACAAAACTGTCAGCTGAGTTTTGTTCATTGGAAATAGAATTTTATTATAAGTGAATTTGAATCAATATTAATCTGGTGTTAATAAATCTTTGTCATCCTAATATAAATCCAGCATTAATTCGTGTGTCCGGTTTTCTGGTAGCTGGTCCAGAATAGACGGAAGTCGATTCGGGATCGTAATTTTCCGCTAATTTTCAATAACTCTGATAAGTATTTTTAAATCCTTGAATTCAAGGAGGTGATATATTCACCCCCCCCCCCCCCTCTCGATCACTAGCCACACCATCTAACATATGAAACCCTCAATAGTTTCATTCATTGTGATCATTTGACTAGAACCCTCAGTGATCCCCTTGTTGAAGCCTTTAATGACTTCCTGGATGAAACCCTCAATGGATCCTTTGTCGAAGCCTTTATTAACTCCCTTGTCAAAGCCTTCAGTGACTCCTTGGTTGAAACCTTCAGTGGATTCGACCATCATGACATTCTTCTTGTAGCCTTCAGATACTTCCACCATATTAACCATGGATGGCTCAAAGTAGTAAGCATCTGTAAACTAGAGAGGTTCAACATCAATCTTCATTTGAGCCTTATATTTGTATCCAATTTTAATATTTTCGTCCTTGATAGCATTTTGCACAAGATTCCTAAAAATAAAACATCGAGAAGTTTTATGTCCCCGAAAGTTATGATACTTACAAAAACCCCTCTTTTTTCCTTGTTCTAGAGGAGGTAATTTAGCGCTAGGAGGCACTATAATATGGCCATCTTTGACTAGTAAGTCGAAGATTTCGTCACACTTGGTGACATTGAAAATGTATGTTTTCTTAGGGAACCTATCGTTCTTTTCTGGTTCGACGGGGTTCTTCCCATTCGAAGGTGTGAGAACCTTGCACAGATAAGGTGGCCCTTGTTTTAGTTAAGCCAAATCAATTTTTCTCTCGTCAAAATATAAGGTACCCTCATATGTCTAAGGTTCGTCATCACCTAACTCAATGTATGCTATTCTTTCTTTTCTATGGTTTTTGTTTGCTCTACCTCTCTCGACCTTCAAGCGCTCTACTTGTTGAACTCTATCAGCCAACTAGGTCATGCCCCTTAGGTATTGGGTATCAAGTTTCTTCCTAATGGAATAATCATGGCCACCAGCGGCCATTTTGACCAACTCATGCTCAGGTACTCATGTAAAACATCTGGCCTTAAGCAGAAGAAATCTATTCAAGTAATTGTCTATTGGCTCAGAGAATTTTTGTTTAATACTGGTCAATTCCTTCAGACTGATCTTCAACGGTCCCATGTAGAATTGCTCAAGTCCAATTATGAATTGAATTCGCTGGTAATGTGGTGAACCATGTAAAGGCATTCTTCGTAAGATAACTTGGTAAATACTTTTTCCTTGGATTCTCATTATTGGCAATTTCCTATGCCTCTATTAGGTATCTCTCCACATGCTCTGAAGTGGACTTACTAGTGTCCCAAACAAAACTTAGTAAAATTAGGGACTTTCCACCTAGGAGACAATTTTGATTGCAGAATGTATTTAGACAATGGTGATGTATAGTTTGGCCTATGCAAGCCAACATTCATCTCATTTCATGCCATGGTTCTTTTGACCATGGCTACCAAATTATTGTCCATTGTGTCATATCATCAAGTCGAATCTGATGTACTACTTCATCAACATATTGGTTCCTATTCACAATCACTACCCTTGGTTGCCTCTCAAATAGGATTTGTGGTTCAGGCCTAGGGGGTTCGACTTTACGTAGTTCGACTCTTAATCCTTGATTTACCACGTTCGTCTGGGCTATGTTTCTTTGGAATTGTTGGACTTGGTTAATAGTGGAGTCTTCGTCACAAGTAACCATGTGGTTTTCTACCATTCACTCCCTCTGAGGGTGTCTAGGAGGTTGTCGAACACCAAAGAAATCAGCAATGTACACCATTTTTACTGTCATTTATTGGTTTATTTGGTTAGTTCTTTGGATTAAAAGGTTAAATATTGTGCTCATATGGTTTGCCATCATTTGGAGCATTTCATGGTTGCTTTCGCCCATCTGCTTCCTTATTATTGCTGCATAATTGTTGGAAAGACTGGGCATTTGGGCATGAAATCCCATCCCTAAGGGTTGGCTAATTCGATCCATGTTGTTAAAACCATATCCAGATCCTTGTAGTGGAAAAGTCGTGTTCACTAATGGGTTTGTAAACGTTGTTGAAACGTTATGCAAACTTGCCATCATCAAAGTTGGAAAACCAAAAGGTTGTTTGCGGTCATTTAACGGAATCGAAAATCCAGCCATGTAAGGCATGTATAAGTTACTCACCATTGGAGGGGGGGTCACTAGTGGACCCTATGTCCCTATGGGAACCAAAATAGGCCCACTTCAGGCAATCGACTGCACAGGCGTCATGTTTTCCATGAATGGTACAGGTTCAGATACAGACGTTGCACCCGTAGTTCCCCATGTCAAAGATGAAAGAGGTGGTTCTCCATTATTGTTTGGTGTATTTTGATTCACCATCCTCCTTATGTATCTTCTGCTTGGTCTTTCCTTGTTGTTTGTGGTTATTTTACTACTTCTTAGTCTCATGCAACGAAGTTAGAGAGATAGTAAAATAAAGAACTTTATGCAAAAAAAATATATCAAAAAGAAAAATGTTTTAACAATAGTATTGTCCCACTGGGCGTGCCAATTTGTTTACGTGAAAAATGGTAAACAACCTCTGGTCTCCAAAAATGGTTAACTTAACAGGATCAACCAGTGAATCCTAGGACATGTGTTGTTGTTAAATTATATTTGAAAATTGATAAACACTTCGACAATGTCCATAATTTGAGAATGTTGTTGAAAGGTTTATAAATAAACACAAAATATTGTAAAGGAATTGCAATAAATAACTTTAAATTAAATTGCAATGTGAAAGGCAATTGATAAACTATAAAATAACTTTGATTGTAATTAAAATGGTGATTTACACGTACATTCTCAACAAACTCGTTTCTCAAACACGCTTAGATACTTAGAGTAATTTATGAGTATTTATAGAATGATTGAACACACGAAAATCTACATCTTAAGACTCTTATATAAACTAAGTCGAAAATAACCGTTATCAATGATCTTTTCTTCATAAATTTACATGTCTCACTTGCATGCTTCCAATTTTCCACAACTTTACACGCATCTTATCAAAGAAATGGATAAGGACAAAAGACAATTATTCATCCTTATTCAAAATTCAAAACCTTCATCAAATGCAACCTCAATATTGCCTCCATCTAAATCACAAACTAAACTCAAAAATAATTCTATGTCCAAAACTAGCATTCCCCTCTCATATTGAAGGATTTCTTCGACTAAGACCTCAAAAATGTCTCTTATCGAAGTCATATCATTTCTTAAGAATACTTTTTCTAATAATACTCAATCCAATCCTTGGCGTTGAAATCCCAGCCAACAGAAGTAACATGTATGAAAGGCATTTGTTGTTGGATGCTTGGAACCCTCGATTATGGCTCGGCTCATAGAACACCAGAAGATCAACTATTTTTTGCAGTTGTCACAAGTTACAACAAGGATCTGGTTTGTGTGTCCTATTCCAGATTGTATGAGCAGAATAGATCCTCTTTCTAATTCACTATTGTGAACAAAATTTATGAAGTCAACGATGATATTTAGAAGCGGTTGTTTGACATTACCATAAGTGATCATGATGTAAAGGAAGAATCTGATCCTTTGGTAACTGATGCTTATGTTCATAAGGACTTTTAGTCGAACGTTCATCTAAATGAAATGATCAAGGCTCTGGTGCCAAAATACTATAATGAGGTTGTAGCATTCATCCAATTCAAAATGACTCTAAGAATCCTATTGTGGCTTGTTTCTCACATTCCGCGTCCTAATAAAGGTGGATACTCTTGAGTGGATAGTGCAAATATTCGTCTTTTGTAAATCCCGGTGCATAAAATTCGCATCAGTTGGCCACACTACTTCGTCTCCAGAATGTTTACCATCAAGGATGGTAACAGGGGGAAATCATTATTCTACCCATCTATGATCTCAAAAATTCTGAGTTTCGTTGACATTGGTGTGCCAAATCAGCCACTCATCTTGCCTGGTCAAATTTAAGAATTCTCCCAACGGACCCTAAATAATATGGGGTACTTCTAGGATGAAGAACGTAAATCATACTATCTACATCTAGGAAAATTTGGTTGGAAGATATACAACTTTGACGATCCTACTACATTTGTTGCCCCATATCTGAACAATACATTGAAGATGGTGTGATTATGCATGATATGGAAAATGTCACTGCTCGGGAAGATGACAATGTTGCTGGAAATAATTCATCCATCGCCTCGTTTCTTATAAATTTGTTGCACAAACAAGATTTCCAGATGGCATTGTTCCGAAATATGCAGGAACATATGAGGAATCAAGATGCAAATTTTGAGGACATTGCATCATTCGTCACAGAGAAGTTGTTCCTCTTGAAGGAGGAAATGGATGTTAATACCGTTTTTACCATCGGAAGGCTAAATCACATGATTGTGGCCCCAAAATAAAGACCACCATCACTACACACAATTTTATCAAGAAATGTGTGATTTCTTGGACTATCAATTTGTAAATGATGGTCAAGGTTGCTTTTGTGGAGCAAGACCTGGAGGTCACAGAAGGGAGTAATGAACAAAGTTTAGAATGTTTCCTTATTGTGTCTTAAGTTTTTGTTTGCATTTAGTTTGTTATGTGTGGTTGTATCCTTGTTTTTCCTATTTGGTTTGATATTTATCTCTTTGATTTATGTAATAGTTCAATGCTTGTACTTTGATCTATCAAATTAATATGAGTATTGTGGTTTGTTTATTAAGTTTATGTTCTTTACTTTATGTGAGTGTGCTACTTTTCTTTGTGAATTTCCTTTGTGTGGTATTTCATATTTGTGTGTTATGCATCTACATGACGCTTCTAACAAATTATTTTGTTTTTCTCCTTTTAATGTTGTTAAAGGGGAGAAGAAAATGAAGAGGCAAGCCTAAATTTAGGGGGAGATATCAAGGATAATGCATAAATTCAGGGGGAGCTATTTTGTGTACTGAAGAAAAATGCAATGGGCTACGACTACATCATTTTAAGTTTGCCATCATAAAAAGGGGATGTATGTGAGTGCTACCTACAAACTCAACAAGATTTTGGTTTGTATGATGTCAAACAAGGTAGTATAGCATAGCGTTTTTTTGTATATTGGAAGGTGACAACATACATTTAGATGTCCCTTTGTCCTTTTAGCCATAGGACGGGTAAAAAATAGTCTTTGAACAAGTTTAATAGGTCTTAGTCATGTTACAACATCAAAAACCAATTTGTAGGTGGCAACATGACTGCACAAACCGACCTATATGAGTTCAGGTTGACCTATGGAAGCCTTTGCTTAAGTATAAGTCGAAACATGTATATTTTAGGTCGGCTTACATGCTCTAAGAACGAAGCCTATAGGCTCTGACCATAGTTTGCCTCACATGTTGCCTTATAGGCTGGCATGAACACCTTCATAGGTCGACCTATGGTTTTCATAGGCCGACCTATGCAAGTTCAAACTTGAAAATTATTTTTGCATCTTATTTGTCTTGCATCCTCTTTGCCTATTTCCATACACACACATATACATATACTCATATATGCACCTCATTCTAGTTTAAGGGTTTGCTAGAGATTAAACCTAACGAAACCATATTACAAAGTTTCTCATCATCTTCAACCTTTCTTCTATGCATACACACATTTGAACTACACATAATCATTTTTTGATTGGGTGACCATTAGATTAGGGTTGATAACGTCCAATAAGGTTTGGTATAACCGAGAATATTGTGAGGGAAGAGGTTCTTAGTCCTTTTTTTAATGATGCCAAACCTTAGGTAGCTCATAATGTGTACTTTGGACGGTGTCATCGCATCTTAGAGTGCCTTCCTTATTAACATGCTCAAATTATCAATTCAATGTGTCTTTGCATATAGGAGCATCTCACATATGTCAATTATGTAGTTGAATTAGTGTTGGTACCTTAGGTCCATAAGAAAATGTTTTGGGTTGACTAAAATGCATCTTAAAATCACACTTTTGACAAATTGTATTGTGTGAGTCAACTCATACTTGAAGAGGTCGACTCACCCAAGTGTGTCATTTTTCTTTGTAACTCACAAGTCTCAACAGGTCGACACATAGCTCTACTAATTTAAGGAAAAACATGAAGAGTCGACACATCACCCTGTTTAGGTCGACTTACAACTAGTTTTCTTAGATATGTGGTTGTGGGTCTCAACAGGTCAAGTCACTTATCTCAACAGTTCGAGTGGTTGTTATTTCCACTTATTTTTCTTATGTGCATTTTTGTTAAACTTTCTGCTGACTTGGTCCATGTATCATATAAATACTCTTGAGTCTCATTTTCATTCTATAACAAGAAAAGTGAAAGATAAACACAATTTTCCTCTTCATCGCATTTGTCAACAACTACACATAACAATTTTTATTGATCATTGTGCATTATCATGGTGATAAAGTCCAAACGTAGGATCTTGTATGTTTGGGTTGAGGTTTTTGTGGGTTTTTCTTGAAAAAAATCTTAGCATTTTATCCTCCAAGATCTTGAGGATTTGGGGGTTTTTACACAAATCATTGCTTCACATATTCAGTCAGGTTAAAGATTTGAAGAACGGGTTGTTGCTTTGAAAGATTAACAGTAAATCGAGGATTGTGAAGAAGGATTTGGGATCGAGCGTTGGTGATCAAAATCAACTGAGCTAAGAGTTTGAATAACAGAGTGTTTTCGAAAATAATTAGCGGTAACCAGTGGTTTGTTCAGAGCATTTGATGCACTTGGGTCAACTTGGATCAAGGGAAGAGAAGGGAATAGTTTCAACTTTAACAATTAGGTTCTATGGTGGTGACTATTACTTCCCCTATATAAAATTTGCAATTGATAATCAATATCTAAATTCTAATTTTAGAATTGGTGGCAGGCATACCCTAAGCAAGGATAAAAGGGGAACTGCCTAAACAAATCTGATGTTGTTCCCTCTTTCTCTATCTCTTTAATTTTTGCATTACTTGTTCTTTTGTGAAATTGGTTGGTAATATAATTTTAATTGATTTTAGTGCTTTAAATTTGTCTAGAAATTTGGTTCAATCATTTTGATTGTTGCTTAGGAAGATTTTCACTATCAATCTAAGTGAAATTAAGACTTGGTGTATTTTGCACACCAAGTATTTGCTAAATTGACTTCACACAAGCCAATTAAATTTGTGTAAGTTTTTATCCTTTCATCTCTTCATTGGAAATATCCACACTAAGTATTTGTGTATTTGATCAATTGATTGGTATATATTGATTCGTTTATCTTAATCATTCCATTTGGTTTTCACGCATATCTGATCTTACTAATAGCAGATAATTTTTAGACGATTGTAGTTCGAGGAGCTTTTGCAACCTATTAAAAAAATTTAAAAAGCGCCTAGTTTTAAATAGGGGATCTATTCAACCCCCTTCTAGATTTGCGACATCGTCTAACAATTAGTATCACGAGCACCAGTGTAAGCCCATAATTTCGACACTTTGAAATGTGAAGACATTCAGGAGATGTTGGCAAGGTTAAGAACTCAAAGTGTTTCGACAGGAGGACAAGTAGTATTCTGGCAGGACAAGTTTGGAGAATTGTTTATAGCTGGGCATTTGACAAGATGAGTGTATCTTTCGACACTTCGACAGAGGAGAGTTGTTTGACAGAAGCATTATTTGGCAGAGTTCGAAAGGGTTTTTTCTTCTTTGAGACTTCGACAAATGAAGAGGTGCAAGGCTTCGTCACCAAAGGGAGGAATTCAAATTCAAAGGTTACAACCTTTGGCAGTTAGACACATGGAAGTTTCAGAGAAGAAAATTGCATGCAGGCTGACATTTGTCAGTTAGTTATAATTTTTCCGTTCTAGACAGTTATTTTGTTTGTATATAAATAGGATAGTTTGTGTTTAGAATGTGTGTGTGAAAACTTATACAAAATCCTGTAAATACTTTAAGTACCCAGTGTGAGAGAAAATGAGTCTGATATTTGGAACAATGTATGTGTTGAACACCATTTTATTTTCAAGTCATTTAAATCATTAAGTTTGTTTCATCAAGTTATTTTATCTTCAGTTTTATTTACTTTCTTGCAATGTTTTACATCTTTCGCCATTTTTCTTACTTTTGTTTTGACTTTAACTTTACATTACTTTCAAATTCAAAGTATTTAACATTTTGATACTATTAACAAAACAAACCACAAATCATTCACAATCCTAAGAGTAATTCGACAAAATAATTGCACATGTGTCCTAGGACTTGTTTGGTTGGTCCTGCAAGTAACCCAGTTTTTTAAGAGATTGGTTAACCAGAGGTTGTTCGTCAGAAATCACGGCGAACAACCAGTTCATCTAGTGTTTCACATATAACTCTTTAAAAAACTGATAACGATCCTAAATGGCGTACAATAGAGCGCCTATTTTCACTAGAGAGAACTATAGTTATTGGAAAGATTGTGTGCGTATCCATATCAATTCTGTTGATAAGAAGGTATGGAAAGTTATTCAAGATGGACCCATGGAAATAACCGTGACCAATGTGAATAACATTGAAGTACCTAAACTGGAAGCACAATGGAATGAATAAGATGAGAAAAAGTATAGCTACGATTGGAAATCTAGAAATATGATCATTCCATTTGGTTTTCACGCATATTTGAACTTATTAATAACATATCATTTTTAGACGATTGTAGTTCGGGGATATTTCGCAACCTATTAAAAACATTTTAAAAAGGACCTAGTTTTAAATAGGGGATCTAGTCAACCCCCTTCTAGATCCATGCCATCATCTAAAAAAATATTGGGTTGAGAACTTTATGTGTTTCAAATTAGAAAACCAAGGTGGGGTTTTCCTTCAAGATCTATATGATTTAAAGGTTTTGGACAAGATCACGTCAACACATATTCGACCGAGTGAAAGCCTTGGGACAAGGTGGTTTCCTTGCAAGGGAGTAGCGCGAGACAGTGAATTATGTTCGGGAATCTTGGGTTCAACAAGTTGTGTGCTCGTGATAATCGAAGTATTGTAACCGCATTGTTGGTCACTTGATCAAGCTTTTAATCAAGGGTTTGGAGGTGGAAGAATCAACACAAAACAATAAGGTTTTTGGGGTTTGCATTCTTCATCTCTTGTATAAAAGATCTTGCAAAGAAAAGATTAATTGCAAGTATCTCAATTTGATTTCAGATTGAGGGCAGATGTACCCATAGCGAGGCCGATTGGGGAATTTCCTAAAAAAATCTTGGTATATCTCTCTCTTTTATCAATTTATCGCTTTAATTATTGTTTTCGCAATTTATCGAGTTCATCGTTGTTTGATCATTTCGATTGGAATTTTTCAATCATCATTTAAAAGTGTTGTTGTTGATATAATTATGACCACTTTGATTGTGATTGACTTTTAACATCAACAAAACAAATTGAATTTTCAATTGTTATCGATTGCACACCAAGTGTTTGATAAATTGTTTATGCGTATTTTAATTGTGTTTTTGTTCATTAGATATATGAGTTACGAATAACATTGCATTTAATTTATTTGTAGCTTTATCATTGTTGAACATTTACGTTCATTATCTTTTTGTTTGGTTTGTGATAAGTATATTCCTTTTCGGTAGTGGGTTCGGTTAGAAGATTTGATCCGGGTCATTTTCTGTCATGCCATATTTTTAAAATAGATTTTTGCCAAAGTTTTTATGGTTGTAAAATTTGTGATCTATTCACCCCGCTCTAGATCGAAGCCTATAGTCTAACAGTTTTTTTGTTAACTTTGTTCTTCAAGTATGAAACACTTTTAATGTCTTACGTTTTTGTGTCTGAGAAGTGTTAAGGCTTTGTTGAGATGACATGTGCAACAAATACTTCCCTTCTCCATAATAACACTCCAAATAATAAAGAACAATAAATTGAATAGAGAGTTGGTGATGCAGGTGCCTCAATAACCGTTGGAGTAACCGTTGCAAGTGCCTCATACCCCAATTTTGTCTGGGCATTTAAAAAAAATCTTCTTGCAGGTGACTTTATTTCTATTTATGCACCATATCAAATCATTTAGGCTTTTTCCATTTTAATTATTTTTTTAGTTTTTATTTCAACTTTCAAGATTTTGAAGCCATGCTTCTAACCAAGTGAAAATATATTTTAGCCACTTTTGTTAGCCAACTTGCAGGTCATCTCTAAAGCCTTTTTATTCACGTGAGCCTTGTTTTCAAAACTAATTTGTTACAAGCAAAGTATGAGCAAAATAGTTGAAGCCATGAAGCCATTTTTCTTTAGGACTCCACCTCCTAAACACCATCCATCGTACTCTACACATATATCCATACACATTGCAACGCAGCAAGGCCCCTACCCAACATTCCCACAAGCATCATACGCCATATGCATTGTACATATTTCCATCATACCACGGCGCAAATAAACAAAAATGCCAACATGCAAAACTGTTATAGCAGCTCACACCTTCTGGGATGTTGCTTCCCTTATTCTCTTTCACTCACTCTCTTAATTTATTTTCCTTCATTCCTCAAACAACAATATTCTACTCACGTCTCTTTCACACATAACACCCACCTTCACAAATCTTCTTCAAGAATTCATTACCTCAAAATCTGCTAATATTTCAACAACTCACAAACCTTTTTACAAATTAAATTACAACCTCAAACAACTGAACCTTTCAAAATCTCCTCCAACCTAAATCTCTTTATCAAACACAAATCTTCATACCACAACAAATCTCACTACACTATTAAAATCCAAGAACAACACAACAACGGACCTTCAAACCTTTATATTAACACACATAAACCAACACCTTCGCACCATTCCTTAGCATGAACCTTTGTTACACATTGAATCACAACAACTCTCAAACAAAACGAAATCGGAAACTAACAGGGAGATCGAAACGAAGAGATGAAACGAAGATAAAAACGAACGTGAATGACAAAGAAAATATGAGTTGAGCAATATTCAAGAGAAATGAATACAACCCATAAACAGAAACAAGCGAGAGAAGAGAGAGTGAGTGAGATGGAAAGAATAAGTTAAACGGAAAAACAATCTGACACAAACCGTGAATGAGAGCGGAAACCAGAGTGAGATTCGAAAGTTGTGCGATTGGGGTTGATTTCCGTTATTGATGTGTTCTTCTGTTTCTTTCCCTGGACTGTGTTTCAATGATACAATATTTTTTTATCTTTTAAAGAATCTTTATACTCGCAGATGGGCTTAGCCCATAGATCTATTTGTTTCACTATGCATACCACCAACTCACATATCATACTTCTTCCATTCTCTTATTTATTTTATTTTTGGTTTACTCTTTTTCTTTGATTTGACTTTTTCTATTTTGATTTTCATTCTTTGAATAGAATTTGGTTTAGGTATATTTTTGTTTTTAGATTTTTGGTTTGTTTCTTATATTTGTTTACTTCCATTTCATTTCGATTTTACTTTTTGGTCTATGATATGTTAAACGATATTGAATATTTGATTTCGATAAATCGACAAAGTGTTGATCAATATGAGACCACCCTTTTTATTTATCATTTTTCTTTACTTTATGGTTGATGAGCATCTAAATATCAAGATTGACGACAAATCGATGGAAATCTTGATTAATGGTAAGACCTTTGTTCTTTATCACTTTTATAACTTTTTTTCTTATATTGGTCGATGAACATCTAAAGAATCGAAGATTATCGCAAATCGATAAAATCATGATTAAGATGAGACCTTTCTTGTATTTAAATAATTGTTTGATTGGTTCACTTAGCCTTTACATTGCGATTTCGAAGTTAAAATTCAATTTAACTTTCGATAACCATATGGATGCATAAAGTGTTGTTCGACTTATCAAAGAGTGATTCATATATGAATCCACTCTAAGATAGCTAAAGAGCCAAATTTGAAGCTTTCGATTTATCTCGAGTCCCGTGGCTTCCTCTTAGGCCCATACAATGAGCATTTTTATTTCATCACATAGTTTAGGACACTCGCACACGTACGGCTTCCTCTTGGGCTACCTTACAACAATACCCTTTATTTCTCGCAATATTGTGTATTTACTATGTACCCCGCTCCCTATTTCTATGTATGTCGTTTACTTTCTCGCTCTCATTATGGTTTCGTTCACTAGGCACCCTTAGGGATTAGGGTTGATTTCACCTTGTTTCAAACCCTTGATCCAACGTTAAGTGGTTTCACTCATGCACACACTTGCAATTACACTCCATTTGCATTCACGCTTGTAAGTAGAGCGCATTGTGCCTCGCCATCAACTTTAACACTTGTAAGTCAAGCGCTTGTTGCCTTGCCATCAAACATAACCTAGTACAATAGGTATTCCTTACCATTCATATTGAAACTTAAAACGTTTTCACATGTAAATCAATCTCGATCCAACATTGAGTTCTTTCTTTAAATTCAAATACTTTATCAAGGTGAAGAAGAAGGGCATCGAGTCTTCGATGTGTTTCCTCAATTGTTTGGGTGTGAGTTCCCTTACTCGTGTGTGAACAATTGACACCTCTAAATCAAACCTTGATCCAACATCGAGTATTTTACAAATACTATTTTATAAAAGGTAAAAAATAAGGGCGTCGATTCTTTGATGTGTTTCTTCAATTGCTTGGGTGTGAGTTCCCTTACTCATGTGTGAACAATTAACACCTCTAAAAATACCAACAAACTGTAGTACCATGAACTATAGAGCTCTGAATTTCTCATTGCACGAGGTAATTTTTAGGCACAAAGACCGCACTCCTTGTCGAGCATCCTAGGAACAAAACCATCCTTTCTCCATACTTTTTCCCTTAAGAAGAAGACATTAGCATAGGTTGATATTCGATCGCAAATTAGAGTAAAAGGTTCCCATTGAGTACAATGGACGTGAAGTCGTGTGAAAACCTTCCTTTCGCGTAACCGACTCCCTGGCCTAGAATTTGGTTGCGATGACCAGTTTTTTCCCTTAGAGGTTTTATCTATATTTCCCTTTTCTTTCATTTGAATAAATAAAATTAGGTGGTGACTATGTTGTTTGTTTCGCAGTCAGTGTGAGGATCGTACTTTTCGAGGTACAATAGCTGGCGACTTTGCTGGGGATGTGCTTTTTGCATAAGAGAGTCGAGACAAACTTAAGTTAGTTAGTGATGAGTGCTCACTTTGCTTATATGTCTTCTTTTATTTGCTTATTTGTATCTACACTATTATGGTTCAATGTTACTATTTGAGTTTTATGATCATTGGGGTTGTGTGAGATAGGCTTCCTACCCAAGCCTGAGAAAACCCTAGGATTAGAATGGTGGTTGTGTAGTGGAGGACTGCGAGGAGCCTTCCTCGTGGGACGAAACAAAAACCATCGTCTAGGGTATATTCTCTTGGAGATATTGTGATGCAATGAATCTTCATTGTGTGACAATTTTTCAAGTTGAATTGTCGATTTTGGGACCTTCAAACCAGTTCCATCCAAGGTGGTTAGTAGTGTTAACTTACAAGGTCATTAGACTCATTGGGTTAGTGTGAAAGCCACAATAAGATAAGATCCCTTGAACGTATTACTATCCAACAACAATATTTTCAACCTCAATCCATGATTCTTAGAACCTTGTTTTAGAAAACTTAGGATTGATTGTTGTGTAGTGGAAGACTACGAAGAGCCTTCCTCGTGGGACGATACAAAGGCCTCACCTAGAGTCGATTGTTTCGAAGATATTATTATCATATGAGCCTTATCCTTGGCAATAATGTCTTTGATAAGGATCCATGACTCTAGGCACCTACCCATTTAGAACCTACCTATGAGGCTTCGTTGATCAAAGATACTTGTTGTTGGACTCTATCTTCAGAATTGGTTATACTTGTGATCCTTTGAACTATAGCATATCATTATGTTTGTTTTCATTTCATTGCATTCATTTTTTAATACTGAAATTCTGTGATCAGGTACGTGATGTCGAATGAGATGTTTAAACACTTGAAGCCTTGAACAAAACTTAAAGTGCAGGAAAATTAAACAACACAGGAAATTGTTAACCCAATTCAGTGTATAACCACACTTACATCTGGGGGCTACCAAGCCAGGAAGGAAATCCAATATAAGTAATATTAATTCTAGACTTAAACCACACAGTTTAATCTATCACTTAATATCTACCCAAGGCAATTTCTACCTAAGACACAACTTTGATATGAGTACCAACTCACTCCCCCTCAATCACACAATGATATGTTTACAAGTTTAATAAAATTGAAGTCATACTTCAAACAAAACAGCTTGATCTTACTTCGCAGTTTCAATCAAGACACAAATACACTTTTGCTTAAAAGCTCATAAAGTGATACACATAAAACAACCTGCTATTAAAACACAAACACCATATTTAGTCTTCTTAATTTCATACTTTATTCTGAGAGTTTCTGTTGCTTAAATAGGTGTTTGGATTTTGGGCTTTCTGTAGGTTATCCAATCCTGATACGCATGTTGCCATCACCTTGAATTAGGGTTTGTTACTTCCTTGATTCTAGGTGAGTCAGTTCTTCTGATTATATTGAATTCATATAATTAATCTCCCTACAAATGCGCCTTCTTCTGTTTCATCCATCCATAATTAATTCCAGATAACTTCCCTTAATTTACTCAGTTCTGTTAAGCATTAATTAATTCTGGTAGCAGGTTTGAGATGTCACAACATCTGGTGTGACATCCTGAAAACTGAACTTACTTCATTAACTGATACAATGTCACAACATCTGGTGTGACATCCTGAATTAAGTTCATTTACTTATACTCTGTTTGATAATGTCACAACATCTGATGTGACATCCTGAACTAAGTTCAACACTTCTTGTTGGTCAAAAATTCTGCCAATTCTAAACATCTACAAACTCCCCCTTTGGCTAACTTTTGGCTAACATAATCTTCTGGTTTATCAGAGTGCAGCAAAGTTTCTTTTATCAGAGTACAACAGTTCTTTTCTGTTGAGTCATGTGTGAGTTTACTCCCCCTCAAACCTATATGTGTTCTGACTTGTTTCAACAGAAATTTTTCATTAAAAACACAGCTTTAGTTCAGAAGCAAACATAAGTCATTTTTCATTAATCAGTAAGCTGCAGCATACATTGTTGTTGTTGAGTTCTCTTCTCCCCCTTGTTAGACATAAATTGGGGCCAAATATTACATTTACAGAGAGAATTACAAAATTACTAATTCAAAATACAATGCTGAAGCAGACATTACATATTCCTCACATACATTTTTCACTCAGAATCTTCATATTCAGTGTCTTCCTCTTCTTCAGTTTCCTCATCAGAAGCAGCAGCCTTCTGAGCACTCTCTTCAATTTCCAGCCTTTGGATAATCTCCTCAAGCTTCTGCTTCCTGGCATCCAGTTCTTTGCATGTGTTCTTCAGCTCAGCAATCAAAGCAGCTTTGGATATTGGAGACTTTGCCTTTGAAGGTCCAGCAGATGTCCCAGAGGGAGCTTCAACATCAGCTGCATGATGACTTAAGAACAGCTTGTAGTGGAATGCCACGGGACTCTCTCTTTTGCAGATTGAATCCTTCTCAGTGAGGATACCTGGATATTGGCTAAGGATTATTCCACACAACAAAGAAGGGAAGGCAATAGGCAGCTTTGTTGCAGATGTTCCAGCATGCTTCAATGTCTGATCAAAAATATAAGCCCCAAAATCCAGCTTTGTTTGGGTGCCCACAGCATATATGAACCTGCCCAATCCAGTTGTTATTGAGGAGGTATGGTTGGTAGGGACCCAGTTTGCAGTGCCAATCCTATGCAGCATTGCATACTTCCTTGTCAGCAAGCTAACAGAAAGTTTCCCCTTGACTGGCCAAGCTTTGACTTGATTAGTAGTGATGACCTTGCACACCTGGTTATCTATCTTTCCCAGCTCATTAGGTCCATCAGATTCTCTTCCTAGATAGTGGTTGATAACCCTAGGAGAGAATTCCACACATCTCCCTCTTACATACACCTTTCTGAAGTCAGCTGACTTACCATCAGCACAATCCTCTTGAAGGTTGACAATAAATTCCTTGACTAGCAGCTCATAGCAAGGAGAGAAGTTTGACACTGTTTTGAATAAGCCAGCAGAAGAGATGAGATCAATTACCTCAGTGCACTCAAGTGCATTGCTGCTCAGCTCTCTTTCAAGTGCTACCCTTCTTTGGTAGACAAATTTCCATCTGCTCACACTTGACACATGATGGAATGAAATTTTGTCCAGAGGAGCTTCTGGAACAGCAGAGGAGGACCTTGAAGGTGCTGGTTTCTTCTTTGGTGGGAATGTTGGGACATCCTCTTCAACATCTGAATCTGGAGGAGTAACAGCTTTCCTCTTTTGTGTATTCACCTTGCTCCATTGTTTGGTAGGACCAAAAGCAACTTTAGCTTTGTCCTTCTTTGGTGTAGGCTGCTTCTTCTCAGGAGTTGCATGTCCTACAGTCTTCTTTTCCTTCCTAGTTCTGAGCCTTTTGGCTATGCTAGGGTTCACAGAGGCAATGATTTATGTGTCAGAATCATGCTCTATGTCAACAACAGGAGGAGGTTGAGTAGTCTCTTCTTCAGCAGGTGGATCAACAGAGGCTTGATCATCAGTGGAGGCCTTGTGCTGGTCCTCAGATGTTTCATCATCATCATCAGTGGAGGTCTTGTGTTGTTCCTCAGACATTTCAACATCTATTGGAACATCCTGTTGGACAGGAGTGTCCTCTTCAGCCTGATTTGGTTGTTCTTCTTGTGGAGCTGGCATGGTGTTCAGGGGAATGGATATACCACTCACAACTCTTTGCTCAGACAGAATTCTGTTCACAAGTTCCTTAATAGAATCATCCATATATTCAGAGGCTTTGGGAGTGGTGTTTGAGGATGAAGGCATTCCTTTGGCTTTGCTGAATACAGGTTCCTTTGCTCTTCTCACTGTTGGAGTTCTAGGCTTTTGAGCAAGAGGAACACTTCCTCTGATTTCGTCCATGGGAGTTGAATCCATAGGTACCACAGAAATGGGGGTTGCATGCACCACATCCTCTTGGTTGAGGATTTCATCAGAGAGGTTAGGGTTTTGATGTTGAGACATTTTCGAAAGTGGTGGATGAAGAGTTTAGGTTTGAATGATTTTGATGAGCTCTGAAAATCAGTTAGAGTATGCAATTCGTTTTGAGAGGATGATGAGAAGATGAATAGCTGAGAGCAAGCTGGTATTTTTATAAGAGCCGTTACTTGGAGAATTTTAAGGAGTGGAATATACAGAGTTCTTGACCAGACTAGTGTTGCCATCTGGTGATCATGCCACACGATGTCATATGACATGTTGGCACTTCTGCATAACTGCTATATTTCACATAAGCAGATCCCCAATTTACCCCTTAGGTTTTCAAATTTGGTAGCATCCAAAGCTTTAGTGAATATATCAGCCAATTGCAGATCTGTGGCTACATGTTCCAATGAAATCACTTTCTCTTCCACAAGATCTCTGATGAAATGATGCCTGATATCAATGTGCTTGGTCTTGCTATGTTGAATAGGATTCTTTGATATGTTAATAGCACTTAAGTTGTCACAGTACAATGTCATGACATCTTGTGGGACATTGTACTCTGTGAGCATTTGCTTCATCCAAACCAACTGTGAACAACTGCTTCCAGCTGCAATATATTCAGCTTCAGCAGTAGATAAGGATACACAATTTTGTTTCTTACTGAACCAAGAAATCAAATTGTTTCCTAGAAAGAAGCATCCTCCTGATGTGCTCTTTCTATCATCAGCACTTCCAGCCCAATCAGCATCACAGAAGCCAGTGAGAATTGGTTTGCATCCATGAAAGTACATTATGCCATAGTCACAAGTACCATTGACATATTTCAGAATTCTCTTGACCTGGTTTAGATGGCTAACTTTTGGATCAGCTTGATATCTTGCACATACACCTACTGCAAAGGCTATGTCTGGTCTGCTAGCAGTCAGATATAATAAGCTTCCAATCATACTTCTGTATAGGCTTTGGTCTACATTCTCACCCTTGTCATCTTTTGTCAGCTTTAAGTGTGTGGGGGCAGGAGTTCTTTTATGAGTAGCATTGTCCATCCCAAATTTCTTGACAATGTTCTTAGCATACTTGCTTTGGGAAATGAACATGGAGTCCTCCATTTGCTTTATTTTCAGTCCAAGAAAGTAGGTTAATTCTCCTACTAGGCTCATCTCAAATTCAGATTCCATTTGAGTGACAAAATGTTTAACCATCCTGTCTGACATCCCACCAAAGACAATGTCATCTACATATATTTGAGCAATCATGACATTTCCTTCTTCATCCTTAACAAACAAGGTTTTGTCTATTCCACCTTTCCTGTACCCTTGCTTGATAAGAAAAGTAGTCAGCCTTTCATACCATGCTCTTGGGGCTTGCTTCAGTCCATAAAGAGCCTTCCTTAGTTTGTACACATGATTTGGATAGCTTGGATCAACAAATCATTTATGTTGTTCTACATATACCTCTTCATTAAGATATCCATTTAGAAAGGCACTTTTCACATCCATTTGAAATAGCTTGAACTTCAGGATACAAGCAATTCCTAAAAGTAGTCTGATTGATTCAAGCCTTGCTACTGGTGCAAAGGTTTCATCAAAGTCTACTCCCTCAATTTGTGTGTATCCTTGAGCTACAAGTCTAGCTTTGTTCTTTGTAACAACTCCCTGCTCATTTGACTTGTTCTTATACACTCATTTAGTGCCAATCACATTTATGTCATCAGGTCTAGGAACAAGATCCCACACTTCATTCCTTGTGAACTGACCTAATTCTTCTTGCATAGCACAGATCCAGTACTCATCAGTAAGAGCTTCCTTGATGTTTTTAGGTTCTATTTTTGAGACAAAACAAGAACCTGAAATCACCTCTCTTGATCTAGTGCTTACTCCTCTGTTGGGATCCCCAATTATCAAATCTTTGGGATGATCCTTCTGGATTCTTATGGAGGGAGGTTTGCTGGATTGTTCTGTCCTTGCATCAGTTTGAGTGAAGTCAGGATGATCACTCTTCTCTTCAACTTCAGTTTGACTGTCAGCAGATGTTCCAACATCTTCTGTAACATCTGCAGGGGCATCATCAATTATCACATTTATGGACTCCATGATAACCTTGGTTCTAGAGTTAAATACTCTATAGGCTCTGCTATTTATAGAGTATCCAAGGAAAATCCCTTCATCACTTTTAGGATCCATTTTTCTTCTTTGCTCCATATCAGCCAGAATATAACAATTACTTCCAAACACATGGAAGTACTTAACTGTGGGTTTTCTGCCCTTCCAGACTTCATAGATTGTGGACAAGGTTCCTTTCCTTAGAGTAACTCTATTATGAATGTAACAAGCTGTGTTCATAGTTTCAGCCCAGAAGTACAATGGTAACTTTTTTTGCATGGATCATAGCTCTTGCTGATTCTTGGATAGTTCTGTTCTTCCTCTCAACAATCACATTTTGTTGAGGGGTGATAGGTGAAGAGTATTCATGATTGATTCCTTCTGAAGAACAGAAATCTGAGAATTTTTTATTCTCAAACTCCTTTCCATGGTCACTTCTTATTCTGACCACACAGCTTGCTTTTTCTCTTTGTATTCTGTGGCATAAATCTTTGAATACATCAAATACATCAGACTTTTCTTTGATAAAATTTATCCATGTATATCTTGAAAAGTCATCAACCACCATATAGGCATACCTCTTACCACCAAGGCTCTCAACCTGCATAGGTCCCATAATATCCATATGCAATAATTCCAAAACTTTGGAAGTTGTCAGATGTTGGAGCTTTGGATGGGACATCTTGGTTTGCTTGCCTATTTGACATTCACCACATATTTTGCCATCATCAATCTTCAGTTTAGGAATACCTCTCACAGCTTCCATAGATATTATTTTCTTTATACCTCTGAAATGAAGATGACCCAGTCTTTGGTGCCATAGTTTCACTTCTTCTTCTTTGGCTAAAGAGCAAGTTGAAGTGAGACTGAGATCTTGAGGTTCCCACATATAACAGTTGTCTTTAGATCTGGCTCCTCTCATGACAACCTTCTGTTCTTTATTAGACACTATGCATTCAGTTTTGGTAAAGTTTACATTGTAACCTTGATCACATAATTGACTTATGCTGATCAAGTTAGCAGTCAATCCTTTTACCAGCAGCACATCATCTAGTCTTGGTACATCTGGACAGTCCAAGGTTCCAACTCCCTTGATTTCTCCTTTAGCTCCATCTCCAAAGGTTACATATCTAGATGAATATGACTTTAAGTCTACTAGCAGATTCTTCAATCCAGTCGTGTGCCTTGAACATCCACTGTCAAAGTACCAGTCTTCTTTAGCTGATACTCTTAGAGATGTATGAGCTATATATGCAACACCCTTCTTTGACCATTTGTATTGAGGTTTCCTTTGATGCCTCTGCCCTGTGTAGTGTCCATTTGTAGAGCTCCAAGGTTGTTTGTTGAACTTGTTCTTGGGCATGTAGTTTTGATCAGCATGAAGACTAGCTTTAGGTACCCATACTTTCTTGATGACCTTTGTCTTCTGCTTAGGGGATTGCTGATATCTTTGATGTTGATGTCTATGAAGCACTTTCTTGGTAACCTCTATCTTCTGCTTAGGGGTTTGCTGATACATCTGATTTGGATATCCATGCAACTTGTAGCAATGAGGTTTGATGTGTCCAAACCTTCCACAATGATGACATCTCCATCTTTGATACTTCTTCTTCATTATGTTCTTTTCATGATGTTGAGACATCTGTTGGAACATTATGTTTGACTTTGTGTTCTTTTCATGATGTTGAAGCATCTGTTGGGACATCTTGTTTGACTTTATGGAATTTGAATTAGTTTTGCTGGTGCTAGCCTCAACCTTATGAACTTTGTTAAATCCTAGTCGAGTTCTATCCCCTGAATGCTTATTGTTGTTGAGAATAACATCCAATGTGTTTGAGCTACTGTTCAGCATTCTAACAGATTTGGACATATGCTCCAACTTGGAGTTGAGAAGGCTTACTTCACTTTTCAAAGTGTCAATGATCTCTAGATCACTTGTTTTTTCATCCTTTAGTGCCTCAATCTTCTTCTTCTGTTTTATACTCTCCATGCATATTTCAGTGCTCCTTTTAACCAGTTCTCTGTATGATTGTTCAAGCTCTTCAAAAGTAAGCTCCTCATCACTGGATCCACTTTCAGATTCACATAATCCAGTTAGAGCAATGATATGCTTTGCTGATTCTTCTTCTGAATCACATCCTGAGTCTTCATCAGACCAGGTTACAGAGAGACCTTTCTTCTTCCTTTTTAAATAGGTAGGGCATTCATTTCTGATGTGTCCATATCCTTCACATCCATGACATTTAATCCCTTTTTCTTGATTGGTCTTTTCATCATAATTTGACCTTCTATTAGCATCATAAGGTCTTTTATTCTCAGAAGAGTTTGAGTATCTTCCACTTGGTCTGGACTTGTCATCCATCTTTCTGAGAATCTTTTTGAATTGTCTTCCAAGCATAGCAATGGTTTCTGATAAATTTTCTTCAGGTTCTGCTTCATTATTTTCTTCTTCTTTATCAGTATTTGACGCCAAGGTTATGCTTTTGTTCTTCTTTACAATTGTGTCATTCATTCCCATCTCAAATGTTTGAAGGGAACCAATGAGCTCTTCAACCTTCATTTTGCATATGTCTTGAGCTTCTTCTATTGCTGTGACCTTCATGTCAAATCTTTTTGGCAAAGATCTGAGAATCTTTCTTACAAGCTTTTCACCAGTCATCTTTTCTCCCAAAGCACCAGAAGTATTGGCTATTTCTAAGATGTTCATGTAGAACTCATGAATTGTCTCATCTTCCTTCATTCTCATGTTTTCAAACTTGGTGGTGAGATGTTGAAGTCTTGACATCTTCACCTTTGATGTTCCTTCATGAGTTGTTTTGAGAGTGTCCCAAACATCTTTGGCCAGCTCACAGTGATGCACAAGTCTGAAGATGTTCCTATCAATGCCATTGAATAAAGCATTTAAGGCCTTGGAATTGCCAAGTGCTGAATCTTCTTCCTCCTTACTCCATTCTTCTTCAGGTTTCAACACTTTTGCTCCATCATTGTTGTCTTGGATAGGGTGCTCCCATCCTTTGTTGACTGCTTTCCAGGCCCTATTGTCAAGTGATCTTAAGAATGCTACCATTCTTGGCTTCCAGTAGTCATAATTAGATCCATCCAATATAGGTGGTCTATTTACAGATCCTACATCTCTGTCCATATTTCCAGAATTTGCAGTCCCTAGATCTCACCCAGTTAAACAGGCAGGGTGCCTGCTCTGATGCCAAATGAAATTTTGTGATCAAGTACGTGATGTCGAATGAGATGTTTAAACACTTGAAGCCTTGAACAAAACTTAAAGTGCAGGAAAATTAAACAACACAGGAAATTGTTAACCCAGTTCAGTGTATAACCACACTTACATCTGGGGGCTACCAAGCCAGGAAGGAAATCCAATATAAGTAATATTAATTCTAGACTTAAACCACACTGTTTAATCTATCACTTAATATCTACCCAAGGCAATTTCTACCTAAGACACAACTTAGATATGAGTACCAACTCACTCCCCCTCAATCACACAGTGATATGTTTACAAGTTTAATAAAATTGAAGTCATACTTCAAACAAAACAGCTTGATCTTACTTCACAGTTTCAATCAAGACACAAATACATTTTTGCTTAAAAGCTCATAAAGTGATACACATAAAACAACCTGCTATTAAAACACAAACACCATATTTAGTCTTCTTAATTTCGTACTCTATTCTGAGAGTTTCTGTTTCTTAAATAGGTGTTTGGATTTTGGGCTTTCTGTAGGTTATCCAATCCTGATACGCATGCTGCCATCACCTTGAATTAGGGTTTGTTACTTCCTTGATTCTAGGTGAGTCAGTTCTTCTGATTATATTGAATTCATATAATTAATCTCCCTACAGATGCGCCTTCTTCTGTTTCATCCATCCATAATTAATTACAGATAACTTCCCTTAATTTACTCAGTTCTGTTAAGCATTAATTAATTCTGGTAGCAGGTTTGAGATGTCACAACATCTGGTGTGACATCCTGAAAACTGAACTTACTTCATTAACTTATACAATGTCACAACATCTGGTGTGACATCCTGTAAACTGAACTTACTTCATTAACTGATACAATGTCACAACATCTGGTGTGACATCCTGAATTAAGTTCATTTACTTATACTCTGTTTGATAATGTCACAACATCTGATGTGACATCCTGAACTAAGTTCAACACTTCTTGTTGTTCAAAAATTCTGCCAATTCTAAACATCTACAAATACATAAGCTCATTTCATTTGTTCTCAAATTTAGATTTGTTGAGTAATCGTTAAGCTGATTCCTCAACACAAGTATGGAACTAGAGCCAATGAAAGAAGAAGAATGGTTGACCAAGCGCAACACAACATAGAAGTCTAAATGGAAATTAATGAGATGAAAGACAACATGACCAAACTCACTAAAATGATGCAATTTCTGATTGCTAGAGGAGAACCATCTCAGAGGAATATGATCTCTGAAGTCTCATCTGTTGTTGTTGCCCTCGACTGATTCAGCAACTAGCTACTACTTGGCCAGAATTTGGATTGCCACCAAATTACTCGCCATAATTTGCAACTACTTCATTGGCTGGCACATCTATCATGCCATTATTCCAAACTTCAGTGTTCATTGAACCTCATCCTGTTGTGCATATTGTTTCTCAAACTACTTATGATAATCCTCCTTTTGTGTACCATGTTGTTGGTCCACCATCTAAAAGCCAAGGAGAAGTTGGGAACATTGAAGAAGTCAGAGAGCAATGTTTGACTCTGGAGAGAATGATAAGATATGTGGAAGGAGTTGATGTCTTTAGTGTTGTTGCAATGGACATGTGCTTAGTTTCAAACTTGGTTATACTAGCCAAATTCAAAACTCCTGAATTTGAAAGATACAAGGGGTACACTTGTCCAAAAATCCATTTGGTGATGTACTACCGAAAAATGGTTGTTTATACTGACAACGACAAACTGATCATCCAATGTTTTCAGGATATCTTGAGTTGGGCTTCAATGAAGTGGTATATGGGACTCGAGAAGAATCGTATCCAATGCTGGAAAGATTTGGCTGATGTCTTCCCGAAACAATACAAATACAATCTGGACATGGCACCTGACCATCGTCAACTTCAAAACATGTCTCAGAAAGAGAAAGAATCCTTCAATGATACGCTTAGCGCTGGAGAAAGCTAGTTGCTCAAATGGATCCACCTTTGGTTGAAAAAGAATTGACCGGTCTGTTCATGGACACACTTCAACCTCTACAATGGGAAAATATGATAGATAGTGTATCATCTAGTTTTGTTGACCTAGTCACTATTTTAGAAAGACTAGAGGAAGGAATCAAAAAGGAAAGATTGTCAATGTTGAAGCCTTTAATGGTGCAAGAAAGTCCTCTAGAAACTTTCAAAAGAAGAAGGAGGGCAAAACACAAGTTGTCACAGTTGAAAGAAGACCATATCATAGGCAACAACATTATGGGGAGCCACATGTAGCTCCATTTTATCCTGTGGTTAATGCTCCTCCAGTTCGAGCTCCTCCATAAATAAATGTCGGTTAGAATCAAACTCGCAATCCCAAGCCTAGGACTCAAATTGATCATATTCCTATGAAATATGTTGAGGTGTACCCTTACTTGTTCCAGAAGGGTCTAATCACAACTAGACCTCTTACTCCTTCAAATCCTCTTCCAGTTGAGTTTAGGATTGACCTCTATTTCCAATTCCATGAAGGAGGTGCAGGTCATGATATTGAAAGTTGTTACACCTTCCAGACTAGAGTTCAATACTTTGTAAGAGGAAATATGCTCACCTTCACACCTAAAGGGACTCCCAATGTTGACATAAATTCCATGATAGAGCAGAAAAGTTGAAGACTTGGACAGAGAATGATAAGTCACTACCTAAAGCAAGTGGATCAGATAGGAGAGCTCGTCTTTGATTCTGATTAGACACTAGGCCATGTTTTTTCAATTTTAATTTCTTTGTTTGTATTGTGTGTATTTTCTTTAAGACTTGTTCGTTTTTAATGTTAATATTAATGAATGAGCATCGCATATTTTGAATCAATTCATTCCCTTTCATAGTTTTTGCATATTCATGTTTTCCTTTTCAAAATTAAAAATATTATATCATTCTTTCTTTCATTCATCTTTCTTTATCAAACTATGATTCAAGCAAAGATTGGAGGGAGAATGACGAGAACAAAATACCCAAGTTGTTGAGTGGTATGCTTTCAAAATAAAACTTTATTGATGATGAACATACATTATTTCAACTCCTAAACCTGGAGAAATAAGGAAGTTAGCCCATTGTCAACCCCTTTGAGCCTAGAAGTTTGAGTTCTTTCTATACAAAAAAAAACTCGCACTCAATCCCTGGGGATGGGTAGTTCTCAGTTAATTTGACTATGCAAGAGAATCATTCCATACACCTTTCAATAAGGGTTTCGAGCTTAAGCTTTCCTTCGCACGTCAAAGAATTGTCGAAGAAGTTGATGGCAAATATTGTCTTTCTAGATAAAAAAGAAAATAAAAAGCCCGCTAAGTAAAATCCCAAAAGGTGGCTTAGGCAAAAACTGGGGCATCCCGGTGGACTGAAAACATCAAAGAAACAGTTCAGGAAAAAGTTAGGGATAACACAAGAAATATCAATCAAAAGAGGTCACCCAAAATCCTTAACAAAGGCAAATATGATATGACCCAAAGTCCTCAGCAAAAACAACAAAATGTTGTACAAAATCATTGACTACAATCTGAAAATCTCTTAGATTTTGAGACATCATCACTAGTACAACTCCAAATCTCTTAGAACCTGAATGCATAGGTTGAATTAGTTAAGCATAATACTGGAGATCATCATGGAGAATTGGTTGGATAAAAATAAAATTTTGAGTCTTATATCCCTTGTTTTGAAAACTGTGAACCAGATTGAGTTACCACCCTCTAAAGATCTAATTGAAGCTAGGTTTGTTTTGAAAGTATATCGTAGCAAGGTTACGTAAGTTGACTCCCAAGAGATTTATTAATCATCTATTTTGGTATCATACCCTTACATTATCTTTCACTTTGCATGTCTAAATCAACATTGCATTCTTACTAGTGAATCATTTGATATACACCAATATCACTCTAATAATTATTTTGATTTCAAAAATTGTTTGAGCATTGCATTAAAATTACAATTTTTGAATGAATATTTTATTTACAAGTAATCATTCATCATCAAGGAAGTTCAAACAGTTGAGAAACTTGATCAATGATCCTATCAGGGGCATATCATAGTTAAAGTCCTTTTATTCAGAAGAAATATCTTCAAGACTCATACTGGGGCAAGCATTTCAAGAAACCAGTAAAGTAATCACTTCAAGAATCAGTTAATTTTAGCAGTTTACTTCAAAGAAACCCCCAAGAAAAGATCGACCCTTATTCCCAAAAGGATCATCATTATGATACTTCTAACAAGTGTGATAGAAGTTGTGCTCAAGATATATTTCGAAGGCAGAGTTGGAAAACTTCTCTGTGTTGTGGAATCAGTTGTTCCAGCCTCACTTATCCAATAGAGTCTTATCTAGTGGTCTCAGCATTTGCATTTGCAAGCATTGACCATTCATATCATACAAAATTTCAATTCATGCATAGTTCAAAGCGAACTTCGTGCACATTTTCATTTCTTGAGGTCTTTTCATATTACCTTGTGGTCAAAGTTCAACTCACTTGGCACTTATCAAATCAAATGTGTATGTCCTTTTGCATTCCATACAATGCCATTTTTGGATGTATCTTTCATTTCCTTCAAATTTCTCTCTTCGGTTAATCCCACTGAGAAGTTTGACGTGGATCTTTCATTTGCTTCAAATGTCTCTCTTCGGTTAATCCCATTGAGAATTTTGACGTGGATCTTTCATTTCCTTCAAATTTCTCTCTTCGGTTAATCCCATTGAGAAGATTGACGTGTATCTTTCATTTACTTCAAATTTTCTTTCTTCAGTTAATCCCATTGAGAAGTTTGACGTGGATCTCTCATTTCCTTCAAATTTCTCTCTTTGGTTGATGCCATTAAGAAGTTTGACGTGGATCTTTCATTTCCTTCAAATTTCTCTCTTTGGTTGATCCTATTAAGAAGTTTGACGTGGATCTTCCGTTTCCTTTAAACAAAATCTCTTTGGTTAATCCCATTGAGAATTTTGAAATGGATCTTTTATTTCCTTCAAATTTATCTCTTTGATTAATCCCATTGACAAGTTTGACGTGTATATTTCATTTCCTTCGAATTTTCTCTCTTTGTTTAATTCCATTAAGAAGTTTGATGTGGATCTTTCATTTCCTTCAAATTTCTCTCTTCGGTTGATCCCATTGAGAAGTTTGATGTGGATCTTTATTTCAAGTGGCATCTCTCTGAAAATGTCTAGTTGATAAGTTTGATGTAACCCATTTTGCACCTATATGATGCTCTTCCAGATACGATTGTCATTATGATTTTTTCCAGAACTTGTTCCCGAACACTCAATGCTCTTCTGAATGTTTCAGATGTACCTTCAAAGTTAGATCGATGCACACCCAATGCTTTTCTGGAGGTCATCAATATATCTGTGAATTTAGTTAACAACTCGGTCCAATGCTTTTATGGATATCTTCGAATTTTTTTTTGTTCCATCCAATGCTTTTCTAGATGTACCTGATATGTTTCTCAAGGTTCATTCAATGCCCTCCTAAATGTTTCTGATGTATCCCTTGGTGTATCTTCATAAGTTGGTCTCATTCCACATCTAATGCTTTCCTAGATGTTTTGGGTATTGATTTCCGAGTTTGGTATTTGTGAATCTATTGTTTTACTAGATGTCCTCACTGAGTTTTCCAGGTTTTAACCCCTTTCACTCCAAGTGTTCCTGACTATTCTGTCATAACAGATCTTCAAAAATATCTTTTTCCCCAACTGTTTTTCTCCTCTTACTGTGTTCACTGTATTCTACTAAATCATCCCCATAGAATTTGTGTCTCATATTGAAGGAGATTCATACACCTAAAATCTCCCACCAATTGCATCCATACATGTATCTCATATTTTACCATCGTATTGCATTTTGCATCAGACAAATTTTGGGTCTTCTTGCATCTAATTGAATTGTATCCTAAAAATGAACGTCATGCAACAGTTCACTTCTTCGGATCGGGCATCTGTCATATCCCAATTTTATCTGGGCATTTTAAAAAAAACTTCTTGCATCTGACTTTATTTCTATTTATGCATCATATCATATCATTTAGGTTTTTTCCATTTTAATTGTTTTTTAAGTTTTTATTTCAATATTTTGAAGCTTTTGAATCCATGTTTCTAACCAAGTGCAAATATATTTGAGCCACTTTTGTTAGCCATCTTGCAGGTCATCTCTAAAGCCTTGTTATTCATGTGAGCCTTGTTTTCAAAAACAATTTGTTATAAGCCAAGTATGAGCTAAATAGTTGAAGCCATGAAGCCATCTATTCTTGGAGACCCCACCTCCTAAACACCATCCATCGTACTCCACGCATATATCCACACACACTACAACGTAGCAAGGTCCCTACCCAACATCTCCACAAGCACTATATACCATATGCATCGTACATATTCCCATCACACTGCAATGTAAATAAACAAAAGTGCCAACACGCAAACCCATTATAGAATCTCACACCTTCTGGGACGCTGCTTCCCTCATTCCCTTTCACTCACTCTCTTAATTTATTGTCCTTCATTCCTTAAACGACAATATTTTACTCATATCTCCTTCACGCATAACACCCACTGTCATAAATCTTCTTCACGAATTCATAACCTAAAAACCTACTAATATTTCAATAACTCACAAACCCTTCTGAAAATCGAATTACAACCTCAAACAACCGAACCTTTCAAAATCTCCTTCAACCTAAATCTCTTCATCAAACACAAACCTTCATACCACAACAAATCTCACTACACTACAAAAACCCAAGAACAACACAACAACAGACCTTCAAACCTCTCTATTAACACCCATAAACCAACACTTTCGCACCATTCCTTAGCATGAACCTTTGTTACCCATCGAATCACAAAAACTTTCAAACAAAATGAAATCAGAAACTAACAGAGAGATCAAAATTGAGAGATGAATTGGAAATGAAAACAAACGTGTAACACCCCAAATTCGATTATGAGTAATTGTTGCTTATTTGAGGATATATGAGGATTTTGGACAATAGGTGGTTATGTGGCCGATGCATTGTGGTGAGATTATTTTAATAATATTAATAATAAGAATGATCATGTAGAATTATTCGAATTATTGATTATTATTTAAAATAATAGAAGTGGGGGTATGGAGGTTATATTGGTCATTTGGGAGTATAAGGAGTATTTTTATATAATATGAATAATTAGTGTATTATTATACTATTATTATCATTAAAAATATATTAAAGAAAAGGGTAAGGTGGTCCTTTTGTGAAAATTATGAGGGTAAGATGGGAAAAGACATAACTGGGATAGTTTTGGTAAAAAGGATTACACGATCAGTTTTTCTCATCTATCGTGTTTTGGTGAAGTGCTCTGAAGAAAGAAGAAAGAAAGGAAGTTCAGAGTCAGGAAACTTTGAAGAACCCCATAGATGAGTGTCAATAGGTGAAATTCTATAAGGTATGGGGAGTTTTCATAATCTATTGTAATTATATAAGAATTGGATTATGAGTAGATTAGATTTGTATGAGTTTTGTGAGTTTAGGGGGTTTTTATTTAGGTTGAGTTAATGAGTAAAATCTTGATGAATTAGAGTGATAAAAATGTGTTGGATCATATAATTAATTGTATAACTTGTTGTCTCGATGTTATTGTGTTTTGATTAATGCATTGGAATGGTTTTGGGGTGGATTGATATGAAACTCGTAGTGAAATTTGCGAGTTTTGATGGTTGGAGTGCAGTCTACATTGAGTAGCAGAAAACTGTTGTAAAACGTGCGTTAACCGGTTAACTCTATGGGTTAACCGGTTAACCATTGAAATTTTGTTTTTTTCTGAAGTTTTGCAGGCGTTAACCGGTTAACACTATGGGTTACCGGTTAACATTGTATGAGAGGCAATTTTAAATTCTTTAAAAATTCATAACTTTCAAACCGTAAGTCCGATTCGCATTCCGTTTGAAGCGTCGGAAAGGGCATGAAATAAAATTTATTTTGATGGATGAAAATGAGGAAAGTAAGATAATTTTATGAACTGAGTTTTTAGAAAAACGGATAGAATTACCTCATAATGTTATCGGGTTCAGGTTGAGTCTTGATGAGTTGAAGTGGTTAACGAACTGAAGTTTTTGATGTATTGTCATGATGAAATAGATGAATATTTGATGTTGGATTGCTGATGTTAAATGAATTTTACGATGTAGCGCATCATTGCATTTCATAACATTCACGATGGGGCTTCGACCTATATAGTAGCTTCAATCCCATTGTGTGGATTGAAGTATCTTGATGATTACGGTGTGCTCCCTTGTGGAGGGTTAATGGTCATGTATCCATCTCACGATGAAATTGGTACCACGTGCATAATTTTATATCATGATAGTTGGAATTGCATATTTCTGGATGAATTCATGATTGTGTTGTGTTGCTGAATTTTTATAATGTGTTCATGATTGTGTTGTTGTTGCTGGATTTTATGGTGGATGATGTTATGACATGTTTATGCTAATTTATTTATATTCCATATTCTAGTATATTTATGATAAATTATGATAACTCACCCTGCCTACTTGGAAATGTTGCCTCCTATGTGGGTAACTTGCAGATGATAAAGAATAACCTCGCTGCAAGAGGAGTTTTTCAGAGTCTCGAACCGTACCTTATATTACTTTAGGAGTGGTCTGGAGTCTTTGTGTCCTGCTCTGTGTCATGTAACATCGGGATGGGGTTTTAGTTATTAGACTTGTTCTAGTGATATTATTATTTGAAGAATATTTCCTTTATTTTATGATGTTAAAACTCTGGATGATTGATGTTATGTGCATGAAGTAAAATATTGACTTTTGAATTATAAAGTTTGATTCTGCTGCAAAATGATTATATATTGTTTTATGATGTTTATTAACCCGTATTCTGGGAGAAGAGAGAGTGAGTGAAATGGAAACAAGAAGTTAAACAGCAAAACAAACTGAAACAACCCGTGAATGAGAGTGGAAACCATAGTGAGATTCGAAAGTTGTGTGATTGGGGTTGATTTCCCTTCTTGAGGTGATCTTCTGTTTCATTCCCTGGACCTTATTTCAATGATACAATATATATTTTTATCTTTTAAAAAAGATTTATACTCACAAATGGGCTTAGTCCATAGATCTATTTGTTTCACTATGCATACCACCAACTCACATATCATACTTCTTCAATTCTCTTATTTATTTTATTTTATGTTTTCTCTTTTTCTTTGATTTGACTTTTTCTATTTTGTTTTTCATTCATTGAATAGAATTTGGTTTAGGTATATTTCTGTTTTTAGATTTTTGGTTTGTTTCTTATATTTGTTTACTTCCATTTCATTTTGATCTTTTACTTTTTGGTCTATGATATGCTAAACAATCTTGAATATTTGATTACGATAAATCGACAAAGTCTTGATCAATATGAGACCACCCTTTTTCTTTATCGTTTTTCTTTACTTTATGGTCGATGAGCATCTAAATATCAAGATTGTCGACAAATCGATGGAAAACTTGATTAATGATAAGACCTTTGTTCTTTATCACTTTTATAACTTGTTTTCTTATATTGGTCGATGAACATCTAAAGAATCAAAGATTGTCACAAATCGATAAAATCATGATTAAGATGAGACCTTTCTTGTATTTAAATAATTGTTTGATTAGTTCACTTAGCCTTTACATTGCAATTTCGAAGTTAAAATTCAATTTAACGTTCGAGAACTGTATGGATGCATAAAGTGTTGCTTGACTTCTCAAAGAGTGATTCCTACATGAATCCATTCTAAGATAGTTAAAGATAAAAATTTGATGCTTTCAATTTATCTCAAGTCATGTGGCTTCCTCTTGGGCCCATACAATGAGAACTTTTATTTCATTGCATAGTTTAGGACACTCGCACGACTTCCTCTTGGGACACCTTACAATGATACTCTTTATTTCTCGCAATCTCGTGTATCTACTATGTACCCCGCTCCTCATTCAGATGTACCCTATTTACTTTCTTGATTTTATTATGGTTTCATTTGCTAGGCACCCTTATGGACTATGTTTGATTTCACCTCGTTTTGAACCCTTGATCCAATGTCAAATGGTTTCACTCATGCACACACTTGCACTTTCCTTCGGTTTTTGGTTTCTTTTAATAGGAAACCACTTAGGGACTAGGAATCGATCCTACATAACCATCACTCCATTTTCATTCATCCTTGTAAGTCGAGCGCATTGTGTCTCGCTATTAACCTTAGCACTTATAAGTCGAGCGCATGTTTCCTCACCATCCAACATAACCTAGTCCAATAGGTATTCCATACCATTCATATCGAAACTTAAAAAAAATTCACATGCAAATAAATCTCGATCCAATGCCGAGTTCTTTCTTCAAAATCAAACACTTTATCAAGGTGAAGAAGAAAGGCATCGAGTCTTCGATGTGTTTCCTCAATTGTTTGGGTGTGAGTTCTCTTACTCGTGTGTGAACAATTAACACCTCTAAATCAAACCTCGATCCAACATCGAGTATTTTACAAATATTATTTTATAAAAGGTGAAAAAGAAGGGTGTCGAGTCTTCGATGTGTTTCTTTAATTTTTTGGGTACGATTTCCCTTACTCGTGTGTGAACAATTGACACCTCTAAAAAGAACCAACAAACCGTACTACCACGAACTACGAAGCTCTGACTTTCTCATTGCATGAGGGTTGAAATATATCCCTCATGTAATGTCATCCCTAATCACTAATTCTCTCATGCCTGTGAGGCAACAAATGGATGAAAGCAACAATGAGATGGTGAACATACTTACACAGCAAATTATTATTGTGTTTAATCTTTCGATCCAAAATACAAACCATGTTTACCAATTAAACTTGAATGAAACAGTAGAAAAACATTTTAAATTTTAAATTGTGTGTCCTCTGGGTTTTTGTGTTATAGGTTTTAGTGGGTATTTTGTGTAACACCCCGATTTCATAATTTATTTAATAAAATAATTATTATGAATATGGGTAGTATTTTTGAAATTGTAAGTAAGGAATTGTTTTATTTAAATAATAATATGATAATAATGTGGTAAATTGTATTGTTTTATTTAAATAATAATATGATAATTATTTGAATATTTTTATTAAATAAATAAAATAATAAAAGTTGGAGGTTTAAGGGGCAAGGTAGTAAATTGTATTGTTTTATGAAAAGAGAACAATGATCCATTTTGCTTACATCGTGTTTTCTGAAAAAGAGGGAATTGACTCTGGAGAAAGAGGAAAGGAGAGAGAAGTGCAAGAACCCTAGAGCCCCAAGATCAAGATTTGCAAGGAATCCATCAAATTCGAGGTTTGGGGGAGAAAGGGATTCTATATAGGTGATCTAACATGAAAGGGTAGTTGAAAGTTCCTTACTCTCTTAAGGATTGTGTGATTTTGGTCTATTTTGATGAAATTGTGGTATGGGTATAAAATCACATTGTTGATTGCTATGTTTGGAGTATTTGTTATTTGAATTGTATGATATGATTGGTATAAAAGTTGTCATATGAATATTGTTGTTGATGATGCAAATTGAGATGATGGAGTAAAACCTATAATTCTCTAAATTGATTAGTAATATTAGGTTGGAAAGATAATGTGGTGTTAGAGGTCTTAAACTCAGTGTAAGAACAATATTAGGGTTGTTTTGGGTGATAAAATTGCCACATAAGTGATAGAATTCGAACTAGTATGAGATTGGGAAAGAAATTGAGCTTTTGGAAAAATCTGATTTTTGGGCGCAGGGCCCCTGACACGGGGGCCGTGTCAGGCCTCTGTCTTGAAGAATTATTTGTTGTTTTGGATTTTGGGGTACAAGTGGCCTGACACGGGCCGTGTTGCATGACACGAGGGTCGTGTCAGCCTTCTGTCATGGCATGAACTCTGTTTTCGAGAGGAGTGTTCAGGCCACGTGACACGGGTCGTGTCAGGGGACACGAGGGCCGTGTCAGGCCTCTGTTTTGGAAAATTTTCCATATCCCATGATGGTTTCTTCCTTATTTCTTATTCAATGCTCGTCACATTAGTCTGAGGTGTTGAGGATAGTAATAATGAATAGTTCATAAGATATAACAACCAATAATTATTGTTTAAGTCCTATAAACTTGTGTTGATGTGTATGATTTTTGTTAATGGATCGGGTGGATCGTGTTGATAGTGGGCATTGTCTCTTATCTGATTTTATGTAACCCATACGATGGGATGTTTGGTAACTTATGAGGATCAGGAGGATCGTGTTATGTATGATTGTGTTCATGCATGTATTTTATTTCGTATGCATAATCGAGTCTTGCATATGCATGTATGGTTGGTGGGATGATCGCGTCTCGGAAGGAGCATAAGTGATTATCCAGATTCATTATGAATCAATGATGCAGGAAGGATCGTGTCTCAGTAGGAGCATAAGCGATGCATCCGGGGTTCGAATTGATGAACCAATCTTGAGTCGGTGCCGCATTTCCATTGTGTCATGGAATCACTTTGCATTTGATTGAATAAATGATATATGATACATGTTGATGAATTGTGTGAGATTACTCTTTAAGATGTTATGTGCACCGTTAAAATATTGAATTGTTTTCTCACCCCTTTGTTATTTTTGTTTTGTCTGTACTTCTTGGGAAGTACAGATAAACCAGGTACTTGAGAGTGCTTTGGAGTTGTGTTGCTTGTTCGAGTTATAGGATGCTCTGATACATAACACGAGAATGGGAAACTATCGTTGTCTTATTTTTAATCTATTTTTATGAAATTGTTTTTTACGTATCCATGTAGTAGACCAAGGACGTATTTTGAATTTGTATTATCGATGTTGTTGAGCATGAATTATGATGAACTATTTACATTCCGTTGTTTTAGTAAAGAACTATATTTGTTGGTTTTTGGTTAAAAAGTAGCATTCCACTTTTGTTAAAACTCTGATTTTTCTTAAGAAAACGACTATTTTCTATTTTAGGTAAAGTGGGTGTTACAATTGGTATCAGAGCAGGTCGGTCCAACCGGCCATATGTTGTGTCAAGTCAGTCCTTAGAATAGTTGTGTGTCCTAACCTAAAGTGTTTGTTGTATCAGTATGGCAGGGAGGAATGATGCTGCTTTTGTTGCGGCTATGCAAGCCTTGGCGCAGACTGTTAAGAACATTGTTCGTGTGGTTCAGGTTGGGGGTGATTCTCAGTCTCGTGCATTAGACCAATTCCGGAATAACAAACCGCCTAAGTATGAGGGTGGGATTCTGGATCCAAAGGTTGTGCAGAAGTGATTGAAGGTTGTTGAGAAGATTTTCAGAACCATGGGTGTCGCTCCCGACAAATGAAAATAGATCATATGAAGGTACAGACGCGAACGGTCGGCGAGAGGGACAATGAGAACACACAGCCGTGAACTCACTGGAGATGAATAGAGTCGCCAGCTAGGCATTTTTATCCCAGAGGAAAGGCAATGCTGCATAGACCTAGAAAAAGATGGACGAGACGGTTTGCGAACCAGAGAGACTGAGAAAGGGGGTTGGTTACAACCTGGGAAGGTATTAGCACCCAGATTGTCCGTCGTACTCGACGGGATCCACGCTTAAAAGATTTGTGTTTTAAAGGGGTAGTGTCAGTGCAATTTGTGTATGAAATAGCTGGAAAAGAATGTACAGGTGTCAGTGTAAAGTGTATAAGTGATATGAAGTATGAAAGTGTCAGTGTAAAGTGTATAAGTGATATGAAGTATGAAAGTGTCAGTGTAAGGACAAAAGGTGAAATGCTCAAGATAATGAGGCTTAAAGAATAATGCTGGAAGAAGGGGGAATATACAGAGACTTTTGTTCGATAACTGTTAAGTTATGCCTACGTATCCTCTCGTGCAATGAGGAAGTCAGAACACCGTAGTTCGACCCAAAGAGACTGAAAGGTGCATTGACTTGTGAACTGCTTACTTGCCTATGCTCAAGTGTATGATCTGTCTGGCACAGATGCAAACTGTCTTGCATTAGACGGAAGAAGCAAGTTCTCGTTTATGAATGAAGATGATGAGAAAAGAATCCCGAAGGAGACGATTATTGTTTGTTTTTGAGTTTTCAGTCTTTTATTGCTTTTGAAGTTTGTCATAAGTTAATGAGCTTAAGCCTGAACCAATGGGTTAGTAAACTCATCACATCTTCCCTCTGATTAGGGGTAATGAGAATACCTTAAGTGTGAAGTCAGATTCTCACACTTAATCACCTTTGATGTAGGATTAAGATCATTAACCTACTTGTGATTATTTAGATGTTTTTGGTGTTTTTGTTTATTGTTAAGTAATGAGATTAAGCCATAATCAAGGATTAAACAGACTCATTACACCATCCTAATAGAAGGATAATAGATGAGGGTGTTTAAGCTGAGGAAAGCTCCTCAACTTAATCCATGATTAGGGATTAAACTCATGACAAAACAAGCCTTTGATTAAGTGAATTTTATTTAATGATATGATGATGAAGTGAGTTTTATGGTTTGTAAGACAACTTGAGGGGGACTTGTCCATTAACACTAGGGTTAGTCCTTCTTAACCACTTAAGGAAGAATTAGAACCCTAATGCAAGGCCCAAGTTACAAGCTTGATGTCTTGATGATTATTAAGTGAATTGATTAAGAGATTTAAACACATTAAGGGTTTAACACTTAGGATTAAAGTTATACACTCCATCCTAATAGAAGGATGCAGGCATAAGCTTAACCACAAAGCCTTAAAGCCTTTAGGGTTTAGTCCCTGATTAGGAGGTGAGAAGAGAAGACTCAAAGAGGGACACAAAGGTAAAACTATGGAGGGAGACTAATCAAAACCCTAATTCATTGTCATGCTTGGTTGATCCTAAGGTTTGTGAGGTTTCCAAGAACAATCTTCAGATGAACCACCAGGAAGCAGATGAACAAGATCAAGAGAAGCAAAGTGACTTGCTTCATTCAAGAAGTCAAGTCACTTAAAGAAAGAAAGTGGGAGGAACAAGCATGAGCAAGCTCAAACTCAAGCACATATAGAAATGCAGCAATGCATGCAAGAGAGATGAAAAGAAAAGTTATGAGAAGTGAAGGCAAATTCACTTCTCAAGTTTACTTACCACCTGAAATGTTAGAAAGAAATGCAATGCAATGCAAGATGAGATGAAATGGTATGATGCAAAGCAAAACCAGAAGCATGTTGATGATGATTATGATGTTATGAAGTGCTGCAAACATGAGGCAAGACATGGAGATGTTCATACAAGATCATGGATGCAAATGATGCAAGTTAAGGAGCATGAATGAACATGAAAAGTTATGAAGCATACAAAGCAAATGACATGGCAAATATGTGGTGCAATGATCAAACATGCTTCTTACATGTCTTATGATGCCAAATGAATCACAAGAATGCACAAAACACAAAGGCAAGTCATGTTATGCAAGAGAGTGCAAGAAGGATGCAAGAGAAAGCCCAAATTGGGGTTCATGGATCAAACATCAAACAAAAACCCAAAACAGAAACAAACCCTAAGATAAAAAATGGAAAATGGCACTCAATGAAACCTTAAACCTATAATGAACCACTGCCCAAAGGGGAACTCTCAACTCTTAACCAATCTCAAGATATGAATTTTCTAAATTATTAGGGTTTTTTAGGGTTCTTAACAAAAGAAATGCCAAACAATTGGAAAATGCAAGATCAAATTATGACCATTTAACCCTAGAAACTACATGCCAAACACAAAACAAAGCAAAAAGAACCAATGTCCAACTCTTCCTAGATAGGCAGAAATGAATTTTTGAATTTAGGATCAAATTAATGCATAGAAAATGATTTAATTCAATGAAAAATTCTTAAAATGCATCAAGATCAAAAAAGAAATTTGGTTTGAAGGTTGGACAATGTTTCTAAATGTCTTAGAACATTTCATGAATTTTTTTTGTAATTTTTAAGTACCTAAAAGCATTTTTAATTAATTAATTCCCATTGATCAATTAAAAATAATCTTTTAAATATTTAAAAATACTTTTTTAATGATAAAAAATAAAATAAAAATGTTTTTGTGTCATAAAAATTAATAAAACTTTTAGGAAAAAGTTTCATAATTTTTATGTATTTTTTGCTATTTTAAATTAATTATGCAAGTTAAATGAAATAAAAATGAATTAAAAACAAATAAAATGAAAAGTAAACAGAATGAGAGGCTGAGATGCAATCTGGGGAGGAGACAGTTGACCACGCGCCAAATCCAGTGGTTCAGATTCAAACTGACTTAAGCTTAATTAATTAAATAAATTAAAGTGATTAGGGTTAATGACCACATCTGGACCCTTCATGCGCGCGGCAAGTCAACGGGTCAGAGCAATCCTACGGGTGAAATTCAAACTAACATTAATGACCTGAGATTAGGGTTTAATGACTCAGGCTGCCGGAGAAGACTTCCGGTCGTCTTCTCCGGCCAGCACCTCACCTGACAACTCCCCAACTCCCTCAAAACGTATCAAAAATGAAAACTAAAAACTGGGAAATGATCCTCACATCCTCACGAATCAAACCCCTATCCTAAAACAAATTTCTTCTTCCTAAACAAGCTGAATCGAAGAGAACAAGTTCTAGGGCACGCAGGTTTCAGAGACAAATTAAACTCTCAAATCAAAGCCATTTTCGAAACCAATGATATCAGGATGATCAGTGAATCACATAGAACAAGTTTGTAACAAGAAAAATGATTTCTGGAAAAAATAATTTCGAGCTACCTGAGATTTGGAGCTTTCAACTTGAAGACTTTCTGGCCACTTCTCCTTGTGCAATCTGCTCTACTTGATCCCCAGATGATGTTTGAATGCTCAATGAGAGTTTAAGTTGGCTGGATAGTGAGTTTCGAAAGCTCCTGCTCAAGCTTGGTCAAAAATGGCAATGGAGTTTCTGGGGGTTTCAGGCCATTGTGAATGATGGTTTGTGGTCCTGAGGATGAATGAAGAAGGTCTGTGGTGCTTGTTAGTGTGTTTGTGAACTATGGTGAGAGTTTCGAATGAAACTGCAAAATGAAGTGAGAAATGGCAGTGAGATGTTCAGGCTGTTTCAGGCTTGTGTTCTTGGTGCTTTGTGGTCTATGGAACAAGGTGAGTTGAATGGTGAAAATGGTTGAAGTGTTTGCAGGCTGTGGAGGCAGATTCGAAGCAAGTTGCAATGTGGTGTGTTCTTGTGAATGTGTATGTGTGAAGTGTTTCAGGCCTGCTTAGTACATGGAATGGCTTGCAAAATGATATGTTATTTTAATCCAAGTGGCCAGAGGATGTGACATGGCCTGTGGTGATAGGTAAGTTTACTTTTGCAAAAAGGTCAACTTTTGTGTAAGGCAAGTATGGTGAGGTGCTAGGCAAGTACAAGGCATGGGCTGGCGCAGCAAGGGTGAGGGAGAGGTCTAGCAAAGCTCAGCATCCAAGGCTGCAAGTTGTAGGAAGCATGATGAGTGGTTTTGCAAGTTGTTGTAACTTTGGTTCACATGTGAGAAAGTCTTGTTACACAAACCAAACCATGGGGAAACTTGGTCCAATTCTGATTTTTAAGGCTCATAGAATGTTTGTGTAATGGTTTGAAATGAATTAGAGGTCACATAATGCATTGGTTCATGACTTTGCAAAATTTCCATTTGAGGCATGCCTTAAAAATCAATGATTTTAGCCAACTTTGCCTTGCCATAACTTTTGATCCAAGAAGAGTTTGATCATGTTCTTGTACTTTTTGAAAAGGGAAAGATGAGATCTACAACTTTCATGACCAAAGTTTTTCCATTTGAAGCATTTTTGGATCAAGAATCATGGCTTGAAAAATGACCTAAAATGATGCATTCTTGAAAAGTCAACTATGCCCAAAAAGTCAACATTTGCAAAAACCCTAAATTCTTGATTTTTATGAACTTCAACCTTCTTCCATGATCAAATAAAGATCATATACACTCAAAATGATGAAGATCAACCATTGGTTGGGTCATTGGGGGCCTCAGATGCCCTGATTTTACACTGACTTGTCTGAAAAGTCAACCCTTGATCAGATGACTTCCCCATGGAATTTCTTCATGAAAATTGATATGCATACTCCCTATACCATATAGAGACCAATGGAAACAAGAATGACCAAAAAAATTGGAGTTATGGCCTCTGAAACCAAAACCCTAATTTTCAGTCAACTGTGCAGTCAATCCTGGCTCTGCATCCACTCAAACCCTAGCTCTTGTGATTCCTTTGCATCTTTGACTTTGAGGAGATGGAATATGACATAAGAACACACATGGACCCCTTTGAGTTGATTGGTGGCCTTTGGGGTGGCTCAGGATGCCCTGGGATTGCTCAGATCACAAACCCTAGGTGCAGATGCTTTAGAAACTATGCAGTGAATCAAAAATGAGATATGAGATGATATGTTGTGTTTATGCATATGAGATGATCACAAGCCATGGTGTGAATGGGTGAGGGCAAATTTGGGGTGCTTACAGCTGCCCCTATTCAAACATGAGTTAGCTGTGCAGGATGTAAGCAATGGCTTAACAGGCAAACAAGATAACTTGTGGTTGAATACCAAAGACAGTCCAAAATTTGCACTCACGGAATGAAGAAGAAAAGGGATATAGATTGTAAATGGAAAACAAAGTATATTGTAAAGTGTGGGCAACGGAGGACGACCGTCGAGCAGAGGACGACTGCTGGGTAAATAGCAATGACGGGGACGACCGACATGCTGGGGATAAAAGGCAAAGCCAAGACGGGGACGGCCGACTAGCTGGGGAAAATAAAACCATGATGGGGACGGCCATCAAGATAAAGCTGTAGAATTCTCTGGAAATTAATGAAACATGACGGGGACGGCCATCAAGTTCATAAAGGTAAAGTAACCAACGATGGGGACGGCCATCGGGTTGAAAAGGAAAAGGGACCACGACGGGGACGGCCATCGGGTTAAAGAATAAACGAAATAAACAGATGATGGGGGACGGCCATCAAAGGTGAAGGACGATCACCTAGCAGGGTACGGCTGCTCTGTTGGGGATAAAAGAAAATATGATGGGGACGGCCATCAAAGGCGGAGGACGACCACCTGGCAGGGTACGGCTGCCGAAAATATCAACGATGGGGGATGGCCATCGGATAGAAAAGGTCAACGATGGGGACGGCCATCGGACGAGCATGATGGAGGACGACCATCAAGAAGTGGAGGACGACCACTCAGCAGGGTACGGCTGCTCTCGAGGTTTCTCATGACATAGGACGAATGCCAGATAACCAAAATCAACAATGGGGACGGCCATTGGATAAAATGATAAAGGACGATCATCAAAAGGTGGAGGACGACCACCTAGCAGGGGACGGCTGCTAAAATCAACGATGGGGACGGCCATCGGATGAGCATGATGGAGGACGACCATCAAGAAGTGGAGGACGACCACTTAGCAGGGTACGGCTGCTCTCAAAGTTATCATAACACAGGATGAGTGTTAGATAAAATGGAAAATTTGCTTTGCGATCTACTGGGGATATAGTAAACACGGACGAGCGTTTACATCCAAGAAACAAAAGGTATAAGTGTTTAGATGTTGTGTATAGATTAGAGATGCGGACGAGCATCCTTAGACTATGATACGGACGAGTATCATGTAGAAACAAACTGACACATGTTCAGAGATGATGATACGGACGAGTATCAACTGGTTAACAAAGAACACGGACGAGTGTTGAATCTGAAAGAATTTTTCTAGGGAATAGTAGACACAGACGAGTATCTATATTCAAGAAGACATAAGTGTTTGACACGGTGTATGGATTAAAGATGCGGACGAGCATCCTTAAGATTATGATACGGACGAGTATCATGTAGAAACAAACACTAGACGCAATGTTCTGAGATGATGGTACGGACGAGTACCAACTGGTTAACAAAGAACAAGGACTACTGTCGGATCTGTGGGGATATAAATGATGTATACAAGATACAGACGAGTATCTGTATACTGAGTAGTGAGCATATGTATATGTAAGTGTTTATCTGCTGGGGAGAGTGACACGGACGAGCGCAAAAGGAGAAAAGTATAATATAAACATGTATATGGGTGATGAGAGTGACTGCGCTGGGGATATGACACGGACGGGTGTCAGGAGAGTGTATATACAAGTATATGTGAGTGCCACGAGGATGTCTTTGGCTTTCTGCTGGTGATTTGACACGGACGGGTGTCAGGAAGTATCTGCAGTACGGGTGATTTTGTTTGTATTCAGGCAACCTGTTTGGGAAAGTGATGACACGGACGGGTGTCAGAAATATATACTGGTGTTTGGTGATTGGAGAGGCAACTGCTTTTGCTGGGACTCTGGTGGGGATTTTTGTAATGATGATGAACGGTTTGTTATTCACAAGTGTTACTTCAGAACATGGCTTATGATTATGCTATGTACTTGATTTTTTTGCCGTGATGCTCCGTATTAGACGGAATGCTACGCTCTGAGGGGATAATATGATGCGAATGCTATGATTATGCAAAGAGGCACAGATCCGGGATTCGGATCCCGTTGCTGGGAAGATCTCCGGTTGATCTGCCTGAAGTGAATATCCCAGCTGGGGATGAGATCACTGGTAGATCTGATGATGTATCTGCTTGGGGATATAGGTCACTGATTGACATATCCTTATAATACGGGACCCAGCTGGGGTTTGTAGAAGCTTTCTCCCTCTCTGTTGTGACTCCTTCGTGCATTGCTCTTATGAATAGCGGCTGAGGATTCTGCGGTGGGAGATGATTCCCTGATTCCTGCGTTCTGCTGAGGAAGGATAGTTGGTACTTCAGCTGGGGAATGTTGTTGGTAACTCAGCTGGGGAGAGCAACAAGAGGCCACTCGGCTGGGGATAGAGCATTTCGGATGCCGAGATTGAGTGTATGTTGATTTGGCAACTTTGCTGGGGAAGTGGGCACCTTCCAGTGCCACGTGGAAGATAGACCGAGTTGATAATGATTTGCCAGCTTGCTGAGACGTAACTTGCATGCCCCAGGTTGCGTTCTGGATACCTGCAATCCTGCAAAGATAAGGAGACGCACAAAAGGTCCCGAGGTATCCTTTACTGGATTCCGTCATAGGAGTCAAGCATTCTCACGAGTAAGTATATTCCCTGCAAGCATGTGTTTTATTATTATTACTTTTGGGAGAAAAACATCTGTACTTATGCAATTGATTTTTTAGAGACATCAGACATTCTTTGCAAAAAAAAAATGTACAAAACGAGACATGACTGAAAATCTGATTTTATTAATTCATGTGCCCTGAATTGGCGAGATACAGTCAAAGAAACAAATCCCCTGAAATGAGGAGATTGTTACAAATTGAGAAACAAAGTGCTGGCAGTGTTGACGACGCTTTGAGGAGCTTCCTCCTTACCATGACTCGTATGACTTTTGACGTTCTTCTCATCTTGCTTTCTGAAGAAAGTTGATTCTGATTGAAGCTTGATTCCGTCGAAGCTTTCTAAGTTGTAATCGATACAGACGAATTCAGAATGCAGTTGTTCGCTTATTCCCTTATTTTGCATGGATCGCCCTTTCGGGTTTTCAATCCATCGGGATACCCATTTTTGCCTGAGTTGTCCAATGCGGCTTTTCAACTCAGCGGGTGTACATTTTTCATTTATTTCCCTTATTTTTGCCCGAGTCTTTTATTCTGTTTTTGACTCGCCGGGATGCCCTATTTTTGCCTGGACTTACATTCTGTTTTTATGTCCAGCGGGTCATTTTATGCGAAGTATTTTTTAACTGCATCTGAATTCACAGGGGACGGGAAATCTTCACCATCCATGGTGCTGAGCATCAGCGCTCCACCAGAGAAAACTTTCTTTACAACGAATGGTCCTTCATAGTTTGGAGTCCATTTGCCCCTGTGGTCTGTATGAGGAGGGAGGATTCTTTTCAGTACAAGATCTCCCACTTGGTACTCTCGGTGCCTGACTTTCTGATCAAAGGCTTTCTTCATTCTCTTCTGATATAACTGCCCATGACAAATTGCAGCCAATCTTTTCTCTTCAATCAGACTCAGTTGTTCGAATCGGGACCGAACCCATTCTGCTTCACTCAGTTTAACATCCATTAATACCCGTAACGAGGGTAGTTCAACTTCAACAGGTAGGACTGCTTCCATACCATATACAAGCTGATACGGTGTTGCCCCAGTGGATGTCCTGATTGACGTGCGGTACCCATGCAAGGCAAACGGTAGCATTTCGTGCCAGTCTTTGTAGGTGACTACCATCTTTTGCACAATCTTCTTGATATTCTTATTTGCCGCCTCAACAGCACCATTCATCTTTGGCCTGTAAGGAGAAGAATTGTGATGTTGGATCTTGAAGTCCCGGCACAGCTCTGCCATCATTTTGTTGTTTAAATTGGAACCATTATCAGTAATGATTCGCTCGGGCACTCCATACCGACAGATGATATCTCTCTTCAGAAATCGGGCTACCACTTGTCTTGTAACATTTGCATATGAGGCTGCTTCAACCCACTTGGTGAAATAATCAATGGCGACCAGGATGAATCTGTGACCATTCGAAGCAGTTGGCTCAATCTTGCCAATCATATCAATGCCCCACATGGCAAAGGGCCACGGTGAAGACATTATGTTCAAAGGATTGGGAGGCACATGCACTTTGTCTGCATAGATCTGGCACTTGTGGCATTTTCTGGCGTAAGCACAACAGTCTGCATCCATTGTGATCCAGTAATAGCCTGATCTTAATAGCTTCCTAGCCATTGCATGTCCTCCAGCATGGGTACCAAAAGATCCTTCGTGCACTTCATGCATCAACAAATCTGCTTCTGTCTTGTCAACACATCTGAGGAGTACCATATCAAAGTTCCTCTTGTATAAAGACCCATCAGTGTTCAGAAAGAAACTACCAGCAAGCCTTCTCAAAGTCTTCTTATCATTGGAAGATGCCCCAGGTGGGTATGTCTGATCCTCCAAGAAGCACTTAATGTCATGGAACCAAGGCCTATCATCTTTTACAACATCCGCTGCGAATACATATGCTGGTCTATCAAGCCTAGACACCGAAATCTGGGGTACAAAGTTAGCAGCTTGAACTTTGATCATGGATGAAATGGTAGCCAGAGCATCTGCAAACTGATTCTCGTCCCGAGGGATATACTCAAGCTTGACTTTTGTGAAGAAAGTCAATAGCCTCCTTGTATAATCCCTGTAAGGTATCAGATGATCCTGATGGGTGTACCATTTCCCGTTGGTTTGATTGATTACCAAAGCTGAATCTCCGAATACAGTCAATGTTTTGATCCTAAGGCCAATGGCTTCCTCAAGACCCATAATGCAAGCTTCGTATTCAGCTTCGTTGTTAGTGCAGTTGAAAGTGAGTTTTGCCGAGAAAGGCATGTGAACTCCTTTAGGTGTAATGAGTACTGCACCAACACCACGGCCATTCATGTTAACAGCCCCATCAAACATCATAGTCCATTCTTCCTCCGGGTCAGGCCCTTCAGTGTGAATAGGCTCTTCGTGATCTTTTGCTTTAATGAACATGATGTCTTCATCAGGGAAGTCAAACCTCATAGGCTGGTAGTCATCAATGGGTTGCTCAGCAAGATATTCAGATAGTACACTGCCCTTGATGGCTTTCTGAGATGTGTACTGTATGTCGTATTCTGTGAGAATCATCTGCCATCTTGCAACCCGTCCGGTAAGCGCTGGCTTCTCAAATATGTACTTGACTGGGTCCATCTTCGAGATTAACAAGGTAGTGTGGGTCAACATATACTGTCTCAGTCGGCGAGCAGCCCACGCTAAAGCACAGCAAGTTTTCTCGAGCAGTGAATAACGTTGTTCACAGTCGGTAAACTTTTTGCTTAGGTAGTATATTGCATACTCTTTTCGACCAGACTCGTCATGCTGGCCCAGCACACACCCCATTGACTCTTCTAAAACTGTCAAGTACATTATCAGAGGTCTTCCTTCAACTGGCGGCATGAGGATAGGAGGTTCTTGTAGATATTCTTTGATCTTGTCAAAAGCCTTCTGGCAATCTTCGTTCCACCTGACCGTCTGTTCTTTTCTTAACAGCTTGAACAAGGGTTCACAGGTCGCTGTAAGGTGAGATATGAACCGTGAAATGTAGTTCAATCGCCCTAAGAACCCTCGAACTTCTTTCTCAGTTTTCGGCGCAGGCATTTCTTGAATAGCTTTGACTTTATCAGGGTCAACTTCAATCCCTTTTTCGCTTACAATAAAACCCAGCAGCTTACCAGATCTCACCCCGAATGTGCATTTGTTGGGGTTCAGCTTTAGTTGGTACTTCCTCAATCGCTTGAACAACTTCAGCAGATTCACCAGGTGATCTTCCTCTGTAAGGGACTTGGCAATCATGTCATCCACATAACACTCGATTTCCTTATGGATCATATCGTGGAATAATGTCACCATAGCCCGTTGATACGTTGCACCAGCATTCTTTAGTCCGAATGGCATCACCTTGTAACAGAACGTGCCCCAAGGCGTGATAAATGTTGTCTTCTCCATGTCTTCAGGTGACATCTTGATCTGATTATATCCTGAAAATCCATCCATGAAGGAGAATACCGAGAACTGAGCCGTGTTATCCACCAATACATCAATGTGAGGTAATGGGAAGTCATCTTTCGGGCTGGCTCTATTCAGATCCCGGTAGTCAACACACATTCTTACTTTGCCATCTTTCTTAGGCACAGGCACTATATTAGCAACCCACGGCGGATATCTAGTTACAGCAAGGAACCCGGCGTCCCATTGCTTTTGTACCTCTTCCTTAATTTTCATAGCCATGTCTGGGCGAGTTCGGCGCAGCTTCTGTTTAACTGGTGGGCATTCTTCCCTCAAAGGCAGCTTATGCACAACAACGTCGGTATCCAACCCTGGCATATCTTGATACGACCAAGCAAACACATCAACATACTCTTGAAGCAGATCTATCAGTTGTCTCTTCACTGAGTCTTGTAGGCAGGCCCCGATTTTTACTTCCTTCACGTCTTCGTCTGTACCAAGATTAATCACTTCAATCTCCTCCTGGTGAGGAGTAATAGCCTTCTCCTCTTGTCTCAACAACCTAGCTAGCTCTTCAGGAAGCTCATATTCTTTATCAACCCCTTCATCAGCTTGATTGATTGGATTGTCAAAGTCATACGATGACATAGCCGTGCTGTTGTTGGTGCTGTCAGGAAGGCACTCTCTGCAAGGGTTAAGTTTGTTCATTTTAGTGATTGATTTTAATCTTGCTTTAGAAAAAAAGTGAAATGAAGTTATCATTTTGAAAACACCGCCATTTATTTTTGTACAAAAAGAAAAATGGAAAAACAGTGAACAAAAAGAAAAAGACTCGTTTGCAAAAAGATGTCGGATATTTCATTAATTTAATCTTGTTTGCACAAAAGTACAGATGGCCCTGATTACAAAATGAGTCTCGTCATCTTGGGCAAGATGCAAGACTTTGATGCATGCTATAAAAATACAGGAAATAATAATTACTCTGCATGAGTAACTCTTATAATTTCCTGGGAAGACCAGTTCGAGACTCTGCTCCCCGGGATCTTTGGACGAATCCAATTCTCCAGATTGCGCTCCTCTTCCAGCTCGTCTTCCAAACAATTGATAGCATCGGGGGTGAACATCCCCCCACTGACAAAACCAGGCTCTTCAGCAGCCTTTGCTTGATGTTGAGTTGGTCTGTAACCCAACCCAAACTTGTCTTCCTTTTTTTCCACCGATAGCAGTTTGCCCCAGCCTTGGGCAGTTCCTTCCTCAACAACCTTCCGGGCTTGTTGGTATGACGACATTGGAGTACCAGATACAGCAGATGCCTCATGCACATTCAAAGCTTCAAACCCCTGGCTCATTGTTTCATGGATCTCCCCATCCATCTCAATGTATTTGTAAGTAGCCAGATGGCTAACGAAAATGTCCTCTTCCCCACAGATTGTGACAACTTGACCTTCCCACTCAAATTTTAACTTTTGGTGAAGGGTAGACGTTATTGCGCCGGCGGCGTGAATCCAGGGTCTACCCAACAAACAGCTGTAGGCGGGCTGAATGTCCATCACATAAAAGATAGTTTTAAAGGTCTGCGGGCCAATTGTCACGGGCAGCTCAATCTCTCCCAGAACCGATCTCTTAGAACCATCAAAGGCTCTTACTACCAGGTTGCTGGGTCTCAATGCCAAACCATCATATTCTAACTTCACCAGAGCCTTCTTTGGTAAGACATTCAGGGAAGAACCTGTGTCCACCAGCACATGAGAAAGGACAGCTCCTTTGCATTCCAGGGTTATGTGCAAGGCTTTGTTGTGATTGCGGCCATCCGCTGTCAAGTCAGAATTGGTAAACCCTAGCCCGTTGCTAGCAGTAACATTTCCAACCACGGTTTCCAATTGGTTGACAGTAATCTCCTCAGGCACGTAAGCTGCGTGCAAGACTTTAAGTAGTGCATTCCGATGGGCTTCGGAGCACATAAGCAGTGAGAGGATGGAGATTTTGGATGGCGTCTGGTGAAGCTGATCCACAACTTTATAATCGCTCTTTTTGATGATTCGCATAAACTCATCAACTTCCTGATCGAACGGAGTCTTCAGGGCTTCTTTGGCAGCTGGATCCTCCTGCACCGGGCCTTTTCCTTTTGCCTTGGCAGCAGCTTCTGCTTCGGCTGTAGGTCTTTGAATTGGTGGAGCGAAGAGACGTCCGCTTCGGGTGAAGCCTCCGCCTCCCCCCACATTATCTACTTGTGGTGCAGGTGTTGACGTTTCAAGAGTGATTCTTTTTCCTTCGCAGTACACGTCAGAGCCATAGTGCCAAGGGATGGCCCTATTGCTTTCATATGGTACCGGTCCAGGCACCGTGACAGTGACTGGACTGATTGTTGCTGCTGAAGGGACTGTATTTGTTTGTGGATCATAAAAGATTGTAACTGGTGCTCTGGCGGGAGCAGCACCTTCTGAATGGTAGGCGGAATTATTTTCAGGATCGTAGAATATGGTAACAGTAGAGACATCTTCATGATTGATTGCTGGTGTTGTAGGAGGTATTGTTGGAAGGACTGTTGTTGTTGTTGATGGAGATTCGAAATGGAATGAAGCTGAAGTTGTAGCAGGAGAAACTGTTGAAAACTGATCGTTTGGAAGGACAGGTGAAGTACTTGTTGATGTTGCTGATGAATTGTCGGGAACGATAGTTGCTGCGGTTGTAGGAGGTTCTGAAACCGTTGTTGATGAAGTTGCCGGATTTGTCGGGAATGATGTAGTGATCTGTAGCAGGCCACTCTGAATAAGGCTGTCAATGCCATTCCTCAGGTCCTCACACCCATTCCATGAAATATTGCAATAGGGACACCCTAGTTCACACCCTGGAAATATTTGGTTCTCACGAAGTTGGGCTTTGATTTCCACCAATGGTGTCCTGATCTGATCCACACTGGTTATTAAATAAGACGGTTGGTCTTCTTCAATAGCGTTAATTCGGGGACCACCATGGTTTGGCATGGGGTTTTTATTGACATTGGGCGGAGGTGCAAAGTTCAGAGCCTTGGAGTCTACCAAGTCTTGTACCTTCATATGCAGGGCCCTGCATTTTTCTGTACTGTGACCAGGTGCGTTTGAATGAAAAGCACACCTAGCATTGGAGTCATAGTTTCTTGGTAGACTGTTGGGATCCGGAGGTGCCAGCGTTCTTAGCTCAACTAGGTTGAGTTTCAGAAGCTGTGGCAGCAAGGCAGCATACGGCATTGGGATCGGGTCGACCACTCGGTTAGCTTGGGATGGCCTTTGTTGGAATGGCCTCTGTTGATTGTTGTTGTTGGTGTTGTTGCTGTTGTAGTTCCTTGGAGGATATTGATTCTGCTGATACTGGGGTTGTTGTTGATAGCTTTGCTGAGGAGGTTGATAGACAGGTTGAGGGTGAGCTGGAGCAGGGATGGTGACTGCTGCTATGGACCTCTGAGCATATTGGGGCCTACCCCTGTTTGAATGGATGGCATTGGTCTCGCCAGTTCTTCTCGGGCCTGCAAAAGGCTTCCTTGTACTACTGGACGAGCTTGCACCGTTGTCTGAGATCTTTCCCATTTTTAACAGGCTTTCAATTCTCTCCCCAGCTATGACAACATCTGCGAAGCTAGTGGAGGAGAAAGCAGCCAACCTGTCAATATACGTTCCCTGGAGAGTGTTCATAAACATGTCTGCCATTTCTCTCTCAGACATTGGTGGTTGAACGGCAGCAGCCAATTGCCTCCATCTCTGGGCATATTCTCGGAAACTTTCCCTTGACGCCTGTGACATCCCCATTAGGAGAGTCCTGTTGGGTGCCATGTCTAGATTATATTGATACTGTCTGATGAAGGCCTCTGCCAGGTCCTTCCAGCATCTAATTGTTGCTCTTGTCAGATGGGAATACCACTCCCTCGAAGCTCCAGTCAAGCTATCCTCAAAATAGAACATCCACAATTTCTCATCCATTGTATAGGCCTTCAGCCTTCCCAGAAATGATTGTAGATGAGTCCGGGGGCATGAAGTCCCATTATACTTTTCGAAACAAGGTGGCTTGAACTTATGGGGGATCCTGACCCCGTCTACCAAACCCATGTCCATGACGTCGAAACCCAAAGAATTTTGAGATTCTAAGGACCTCAACTTCTCAGCTATTTCTTCCAACCGTCTATCATAAGTTTCCTCTCCAGCACCCATTACTGTAAATTGGTCCTCCTGAGGGTCTTCTTGAAGTACCCTGGCTGCAGTGGCTGTCCCTTGAACATTTGCAGGAATGTTAATCTCAGGATGTAGATGTGGGCCAAACACAGGAGGGTTAGCATGGGGTTGCACCCGTTCATTGTTACTTGTGCCAGCAGTTCCCACATGGGGTTCATCTTGACTCCTCCCTTCTACCAAAACTCTGAGCCTCTCCTGGCTTTGAGCTAAATTGTTCATCACTTCCATGAATTGTGTTATCTGCGTTCTCATCTCCAACCTTTCGTTGGCCATCTGGTTTCTGACCTCCGTAAGGTCCTGCTGCATCTGATCCATCTGAATTCCCGGAAGGTTGTTTCTAGTTGGGTACCTGTGTGGCCTGTTGAGGGGAAATACCCGGCGGCGAGCAATAATTCCTGAGATTCACAACAGAGGTTAGTAACAACAAAACAAAAACCTGCAAAACAAACAAAAGGGTTAGTATGCAATGCAGTTATGCTTATTTGTTCTCAAGGTATCCGGTTTGGCCTTCAGTTTTGACCCTTCCAGACCCTTGAAGATGATGCTGTTGAAGTTGCTTTCGAAATAAACCCAGATGGAAACTAACACAAATATATTACAGGAGGTGAAATAATACATCTTGTTCATTTTACAACACCAGCCCTCTAAGGGGTCAGAATACATTACAAAAACAAAAGTACATGGAATAGGAATAACAACAAGCAAATGATCAAACTCCAAGGCCAAACTCATCCTCACGAACTTCCTTAAGAAGTGCTTCGGTCACAGGATCAGCCGGACGCTCCGTGAGACCTCTGATGAGAAGGTTTCTTGTTGCAACAGCTGCAGTCAACTTCTTGTTCTGACTTTGGTCTTTATACCTCTTCACTCCAGCTCTGATTTCTAGCTCTGATATTTCCTTCTGGGTTGCTGCCAGGGCTTTTTCCATCTGCTCCATCTTGTCCTGAACTCTCTTGTCTTCTAGAGTACGGGCCTCAGTGATCCGGACCCACCTGGCCTGACTCTCTTTCAAATACAAGTCTGTCCTTGCTCTCTGGAACTGGGCTTCTTTACAAGCATTCTTCAGAATCTGCTCACCAGCCTTAGACTTGTTGATATAATCTCCAGACTTCTCAATCTTAGTCAAGTGTTCCACTCTCAACTTCTCCAGTCTCTCAATCTCCCTCACACCTTCACTCCTCTCCCGGAGGGTCTTCTGCAAAGCCTGGGTTAGCTTCTCATTTCTTTCCTTCAAGCTCTCAAACTCCTCCAAACTGATAGTGGCAGGGGGTGGTGCTGAAGATGACTCAGGCATGTCTTCTATGGTGAAGGGCATCCCAGAGAATTGGGCCCTGGCATGGGACCACTCATAATATTGGACTGATGCCACATTATTGCACTTCCCCAGAGTGGTGATTCCCTTGGTTTGAACATGATCCCAGGCCCAGGCAGCCTGCCTAACAGTTGCCAGACTAATCTTGTTCTCACAGTAGAGGGTCTCAACCAAGTCTTGCTCCCTGGGAGTATGGACCAGTGCATAGCCTAATTGCCTCCTGAACAGCAGGGGGTTGTAATTGATACTTCCCTTGACCCCTATTAAAGGCACATTGGGAAAGTGCCCACAGCTTGTAATGATATCTCTGCCCTTGGTGCTTTGAGTACACCATCTGATGTCTGCTGAAGTGAGAGTAGTGAGCCTCTTAGCCCAGTTGCTTTGCTGATGAGGATTTAGGAATGCATCTGTCCTGGGTAGATGCTTAAGAAGCCAAGCATGGAATAATGGAGCACAACACCTCACTAGCCTGCCCCTCTGCTTCTCATTCTTCTGATGTACTGAGTAATAGAGATCTCCTAGCAAAGTTGGCACTGGGTTCTTCAGGATGAACAAATGGATTGCATTCTTGCTGATGAATCGAGGCTCATCTTCAAACAACACAATTCCATATACACTTAAGGCCAACAGAGCACAAACAGCTCTCCACTCCCCCAGGGAGGCCTTCAGACTAGCTTGGGAAATCAGGAAGTCAAGATGAAAACCAGGGATCCCAGCTTTAGAGGTCATATGCTGTTCAATCAGGACAGGCTCCAGATGCAAAGCCTTTGCTACCTCTCCATTGCTGGGAAAGACCATTTCAGGGTTGAAAGGGATTTCTCTCTTGATAGGCAAACCAACCAAAGATGAGTATTCTTCTAAAAGAGGCCCCAACTGAAAGTCCTGAAAGGTGAAACATCTCAATGGGGGGTCATAAAACTGAATGCAGGTGTGGATCAAACTCCTCTGAGATGGGTCCAGATCCATGACCAAGTCCAGTATATCCCCATAATGCTCCCTGAATAAAGGTATGTGATCTGGAGTGATCAGGGTTTGGATCCTCCTGATGTCTGATAAGTCTGGTTGGAAGAAATGATAGGTGATGTTGCTTTTCTTTGGAGCCATGATGCTGAAGACTGAGTAGGGTGCTGATGAAGATGTTGAGAAGTGGGCCACTGGCTGGCTAGTGCAAGTATTTGAAGTATATGGCTGACAAGCTGAAGCAAGTACTGGTGGAGATAGGTCAGTAATGCAGATGGGGTCAAAACCAAAACCAGATGAAAATGGATACCCTGAAACACAAATAAGCAAATGTCAATATGATGCAATGATTATGTATGCAAATGATATGCAAGGGTCTGTGACTGAGCTGGATCTGATCAAAATGCCCTGATATAGGTCCAAGTGTGTAAGAAATCCAGATGAGGTTTATAAATCCAGTAACCAGGGTGGGGGGCTCAAATAAAGAGCCACAAGTCCAAGGTTTTAGAATCACAAGAACTGTCCAACATGGAGTATTCTTAACAAAGTCAGAGTAACAGGGTATTCTGAGGTCAAGGTACCTGCAAACCTGTAAACAGCCCAACCCCTTCACAGGTGATGATCTAGAACAAGGATCCTCAGACTTGGATCAGTTATGAGAAGTGTAAACACTTCTAACCCGGAGGTACAGTGTTTACAATAACCATAACAATTCCTCCTCTAATTCACCTCAGTTTCTGAAGGTCAATACTAAAAGGTCATCCAGACTTAGCAGGCTTCCCAGATAGCCCTAGCATTGCAGGAAATCTGCAACACAGAGTTCTCAAGAAGAAACCCATATCTGAACCGTGTTTCATATTCCCGCACCAGACCGAAATGGAATGGGAAAGAATATGATTCACTCTAGCCTAGGTGTCACTCAGGTCCCAGGTATAGGACCTTAACTCTCAATGAATCACCCACCCACCAAGGCAAACAACAGATCCAGCCAGCAACAATGACAGTATGATATAAATAAATGCAATAAAGAAAGCAATAAAGTAACTGTACATAAAGCAATAAACAAAAATAAATACAAGCACAAACAAGCACATAACACCCCAGTAAACACAAATCAAACAAGCGCTAGGAGGAACCCACAAAAGAACCAGAAGCCCTGGTTGCAGTATAAGGATCCCCAGCAGAGTCGCCAAGATGTCGCTCCCGACAAATGAAAATAGATCATATGAAGGTACAGACGCGAACGGTCGGCGAGAGGGACAATGAGAACACACAGCCGTGAACTCACTGGAGATGAATAGAGTCGCCAGCTAGGCATTTTTATCCCGGAGGAAAGGCAATGCTGCATAGACCTAGAAAAAGATGGACGAGACGGTTTGCGAACCAGAGAGACTGAGAAAGGGGGTTGGTTACAACCTGGGAAGGTATTAGCACCCAGATTGTCCTTCGTACTCGACGGGATCCACGCTTAAAAGATTTGTGTTTTAAAGGGGTAGTGTCAGTGCAATTTGTGTATGAAATAGCTGGAAAAGAATGTACAGGTGTCAGTGTAAAGTGTATAAGTGATATGAAGTATGAAAGTGTCAGTGTAAAGTGTATAAGTGATATGAAGTATGAAAGTGTCAGTGTAAGGACAAAAGGTGAAATGCTCAAGATAATGAGGCTTAAAGAATAATGCTGGAAGAAGGGGGAATATACAGAGACTTTTGTTCGATAACTGTTAAGTTATGCCTACGTATCCTCTCGTGCAATGAGGAAGTCAGAACACCGTAGTTCGACCCAAAGAGACTGAAAGGTGCATTGACTTGTGAACTGCTTACTTGCCTATGCTCAAGTGTATGATCTGTCTGGCACAGATGCAAACTGTCTTGCATTAGACGGAAGAAGCAAGTTCTCGTTTATGAATGAAGATGATGAGAAAAGAATCCCGAAGGAGACGATTATTGTTTGTTTTTGAGTTTTCAGTCTTTTATTGCTTTTGAAGTTTGTCATAAGTTAATGAGCTTAAGCCTGAACCAATGGGTTAGTAAACTCATCACATCTTCCCTCTGATTAGGGGTAATGAGAATACCTTAAGTGTGAAGTCAGATTCTCACACTTAATCACCTTTGATGTAGGATTAAGATCATTAACCTACTTGTGATTATTTAGATGTTTTTGGTGTTTTTGTTTATTGTTAAGTAATGAGATTAAGCCATAATCAAGGATTAAACAGACTCATTACACCATCCTAATAGAAGGATAATAGATGAGGGTGTTTAAGCTGAGGAAAGCTCCTCAACTTAATCCATGATTAGGGATTAAACTCATGACAAAACAAGCCTTTGATTAAGTGAATTTTATTTAATGATATGATGATGAAGTGAGTTTTATGGTTTGTAAGACAACTTGAGGGGGACTTGTCCATTAACACTAGGGTTAGTCCTTCTTAACCACTTAAGGAAGAATTAGAACCCTAATGCAAGGCCCAAGTTACAAGCTTGATGTCTTGATGATTATTAAGTGAATTGATTAAGAGATTTAAACACATTAAGGGTTTAACACTTAGGATTAAAGTTATACACTCCATCCTAATAGAAGGATGCAGGCATAAGCTTAACCACAAAGCCTTAAAGCCTTTAGGGTTTAGTCCCTGATTAGGAGGTGAGAAGAGAAGACTCAAAGAGGGACACAAAGGTAAAACTATGGAGGGAGACTAATCAAAACCCTAATTCATTGTCATGCTTGGTTGATCCTAAGGTTTGTGAGGTTTCCAAGAACAATCTTCAGATGAACCACCAGGAAGCAGATGAACAAGATCAAGAGAAGCAAAGTGACTTGCTTCATTCAAGAAGTCAAGTCACTTAAAGAAAGAAAGTGGGAGGAACAAGCATGAGCAAGCTCAAACTCAAGCACATATAGAAATGCAGCAATGCATGCAAGAGAGATGAAAAGAAAAGTTATGAGAAGTGAAGGCAAATTCACTTCTCAAGTTTACTTACCACCTGAAATGTTAGAAAGAAATGCAATGCAATGCAAGATGAGATGAAATGGTATGATGCAAAGCAAAACCAGAAGCATGTTGATGATGATTATGATGTTATGAAGTGCTGCAAACATGAGGCAAGACATGGAGATGTTCATACAAGATCATGGATGCAAATGATGCAAGTTAAGGAGCATGAATGAACATGAAAAGTTATGAAGCATACAAAGCAAATGACATGGCAAATATGTGGTGCAATGATCAAACATGCTTCTTACATGTCTTATGATGCCAAATGAATCACAAGAATGCACAAAACACAAAGGCAAGTCATGTTATGCAAGAGAGTGCAAGAAGGATGCAAGAGAAAGCCCAAATTGGGGTTCATGGATCAAACATCAAACAAAAACCCAAAACAGAAACAAACCCTAAGATAAAAAATGGAAAATGGCACTCAATGAAACCTTAAACCTATAATGAACCACTGCCCAAAGGGGAACTCTCAACTCTTAACCAATCTCAAGATATGAATTTTCTAAGTTATTAGGGTTTTTTAGGGTTCTTAACAAAAGAAATGCCAAACAATTGGAAAATGCAAGATCAAATTATGACCATTTAACCCTAGAAACTACATGCCAAACACAAAACAAAGCAAAAAGAACCAATGTCCAACTCTTCCTAGATAGGCAGAAATGAATTTTTGAATTTAGGATCAAATTAATGCATAGAAAATGATTTAATTCAATGAAAAATTCTTAAAATGCATCAAGATCAAAAAAGAAATTTGGTTTGAAGGTTGGACAATGTTTCTAAATGTCTTAGAACATTTCATGAATTTTTTTTGTAATTTTTAAGTACCTAAAAGCATTTTTAATTAATTAATTCCCATTGATCAATTAAAAATAATCTTTTAAATATTTAAAAATACTTTTTTAATGATAAAAAATAAAATAAAAATGTTTTTGTGTCATAAAAATTAATAAAACTTTTAGGAAAAAGTTTCATAATTTTTATGTATTTTTTGCTATTTTAAATTAATTATGCAAGTTAAATGAAATAAAAATGAATTAAAAACAAATAAAATGAAAAGTAAACAGAATGAGAGGCTGAGATGCAATCTGGGGAGGAGACAGTTGACCACGCGCCAAATCCAGTGGTTCAGATTCAAACTGACTTAAGCTTAATTAATTAAATAAATTAAAGTGATTAGGGTTAATGACCACATCTGGACCCTTCATGCGCGCGGCAAGTCAACGGGTCAGAGCAATCCTACGGGTGAAATTCAAACTAACATTAATGACCTGAGATTAGGGCTTAATGACTCAGGCTGCCGGAGAAGACTTCCGGTCGTCTTCTCCGGCCAGCACCTCACCTGACAACTCCCCAACTCCCTCAAAACGTATCAAAAATGAAAACTAAAAACTGGGAAATGATCCTCACATCCTCACGAATCAAACCCCTATCCTAAAACAAATTTCTTCTTCCTAAACAAGCTGAATCGAAGAGAACAAGTTCTAGGGCACGCAGGTTTCAGAGACAAATTAAACTCTCAAATCAAAGCCATTTTCGAAACCAATGATATCAGGATGATCAGTGAATCACATAGAACAAGTTTGTAACAAGAAAAATGATTTCTGGAAAAAATAATTTCGAGCTACCTGAGATTTGGAGCTTTCAACTTGAAGACTTTCTGGCCACTTCTCCTTGTGCAATCTGCTCTACTTGATCCCCAGATGATGTTTGAATGCTCAATGAGAGTTTAAGTTGGCTGGATAGTGAGTTTCGAAAGCTCCTGCTCAAGCTTGGTCAAAAATGGCAATGGAGTTTCTGGGGGTTTCAGGCCATTGTGAATGATGGTTTGTGGTCCTGAGGATGAATGAAGAAGGTCTGTGGTGCTTGTTAGTGTGTTTGTGAACTATGGTGAGAGTTTCGAATGAAACTGCAAAATGAAGTGAGAAATGGCAGTGAGATGTTCAGGCTGTTTCAGGCTTGTGTTCTTGGTGCTTTGTGGTCTATGGAACAAGGTGAGTTGAATGGTGAAAATGGTTGAAGTGTTTGCAGGATGTGGAGGCAGATTCGAAGCAAGTTGCAATGTGGTGTGTTCTTGTGAATGTGTATGTGTGAAGTGTTTCAGGCCTGCTTAGTACATGGAATGGCTTGCAAAATGATATGTTATTTTAATCCAAGTGGCCAGAGGATGTGACATGGCCTGTGGTGATAGGTAAGTTTACTTTTGCAAAAAGGTCAACTTTTGTGTAAGGCAAGTATGGTGAGGTGCTAGGCAAGTACAAGGCATGGGCTGGCGCAGCAAGGGTGAGGGAGAGGTCTAGCAAAGCTCAGCATCCAAGGCTGCAAGTTGTAGGAAGCATGATGAGTGGTTTTGCAAGTTGTTGTAACTTTGGTTCACATGAGAGAAAGTCTTGTTACACAAACCAAACCATGGGGAAACTTGGTCCAATTCTGATTTTTAAGGCTCATAGAATGTTTGTGTAATGGTTTGAAATGAATTAGAGGTCACATAATGCATTGGTTCATGACTTTGCAAAATTTCCATTTGAGGCATGCCTTAAAAATCAATGATTTTAGCCAACTTTGCCTTGCCATAACTTTTGATCCAAGAAGAGTTTGATCATGTTCTTGTACTTTTTGAAAAGGGAAAGATGAGATCTACAACTTTCATGACCAAAGTTTTTCCATTTGAAGCATTTTTGGATCAAGAATCATGGCTTGAAAAATGACCTAAAATGATGCATTCTTGAAAAGTCAACTATGCCCAAAAAGTCAACATTTGCAAAAACCCTAAATTCTTGATTTTTATGAACTTCAACCTTCTTCCATGATCAAATAAAGATCATATACACTCAAAATGATGAAGATCAACCATTGGTTGGGTCATTGGGGGCCTCAGATGCCCTGATTTTACACTGACTTGTCTGAAAAGTCAACCCTTGATCAGATGACTTCCCCATGGAATTTCTTCATGAAAATTGATATGCATACTCCCTATACCATATAGAGACCAATGGAAACAAGAATGACCAAAAAAATTGGAGTTATGGCCTCTGAAACCAAAACCCTAATTTTCAGTCAACTGTGCAGTCAATCCTGGCTCTGCATCCACTCAAACCCTAGTTCTTGTGATTCCTTTGCATCTTTGACTTTGAGGAGATGGAATATGACATAAGAACACACATGGACCCCTTTGAGTTGATTGGTGGCCTTTGGGGTGGCTCAGGATGCCCTGGGATTGCTCAGATCACAAACCCTAGGTGCAGATGCTTTAGAAACTATGCAGTGAATCAAAAATGAGATATGAGATGATATGTTGTGTTTATGCATATGAGATGATCACAAGCCATGGTGTGAATGGGTGAGGGCAAATTTGGGGTGCTTACAATGGGGTGCACTGATGATAAAAAAAGTGAGGTTTGGTACTCACATGTTGGAAGGAGAAGCTGAGGTCTGGTGGGACAACAGTCATCAAAGGTTGGAAGTTGTGGGTGCTGCTGTTACTTGGGTTGTGTTTCGCATGAAATTCTTAGAGAAATACTTTCCAGAAGACGTCCGCAGTGCTAGGGAGGTGGAATTCCTGGAACTTAAACAGGGTAACATGACAGTGTTTGAGTATGCTGCCAAGTTTGAAGAATTGGTACAGTATTGTGTGCAATATAACACTGAGGATGCTATGAAATCGAAGTGTTTGAAGTATGAGAATGGATTGCATCCTGAAATCAAACAGGGCATTTCTTCCCAAAAGATCGGGAATTACCCAGAGCTGGTGAGTAGGAGCAGAATTTATGACAATGATAATAGAGCTCGAATTGCGTATTACAAGGTTGTGAATGACAAAAAAGGGAAGAAAATATTCGGTGGTACTCCTTACAGTACTCCAACTGATAAGGGTAAACAAAAAAACTAATACTGAGAGGAAGCCATGTGGGGGAGGAGGTACTCCCGGTCCACTCAAATGCTTCAGATGCCACAGTACGGGTCATTGTACCAATGATTGTCCTAATAAGGTGAAGAAGTGCTTCAAGTGTGAGAAGCCAGGTCACGTGATTGCTGATTGTAGGGTGAATGTGCCTACTTGTTATAATTGTGGAGAGCAGGGCCATATCAGCATCCATTTCCAGAAACCAGAGAAACATCAGTCGGGTGGAAAAGTGTTTGCATTAGTGGGAGCTCAACATACTAGTGAGGACCGTTTGGTCAAAGGTACTTGCTTTATTAATAATGTTCCTTTATTTGTGTTTATTAATACGGGTGCAACACACGCGTTTATTTCTTTGGAATGTGTGAAGAAGCTAGGATTGGAACCTTCTAATTTGAGTTGAGGGATGGTAATTGATACTCAATCCATAGGTTTTGTGACTACTTCCTTGGTGTGTCGTAGCTGCCCGCTGACTATCTTTGGCAAAGATTTCGGAGTGGACTTTATATGTTTACCGCTCAGTAATCTCGATGTAATTTTGGGGATGAATGTAACATCCCGAATTTTATTCAATTATTTAATTTGGATTTGTGGTATTTTGTGTATGGAAGAAAGAAATATTATTTAATATGATATTTAATTATTTGAATTAGATTATATTGAATAACTATTTGGTGAATAATTAAATAGTTGGAAACAAAGAGATAAGGGTAAGGTGGTCGTTTGGTGAAAATAGTGAGGGTAAATGTGGAAGACCATAGATTGGGTCTAAGGGATAAGGTTGGAATAAGGAAAAGAGAATTTCAGTTGTGTTTTTGTTATTGCGGAGAAGATCGTGAAAACTGAGAAGAAGGAAGGAGGGCTAGAGCGTAAGAGGATTTCGATACCGGAGGAAGCATTTCTCATCGAAACCAAGGTAAAGGTGGGATTCTTCTATCTCTTGAGGGTTAAATAATAGGAATTGGTGTAGTATTGTTGATTAAAGGAATTAGGGATTTGAATGATTTGAATAAGAATTGTGTTCAATTGATTATATGTGTTGATGTTGTGTGATAATTGCATGAATTAGACATTGTATTGTGTGAATTCTGCATTTTCTGGTGCTTTGGAGTGATTTTGTGGAATGGATTCGTAGCAAGTTGAGTACTGAGTGCAGAAGGGCGATTTTCAAAATCGCAGAGCTCACTTAGCGAGACCTGGAGCGAAAAAATGTTTATTTTTATTCCGAAAAATTCCTTAAAATTATCTAAATAACTTAGTAATGCCTAGGAATCGATGTGGTGTAGTTGAGTGTAGTTAGAGAAGAGTTATACACCTAATTGTATGGATAATTAGTATAAATTGAATATGAACTTAGTTGATATGTTGTTGGACTTAGTTGTTATTGTGTTATGAGTTGTTGTTGTGGTCACGTGACATTGTTGTTGATATCTATGAATGTAACGCATTATAGTATGATGTGTCGTTGAGTATATCCTTGCTGATGATAAATATCGTTGTATGAGAATATGCATGTTGTAGGGGTTGATAGATGTGTTGATGTTGATATATGTTATTCTTGTTGATGATGCATGTTGTAGGGGTTGATAGATGTTGTTGATATATGTTGTTCTAGTTGATGATGCATGTTGTATGGGTTGATATATATTGTTGATATTCATATATGTTGTTAGAGTTGAAGATGCATGTTGTAGGTGTTGATATATGATGTTGTATGTGTTGTTGTTATGTGTTCTCGTTGATATTGATATATGTTGTTGTAGTTGATGATGCATGAAGTAGATGTTGATTGAAGTTGTATGATGTTGTTATATGTTATTGATGTCGTGGTAGTTATATGTCGTAATAGTTTGGTATTGTTGTATATTATTGATAAATGTTGTAGATGTTGCCATGTGTTGTTGTTGTAGTTGTGGACATATGTTGTGGTAGTTGGTAGGTATTGTTGTATGTTGTTGATACATGTTGTTGATTCAGTTATGTGTTGTTGATGATGCTAATGCATGAGATCGTTATAGTTGTATGTTGTTGATGATGCTAATGCATGAGATCGTTGTTGTTGTATATTGTTGATGATGCTAATGCATGATATAGTTGTTGTATGTTGTTGATGATGTTGTTGTGTGAGGTTGAGGTTGTGGTTGTTGCATATTATCATTGATGGTGCATGACATGTGCATAGTTGTTGATGGCATGATTGAGTACAATCACTATGGATGGTGCGGTCATGAAATAGGGACCGTACGAGGGTGTGATCATGAAATAAGGATCATACTGGACCATGAATTAGGGGGTCGATGGGTGTGATCATGAAATAGGGGTCATATTGGACCATGAAAGAGGAGTCGAGAGTTCCGACGGAACTGGATCTTGAAATAGAGATCAAATTATGGTATTGTATGCATAGAGTCAAGTAGAATCTTATTGCATAAGTTGTTGTTGTTGTTGTTTATGATGTGTGATGTATGTTTGCGATGTGGTTGTGTAGTTGTTGTTGTCTGGAAGTGGTGATATAGTTAATAATACTTGATTATGCTTATTATTTTTCTCTTTTGATGATGTAAGTATCTCACCCATTCTGTTTGAATGTTACCCTTATGTTGGTAACATGCAGGTGACCATGATTAGTCGATTGGTGGTTAGTGAAGTCAGTGTATTTCACGTCTTTAGGAGTTGGCTCTGATACGTGCTTTGGGTGTCGGGACGACAGTTGTTGCTTATTCATTTACTTTTAGGAAACTATTTGTATTTTGAAATACTATTTTATGTTGTTTTGAAAGTTTTCCGCTGCGAGATGAAATATTTTTGTAACACGTATCTATTGAGCCATGAGTTTTGTCGATTGTGACACTCAGAATGAAATGATATTTTTTATCTACTCTGATTTTAAATATAAATTTGTGGGGAGTATTTTGGGTGTTACAAAGTGGTGTCAGAGCAGGTCGGTCTGTCCGGCCAGGTTGTGTAGTAGTTTCGTTGTTTAGTATGCGACGTGTGTGTGAGAACACTGTCGGTACTTGTTTTATTTTCCATTGCAGGTTGGAAATGAAACAAGTGGGGGAGAAACATCTGTTTCTCGTGGATATTCCTATTTTTGAGAGATGGGATATCGTGTCGCTGTAAGATGGAGTGTTGTATGGGTTGTTCAACTATTTGGAGAATGGTGTTACTCTCTAAGAGAAGCAGTCGGGTGTCCTTGTTGTTCATTTCCTTATGAAGAGGGGAAACAATGTTTAGGCCAGTTGTGAGCTGGTGAAGTGTGGAGTATCCTGACGTGCTTCCTTAGGAGGTACACCGTTATCTTTAAGTTGGAACAAGGCGGTGTTATTCTTAGGATGAATGGATGGAGGTAAACATTGTGTTTGACAATTGTTGAGAGGGTGATGTATTCTGTATTTGAACGCTATTATGACTTGGTAAGGATGGTTTATACCCCTATCATGATTGCTGGATGTATATCAACAAATTGAGGAACTGATCACCCTTAATCTCTTGTTGATTACAGAAAGGATCGTGTTGGATAGGATAGACTTGACTTGCTAAGATAGAGTAGCATGTGCAGTGAATGGCACTGGGTTAAGCCAAGTACTTGCAAAGTGTTTGGATTAGTCAATGTAAATTCCTATATATGGAGGTTAGACAAATTCAGGAATGTGAGGTTTTCCATGGATGCAAAGATGGTGTTATGGAAATTGGAAATAAGGTCACAACGACATACTACTGGTTGTGTGTGGATTTTGGGGAGTTGTTTCGGAAAAAGGTATCAAGTGTTCCGTTAGGAGGGGAAGATGGAATTGTATTGGAATTTTGTTTGTGGTGCTGGATTCTATGGTATTGTACGAGATTTTTGTATGATAGAAAGAGTAGCCAAAGGATTTGATAAAAAGGGAAATTATGAATCAGGAATTCCACCGTGGAGAATTTTAGTATGATTGGTGAATAAGAGAACAATGTCGTGGGATTGTGTGTTGGTCAGGGAGTAGTATTGAATTCATAGTTGTGTTCGGGATAACTTGGATTTGAAGTGTGATGAATCACAAATGGGTTGAAGTTCCCTGATGGTATTGGTGGACTATGGGGTGAAGAAGGAGTACAAAGTGTGGTAATTAGATTCAGCAACCGTTGAATCATGTGGAACGGTAAGGGTAAGATAGAAGTATGGTTATATGCCTAGGATTGATAAGACAAATATAGAATGTAAAGTATGCAACCATTGTCTTCTATGGAATTCATGAATCGAGTATATGTGGGATATAAGTTTTGAAGAATTGGCATGGTGGCCCAATGAGTGAGTAAATAGTAGGTGTGGAATGTTTGGAAGTTGAATTGTAAGTATTAATTGAAGGAAGTAAAGTTGTATGATAGGTTATCAAAGAATGATTTTTGGTTGGTAGAGATGAAGTTACGTGTGTATGTCAAGTCGAATGAGGGTATTATTGTAAATCCATAAGATGTTTTGGATACGGATTTTGGAAGGTTTCCCAAGTTAGCAATTCGGTTATCTCATTTGACTTGCGAAAAATAAGTTGTATGTTGGGATGTTTGTTATAGAGAGAGTTTGGAGGACTGAAGTATAAGTTAGCTATAGTTCCATTTTGATTCGGTCTAATCGTAATACGCTGTTTGGGGAGTGTTGAGATTTGTGGATGATGAGTTTGGCAGAGAACGAATACAAGATGGTAAATTTATAGTTTGTGCTTTACGACAATAGAGGATACAGGAAAGGATCCATTTTGCTCAAGATTTGGATCGGGGTTATAGTAGTGGGTGTGTTGAATGATTAAGGAATATGGTTTTATGGACCTAGAATTTGGAGTGATTAATAATCAAAAAAGTAGATGATGATTGTCTGGTCTACCAGAATAAAGTATTAGATGATAAGGGGAATTGAGATTCCTGATGAGTTAACTCAAAAGTCTTTGCATCTGTTTGATCTGGTGAGTAGAGAGAGTTTGAATTGAGTTAGCAGTTTAGAGCTTTGTGTCTAGTTTGAGAGAAGACCCATTAGGGAGAATGTTGGATATACTAAATGTGATTAAGGATGTATGGTGATTTCTAGAAAGCGTAAGAAGTTGGAGTGAACTTATTGTATTTGATTGTTGTAGGTAGATAGAGTGCGCAGCGGGAGCGCGAGATGGCGTAGTTGTTTCATATTGATATAACTTGTAAGAATTGGAAAGTTGGCTATAGAATGACGAGAATAATGAGACCATTGGATATTCCAGAATGGAAGTGAGATGGTGAAAAGTTTAATTGTTAATTTTGAATTACTAGACGGATAGGTGTTCTAGCTACATGTTCGACTTGTAAATCGTATAATGATTGTTTGGAGTTAGGTGATAACGAAGTTAGTGGTTTAGCTGTTGTAATGTCGTGTTATAGATATCGGTGTTCTTATCTTTGTGGTTTCCTGTTGCCTATGATGATGGTTCAGGTGTGTGTAGCTAATTCCTATGATGGGGAATTAAGGAGGTGTTACCTAAGGTAATGGTAGCTATTGTGTTGCGCCAGGTTCAAGAGTGAACTTGTGTGTTCGTAGTTTGGTTATTTTGCGTCGTGAGTTGGTTGTAGAATGCATTGCATGGGAAATGTGCCTTGTTATGGTTGTCCTTAATATATTGTACTGTTGGTTGCACTATTGGTGGTATCGTTTCCAGAGAGTAGTAGTTGACTAGTGGTTGTTAAGGCATATCAGAAGTAGTTCGTATCCGGTGAGTTTTCGAGGACGTAAACATTCTAAGTGGGGGAGAGTTGTAACACCCTGAATTTTATTCAATTATTAAATTTGGATTTGTGGTATTTTGTGTATGGAAGAAAGAAATATTATTTAATATGATATTTAATTATTTGAATTAGATTATTTTGAATAATCATTTGGTGAATAATTAAATAATTGGGAAAAAGAGATAAGAGTAAGGTGGTCGTTTGGTAAAAATAGTGAGGGTAAATGTGGAAGACCATAGATTGGGTCTAAGGGATGAGGTTGGAATAAGGAAAAGAGAAGTCCAGTCGTGTTTTTGTGATTGCAGAGAAGATCGTGAAAACTGAGAAGAAGGAAGGAGAAAGGGCTAGAGCATGAAGAGGATTTCGAGACCGGTGGAAGAATTTCTCATCGAAACCAAGGTAAATGTTGTATTCTTATGTCTCTTAAGGGTTAAATAATGAGAATTTGTGTAGTGTTATTGTTTAGAGGAATTAGGGATTTGGATGATTTGAATAAGAATTGTGTTCAATTGATTATATTTGTTGATGTTGTGTGATAATTGCATGAATTAGACATTGTATTGTGTGAATTCTGCATTTTCTGGTGATTTGGACTGGTTTTGTGGAAGGGATTTATAGCAGGTTGAGTGTTGAGTGCAGAAGGGTGATTTGCAAAATCGCAGAGCTCTCTTAGCGAGTTGGAGCTTGCTTAGGGAGCAGTGACCCTCGCTTAGCGAGACCTAGAGCGAAAAATGTTGATTTTTATTCTGAAAAACTCCTTAAAAGTATCTAAATAACTTAGTAATGCTTAGGAATCGATGTGGTATAGTTGAGTGTAGTTAGAGAAGAGTTATACACCTAATTGTAGGGATAATTACTATAACTTGAATATGAACTTAGTTGATATGTTGTTGTACTTAGTTGTTGTTGTGTTATGAGTTGTTGTTGTTGCTATGTGTTGTAGTTGTTGTGGTGATCACATGACATTGTTGTTAATATCTGTGAATGTAACGCATTATAGTATGATGTGTCGTTGGGTATATCCTTGTTGATGATAAATATTGTTGTATGAGAATATGCATGTTGTAGGGGTTGATAGATGTTGTTGATGTTGATATATGTTGCTCTAGTAGATGATGCATATTGTAGGGGTTGATAGATGTTGTTGATGTTGATATATGTTGTTCTAGTTGATGATGCATGTTATATAGGTTGATAGATGTTGTTGATATTGATATATGTTGTCAGAGTTGAAGATTCATGTTGTAGGTGTTGATACATGGTGTTGTATGTGTTGTTTTTATTATGTGTTCTCGTTGATATTGATATATGTTGTTGTAGTTGATGATGCATGAAGTAGATGTTGATTGAAGTTATATGATATTGTTATGTGTTGTTGATGTCGTGGTAGTTATATGTTGTATTAGTTTGGTATTGTTGTATATTGTTGATAAATGTTGTAGATGTTGCCATGTGTTGTTGTTGTAGTTGTGGACATATGTTGCGGTAGTTGGTTAGTGTTGTTGTATGTTGTTGATTGTAACACCCCAAATTTACCCTCTTCTTTTTAGCATCATCATCATATTGTAATCATCACCAGCATATCATAGCCTTAGCCTTTTGCATAGAAAAAATGAAGCATAGCACTCACATGTTCTAGCATAAGGCGTATGATCAATCATCCGGGAAATTTGAAGCACTACAAGTCAAAGTCAAGAGCATGGTGACCTGGCAAGAAGCTCACAAGACCTTTTGCATAAGCCTAGTATCATGGTCAAAGCCCTAAAAAAGATTGAGGATCAAAATCAGATCAAAACGGTTGGCGCCGGGTTATTATGGAAGTTCCCACCAAAAGGAGGGAGAATTCAAAATTCACTGGCGTTAACCGGTTAACGCTTTGGTTAACCGGTTAACGGCTGCGAATTTTGAATTCCAGCAGCAATTTTCAGCATGTGTTTTTGGCTCCAATTTTCACTTTTCTGATTTTTATTCATTTTTGAATTAATTGGAAATTATGGAGAAGGATCTAGAGCACTTTCCAAGCCTAATTCCAAGGCTAGATCCTAATCACTTTCTAACCTAATCCCAAGCCATATTTTTTGGATCCCAAACCAAAATTTTGGGCCCCAAACCTAAATCATATTTATTCCATTTCCCTCCAAACCAAGAGGGAGCTCTCTCATAATTCACTTCTCATTTTCTGATTTTTTCTACTCTCTCACCATTCTCTCACATTTCTCTCCCAATTTTCCAAATCATTCAAAGTTCCTCTTTGAAGATCACAAAATGTTGCCTTAAAGTTTGTGGATCTTGGAACTAGACCTCCATCTGTAGCTTCTTTGCATCAATTTGTTGGTTTCTCTACTTGGTTCAGATCTGGTTTGGAGATTAGAAGTGCTTTTGGAGCCAAAATTCTGCATCAAGATCATTTGCTTGCATTTATTTTGCATGGAGTGTGAAGATTAGCACCAGATCATCGAAGTTTTTCCGTGCGATTCCTCATTTCAAGCTCAAACAACAATTACCAAAGCATACCTCAGCCTTGTAGGTTGGTTAAATTCAGATCTAGCTCTGTTTTTTTAGCTTATTGGAATGCTTGTGCTTAGATCCACCATGTGCTTGTGTAATTACTTGTCTTGCTTGAATTGATAGGTTGATTTGTAATCAGATCTACGTGTTAATGTTCATGAGCTTAATGATGTTTGATTAATATGAATTGATCTCACTATTTCATGCATAATTGATTGCTAGTCTGGTGTGGAATTATTTGGATAAGCTGGTTTGGAGCTGATTTTCTACAGGAATTGTTGTTGTTTTCACAGTGTTAACCGGTTAACGCTTTGGTTACCCGGTTAACGCACTTGTTTTCTGTGCTGTTTTCTGCAGGTTTGAACTTGTTAACCGGTTAACGCTTTGGTTAACCGGTTAACACTGAAGCAGAGTGACTTTTTTGAGCTTGTTTGATCCCCTTGCTTGTCTTAATTGACATGGATCATTGTATGATCATTGAATATGCTAGTTTAGGGTGATTTGCTTGTTGGTTGATGTACGCCTTCATGTTCTCGACACGTAAATTCATGTATGTGCAAAGCTTGGCATGTTTGTTTGACTTTGTTTTCTAGAACTTTGAGCATGCTAATTCCATGAATTGGGTTGATTTGATGTACTGAATTTTGCTAACATTTCAGGGGCTCATGGTAAGAGAAGTGTGGATGTTTATCCACATTTCAACTCTTCATCTTTTCTTTTTAAGTTTCTTTCTACTTGGTGATTTTATATGTGCCTTATGCCATCATGTGATTCAACTTTTTATCCTCCCCCTTAGAAGAACCTTATCTCCTTTAGAGGAGTAAGTTGCTCTCTAGCTTTCTTCTCCTCTCTCTTTTTCTTCTCCTTTGGTTCTTCTTTTCTCTTATGATAGTTTCAAACAACACTAACCTTAGGACCACTTCTTGCATGATAACTTTAGGTTTAGTCTTTCCCCATTAGACTTTTGTCTTTTGCTCTTTTGTTTCTTTCTCTTCTCATCTCAAAACAAAAGTATAATAAATATTAATAAAGAAAGAAGTGACTTCTTGTGTAATAGCCCTATTCCATGGGGCATATGTATTCATTCCATCTTGTAATAGTGCACTTTTCTAGCATGATGCACAAGTCGGATCATGAGGTCATCTTCATCAAGAAAAATCCTAAAAAATACTTATTCATTTTTAATCACTAAAACACTTAATAAATTCAACAAGTCAATGAACTTAGGCCCTTGCCTTTGGAAACAAGTTTTGGATAAATTCTCCTTACTTGGTATGCTTGTTCCATTATTCCATCTTGGAATGTAGTAGCAAGTACACATTCCATGGAAAAGAGTTTGAGTTCATTCTCTTGTGCCACACTCCTAAAAAACTCATAAAAAACACAAACAAAGAATAAGCGTATCTCCTTCGTGACTTCTTTTCTCATCTCCTTCGCTCCGTACGCGAACTTGCTCCTACTTGTCATTTTGCAAGATGGTTACGCACTCGTCGTCCGAGCCTGCAACACCTGAGCATTGACATAGGCAGTTCAAGCCTTAATTCACAAGCAATTTTTTCACCCCCAGTTAGGGGAACTACGACGACTCTGATCCTCATGTCCAGTGAGGTACGTAGGCAGCGGGGTAGGGCCCGTTGGAGCACACTCTTTTATTTTCCCTACATTTTCTCCCTTTCTTTTCTTTTCTTATCCAGTTTCAGTTTAAGTTTTGCAGCAGCTTTCATTTCTTCACTCTTTGAAACAGATTTCTTTGCAAGCGTGGATCTCGTCGGGTACGGCGGACGATCTGGGGTGCTAACACCTTCTCGGGTCGTAACCGACTCCCGAACCCAGTCTTTTTGGTCCGCAGGACCTTTGTCCTTCCTTTTCTTTTCTTCTGGTTTGTGCAGCATTACCATTCCCGTTCCTTTGGGATAAAAATGCCTGGCTGGCGACTCTATCTTTTACCGCGCCACTTTCGCATTTGTACCAAGATGGAAATCCAGGGAGCGACAGCTGGCGACTCTGCTGGGGAGTTCCTAACTAGAGTATCTCTGGTTCCCCTGAGAGTCTCTCCTAGCGCTTGTGTGTTTCTGTTTCGTTGGGTGTTTGATTTGTTTGTTGTTGCGTGTTTATTTTACTGTTGTTTATTTACAGTTTTATTTACAGCTTTATTTACAATTTTCAATATTTATTTTCGTGCATCATATATTATACTGGACTGTCTGGCTGTGTTGGTTTCCTTTTTTCTGTGGGATTGGGAACTGTTACTGAGAGATGAGCTCGTAACTGGGGCTCGAGTGCACCCTAGGACTTAGAGTGGACAGTCACTTTGGCTTCATGGCATCTTGCTATGTGTGTAGTAGTAAGTTCCACACCCAGACTTGCGACCGTCTTGGAAATGTATCGATGTCGGAATCTTTCTGGGGTCATACACAACCTCGATAGTTATGTACATCTGGGGACCGATCATTGAGGACCTTTGTGGAAACATCCCTCTCCAGTGGTGACAGTGGCAGACCACATTCTGTGGCAAACCCATTCGCACCCGAGGGCCCACTGGGAACTCGCATAGGATGGTCTGGTTCTTTTATAGGAACTCAGTCAAAGCATCTGGTCGTATGACGATAGTAGTGTACCCTTCGGGATGAATGTACTATTGTTTCTCGATTCCAGCGCTTGAAGCTGGGAACTTATAAAGGATGTTTGTTTTTCCCGGACTCACGCTGAGACCTCCTTGAATAGTACATAATGCCAAACTGATTCCCTGATTTGGTCATGAGCCATTTCTCGGAAATGGTGAATGTATTATTGTTATTCGGCTTTGAGAGTCCATGATGTTTGACCCGGAGCACACCTGTTAGATTGGGAGGGGTTTACAGGTTTGCAGGAACCCTTAACCTCATCATACCTCATTGTCAGTACAGTTCTTTGATTTGATATGGCTACATGGATTTTGGAGTTCTTAAGTCATCCAATATCTGATTTGGGGCTTATTTGAGACTGAATTCTTGTTCATGGGGCTTTATTCAGAGGATCTTGGTTCTTGATCACTTGGGTCCAGTGTTCCGTATCCAGACAGTCCCAGTTGTTGATCATATGTCGGCATTGCATTTGCATCGCATCATACTTGCATTAACTATTTGTGTTTTCATTTCAGGTTAGCATTTAGTCTTTATACCCAGTTATGGTATTCATTGTTCCTCCAGATGACAGAAGTCCAAGAGATACCCAGAAAAAAGAATGCTCATTACACTTTCCCGCAACCAGAAATTGAGGGTATTTAGAAACTGGTGGGCTTGATGAGTGACAAGGTTTCAGATGATTTCAGAAGCCGGTATGGGAAGATCTTGGGTTACATGAACAAACCTATTGTTGATCAGAGAGATAGTCTTCATTCTTTGTTGCAGTTCTATGACCCTCAATTGAGAATTTTCGTGCTTACGGATTATGTCTTGGCCCCTACTATGGAAGAGATTTCTGACATCCTGAAGATTCCTATCAAGAATGGTGTTCCCTATTATGCTACAGAGAAGTGTCCCCCGTACAAGGACATTGCAGGTGTTTGTCATTTGAGTATGCTTAGAGTGAAGATGGAGTTGGAAGCTAGCAAGGGGAAGGGATTTACCCTGGATTTTCTTATCACAGAAGCCCACGTGTTTGCTTTAGGAGGGAAGTGGTCGGAGTTCAGTGTGCTGTTAGCATTAATGGGATATGGGATAAGTCTATTCCCAGGAAAGAAAGGATGAGTGAGCTTAGAGGCCATCACCCTTTTCATTAAAGGAAACTCGGTGCCTACGTTGTTGGGAGACTTTTACTTTGGTGTCCATCACAGAAATGAGAAGAGAAAGGGGTATGTAAATTGTTGCGCTCCGTTGTTTGCTGAGTGGTTTGCTAAGAAGCTTCCAAAGTCAGGACCGTTCAAAGATCTTAAGCAAGATTGGAAGTGGGCTAGAAGATTAATGGGGTTAACATCTGATGATATAGCTTGGAGATGTAGCAGAAGCTTAGTAGGGAAGGAGTTTATTACAAGGTGTGGTGAATTTCCCTATGTGCCTTTGTTAGGTAGGAAAGGGGTGATAAGTCATAATCTTGTGCTTTCTAGAAAACAGTTTGACTATCCATTAAAGGATCCTCCATCAGATGAAGAAATAGCTAAGACTCTGTATTTTCCGGCTGAAGATAATGAGCAGTGGGTTATCCAAGTATCTCAGGCTTGGGAAACAAAGTTTAGGGAGGGTAAGAAAGAATTTGGAAAGGTGGACGCTAAGACTTATCCCTCTTTCGCTGCGTGGATACAAGGTAGGGTTGATACCTTCTTCCTTCCATTTTCAGTTGAGGCTCCATTATATCCGAAAGAAGTACCGGTACAAACCACTGTTTCTCTTGAAGATTACAAGAAGTTGGAAGCTCAGTTGCACGAGGTTCGGGTAGACAGTTCTGAAATGGCTAGCTTGTATCACCGTGCCAATCATGTTAAGCAAGAGGCAGAGGAAAAGCTATAGAGGATGCAGGCTGCCTTAGAAGCTAAAGAAAAGGAGTTTGCTGGGAGAGAAGATCATTTTCAGAGATTGGGTTTAACAGAGTCAAAAAGAGAAGCGGGGCATAAGAAGATTTTGAAGACTCTTAGGGAAGCTCGTCAATCCATTACTTGATTACAAGGCCAAAGAGAATAGGAGCAGAAAAAGTAAAAAGAAAAGAAGAGTTCTTTGAGGTGCAGATGGCATTCAAGAAAGAAGAAGTGGAACAAGTTCACAAGATACGAAGGGAAAAGACTCAGCAATTGGAACAGATCCAGCTAGCCTTGGAGGAAGCAATGAATTGCAGACCTTAAGTTGAGAGCAAGCGTCAAGAAGAACCGGACAGAGGTGATGACTGCAGAAGAGGAGCCCGGATATTCCTTTAGCCTAGAGTTTTAGTTTACTGTTATTTGCATTCAGACTACCTACAGGCTTGTTGTAGGAGTTTTGCTTTATCTTTTTGTTGAATTGTACCCCTTTGGGAATTCTGTTTATGTCTATAACTCTGGTTGTTGGAAGTTTGTTCATATAATGCAATGATACTTTCCAGTTACCGCTTTTGAATGAGAAAATTTGTTTGTCCGAAGTCATTAGAGTCTGAATACTCCTCAAAAGAGTTTGAAAAGTCAGTTTCCAAAAAGGACATCTGGAGTATTTTTTGTCAAAAATACCGGAATTGGGGCATATTAATGCTTAGACGTGGAAACATGAAAAGTTACATTGCATGCATATAACTTGTTTGTTGTTTTGAAGGTAGTTCATCAGTGTTCTAATGTTCATGTCACTTTCAGGCACTATAGCTCCCAAGAAGGTCCAGAGACAGTCAACTGTGCACAGATACCCTACAAAGGTGAACAGAGAGAGCAATGGATCAGATGCAAGAGGATCTGGCTTATTTAAGGACAAGAATGGACAACTTCATGACCCTCATGGCTGGGATGGGTCAAACTCAGGAGCGTTTGCACGAAATGGTGAAGAACAATCAGGCCCGGAGCAATGGGACAACAGATGGAGGTAACCGCAATGGGGCTGGCGCCCGTCACGTTGAAATCCCTGTGGTGCGACCAAGGGTCACTATTATCAATGATGGAGTGAATAACATGCAGATGGATGGGCAGGAGGAACAGTTCACTTTGCTGGATGAGGCAGAAGGCCAGGGAATTGACATGAATAGGAGGTTTGAAGAAATGGCGGAGCAGATTCGCGCCATTCAATCTCAGAGTTCTCTAGGGTTTGACATCACTGATCTGGGCTTAGTGCCAGGGGTGAGAATTCCCTACAAATTCAAGGTCCCTACTTTTGATAAGTACAATAGAACGGCTTTCCCGAAAACTCACCTTCAGTCTTTTGTGGGAAGGATTGTTGCGCATACAGAGGACGAGAAGTTATGGATGTATTACTTCCAGGATAGTCTTGAAGGAGCGTTTTTGGAATGGTACATGAAGCTGAGCAGGGTCAATATTCGAAGCTAGAAGGATTTAGCTGAGGCGTTTGTGAAACAATATCAGTACAATTTGGATATGGCTCCAAATCGTACCCAGTTGCAGACAATGTCTCAGAATGCTAAGGAAGGGTTCAAAGAGTATGCCCAGAGGTGGAGTCAGCTTGTTGCTCGAGTGCAACCTCCCTTGTTAGAAAATGAAATGGCAGACATGTTTATGGGAACACTACAGGGGGTGTTTATTGAGAGACTGGCATCTTGTTCAGCAACTAAGTTTAATGATATCGTGATAGCTGGAGAGAGGGTTGAAACTCTGCTAAAAATGGGGAAGATCCAAGACAATGGTGCAAGTAGCTCAAGCGGTGTTCGCAAAGCTTTCAATGGACCTCCAAGAAGAAGGGAGGGAGAAGTTAATGTTGTGTATGGCCGAGGCCGGGGCTGTGGATACAGGGGATCTTACGCGCAGGTGGCAGCTGTCACCATTCCAACAAGTCATGTGCAACAGCAGCAACAACCGCAGCACAATAACTATCAGCAAAGACCCTATCAACAGAGACAAGCTCGTCCAGCTAACAGGGAGCTTGAGGCCATCCCGATGACATACACAGCTCTGCTCTAGAGATTGTTATATTTGAATTTGGTCCAGTTGAGGACATTAGCACCACCTCCACCTGGAGAGCTTCCAGTGGGGTATGATGTTAATTCCAGATGTGCATTTCATTTAGGAGCTCTCGGGCACTCAACAGAGAAGTGCAGGGCATTACAGCATAAGGTCCAAGACTTGATTGACTCGAAAGCAATTAATTTCGCACCGCCTCCAAATGTTACATCAAACCCCATTCCATATCACGAAGGGGCCCGAATAAATGTTGTTGGTGGTGGTGTGAGGTTAAACTTGATTTTGAACATGGATAAAGTGAAGAATTCGTTCTTAGTAGTGAAAGACAGATTGCTGAAAGGGCAGGTGTTCCCAGGTTGTGGTTATGATTGCGAGGGTTATTTGAATTCAGTTAATGGATGTGAGGATTTAAAGGCTGGTTTGTATTGTTTGATTGACGAGGGGTCTCTACAATTTGACAGGGCTGACAATAGAAGTGATTGTGTGTCTACAGTGACAATTTACTTTGATCCTGCTGAAGTTACTGCTCGGAGAGAACCGGTGACTATCTATGTTCCAGAAGTGAGTCCAGTTACCATTACTGTTCTGGGACCAGTTCCCTATGTTGATGACAAGGTCATCCCTTGGCACTATGGCTCGGACATGTACGTAGAAGGTCAGAAGGTGGAAAGTAAAACGGTAACAATCGACCCGACTGTAGTGAATGTCGGAGGAGTTGGTGGGTTTACTCGGAGTTGGCGTCTCTTTGCTCCTCGGGCTCTTAGAGGTGATCCAGAAGCTGAAGCTGCTGCAAAAGTTAAGGGTAAGAAGATAGCAACCGAAGAGGTGACAACTCCTGTTGTTGGTCAAGGCACTTTTGAAAAAGAAGTCGAAGAATTCATGAGAATAATTAAGAAAAGTGACTATAAGGTGGTTGAACAGCTGAATCAGACCCTGTCCAAGATATCCATTATGTCATTGTTGATGTGTTCTCAAGCTCACCGGGAGGCTTTACTGAAAGTTTTGCAATTGGCATATGTACCACAAGAGATAATTGTTAACCAGTTAGAAGCCGTGATAGCCAGTGTGAACGCTAGCCATGGGTTGGGATTCACAGATAGAGATCTCACTTCCGAGGGACGTAATCACAACAAGGCCTTACACATCACCATGGAGTGTAAGGGTGTTATTCTATCACACGTCTTGGTAGATACAGGCTCTTCTCTCAATGTGCTCCCTAAGAAGGCCCTCATGAAGCTGAATGTTGATGGCATTGTCTTGCGAACCAGTGATTTGATTGTAAAAGCCTTTGACGGGTCCCGGAGGTCTGTGTTCGGGGAGGTGGAGCTACCGGTAAAGATTGGGTCTCAGGTATTCAAGAGTACATTCTATGTTATTGATATTCAACCCGCTTATAGTTGTCTGCTGGGACGTCCTTGGATTCATGCTGCCGGCGCAGTAACATCCACGTTGCATCAAAAGTTAAAGTATGTGGTAGACGGCCAGGTTGTTACTGTATGCGAAGAAGAAGATATTTTCGTAAGTCATCTGTCGACCTTCAAGTATGTGGAAATGGACGGGGAGATCAATGAGACACTTTTCCAAGTTTTTGAGATAGTCAATGTCAGTACTTTGTCTCCAATTGTTGTAGTTCAAAGCAATGAGAAAGAAGGGACTCCTATTCACTTCTACAAGCAAGCTAAGGAAGTGTCTGAATCTGCCCAACACTGGTGATTAAGAAAGATGGCTTGTCTTCCTCAATGGCATTAATTCTTGGTCCTCCATGATTGGGCATGGGATTCTTGTTGACATTTGGTGGGGGTGCAAAGTTGAGGGCTTTAGAATCCACCAGGTCTTGTACCTTCATTTGCAAAGCCCTGCATTTTTCCGTATTGTGGCCAGGTGCATTGGAATGGAAAGCACATCTGGCGCTGACATCATAATTTCTTGGGAGATTAGAAGGATCTGGTGGTGCCAATGTCCTTAATTCAACCAAGTTGAGTTTCAGGAGTTGTGGCAATAAAGCGGCATAAGGCATAGGGATTGGATCAATCACCCTATTTTCCTGTGATGGTCTTTGCTGAAAAGGTCTTTGTTGTTGATTGTTGTTATTGTTGTTGTAGGTCCTCTGTGGCGGATACTGAACTTGCGGTTGATAGTGGGGTTGTTGTTGTGGTTGATATGCTGGTTGCTGAGGAATTGGAGCTGGAATGGTGACAGCTGCTACTGATATGTGGACATACTGAGGTCTGCCCCTGCTAGCATGAATGGCATTTGTCTCACCAGTTCTTCTAGGTCCCACAAAAGGCTTCCTAGGGTTACTAGACGAACTTGCACCATTATCAGAAATCTTACCCATCTTCAGAAGGCTTTCAATTCTTTCTCCAGCTATAACTACGTCAGGGAAGCTGGTGGAAGAAAAGGCAGCTAGCCTATCAATATATGTTCCTTGCAGAGTATTCATGAACATGTCGGCCATTTCTCTTTCCGACATGGGTGGCTGGACAGCAGCAGCAAGCTGTCTCCACCTCTGGGCATATTCCCTGAAGCTTTCTCTGGAGGACTGAGACATTCCCATCAAAAGGGTCCTGTTAGGAGCCATGTCCAGATTGTATTGGTACTGTCTGATGAAGGCCTCAGCTAGGTATTTCCAGCATCTGATAGTAGCTCTGGTCAAGTGTGAGTACCATTCTCTTGAGGCCCCAGTCAAACTGTCTTCAAAGTAGAACATCCACAGCTTTTCATCCATGGTGTATGCTTTGAGTCTCCCCAGAAAAGACTGTAGATGAGTTCGTGGACAGGAAGTTCCATTGTATTTCTCGAAGCACGGGGGTTTAAACTTATGGGGAATCCTTACCCCATCCACTAGCCCCATATCCATGACATCAAAACCCAGGGAATTTCGAGACTCCAGAGATCTCAACTTCTCAGCAATTTCATCAAACCTTCTATCATAAACTTCATCCCCAGCTCCCATCACAGTGAATTGCTCCACTTAGGGGTCTTCTTGTAAAATCCTCCCTCCATTAGTATTTCCTTGCACATTAGTCGGGATGTTGATCTCCGGATGAAGATGAGGCCCATATACTGGTGGGTTAACATGAGGCTGACCCCTCTCGTTGTTACTTGTTCCTCCAGTTCCCAGATGGGGTTCTTCCGGGGTTTGTCTTTCTACCAATGCCCTCAACCTTTCTTGACTTTGGGCCAAGCCATTCATCACCTCCATGAATTGGGTCATTTGGTTTCTCATCTCCAGCCTTTCATTGGCCATCTGAGTCCTGACTTCTGTCAGATCTTGCTGTACTTGGTCCATCTGGATACCAGGAAGATTGTTGCGAGTAGGATATCTGTGCGGACGGTTGAGAGGGAACACCCGATGGCGAGCAATAATTCCTGAACCACAACAGAGTTAGTAAAAAACAAACAAAAACCTACAAAACAAAACAAAAGTCAGTATGCAATGCAGTATGCTTATTTATTTTCCAAGGTATCCGGCTTGGCTCTTGGTTTTGACCTTTCCAGACCCTGAGGAAGATGCTTTGATGTTGCTTGAGAAAAGAAACTCAAATGAAACAAACTAATAAATATATTACAAATGGGGCATAACACATAGTTTATTTTTACAACGCATGCCCCTGAGGGGTCAAAATACAGCATAAAAGGAAAAGTACATGAAATGGAAACAACAACAAGCAAAGAAATCAAACATCTAAACCAAACTCATCCTCCTTAACCTCCTTCAAAAGTGCTTCAGTTACAGGATCAGCCGGATGCTCTGTAATGTTTCTGATAAGAAGGTTTCTGGTGGCAATAGCAGTGGTCAGCTTCTTGTGCCTGTCTTGGTCCTTTGACCTCTTCACACCAGCCCTAAGCTTCAATTCTGAAATCTCCTTCTCGGTTGCTAGCAGAGCCTCCTGTTGCTTCTTTTCATTGGCCTCTAAATGCTCAATCCTGTCTTGAGTTCTCTTATCTTCTTGAGTACGAGCTTCAGTGATCCTGACCCATCTAGCTTGACTTTCTTTCAGATAGAGATCAGTCCTAGCCTTCTAAAACTGGGCCTCTTTACAGGCATTCTTCAAAATTTGCTCTCCAGCTCTTGATTTCTTGATGTAGTCCTCTGCTTTCTCAATCCTGGCTAGATGCTCCACTTTAAGCTTTTCCAACCTCTCAATGTCTAGACGACCATCACTCCTCTCCCAGAGGGTTCTCTTTAAAGCTTGAGACAGATTCTCATTCCTCTCTTTCAGTTTCTCAAATTCTTCCAGGCTGACAGTGGCTGGAGGTGGTACTGTGGATGGTCCAGGTGTATCCTCAATGGTGAAGGGCATCCCAGAAAGCTGAGCCCTGGCATGAGACCATTCATAATACTGAGCTGAAGCCACATTATTGCATCTCCCCAGAATGGCCATCCCTTTGGTCTGGATGTTATCCCAAGCCCAGGATGTTTGCCTGACAACAGCTAGATTGGGCTTTATCTCACAATACAGGGTTTCAGCCAAGTCTTGCACTCTAGGAGGGTGAACCAAAGCATAGCCCAACTGTCTCTTAAACAGCAAAGGGTTGTAGTTGATGCAACCCTTCACTCCTATCAGAGGTACATTGGGGAACTGTCCACGGCTAGTAATTATGTCCCTGCCTTTGGTGCTCTGGGTGCACCACCTGATGTCATCTGAGGTCAAAGCAATAAGTCTCTTAGCCCAATTCTTCTGTTGGTGAGGATTCAGGAAGGCATCAGTCTTGGGCAAGTGTTTAAGCAGCCAGGTATGGAATAGGGGAGCACAGCATCTCACCAACCTCCCTCTTTGCTTCTCATTTCTTTGGTGAACAGAATAATAGAAATCTCCCAGCAAGGTGGGTACTGGGTTCCTCAGAAGGAAAAGATGAATGGCATTCTTGCTGATAAACTTGGGCTCATCTGCAAATAGTATAACCCCATATATACTGAGGGCTAACAATGCACAAACTGCCCTCCTTTCTCCCAAAGAGGCCTTCAGGATGGCCTGAGAAGTCAGAAAGTCTAGGTGCAAACCAGGGATCCCAGCCTTTGTTGTCATGTTCTGCTCAATTAATATAGGCTCCAGGTACAGTGCTTTTGCCACTTCTTCATTGCTGGGAAAAGTCATTTCAGGGTTGAAAGGGACACCACCCCTGACAGGTACTCCAATCAATGATGAGAACTCCTCCAGCAATGGTCCTAACTGAAAGTTCTGGAAAGTGAAGCATCTCAAAGGAGGGTCATAAAACTGTAGGCAAGTGTGGATCAAACTCCTCTGAGAAGGGTCCAGGTCCATAACCATATCAAGGATGCCTCCATAATGTTCTCTGAATAATGGTATGTGGTCTGGAGTGATAAGTGTCTGGACCTGCCTGATGCCAGCCAGCACAAGCTCAAAGAAATGGTATGAAATGTTGCTCTTCTTGGGTGCCATAATTGCTGATGAAGAGCTGAAACAAATGCTGATGATGAAAGCAGATACTGGTGATGAGCCACTGATAGGCTGAGGCTGGTGATGAAAGTAGCTGAAGTAGGCAACTAATGAAGATAGTTGAAGCAGATAACTGATGAACAGAGGTCTATGCAGATGAAGGGGTCAAAACCAAGCCAAATATAATGTGGATACCCTGAAAAACAAATAAACAAATGTTAAATGATGCAAATGATGAGTATGCAAATGATATGCAAAGGGTTTGTGATCGAGCTGGATCTGACTACTGCCTTGGTATGAAATCCATGTATGTTCAAGAAGTCCAGATGGAGGTTCAGAAGTCCAGTAACCTAGGTGGGGGACTCAAATAAAGAGTCACATGTCCAGGGTTAATCACAAGAACTGTCCGAATTGAGGTACTCTTAAACCAAATAGTAACAGGGTATGATGTGGCCAAGGGTACCTGCAAACCTGTAAACAGCCCAACCCCCCTCACAGGTGGTGTTCTAAAACAAGGATCCTCAGACTTGGATCAGTTATGAGAAGTGTAAACACTTCTAACCCGGAGGTACAGTGTTTACAATAACCATAAAAGATCCTCCTCTAATTCACCTCAGTTTCTGAAGGTCATAGTAAAGGTCATCCAGACTTAGCAGGCTTCCCAGATAGCCCTAGCACTACAGGAAATCTGTAGCACAGAGTTCTCAAGAAGAAACCCACATCTGAACCGTGTTTCATATTCCCGCACCAGACCGAAATGGAATGGGAAAGAACATGAACCACTCTAGCCTAGGTGTCACTCAGGTCCCAGGTATAGGACCTTAAACTCTCAATAGAACCCCACCCACCAAGGCAATAAAACCAGATCCAACCAGATAACAGTATGACAGTATGATGTATATAAAGCTATAAAGAAAGCAATAAATAACTGTACATAAAGCAAAAATAAATATAAATATACAAACACAAATAGCACATAACACCCCAGTAAACACAAATCAAACAAGCGCTAGGAGGAACCCACAAAAAGAACCAGAAGCCCTGGTTACAGTATAAGATTCCCCAGCAGAGTCGCCAAGCTGTCGCTCCCACCTGATGACACAGGGCCAAGAGGGGTACAGACGCGAACGGTCGGCGAAAGAGAAAGAAATGAATAGAGTCGCCAGCTAGGCATTTTTATCCCGAAGGAGAGGTAATGCTGCATAAACCTAGAAAAGATGGATAAGACGGTTGCGAACCAGAGAGACTGAGAAAGGGGGTTGGTTACAACCTGGGAAGGTATTAGCACCCAGATTGTCCGCCGTACTCGACGGGATCCACGCTTAAAAGATTTGTGTTTTAAAGGGGTAGTGTCAGTGCAATCTGTGTATCAAAGCTGGAAAAGAATGCAAGTGTCAGTGTAAAAGAAATGTGAAGTGTATAAGAGAAGTGTCAATGTAAGAACAAGAGTGAAATGCTCAAGATTATGAGGCTTAAAGAATAATGCTGGAAGAGGGGGGAATAAACAGAGACTTTTGTTCGATAACTGTTAAGTTATGCCTACGTATCCTCTCGTACAATGAGGAAGTCAGAACACCGTAGTTCGACCCAAAGAGACTGAAAGGTAAATTGACTTGTGAACTGCTTACTTGTCTATGCTCAAGTGTATGACCTGTCTGGCTCAGGTGCAAACTGTCTTGCATTAGACGGAAGAAGCGAGTTCTCGTTTATGAGTTAATGAGATGAGAAAAGAATCCCAGAGGAGACGATTATTGTTTGTTTTTGAGTTTTCAATCTTTTATTGCTTTTTTATGTTTGTCATAAGAGAATGAGCTTAAGCCTAAACCAAGGGTTAGTAAACTCAACACATCCTCCCTCTGATTAGGGGTAATGAGAAATACCTTAAGTATGAAGTAAGCACCTCACACTTAATCACCATGATGTAGGATTAAGATCCTTAACCTACTTGCATTTATTGAGATGTTTTTGGAGTTTTTGTTTAGTGTTGAGTAATGAGATTAAGCCATAATCAAGGATTTAACAGACTCATTACACCATCCTAATAGAAGGATAATAGATGAGGATGTTTAAGCTGAGGAAGACTCCTCAACTTAATCCATGATTAGGGATTAACCTCATGATAAAACAAAGCATTTATTAGATGGATTTTAGTTAAGGGTAAGATGAAGAAGTGATTTTTATGGTTTGTAAGACAACTTGAGGGGGACTTATCCATTAACACTAGGGTTAGTCCTTCTTAACCAGTTAAGGAAGAATTAGAACCCTAATGCAAGGCCCAAGTTACAAGCTAAATGTCTTGATGATTATTAGGTGAATTGATTAAAGGGTTTAAACACATTAAGGGTTTAACACTTAGGATTAAAGTTATACACTCCATCCTAATAGAAGGATGCAGGCATAAACTTAATCACAAAGCCTTAAAGCCTTTAGGGTTTAGTCCCTGATTATGAGATGAGAAGAGAAGACCCAAAGATGACACAAAGGTAAAAGCTAAATGGGGGGACTAATCAACCCTAATTGTTATCATGATTGGTTATTCCTAGGGTTAGTGAGGTTTACAAGAAAGATCTTCAAAGAACCACCAAGGAGAGAAGCAGATGAGAGGAGCAAAGAGAAGCAAAACAACTTGCTTCACTTAAGAAGTCAAGTTGCTTGAAGAAAGAAAGTAAGATGAACAAGAATGAGCAAACTAAAACCCAAACACACACAAAATGCAGCAAGGGGATTATGAAAGAGATGAAAAGAGAACATGAGAAATGAAGGCAAATTCACTTCTCAAAGCAACTCACCACCTGAAAAGTTAGTGAAAGAAATGAAATGCAATGCAAATGAGATGAAATGGCATGATGCAAACCAAAACCAGAAGCATAAGTATGATGTTAATGATGCTAAGAGATGATGCAAACATGAGGCAAGGCATGAGAATGATCATACAAGCATAAGGATGCAAATGAGGCATGTATTGAACCATGAAAGTTCATGAAAAGTTATGAAGTGCAAATGACATACAACATGGCAAATGAAAGATGCAATGATCAAACATGATTCTAATATGTCTTAAGATGTATTATGAATCAAATGGATGCACAAAATGTCATGGCAAGTCATGGTATGCAAGCAAATGGAAGATGGATGCAAATGAAGACATAAATTAGGGTTTATGATCAACACACAAAGCAAAATCCAAAACCAGAAGCAAATGACATGATAAAAATTTGAAAATTCAATCAAAGGAACCCTAAACCTATACAAACTCACTTCCCAAAGGAGGGGATCCAACTCTTAACCTAGTGGGAGTTATGAATTTTCCAAGATTTGCTAGGGTTTTGAGGTACCTTGTCAAGAAAAATGCCAAACAAATTGAAAATGCAAGATTAATTCAAACCAATTTTTCCCTATAAACTTCATGCTATGCAAGATACAATGCCAAAAGAATCATTGTCCAACTCTCAATGGTTAGGCAGAAATGGATTTTTGAAGTTTGAAACAAAATATTGCCTTGAAATGAGATTAATTCCAAAGAAAATTATCAAAAGGCATCAAGATCAAAAAAGAAATTTGGTTTGAGAGTTGGACAATGTTTCTAAATGTTTCTAAATGTTATATGAATTTTTTTGTGATTTTTAAATACCTAAAAGTATTTTTAATTAATTAATTTTCATTAACTAATTAAAAATAATCTTTTAAATGATTTAAAAAATAATTTTTAATGCAAAAAATGAAAATAAAAATATTTTTGTGTTCTGAAAAATAATGAAAACCTTGACAAAAATTTCCATAATTTTTAAACATTTTTTGCTATTTTAAATTAAATGTACAAAACAAATGAAATAAAATGAAATAAAAATACAAATAAAGAGAAAGTCAGCGCATCCTGAGGCTGAGATTCAAACTGGGAATGGAGGGAAAAACTGGCGCGCTATCCTACGGCTCTCATTCAAACTGGCCAGATTAATATAAAAACCTTATTAATTAACTAATGACGTGGATTAGGGTTTTAATGAAACAATCCAGGCCATCCAAACGCGCGCGGGTCAACGAAAGTCCACTGAATCAAGGGTCCATATTCAAACTGAGCCCTAAACGCATTTAAGTCACTAATCACTTTCAGGTGGCCGGAGAAGACTTCTGGTCGTCTTCTCCGGCCAGACCCTCACCTGAAAGTTGCTAACTTCTTCCCCAGGTCATTTCTGGAGCTCTAAAGCTCCAGATCACTCCCTCTTTCCTCCTTAAACTCATCCCTGACCTCAATCCTCATTTATTTTCACCCAAAACCAAGATTCGAAGAAAACATCAAAAATGGCGAAAATTTCAGAAGTTCAGTAAATACTCATCTCTCCACCATTTTCAAAAATACAAAGTTCAGTGTGATCAGGAGAGCATGCTTTATCATTTAGAAACAAGAAATAAGAGTTCTGGAAAAATGAATTTCCATGGCTACCTGAATCGAAGCTTTCAACCCAAGAGCTTCTGGACCAGTTCCTTGCTTCCAATCAACTCCACTGACCTCCCTCGAGTGTTTGCAAAGCTTATCTGGAGTTTATTTGGGCTAGTTTGAGAGATTGCTTGAGTTCTGTTCAAAGAGGGGAAGAAATCGTATCTGGTTTATGTGAGGTTTCAGGGATGAGTGAGGGCAGGGAAATGATCAGGGGAGTGTGCTGAGATGTTTTGTGAAGTTTGTTTTTGTGTTTGATGCTTGTGCTGTGTGTTTCGAATGGTTTTGCAAGTTGGAGGATTTTTGGTAACTATGGCTTGGAGAGAGCTTCAGCATGAATTGTGTGGTGTGTTGTGATTCATTTGGTCCACTTATCAATCTTGGGTAGGTCAGAAGAGTGGTTGTGCCCTATTGTGATTGGTATGGGTCTTTTGCAAAAAAGTCAAGCTTTGTGTAAGAGAGGTATGGGCTCATGGCTAGCCAAGGACAAGAGGGGTGTCCTGCGCAGCAAGAAGTGAGGAGGACCATAGGATCAATTTTGAAGTCAGCCAGCACATGGATTAGGGTTTGAGTGAGGTTTTGCAACTTTGATCAACTTTGGCCCTTTTGAAGTTTCTTAATCCACAAGTCATGAAAATGAGTAAACTTTTGATGCAATTTGATCCTTAGGCCTTGGTTCATGTTTGTGTGAAGTTTAGAAGTCACTTTGAGGTCTCAATTTGCCTTGGCAAGGGATTTTGCAACTTTGCCTCTTTGGTAGAAAACTTGAAATTATGTGATTTTTTCAACTTTGACAAGCCATAACTTTTGATCCAAACTGAATTAGAATGAGTTCTTGTACTTTTTGAAAAGGGAATGATCTATTCTACAACTTTCATGACCAAAGTTTTCTCATTTGAGGCATTTTTGAATCAACAAGCAGGGGTTGAAAAAGTTTCCCAAAATGGCAAGTTTCCATTACAAGTCATTTTCCCAAAAAGTCAACTTTGCAAATGGCTTGAAATTCTTCAATTTTGTGAACTTCTAACATCTTCTATGATCAAATAAAGATCATACATAATCAAAATGATGATGAACACCCTTTGGTTGGGTCATTGGGGGCCTTAGATGCCCTGATTTTGCACTGACTTGCTCAAGAAGTCAACTCTTGATTAGATGCCTTCCCCATGGAATTTCCTCATGAAAATTGATATGCATGATCCCTATACCATATAGAGACCAATAGAAACAAGAATGGCCAAAAAATTTGGAGTTATGGCCTCTGAAACCAAAACCCTAATTCTAGGTCATCTGTGCAGTTAAACCTGGCTCTACTTCTATGCCATTCTCAGTTCTTGTGATTATTTGACTTCCTTGACTTTGTGGGGATATAATGTGATGCTTTAACATACATGGACCCCTTTGAAGTGATTGATGACCTTTGGAGTGGCTCAGGAAGCTCTTGGATTGCTCAGATCACAAACCCTAGATGCAGATGACTTAGAAGCAATGCAGTGAATCAAAGATGCAATATGAGATGCCATGATTGAACTTATGCATATGAAATGATCACAAGCCATGGTGTGAATGGGTGAGGGCAAATTTTGGGTGTTTACAAATGGCTATGTTTTTTGTTTTCCTGTGTTTTGTGTGTTTGCGTCTCTTTTGAAACAAACAGATTCTGAAATAAGCACATCATTTGTGCAGTGTTGATCATTCAGATTCTGGTGATAACGTTCCTGCTATGACTATGCATGACTTTGACAATCCTATCTACCAAGCTGATGAAGGGGTTGAGGAAGACTGTGAACTCCCAGAAGAATTGGCTAGATTGTTGAAACAAGAGGAAAGGGTCATTCAGCCTCATCAGGAAGAAATAGAGATCATTAACATCGGATCTGAAGATGTAAAGAAAGAGATAAAGATTGAGGCCAGTCTGCAGGCCGAGGTAAAGAAGGAATTGATTGGTATGCTACGTGAATATGTAGATATCTTTGCCTGGTCGTATCAAGATATGCCAGGGTTAGATACTGACATCGTTGTCCATAAGCTGCCATTAAAGGAAGGTTGTCCTCCGGTAAAACAAAAGTTGAGAAGAACTAGCCCCGATATGGCTATGAAGATCAAGGAGGAAGTTCAAAAGCAATGGGATACCGGGTTCCTTGTCGTAACTAGTTAGCCACCTTGGGTAGCTAACATTGTGTCTGTACCAAAGAAAGATGGCAAGGTATGGATGTGCGTCGATTATCGGGATCTAAACAGAGCAAGTCCAAAGGATGACTTTCCATTACCTCACATTGATGTGCTGGTAGATAACATCGCTCAGTTCTCGGTATTTTCTTTCATGGATGGCTTCTCCGGGTATTATCAGATCAAGATGGCACCGGAAGACATGGAGAAAACGACGTTCATTACCCCGTGGGGTACATTTTGTTATAAGGTTATGCCCTTTGGATGGAAGAATGTTGGGGCAACGTATCAACGGGCTATGGTAACTTTGTTCCATGACATGATACACAAAGAAATTGAGTGTTATGTGGACGATATGATTGCCAAGTCCCGGGACGAAGAAGGGCATCTGTTCAATCTCAAAAAGCTTTTTGATAGATTGATAAAGTATAGACTGAGGTTGAATCCAAACATGTGCACTTTCGGAGTGTGTTCCGGTAAACTGTTGGGTTTCATTGTTAGCCAAAGGGGGATCGACGTAGATCCTGCAAAAGTAAAAGTAATACAAGATATGCCTGCACCGAAAACAGAATAAGAAGTGCGTGGGTTTTTAGGGAGATTGAACTATATTTCACGGTTTATATCTCATATAACTGCCACATGCGAGCCAATATTCAAATTGTTAAGAAAAGAACAAACGGTCAGGTGGAATGAGGACTGTCAAAGAGCCTTTGAAAAGATAAAAGAATATTTGCTGGAGCCTCCGATTCTAATGCCTCCAGTTATAGGACGGCCACTTATCATGTACTTGATTGTTTTAGAAGGGTCGATGGGGTGTGTGTTAGGCTAGCATGACGAGTCTAGTCGAAAAGAGCATGCTATTTATTACCTTAGCAAAAAGTTTACCGACTGTGAATCCCGTTACTCACTGCTCGAGAAAACTTGTTGCGCTTTGGTATGGGCTGCTCGCCGACTGAGACAGTACATGTTAACCCATACCACATTGCTAATCTCAAAAATGGATCTTGTCAAGTATATTTTCGAGAAATCAGCGTTAACCGGCAGGGTTGCAAGGTGGCAAATGATATTAATAGAGTATGACATACAGTATACTTCCCAGAAAGCCATCAAAGGAAGTGTATTGTCAGATTATCTTGCACAACAACCACTTGAAGACGACTATCAGCCAATGAAGTTTGATTTCCCTGATGAGGACATCATGTACCTCAAGGCAAGAGATTACGAGGAACCACTTCCGGAGGAGGGGCCCGACCCTGAATCCAAATAGAAGTTGATGTTTGATGGGGCAGTCAATATGAACGGACGTAGAGTTGGTGATGTTCTTATCACTCCCGAAGGTGTTCACTTTCCTTTCGCTGCCAGAATTACTTTTGGCTACACCAACAATGAAGCGGAATACGAGGCGTGCATAATGGGAATAGAACAGGCTATTAATCTTCGGATTAAGACCCTCGATATATTCGGAGATTCAGCCCTCGTTATCAACCAGATTACCGGCAAGTGGTATACACATCAAGAACACTTAATTCCTTATAGGGATTATGCCAGAAGATTGTTGACATTCTTCACAACGGTTAAGCTTCAATATATACCACGAGATGAGAATCAATTTGTCGATGCATTGGCTACTCTTTCTTCGTTCATTAAAGTCTTGTGTTGGAACTATATGCCCAGGATTGACATTTCCAGGCTTGACGCGCCAGCTTATGCTTTCTCTGTAGATGCATTGTCCGATGAGAAACCTTGGTATTATTGATATCAAGATTTTCCTGGAAAGACAAGAATACCCAGCTAGGGCATCAACCAACGACAAGAAGACCTTGAGACGACTTGCTGCTAGCTTCTTCTTGAATGCAGACGGAGTTTTGTATAAGAGGAACTTTGACATGGTCTTGCTCAGATGCCTGGATAGACATGAAGCAGACTTGTTAACGCAGGAAGTCCACGAGGGATCCTTCGGTACTCATTCAATAGGGCATGCAATGGCTAAGAAGTTATTGAGATCAGGGTACTATTGGCTAACAATGGATGCAGATTGTTGTTCGTACGCCCGTAAGTGCCACAAGTGCCAGATATATGCAGACAAGGTGCATGTTCCTCCTAGCCCGCTCAGCGTCATGTCATCTCCTTGGCCCTTTTCTATGCGGGGAATCGACATGATCGGGAAAATAGAGCCTATTGCGTCAAATGGTCATCGTTTCATCTTGGTTGCGATTGATTACTTCACCAAGTGGGATGAAGCAGCATCATATGCCAATGTCACTCGTCAAGTGGTAGCCAGATTTCTGAAGAGAGACATCATTTGCAGATACGGAGTACCCGAGCGAATCATTACTGATAATGGTTCCAATTTGAACAACAAGATGATGGCAGAACTGTGTCGGGACTTCAAGATTCAACATCACAATTCTTCTCCTTACCGGCCAAAGATGAATGGCGCGGTGGAGGCCGCTAACAAGAATATTAAGAAGATTGTGCAGAAGATGGTTGTCACTTACAAAGATTGGCATGAGATGTTACCATTTGCGCTGCATGGGTATCGAGCATTAGTCAGGACGTCAACAGGGGCAACTCCTTTCTCCTTGGTGTATGGCATGGAGGAAGTCTTGCATGTTGAGGTAGAAATTCCTTCTTTACGTGTAATGATGGATGTGAAGCTTGATGAGGCTGAGTGGGTACGTGCTCGATATAACCGATTGTGTCTAATTGAGGAAAAAAGATTAGCGGCTATCTGTCAAGGTCAGCTTTATCAGAGGAGAATGAAGCGAGCATTCGACCAATGAGTACGTACTTGAGAGTATCAAGTAGGCGAGCTTGTACTCAAGAGGATCATTCCTCCAGGTTCAGATCACAAGGGCAAGTGGACCCCAAACTACGAAGGCGCATTCATAGTAAAGAAAGTTTTCTCGGGTGGGGCACTAATGCTCACTACTATGGATGGAGAAGACTTCCAATCCCCTGTTAACTCAGACGCAGTTAAAAAATACTTCGCATAAAAGGACCCGCTGGACACAAAAATAGAATTAAAGTCCAGGCAAGAAAAGGGCATCTCGGCGAGCTAAAAACAGAATAAAAAGCTCGGGCAAAAGTTAGGGAAATAAAAGATTAAAAAAAATGTACACCCGCTGAGTTGAAAAGCCACATCGGACAGCTCAGGCAAAAAAGGGTATCCTGGTGGATTGAAAACCCGAAAGAGCGATCCACGCAAAACAAGGGAATAAGCGAACAACTGCGATTCGGGTAATCTAAACCAAATCATTGTTTCATGCAGTCTGACAATATCAGAAGGATAGGAATCAGTCCCCTCATCTTCTTCAGAAAGCAAAGGCAAGAACAGAAAGTTTTGAAGACATGTTGGTCATAGCAGAAAGGAAACTCATTGGAATGTCGTGTACATTGCCATTAGGATAGTTTCTTTTCTTAATTTTATGGTAGCTACCTCTTTCCAGATAGGTTCTTCCTGATGTAAACTTTTCCTATTTAGAGGCCATTCAATGAACGAATATTGAGTCAAAAGTCGCGTCGTGTTTACTTTATTTGCAAAAATGTCCTGAATGTTTTGGCAAAAAGAGCATTGCATATGAAACATGTTGATTTTCTATGAAAATTGACATTGCAGGGAAACGATTAAGACTTTCTTTGAGTGTCGGGTGACAGTGGATGAACAGATCATACCATGTAAATCCCCGGGGCACATATGTGTATACTGTTGTTGCAGGTTTTGCAGGAAGGTGTCACCTCTCCCCAAGCGGAGTTTGTTCTTCACAGAAAGACATGGCTATTCCCAGCTGAGTTAGAGTAGGGTGGTATCCCCAGTAGAACTTTAAATTTGGTTGAACAGTTCTCACCTCCAAGCGGATTCTTTGTGTTATAATGGGTTATTCCCAGCGAGTAGCTGAATGCCTAATTCTCCACAACGTTGTAACCGTCAGAACTCTTTCCCTAGCAAAGGTTATTTGACCAAGTATTCCCCTAGTCGGGTCGGAAGATCGTCATTTCCTCACAGAGTTCATGATTGGTACGCAACCATCATTGAAATATCCCCAGTGAGTTCGCCAATTTACTTTTGGCCAGTGTGACAAAGTAGTGCAGACATTTGTTCACATTTCTTTCCTCAACCAAGTATTGCCAGGATATCTTGGTTATTTCCCCAGCAGAATTCCAAGGCTAGTTGAAGAACTTTCATCCCCAAGCAGATTATCTTTCCACAAGGGAATTATACCCAGTGAGCAGTTGTGCGTTGGATTCCCCACAGAGTCAGAATTTTCAGAATTCTCTCCCCAGTTAGAGTCTTGACCAAGTGTCTTCCCCAACCAAGTCTGAAGATGGTCATTTCCCGCAGAGTTCATGTTTGGGACCTGCTCCCATCGTTGAAATATCCCCCAGAGGAGTTGCCAATTTATTTTTGGCCATTGTGATGATACAAACAGGTATTCATCCCCCCGACTGGAGCATCGTCGAAGCCTCTTGACCTAGTTCTCCCCTACAGAGCCGTGATTATTGTTGCCAATCAGGGCACTTTATTTGTTGCTCGTCTGCATTTCCCTGGCACTCGTCTATGTTTGATATTTGTTTGATGCTCGTTTGCATTTCCTGGCATGCGTTTGTGCTCGCATTTTGTTCGTATGCATTCCCAGCACTCGTCTGTGTTTGATGTTTGATAGTTGCTCGTCTGCATCCCCCAACACTCTCGTCTGTGTTTGATATCTGCTGGATGTTCGTCTACATTCCCAACACTCACTCGTTTGTGAATTATTCTTCGTTTGATTCTCCCCGGCAGAGTTGTGATTCTTATCAGGAATTTGTTGCTCGTATGCACGTCCCAACACTCGTCCGTGTGTGATATCTGCTTTTGCTCGTCTGCATTTCCCGACCTTCGTCTGTGTTGGATTACTTTTGTTCGTCTGCATTTCCCTGGAACTCGTGTGTTTGATATATGTTCGTTGCTCGTCTGCATTGCCCTGGAACTCGTCAGTGTTTGATATCTATTTGATGCTCGTCTGTATTCCCCGGCACTCGTCCGTGTTTGATAGTCGCTTTTGCTCGTATGCACTCTCCAACACTCGTCTGTGTTTGTTATCGGTTCGAAGCTTCTTTGCATTACTCGTCTGTATCGTCATTCACGCTCTCCTGTGTTAACTTATATCCATATGTGATGATTTGATAATCGCTCTAGTACTCGTCTGTATTGCTACTCCAAATGCGCGTCTGTGTTGGATTTCTGGTATTCATCTGTATCAGTGGTTGATATTCGTCTGTATCATCGCCTAAAGCGCTCGTCCATGTTTCTTAGATCGTCGTCTGATATTCATTTGTATCATTGACTTATGGAACTCGTTTGTGTTCTCTTGATGATCATCCAATGCTCGTCTATGTTGAAGAGGTTTGAAGTCCTGACGGTGGGATTAAACGTCAAAATGGTTACCATTCATGGCGTAACAGGTTTATCTGAAGGAGGTTCGTTTGTCTCAGAGACCACTTATCTACGCAAGATTCGTGAAGAGGGTTCGTCCAATCCTAATGTTGCACCTGGCGTAACAGGTTATCTGAGGAAGACTCGTCTGTCTTAGACCATATATCCACGAAGAATATATGAAGAGGGTTCGTCTATCATGATTTGCATGTTTATCCCACAGACTTAAGTGCATCACCGGTCCTGGCGTAACAGGTTTATCCGAAGGAGGTTCGTCTGTCTCAAGTTATATATTGCAAAATGTATGAAGAGGGCTCGTATGTCCATTTCCTAGCGTAACAGGGTTGCTTGAAGAGGGTTCGTATGTCCACTTCCTGGCGTAACAGGGTTGCTTGAAGAGGGCTCGTATGTCCATTTCCTGGCGTAACAGGTTTGCTCGAAGGAGACTCGTCTGTCTAAGTTTTTCTTATCCGAAGTAACAATCCAATTTGGAAGGAGCTCGTCCGCTTCGTATTCACTTCTGTCATCTAAAGCGCCATTTGGTTGGGTTTATTTCCCATTTCTCGCATTCTCCAGCAGAGTGCAAATTTCAGGTCTTCTTAGTATTCAACCACAGTTTATCTTGAACGGTCAATAGCCCGTGCTACCGTCCTTTTCAGATTAACAGTTGCTTGAATAGGGGCAGCTGTAACACCCCAAATTTTCCCTCTTCTTTTTAGCATCATCATCATATTGTAATCATCATCATCATATCATAGCCTTAAAATTTTGCATAGAAAAAATGAAGCATAGCACTCACATGTTCTAGCATAAGGCCTATGATCAATCATCCGGGAAATTTGAAGCACCACAAGTCAAAGTCAATAGCATGGTGACCTGGCAAGAAGCTCACAAGACCTTTTGCACAAGCCTAGTATCATGGTCAAAGCCCTAAAAAAGATTGAGGATCAAAATCAGATCAAAACGGTTGGCGTCGGGTTATTATGGAAGTTCCCACCAAAAGGAGGGAGAATTCAGAATTCACTGGCGTTAACCGGTTAACGCTTTGGTTAATCGGTTAACGGCTGCGAATTTTGAATTCCAGCAGCAATTTTCAGCATGTGTTTTTTGCTCCAATTTTCACTTTTCTGATTTTTATTCATTTTTGAATTAATTGGAAGTTATAGAGAAGGATCTAGAGCACTTTCCAAGCCTAATTCCAAGGCTAGATCCTAATCACTTTCTAACCTAATCCCAAGCCATATTTTTTAGATCCCAAACCAAAACTTTGGGCCCCAAACCTAAACCATATTTATTGCATTTCCTTGCAAACCAAGAGGGAGCTCTCTCATAATTCACTTCTCAATTTCTGAATTTTTCTACTCTCTCACCATTCTCTCACATTTCTCTCCCAATTTTCCAAATCATTCAAAGTTCCTCTTTGAAGATCACAAAACTTTGCCTTAAAGTTTGTGGATCTTGGAACTAGACCTCCATCCATAGCTTCTTTGCATCAATTTGTTGGTTTCTCTACTTGGTTCAGATCTGGTTTGGAGATTATAAGTGCTTTTGGAGCCAAAATTCTGCATCAAGATCCTTTGCTTGCATTTATTTGCATGGAGTGTGAAGATTAGCACCGAATCTTCGAAGTTTTCCGCGCGATTCCTCATTTCCAGCTCAAACAACAATTACCAAAGTATACCTCAGCCTTGTAGGTTGGTTAAATTCAGATCTAGCTCTGTTGTTTTAGCTTATTGGCATGCTTGTGCTTAGATCCACCATGTGCTTGTGTAATTGCTTGTCTTGCTTGAATTGATTGGTTTATTTGTAATCGGATCTACATGTTAATGTTCATGAGCTTAATGATGTTTGATTAATATGAATTGATCTCACTATTTCATGCATAATTGATTGCTGGTCTGGTGTGGAATTATTTGGATAAGCTAGTTTGGAGCTGATTTTCTGCAGAAATTGCTACTGTTTTCACAGTGTTAACCGGTTAACGCACTTGTTTTCTGTGTTGTTTTCTGCAGGTTTGAACTGGTTAACCGGTTAACGCTTTGGTTAACCGGTTAACACTGAAGCAGAGTGACTTTTTTGAGCTTGTTTGATCCCCTTGCTTGTCTTAATTGCCATGGATCATTGTATGATCATTGAATATGCTAGTTTAGGGTGATTTTCTTGTTGGTTGATGTACGCCTTCATGTTCTCGACACGTAAATTCATGTATGTGCAAAGCTTGGCATGTTTGTTTGACTTTGTTTTCTAGAACTTTGAGCATGCTAATTCCATGAATTGGGTTGATTTGATGTACTGAATTTTGCTAACATTTCAGGGGCTCATGGTAAGAGAAGTGTGGATGTTTATCCACATTTCAACTCTTCATCTTTTCTTTTTAAGTTGCTTTCTACTTGGTGATTTTTTATGTGCCTTATGCCATCATGTGATTCAACTTTGTATCCTCCCCCTTAGAAGCAACTTATCTCCTTTAGAGGAGTAAGTTGCTCTCTAGCTTTCTTCTCCTCTCTTTTTTTCTTCTCCTTTGGTTCTTCTTTTCTCTTAGGATAGTTTCAAACCACACCAAGATTATGACCACTTTTTGCATGATAACTTTAGGTTTAGTCTTTCCCCATTAGACTTTTGCCTTTTGCTATTTTGTTTCTTTCTCTTCTCATCTCAAAACAAAAAGTATAAAAAACATTAATAAAGAAAGAAGTGACTTCTTGTGTAATAGCCTTATTCCATGGGGCATATGTATTCATTCCATCTTGGAATAGTGCATTTGTCTAGCATGATGCACAAGTCGGATCATGAGGTCATCTTCATCAAGAAAAATCCTAAAAAATACTTCTTCATTTTTAATCACTAAAACACTTAATAAATTCAATAAGTCAATGAACTTAGGCCCTTGCCTTTGGAAACAAGTTTTGGATAAATTATCCTTACTTGGTGTGCTTGTTCTATTATTCCATCTTGGAATGTAGTAGCAAGTACACATTCCATGGAAAAGAGTTTGAGTTCATTCTCTTGTGCCACACTCCTAAAAAACTCATAAAAAACACAAACAAAGAATAAGCGTCTCTCCTTCGGGACTTCTTTTCTCATCTCCTTCGCTCCGTACGCGAACTTGCTCTTACTTGTCATTTTGCAAGACAGTTATGCACTCGTCGTCCGAGCCTGCAACACCTGAGCATTGACATAGGCAGTTCAAGCCTTAATTCACAATAATTTTTTTCACCCCTAGTTAGGGGAACTACGGCGACTCTGATCCTCATATCCAGTGAGGTACGTAAGCAGCAGGGTAGGGCCCGTTCGAGCACACTCTTTTATTTTCCCTATATTTTCCCCCTTTCTTTTCTTTTCTTATCCAGTTTTAGTTTCAGTTTTGCAGCAGCTTTCATTTCTTCACCCTTTGAAACAGATTTCTTTGCAAGCGTGGATCCCGTCGAGTACGACGGACGATCTGGGGTGCTAATACCTTCACAGGTCGTAACCGACTCCCGAACCCAGTCTCTTCGGTTCGTAGGACCTTTTTCATTCCTTTTCTTTTCTTCTGGTTTGTGCAGCATTACCATTCCCGTTCCTTCGGGATAAAAATGCCTGGCTGGCAACTCTATCTTTTTCCGCGCCACTTTCGCGTTTGTACCAGTATGGAAATCCAGGGAGCGACATTGATACCTGTTGTTAATTCAGTTATGTGTTGTTGATGATGCTAATGCATGAGATCGTTATAGTTGTATGTTGTTGATGATGCTAATGCATGAGATCGTTGTTGTTGTATATTGTTGATGATGCTAATGCATGATATAGTTGTTGTATGTTGTTGTGTGAGGTTGATGTTATGGTTGTTGTATACTATCATTGATGGTGCATGACATGTGCATAGTTGTTGATGGCATGATTGAGTACAATCATCGTGGATGGTGCGCTCATGAAATAGGGATCGTACGAGGGTGTGATCATGAACTAAGGATCATACTGGACCATGAAATAGGGGGTCGATGGGTGTGATCATGAAATAGGGGTCATACTGGACCATGAAAGAAGAGTCGAGAGTTCCGACGGAACTGGATCTTTAAATAGAGATCGGATTATGGTACCGTATGCATAGAGTCAAGTAGAATCTCATTGCATAAGTTGTTGTTGTTGTGTATGATGTGTGATGTATGTTTGCAATATGGTTACGTAGTTGTTGTTTTCTGGAAGTGGTGATCTAGTTAATGATACTTGCTTATGTTTATTATTTTTATCTTTTGATGATGTAAGTATCTCACCCCTTCTGTTTGAATGTTACCCTTATGTTGGTAACGTACAGGTGACCAGGATTAGTCTATTGGTGGTTAGTGAAGTCAGTGTACTTCACGTCTTTAGGAGTTGGCTCTGATACGTGCTTTGGATGTCGGGACGACAGTTGTTGCTTATTCATTTACTTTTAGGAAACAATTTTTATTTTGAAATACTATTTTATGTTGTTTTGAAAGTTTTCCGCTGCGAGATGAATTATTTTTGTAACATGTATCTATTGAGCCATGAGTTTTGTCGATTGTGACACTCAAAATGAAATGATAATTTTTATCTACTCTGATTTTAGATATATATTCATGGGGAGTATTTTGGGTGTTACAATGAACTGGTTGGAATACAACCGATTTTTTATATTGATTGTTTTAGGAAGAGGTTATTGTTCTTAACTCCTGAAGATGAGGCCTTGGCTAATTCAATCTCTACGAAGGAATTGAGGACTTTATTGGAATATGAAGTGAAGACGTTTGCAGTGTTCTCTTCATTATCTGTTGAAGAAACGGTCACTATTGAAGAGTTGTATATGGTGAATGAATTCCTGGAAGTGTTTCCTAATGATATTACAGAGTTACCTCCAACACAAGAGGTGGAGTTTACTATTGACTTGGTTCCTGGTACGAGGCCTATTTCTATGGCGCCATACAGGATGTCTGCTCCAGAGTTAGCTGAGTTGAAATCTCATATTGGCGATTTGCTTGATAAGAAATTTATTAGACCTAGTGTGTCGTCGTGGGGAGCTCCAGTGTTACTGATTAAGAAAAAGGATGATAGTATGCGTCTATGCATTGATTACCAGCCGTTGAATAAAGTGACCATTAAGAATAAATACCCACTCCCGAGAATTGACGATTTAATGGACCAACTTGTGGGGCCCGCATTTTCAGTAAGATTGGCTTGAGGTCGGGATATCATCAAATTAGAGTGAAAGAAGAAGATATTCAGAAAACGGCGTTTAGAACTCGATATGGTCATTATAAATATGCAGTGATGCCTTTCGAAGTATCTAACACACCAAGAGTATTTATGGAGTATAGGAATCATATATTCCAGTCTTATTTGGATCAATTTATATTAGTGTTTATCGATGATATACTAATATATTTGAAGTCTGAGGAGTAACATGTGAGACATTTGAGGATTGCATTACAAGTGTTGAAAGACAACAAATTATTTTCCAAGTTCTCTAAATTTGAATTTTGGTTGAAGACGGTGAGCTTTTTGGGGCATGTTATATCGGGTGAAGGTATAGCAGTAAATCCTTCGAAGGTCAGTGCGGTACTTGAGTGGGAACCTCCGAAGACGGTAACGAAGATTAGAAGCTTTATTGGTTTAGCTGGTTATTATCGAAGTCATCAAAGGGTTTTCTAATTTGGCATTGCCATTGACTCAATTGACCCGAAAAAGTCAAGCCTTTATTTGGGATGCAGCTTGTGAGAGGAGTTTTGAGGAGTTGAAGAAGAAATTAACTTCAACACCAGTACTAATCTTGTTGAATCCGAGTGAAGACTTTGTAGTTTATTGTGACGTGTCTAAAATGGGTTTAGGTGGTGTATTAATGCAAGTTGGTAAAGTGGTGGCGTATGCATCACAAAAATTGAGGATACACGAGAGGAATTATCCTACTCATGATATAGAATTGGCTGCAGTTGTATTTGTATTGAAAATCTGGAGACATTACCTATATGGTTCGCGGTTTGAAGTATTTAGCGACCATAAAAGCCTGAAGTACTTGTTTGATCAGAAAGAACTTAATATGAGGCAGAGAAGGTGGTTAGAATTTCTGAAGGACTATGACTTTAATTTGAGTTACCGCCTGGGAAAAGCGAATGTAGTAGCAGATGCATTAAGCCGGAAGACAATTCACATGTCGGCAATGATGGTGAAAGAAATGAAACTAATTGAGCAATTTAGTTATTTGAGTATGGTTTATGAAATGACACCGGAAAGCGTTAAGTTGGGTATGTTGAAAGTGAATAATGATTTCTCTGGTGTAATTAAAGAAAATCATAAACAAGATGTGAAATTGGTGGATTTAATTCCTACCGAAGGAAATGAAAGCGGTGATTTTGTTTTGGACAGTAATGGTATTCTGAGATGTCGAGGAAGAATTTATGTGCCCGACAATGTTGAGTTGAAGAAAGAAATTTTGGAAGAAACCCATTGAAGTAGCTTGAGCATTCACCTAGAGGCTACGAAGATGTATCATGATTTGAAGAAGTTGTTTTGGTGGCATGGCATGAAAAGAGACATTGCACAATTTGTTTATGCTTGTTTGGTATGTCAGAAATCTAAAGTAGAACATCAGAAGCCTTTGGGACTAATGCAACCATTAGAAATTCCAGAGTGGAAATGGGATAGTATTATTATGGATTTCGTATCGGGCTTACCGAATACGGAAAGAGGCCTTGATGACATTTGGGTGATTGTAGACCAATTGACTAAGTTTGCACATTTAATTCTGATTAATATCAGTTTTCCTTTGACTAAATTGGCTGAGATTTATATTCGGGTTATTGTAAAACTACATGGTGTACCATCGATTATAGTGTCAGATAGAGATCCGCGGTTCACTTCTGAATTCTAGAAGAGTTTGTAGGAGGCTTTGGGTTCTAAGTTAAAATTGAGTTCGGCCTACCACCCACGGGCTGATGGACAATCCGAGAGGACTATTCAGTCATTAGAAGACTTGTAGAGAACTTGTGTATTGGAAATCGGTGGTGCATGGGATACTCATTTACCACTAATTAAGTTCACGTATAATAACAGTTACCATTCGAGTATTGGAATGCACCTTTCGAAGCTTTATATGGTAGGAGGTGTAGGACACCTCTGGGTTGGTATGATACTAGTGAAAATATTATGCTTGGGCCTGAGATTGTACAACAAACTACAGAGACCATTCAGATGATCAAAGAGAAAATGAAAGCGTCTCGGAGTTGGCAGAAAAGTTACCATGACAATCGAAGGAAGGACTTAGAGTTCAGTGAGGGTGACCATGTGTTTTTGAGGGTCAATCCAATGATTGGTGTTGGACGTGCCTTAAAATCGAAGAAGTTGGATCCTATGTTCATTGGACCATATCAAATTATGCAGAGAGTGGGTAAAGTTGCTTACAGGGTGGCGTTACCACCAGAGCTTTCGAATTTGCATGAGGTGTTTCATGTGTCACAACTTAGGAAGTATGTGCTGATCCATCACATGTTATCCAGAGGGACGAGATGCAGATTCGTGACAACCTTATGGTGAAAGCTTTACCTTTGGGGATAAAAGATCGTAAGATGAAGCAACTACGAGGTAAATAGATACCTCTTGTGAGAGTAGCTTGGGGAGGGGCGACTGATGGGAGTGTTACCTGGGAACTGGAAAGCAGGATGCGAGAATCATATCCAGAGTTATTTCCTTCAGGTACATTTTCGAGGACGAAAATAATATAAGTGGGGGAGAGTTGTAACACCCCAATTTCATAATTTATTTAATAAAATAATTATTATGAATATGGGTAGTATTTTTGAAATTGTAAGTAAGGAATTGTTTTATTTAAATAATAATATGATAATAATGTAGTATTATTTGAATATTGTTATTAAATAAATAAAATAATAAAAGTTGGAGGTCTAAGGGGCCAGGAAGTAAATTGTATTATTTTATAAGAAGAGAACAATGATCTATTTTGCTCACATTGTGTTTTCTGAAAAAGAAGGAATTGGCCCTGGAGAAAGAGGAAAGGAGAGAGAAGTGCAAGAATCTTAGAGCCCCAAGATCAAGATTTGCAAGGAATCCATTGAATTCGAGGTAAGGGGGAGAAAGGGATTATATATAGGTGATCTAACATGAAAGGGTAGTTGAGAGTTCCTTACTCTCTTAGGGATTGTGTGATTTTGGTCTATTTTGATGAAATTGTGGTATGGGTATGAAATTATATTGTTGATTGTTATGTTTGGAGTATTTGTTATTTGAATTGTATGATATGATTGGTATAAAATTTGTCATATGAATATTGTTGTTGATGATGCAAATTAAGATGATGGAGTAAAACCTATAATTCTCTAAATGGATTAGTAATATTAGGTTGGAAAGATAATGTGGTGTTAGAGGTCTTAAAATCAGTGTAAGAACAACATTTGGGATGTTTTGGGTGATAAAAGTGCCACATAAGTGATAGAATTCGAACTGGTATAAAATTGGGAAAAAAATTGAGTTTTTGGAAAAATCTGATTTTTGGGCGCAGGGCCCCTGACACGGGGGGCCGTGTCAGGTGACACGGGGGCCGTGTCAGGCCTCTATCTTGAAGAATTATTTGTTGTTTTGGATTTTGGGGTACAAGTGGCCTGACACTGATCGTGTTGCATGACATGGGGGGTCGTGTCAGCCTTCTGTCTTGGCGTGAATTCTGTTTTAGAGAGGAGTGTTCAGGCCGCGTGACACGGGTCGTGTCAGGGGACACGGGGGCCGTGTCAGGCCTCTGTTTTGGAAAATTTTCCATATCCCATGATGGTTTCGTCCTAATTTCTTGTTCAATGCTTGTCCCATTATTCTGAGGTGTTGAGGATAGTAATAATGAATAGTTCATAGGATATAACAACCAATAATTATTGTTCAAGTCCTATATGCTTGTGTTGATGTGTATGATTTTTGTTAATGGATTGGATGGATCGTGTTGATAGTGGGGATTGTCTCTTATCTGATTTTATGTAACCCATACAATGGGATGTTTGGTAACTTATGAGGATCAGGAGGATCGTGTTATGTATGATTGTGTTCATGCATGTATTTTCTTTAATATGTATAATCGAGTCTTGCATATGCATGTATGGTTGGTGGGATGATCGCGTCTCGGAAGGAGCGTAAGCGATTATTCAGATTCATTATGAATCAATGGTGCATGGATGATCGTGTCTCAGTAAGAGCGTAAGCGATGCATCCGGGGTTCGAATTGATGAGCCAATGTTGAGTCGGTACCGCATTTGCATTGTGTCATGGAATCACTTTGCATTTGATTGAATGAATGATATATGATACATGTTGATGAATTGTGTGAGATTACTCTTTAAGATGTTATGTGCACCGTTAAAATATTGAATTGTTTTCTCACCCCTTTGTTATTGTTGTTGTGTTTGTACTTCTTGGGAAGTACAGATAAACTAGGTACTTAAGTTTGCTTTAGAGTTGTGTTGCTTGTTCGAGTCATATGACGCTCTGATACGTAACACAGGAATGGAAAACTATCATTGTCTTGTTTTTATTCTATTTTTTCTGAAATTGTTTTGTTACGTATCCATGTAGTAGACCAAGGACATATTTTGAATTTGTATTGTCGATGTTGTTGAGCATGAATTATGATTAACTATTTACATTCTGATGTTTTAGTAAAGAACTATATTTGTTGGTTTTTGTTGAAAAAATAGCATTCCACTTTTGTTAAAACTCTGATTTTTCTTAAGAAAACGACTATTTTCTATTTTGGGTAAAATGGGTGTTACATTCTGGATTGCGCCAACGCAGTATATGTCGGGAACATGCCCAATCCGTCAGGCACATGCCCAAGGCCCAATACATAGGGATGTGGGGAAAACGTCTACCCCACATGTTCCATTTAGTCAACTGCCTCCGTTATTTTCTCCTAATATTATGGGGCAGTTGGACCAAGGGCAATACCACATACTAGGTCTTATCTGCTCCTACGAATTCCTTGGCAGTTCCTCCTTGGGCCTAGCTAATCCAGCCCATGAGAAGAATCTTGGCCCAGCGCTAGGGACACACTATAAATACCCAGCGCTAGGGACACATTATAAATACCATATTTCACTCTATAATCTATTTATCACTTTGGCATCGGAGTACCTTGTAGGTACATGTAACACCCCATTTCTACCCGATAATTTATTATAAAATCAGAGTATAAATTTCAACAAAACAAATGAGGTGATTACATTTTCAACTTTGAAACAACATTCAACAACTAATTAGTCTTAAAATAAACCACTTCGTTACTTCGCTGTGGATTCATAAAATTCAACTTATTATATCACAACTTGTGTTCAACAACAAAACAACTTAAAACAACACTTTTTTAATAAAACAACTTTAAAGTTCAGCATCTATAATACTATTCAACATCAATAGAAAACATATGTTATCCCCCGAGTGTTATCCCCCCAATTTCTCTACCGTAATAGTTGTTCTATTAAAAGGTTCCTCCTGATCAGATCAGATTAGTAGGTGATAAAAAAGTTTAAGTAAAATTTTTTCCAAATTTTCAAAATTTAATTTTTATATTAGAGATGAAATAGAAGAATATGTAAGAAATGATTTTTTTTTTAATATAGTTTATGATATCCATGATAAAGAAGATGGAAGGTTACATAAGAAGAAGAAAAATTTAAAATTTTAAAGAAAAATTTCCATCACCTCCTTTAAGGTTTATTTAATCAGTACCAAATTTAAACTGGACCAACACCGCCTCTAGTTCTAAATTATTATTATGCGCTGAACTTCTTTAAGGTTTATTAAAACAGCACCGGCATCTCATCATAATTTTCAGTGAAACTCATAATATTGTAAATATAAATAATATTTATCAATAGTTTTTGTCTGTCACTATAATATTTTGTTGATATGTGTATATTTTAAGAAGGTGATATTTTTAAAACCAGAATTGATGTTGGTGTCATTTAAACATATCTATGTGGGTGTAACTTTCCAAATTTTAATAACAATATTTTTAAATTTACATTGAACAGTCATAACTCATAGTAAGTCCTAACCTCTATTATTGTAAAGAATATATTTATGACAAATAAATCTAAAATGAAATTTGAATAGTAAAGCTATTTCTTTTTATTGGCAAGAAAAAAATTAAAGAGAGGAATATATTAGACAAAAGAAAAGTAAAAAGGAAGCGTGAAAGTGAAAAGTGAAGTAGCAGTGGGACCACAATGGTCAAGACCCAAGACTACATTTATGATAAGATAGTAAAGTTGTTAATTAATGTTCAGACCAAAAAAAAAAACAACGAAAAGGCCACATCACAAGCCGTGTTTGGTGACGACGGAGATAGGACCATTTTCTAATTTTCCTCGTTTAAGGAATCTTATCTCCGGTGACACCCACCCACAGTTATAGCGTTACGTTACGGATCCGGATATTATTATTTCAATATTTTCCCTTTTTTTCTCTTTTGAATCAAAATTGGCGTCTCTTGCTACTCAGTCAACGGTCAACACTCTGTATCTTATGTACCTGCTATTTCCTTACTAGATTGAGGCTCATATTTTTCTCAATTAAATTGTTAATTAATTCTTCATTTCTTAATGATAAAGATTATTAAATTTACAACTTAATATAATAGTAATAAAAAATAGATTAAATTGATATTTTAAATTAAATGTTTGTGAGTAATTACTCATTTAATATTTTAATAATAAATTAGTTATCTTCAAATCTATTTTATTATTTTTATTTTTAATATATTTTTTAAAATTACAACTTTTATAAGAAGGTGCGGGAAAACTTGTTTCCATTGAAGACGGGGTTGAATGATCTCGCCCACCTCCGTTGTGATGGCTACGTGTCATAAAATTATGATCCAGATAAATATGAATTTTTTTAGTTAAAGTTATTTGGTTGTTAAAATTTTATCATTTAAAAATAAAAAAATTGAATGTCATCAATATCAATTTGAACTTGTGCATCTACATGTATATGATGTTCTAACATGCTATTAATTGTGTTGTTTAATTAAACAATTATGACGACTCTTATGTGGTTTGCGATGTTATCAGGGCTCAAGGTATTAGAAAAGTTTGTTGATAGGAGTCAATGTATGTCAAGGATGGCTTAAGGAGGCAGCAATGGCACTTAACTGCAAAACTAGTACAACTCCTTTTACATATCTTGGAATACCGATTGGCGACAATCCGAGAAGAAAAGTAATGAGGCAGCCAGTTATAGATGCAGTTAAAAGAAGGTTTTCGAAATGGAAAAATTCACAACTCTCGATAGGTGGACGTGTGGTGGTGATAAAATTGGTACTATTGGCTCTTTCAGCCTATTTTTTCTCCTTATTCAAGGCGTCGAACAATATCATCTCTAAACATAATTCTCTACTTAAACAATTCCTTTTGGGTGGGGTCGGGTTAGAGAGGAAAATTAATTGGGTAAAATGGGAATAGGTGTGTATAAATATTAAGGATGGGGGATGGGTATTAAGAACCTTACGTATTTCAATCTTGCATTACTAGGAAAATGGAATTAGAAAATCTGAAAGGTGAAAAGAGGTTTGTGGTATAGAGAGATTATGAATAGATATAGCGATAGAGATGAGGAGTTTGATGGTGATCACATTGATTCATCTTGTTGGTGGCAGGATATAAGTCTATTAGAGGTAGGAAGAAAGGTCAGCCCTAGCAGTTATTCTGTTAGAGAATCATACTCAAATATAGTACAGAGAACCTAAGCCTCATCAGGACAAAAGTGGGAAAAGATCTGGTTGAAAGGCTTCTCGTCAAAAACATCATGCTTGATTTGGAAATTACTCCAAAACATGTTGTCGGTTAAGGAAAATTTAATCTAAAGAGGAATTTTAACAATAGATCAGGCGAGATGCAGTAGTGGGTGCGGGGCAGATGAGTCGGTCTCACATATTTTCTTTGAGTGTTCTTATTTTTCAGGGTCGTGGAATGAGTTATGCAAGTGGCTAGGAGTAACATCTACATTGCACAATGATGGCTAGCAGTATATGGAACAATTTGAAAATATGATAGGAGGAGGAAACAATCAGATCGTACAGATGCGGGTGATTTGTAGCGCATGTATATGGAGCATAAGGAAAAGTAGGAACAACACAATATTCAGAAACAAAGAAATTCAATTAGAAAGAATGTTGGAAGATGTAAAAATAATAGCTTGGAATTGGCTCAAACTAAAAGCTAAAGCGGTTGAAGATGATTTAGCTCTATGGTGGATGAATCTTAAGGCCTGCTTAGGTATGATCCACTGAGATCCCATTGTGGGAGGGTAGGCTGGTTTGGGAGCAGCTCGTGAGTGCCAGTTTTGATGCACCAGGGATTGAATATTTTGTGAGTTCAGGTGTTAATTCGAGACGGCTTCACTGAGGGGGTGTTGGATGCAATGTGTTAGCTCGAACTTTGATATGGATCGGGTGAAGTAGTTGTAACCTTCTATTGGTTGGTCAAGTGATTCTGGTGGATTCAACGATTCGTTTTGTCTGGTACCCTAGCTTGCAGCAAGTTGCATTTGATATATCGGCGCCTCAGGATGTTGTTAGTAGCTTTTTGTTGGGTACTTCTGGCCTTCGGGTTTCTGGCATGACTCATTGTCGACGCAAATGATTTGCACCATGGTTGTTAGGCATTATGATTTTGCTTTAATCTGTTGTTTTGCTTTGGTGGGTGGTATTGATGTTGGTTTTTTATGCTTAGTATTTATGGTGGTGGGGCCAGAGGAGGGCGTAACGATCCCCCGAGAAGTTTGCGGTTATAAGTCTTGTAATTTGGTGTTCGGGCATTGATTGGTTCTGGTCTTGGAATTCCTTGATTATTGTTGTCATTAGTGGTATTGAGATGCCATGTAGAGGAGTGCCTTAGAACATTTTCTTGGTGTTGAATTTTTACAGGTTATAGAGTTCCAAGTGTTTTAGTTTGTTTATAGGCCAGACAATAAGTGCCAGCTTCGGTTTGGTGGTTGTCTTGGTTTTTCTCTGGCTTTTGTATTGGTTTGTACTACTTACTTTGTATTGGTGATGCTCTTCTAGTGCATACCTTAAGCCTAGTTGATCCTTTTAATTCATTTTTTCCTTTAAAAAAAATGAAAACAAATCTAAAAAAGTTAATGTTTTCATTTTTAAATAGTTCAACTATTGAGATTAAGTTAAAGTCTACGGTAACAATGTAGTAGTATTGATTATAATAAGATGGATAAAAAAAGTTATTTAGTGAGATAAAAAAAAAATTATAAATATAAAGATGACTTAAATGTATTTTTGGTCTCCGTACTATGGTAAAATTTAACTTTTTGCCCTCTAATTTTAAAATTCGATTTTTAAATGCTTGGATTTTGCATCACTTCGAATTTACATGGTCCCCTCCATTTTTTTTTCATTGTTGACAATATTATTAATGACATGGCAAGGCACTGTAGGTGCTAGGTCATATTTTTTTCATATTTTTTTAATTAAATTGGTTGATTAAATGATTGGAAAAATAAATTGTAATAATTTTAAATAAAAATAATAATTAAGTGTTTCAATTAAAGATTGAGAATCATGTTATCGTTCCACTAATCATCTTCATCCCCTTTCTAACCTGCAAACCCTGGGTCTCAAATCCAAAACCCAATACTTAGAATCCAAACACATATCAATCATATTCTTCTTCCTTTAACCTTCAACCTAGTTGTCATAAACCAAAATGTCTCAGAAATCAGTAAGCAACAGTAACAACAAAATTCGTTGTGTGACCAACGAATGCAAACGCGGTCTTGATGAGCCATTAATGACGACATGGACGGATGTGAATTCTGGTCGTCGCTTTAATGATTGTTGTAACACCCCATTCTACCTGACTAGATAATTTAAATTAGAGTTACAAAATTTCTTCAACAAACATGGGATATCACATTTTCAACTTTAAAATCAAATAACAAAACTTCGTTAATAATCATGCTTCACAAACTATGCAGCGGATTCAAAAATAATTGCAACTTTAAAACAACTTCAAGTATATTCAACATCAAATACTTCAACATGGTTTTTCAACATAAAACAACTTAAACGAGTTCATAAAATAGATAAAAATCACAAAAACAAAACATGTGTTCACCCCCCGAAGTGCTACGTATCAGAGCGATAAACACCAACTTAAGACGACTAGGTACTCGAATCTTGGTTACCTTCATGTTACCAACAGAGGGAAACATTCAAACAGAATGGGTGAGATATCGAATAACATAAACAGGAGTATGATAATCAATATATAAGCAAGAATTCATACAATCATCCACTTCACACAACAAGCAACATCAACGTAGAACTTGCAACCAATCAGCAATTAACAACATAGATAAAATGCAAATCGAATGTGACTCAACTTATATATGCATGTGGTACCATTTGGAGTAAACTCCTAACTTGAAATCTTGTCAGGTTATCAAGGCGTCAACAACTTATCTGCCCATCCAGGCCAACTTGAATCGAGCATTCGCTCCAACTTGAAAATATGCAAATGTATGCAACTATGAATGGAATACAACAACAACAACATAATGCCTGCGTAATTAGGATATGTTATGCGTAATGCCCCTCTTGTTACGCGTAATGTCAGATCTGTTATGCAAAACACCAGAATGCATACAAATCTTACTTCTACTACGAATTACACAACTTTATCACTCCATTAAAGCCTAGTGGGGTTTCTACATTGATTTTATGCTTCAAGTATCCTATATTGGTTCATCTACTAATTTCTACAACTGATTTTACGAACCCTAATATCCCTCTCTACACGAATTTTCTGCAACAACCAGTCCAACAAATACAACACAGATACAACAGCGATTACAACAACAGAACAACTCGCAAAACAGCAATACAATAAGAACAACATATCATACATATCAGATTCATACAAAAACGCAGCAACTAATCATACGAAAACCCAACCTACATACGGATTATCTAATCCCAATTATGGAATTCGAACCCCACCCTTACCTTGGATTGAAGGCAGCTCAAATTCACAGCAAAAATCTCCACGAAAATCCTCAACCTAGCCTTTTCTTGATCTTCCTCTAAGACTTGTTCTCCTCTTACAAAAATTCTGATTATTCTCTAATTAGGTTTTTAGTCTAGTTTTTACTAAAATCTCACTAATTAGCTTAATTACTAATGAGCCTAAAATAACACCCCTAACTTTACTACTCTCACACTACAACTAAGCCCAACTTAATATTACATTATTAATTATTATTTTATTATTCGACTTAATTAATTTTAAACAACCCGAACACGACTTAACCACCAACTTAATACCAGTTCAAACAACTTAACGACACAAACGACAAAACAACACTGAACAACAAATAATCGGGAAAAATACGCGATAATATTTAATTTAGTTAATTAATTAAATACGGGAGTTACAACTCTCCCCCACTTAGAACATTCTCGTCCTCGAAAATCATACCTCGCTCAAACAACTCAAGATATGATTCCTGCATCTTGCTTTCCAACTCCCAAGTTATACTTTCTCCGGCAGCTCCCAACCAAACAACTTTCACTAAAGCAATCTCTTTGCCTCTTAAAGTCTTCATTTCACGATCTTCAATTCGTACCGGCATTGTCTCCATAGTGAGATTATACCATACTTGCACATCATCCATACGAATCACATGAGAAGGATCTGAAATATACTTCCGGAGTTGCGACACGTGGAACACATCATGCAAATTCGAAAAATTTGGCGTTAAAGCCACTCTATAAGAAACATTCCCAACTCTATCCGAAATCTGATACGGACCAATAAAACGGGGAGTAAGCTTCTTAGATTTCAACACTTGCCCAACACTGGTCACATGCGTAACTCTTAAGAATACACGATCACCCACTTGGAGAAGCTTTCATGGCAACTTTTCTTCTAAAATTGAGAAGTTTTCATCTTCTCTCGAATCAACTTCACCTTCTCGGTAATCTCTCGAACTATCTCTGGTCCAAGCACCACACTCTCACAAGATTCATACCAACACATCGGAGTCCTACATCTCCAACCATACAACGCCTCAAAAGGTGTCATTCCGATACTAAAATGATAATTGTTATTATATGTGAATTCAATCAATGGGAGATAAGTATCCCATGAACCTCCATGCTCAAGTACACATGCTCTCAACAAATCCTCCAACGACTGAATCGTCCTCTCCGTTTGACCATCTGTCTGAGGATGATACGTTGAACTCAACCTCACCTTAGAACCCAAAGCTTCTTGCAGACTCTTCTAAAACTCGAAAGTAAACCTTAGATCTCGATCCAACATAATACACAAAGGAACACCATGCAACTTCACAATCACTCTGACATAAATCTCAGCCAACTTCGATACTGGAAAACTGATGTTAATAGGAATAAAATGAGCCGACTTCATAAGCCTATCAACAATCACCCAAATCGAATCATGTCCTCTTGAAGTATTATACAATCCCATTACAAAGTCCATATAAATGCTATCCCATTTCCATTATGGAATTTCCAACGTTTGCATCAAACCAGTAGGCTTCTGATGTTTAACTTTCGACTTCTGACAAATCAAACAAGCATACACAAAACGCGCAACATAATTCTTCATCTCAGGCCACCAAAACAACTTCTTCAAATCCTGATACATCTTAGTCGCTCCCGGATGAATACTCAAATTACTTCTATGACTTTCCTCAAGAATCATCCTTTTCATATCCACATCATCAGGAATACAAATCCGATCATGAAATCTCAAAACACCATGCACATCCAACTTAAAACCATTCTTCTCTGATTCACCACAATCAACTATGACATCCACTAGTTTCACGTCCAATTTCCGAGCTTCTCTAATATTGTCTAAAAAATCATTATTAATCTTCAGCATACTGTTCGCAGTGATTTCTGGCGAACAACCTCTGGTTAACCAATCTTTCAGAAAACTGGGTTACTTGCAGGACCAACCAAACAAGTCCTAGGACACATGTGCAATTACTTTGTCGAACTACTCTTAGGGTTGTGAATGATTTGTGGTTTGTTTTGTTAATGATGTCAAAGTATTCAATGCTTTGAGTTTAAAATTAAAATAAAGTGAAGTTTTAAACAAAAGTAAGAAAAGTGTCGAAAGATGTAACTTGCAGAAAAGTAAATAAAGCTTGAAGATAAAATAAACTTGATGAAACAAACTGGTAATTTAAATAACTTTAAAAGAAAGATGGTGTTCAAACGTACATGGTTCCAAATATCAAACTCATTTTCTCTCACACTGGGTACTTAGAGTATTTACAGGAATTTTGTATAAGTTTTCACACACACATTCTAAACACAAATTATTCTATTTATATACAAACAAAGTAACTGCCTAGAACGGAAAAATCATAATTAAATGACAAGTGTCAGCCTGCATGCAATTTCCTTCTTTGAAACTTCCATGTGTCCAACTGTCAAAGGTTGCAACTTTTAAATTTTGAACTCTTTTCTTTTGGTGACGAAACATTACACCTCTTCAATCTGTCGAAGTCTCAAAGAAGAAAAACCCTTTTAAAATCTGCCAAATAATGCTTCTGTCCCACAACTCTTCTCTGTCGAAGTGTCGCAAGATACAGTCATCTTGTCAAAGGTTCAGCTATACATAATTTTCCAAACTTGTCTTGCCAGAACATTACTTATCCTTCTGTCGAAACATTAGAGCTTTTAACCTTGTCAACATTTCTTGAATTTCTTCACTTTCATTATTCTTTAACAGAAATAACTTCAAGTTCCAAATTTCAACATGTCGAAATTATGAGCTTACAAATTGCCCCCCAGCAAAGATGTTTTCGACTAGTTCTGGAGAAATATCTCTTGCTGTCGAAATGACTTTTGACATCATGTCAGTCTCATTTATTACAAAGTGACTTTGTTGAGTCCCAAGAAAACACCATGATTTCCACTTTCTGAAAAACGTCACGTCTAGCCCACGTTTACACAACCTTCCATAACCCTATATTCTAGCTAAATCATGGCTCCCTACCAACCGTCACTTTTAATCATCACCATTGGATCAAACGCCTGTCCCCCATTTTTCAAACTGAAAAGTCTTTTCTTTTCTCTTTTTATTATTATTTTTTATTTTATTTTATATCTTCTCAACTTCTATAAATACCACCTTCAAAAACCTTTCTTCCTTTTCACATTCTCAAACTCTTCTCCCCTCTAACGCAGAAAACTCCATTAAAACCCCTTTCAAAGCTCTCTGCTCCTCCAGCTCTTCATCTTCTCATACCAATGGCTCCTCCAAAAACTGTTGCTGACCGTAGTGCCAAGAAGACAAAGAAAACTGCTGACCTTCCTCCTGCTCATACACTATCTGGACCCATGCAAGTGCAGCAACAACAATACATCCCAGAACCCCCAAATGAGAGGGAGAAAGCAAGTATCTACAGATCCCAGGTAATGATCCCTATCTCAGTTTCTGGAGTTCACGATGCCATGCTAGGTCCCATCTTTGATCCTAATGCTGACCCAAACTGCTTAAAAGATTTTTATCCTTGCTATTCTGCCTCCAAGCCAATAGCTGCTAGTAAGAACCCTAGGTCTTTCGAAACAACATCTAAGAAACCTGAAATTCCCATAGCTTCGACAGAAATAGATCTGTCTTACTTGAATCAAAATAGGATTTTTAGGAGCCCTCCCCTAACAAAAGATCCTTCAGACTACTTAGCTTGGCTCACTAGAGTCGAAAGGGTCAAAGAGAAATTCTGGAAGAAAACTGGCATTTACGACCTGATCCAACTGTCGAAAGAAGGTCCACGCTATTGTCAGAACATCCTGCTGGCCTCTTTGTATTTCTAGGATAGTACCTACAACACCTTCCATCTACCCTGTGGTATGGTTACTCCTACCCTTTTCGACATAGCAGCCATCACTGGCCTCAGACCCTTAGGAGAAATTTTCAACCCTGAACACTTAAATAAAGATCCCATAGGGTTCGACACTAAACACGCTGGATATTCTGTTTTTATTGCTCATCACCAAGGCGAAGACAATGAGGAAGTATCTGACAGAGAACATATTGCTTTTCTTACTCTGTGGTTAGCCAAATTCGTCTTCTGCACTAGGTCACTCCAGGTTGCCAAAAGCTATATCATCATGGCTAATCAACTTCACAATGGAGTTGCATTTTTCCTGAGTGAATTGCTTCTGGCAAACCTCTACGAATCCCTGAGTGAGAGTGTGAGTAACTTAAAAACCCTCAAGGACAAAGGGAATATTAGTCTCACAGGCCCCTTCTGGCTCTTACAGTTATGGTTGAACGCAACCTTCGAAGCCTGCATCCCTGTCAAGATGCCAGTTGACGAAGAAGAGGTGAAAGACAGGCGCGTCAAATGGCCTAGGTTAGTCCAACTAACACCTACTGATGAAAACATAGGTATTCGACAAGCATTCACCAGTTACATAATGATGTTCGCCAACCATTATAAGTTCACTCCCTCTATGGCACCATTTGCCAACAGAAATGTGGGTCCCAGATGGTTCACAAGACAACTCCCAGTGGAAAACCAGAAAGAAGAAGACTCTTATATATCCATCTGGGAGGCTTTCCTTATGCCAAGACACCTTTTCTCCCATCACAGTCTCAACAACACTAAAGTTTCTCTCATTGTCTACCAACCTAACCTGGTGGCTAGGCAATTTGGGCTAACACAGACGAAGACGAAACCCATTTATCACAAGAAAGGCTCTATTCTGTTCTACAACTCATTTCAAAATTTCGAGAGAAGTTTAGAATTGTACAACAAATTCTTCGACGCATCTCTGGAAGTTTACCCCACCATATTTCGACCAAACTTCTTATGCACTGAAGACTTCGATGTTTGGTGGAAGGAGTATTATATTAACAAATTCTTTGATGTAGCAACTTTCACCACTCTCCTGACGAACACTTTTGCTTTTGTGCAGGATAAGAAGAAGAAAGGTACAGATAAACATATCAAAGAAATTCAAAATTTTCAAAAGTATTTTGAAACTATTTACAGGCCCAGTGATCTTCGTCGAACCATAGGTGAAGCAGCAGTAACTTTAAAACAGAAATTTAAAGAAAAATTGGATAGGTTGGGGGTGCCTTCGTACATTCCACCACATGCACGTTACAATTTTGCTTTCACCTCCTTTCCTCCAAGGTTTCCTCCACTCCCTTTTGCAGAATTTGGTGTGGCCTTGTTCCCTCCATTCCCAGATTGGTTTGTGTGTGGATCTCATTTAAAACTGCTTCGCGAGTCCAGCAAGAAACTTGCCGAACGTGTGGTTCCGACGAAGTATTACTTGGGCAACTTCACTGGGCACCTTCATGTTGGGATAGAACATGTTAGTGTGGAAGAACCCATTCTTGAAGGTGTCTAAGAAATTACATTCCTCCTCTTATCTCTAACTCCTTTTATATTTTATATCAATGTTCATGCAATTCTTTCTCTTTCAGCTGTTAGAATTGTCAAGAAAACTGCTGGTGAAGGGACCTCCTCCAAGACAGTCGAAAAATCGCCCATAGCTGCCAAAAAGGTTTCGACGAATAAAAAACACCTCCCTCTTCTTATTTATGTATTTCAATATTCTCTCATACTGAATATCTCTTCTTTTTTCATACCTCAGGTAACTCGCACACCAGCCAAGAAAAGAAAACAAGAAGAAAAAGAGATGAGTGTCGAAGAGTCTGAGGATGAATCTCCTGAACCTCAACCTCTGAAAAGAAACAAAGGTATGAAAATAAAAACAGTGGCCTCCCAGAGATCCATAGTTCACAGACGAACTCCTCCTGCTAGTCCAACCAACAAAATCCCCTCAAGAAGTGAGAAAAGTGGGGATTCAAGCACTCACACTGAGATCCCTCAGGTATTAATTTTCGACTGACAATATTCATAGTCTTAAATGCATATATTTTTTATTTTAAACTTTCCTTTTCTGTTTTCTTCAGGTTATCATTGACGTCGAAGAAACTTCTAAAGTCCAAGAAGAAGTTATTCCTTCTGACTCTGAGAAGACTTTGGCTCAAAGGCTTCAAAAAGAAGCCACCCCAGATGCAGGTGTCTATGGCCCTCAGACTTTCGACGAATTCGACATTAGTGACTCTGAATCTTCTGGCAATAATTCTCCCCTTCGCCCAGACTTTACTGTGGAGGAAAAGACAGCTCCAGACCAGGATGCACCAACTCAAGGACCAATTAATGCAACAGAAGTTGAAGAAGCTGCCCCAGGCCAGGACGCACAAGCTCAAGGGCCAACTGACACCACAGAGGCTGACAAAGAAACTGTCGAAGAAGAAGTTGATCTGTCGAATCAACCAGAAACCAACTTGAACCCTGGAGGAAGTACCCAAACTGTTCCTACTCCAACAGAAGTTCCAACAGAAACCCCTTTGGACACTGGTTCGACAAGCTTGTCACATGAGGAAATTGAAAGCTTGAAAGTAAGAAAGCCTCTGGAATATTTAAAAGCTTTACTCAGTTCCAGGTACAACTTCCAAGACTCTTCCCACAGCAGTTCGACAACTTCAGGGGCTACTTCTGACAATCAACCCATCAGTGTTATCATGGCTGAGATTAAGGAAAAAATCCTTGGGGTGGACCTATTTGAGATCCTGGCTGAAAATCCTTCTGCACAGTATGACTTAAAGAAACTCCTGAAACGAGCCAATCTGCTGGAGGCTTCGACTGAAGAGAGTCGTCTGGTGATGGACCTGATGTCAATGATTGACTCTGTAAGCGCTGACTTGGTTCGTCAAAAAGAATTTTCTCAGAACATCACAGCCAAATCTGAAGAACAAGTCTCAGAATGGAATGTCGTAGCCTCTTCGACAGACAAAATTTCAGAGTTGAACAAGCTTTCTGAAGATTACACCAAAGCTGCTGCTGAGTGTGAAAACAACATTCAGGCTTATCAGGCTCAGATTGCTGAACTTCAGAAGAAAATCCTCCAAGAGAAGGAATGTCAGGCCACCCTCCAACAGCCCAACCAAGAGGAAATTGACAGGGAACTTCAAAAAGGTCTCCAACATGCAGAAACAACCCAACAACTTCACAGGGAGATTGACGAACTAACTGTTAGTAAGAGTCTCTGCGAACGTCGAATTCAGCTTCAGAAGAAGAAATTTGACGAACTCAAAGTCACCTTCCTTCGACAGTAGTTTGTAATAGAAAATAGGAAATTTTATTGTTTTAAGAGTTTTTAGCAATTTCATATGTAATGTTACTTTACGCCATCTGTTTGGCGAAGACAAGCTTTTATTTGCAATTTCATTCTATTCCTATTTTTATTTCTTGCAATGTTGGTTTATACTTCTTCAAATATTTGCCATTTATTTTCAGCACTCTCCTGTCTTTTTCTATTTCTTCGACTTCATATGCACCATTCGAAAAAACTCTTAAAATTTTGAAAGGTCCTTCCCATTTAGGGGACCATTTTCCCATCAATCTATCTTTCTTCTCCATGGGCGAAATTACTTTCCAAACTAAATCATCTACTAAAAAGGCTTTAAATTTTACTTTCTTATTGTAAAACTTTTCGACTCTTTCTTTCTGCCTTTTTATTAATTCTAAAGCATGTAACCTTTCTTCATCTAAATCAACCAACTCATCCAGCATCATACTCCAATAAATCTCAGATGGAATCTCATGATGCCTTTGAATTCGTATTGACTGTAAACAGATTTCGACTGGTAATACTGCATCATGTCTGTAAGTTAATTTAAATGGGGTAGAATTAGTTGCCTCCTTAGGAGATGTTCGACAAGCCCAAAGGATTTGATCCAGAGTCTTGTGCCAATTTCTAGGTTTTTTACCCACGTGCTTCTTTATCAGATTTATTACTACTTTGTTAGCTGCTTCGACCTGACCATTTGCTTGGGCATAATAAGGTGTCGAAGTTAGCAACTTAAAACATGTCTCTTTTGCAAATGCCTGCATATTTCTTCCAGTAAACACAGATCCTTGATCAGTGGTTATAGTCTCTGGTATTCCAAATCTATACATTATATGTTTCTGGATCAAGTCTATGACTGCTTCCTGATCTACATTCGTCAGTGGTATGGCTTCAATCCACTTAGTGAAGTAGTCTACCCCCACTAAAATGTACTTCTGCCCTTTTGAAGAGGCTGGTCGAATTTAACCAATCAAATCTAAAGCCCAACCTCTGAATGGCCAAGGCTTTATAATGGAATGTAACTCATTTGCTGGCACATGAGGTATGCCTGCATGAATTTGACATTCTTGACATCCCTTTGCAAATTCGACACAATCCTTCAACATTGTTGGCCAATACATCCCTTGTCGAAATAGTAACCATTTCATCTTGTGTCCTGCCTGGTGTGCACCAAACGCACCACTATGCACATTCGACAAAGCTATATAAGCTTCAGTCTCTCCTAGGCACTTTAGTAGAACTCCCTCTGCAGTCTTTTTAAACAACTCATTTCCAAAGAGCACATAGCTTATAGCTCTATACTTTATCCTTTTTTCGACTGTCTGGTTTGGATTTTGTAAATAATCTTTAATAGGTTTTCTCCAATCTCCTACCCCTGGATCATCTATATTAAAAATCTCAAAATTTTCTTCATCCCTATATCCTAGTCTTATGGTCTCCAAATCAGATGGGGACAGTCTAGTGGATACTACTTTTCCTCTTACTTCGACAACTTTCTCCAGGTTTTCCTTCGACACTCTGTAGCCTGATGCTAGTTGAGCCAAATCATTTGCTTCCTGATTTTCTAGTCTAGGAATGTGTCTAAAGGTTGCAGTGTCGAATCTCTTGAGGAGTCTGTTGGCTATCACAAAATACATGATCAAATTCTCTTTGACACATTTGTATTCTTTCGTCAATTGTTTTATTACCATTTCAGAATCACCCATGATTTCGACCTCTGTTGCCCCCAATTCCAACAATATTTCAAGTCCAGCAATTAAAGCTTCATATTCTGCTTCATTATTCGAACAACAACCTTCTATTTTGTACTTGAACTTTGTTGGAATTTTATTGGGAGAAATGATTAATACCCTAACACCTGTTCCATTCTTATGACTGGAACCGTCGAAATATAATCTCCAAGGTTCTCTTTCGACATATTTTATTTCATCTCCAAGTATGGAGTGGTCAGCTATAAAGTCAGCAACCACTTGTCCTTTGACAGCTTTTAGAGGCATATATTTTAAAGAATACTCAGTCAGAGCCAAAGCCCATTTTCCAATTCGACTATGTAGAATAGATTTAGACAACATGTGTTTTATTACGTCGAAATGAGAAGATACATATACATCAATGGGTTTTATATAATGCTTTAACTTTGTACAAGAGAAATATACACATAAACATAATTTCTCTATCATACTATATCTAGTTTCAACTTCATTTAAGACTCTGCTGAGATAATAGATGGCTCTTTCGACGCCATGTTCATCTTCCTGACAAAGCATGCTTCCCAATTTTCTGTCAGATGCTGAGATGTAGAGCCTCATGCTTCTTTTTCGACAAGGAGATATTAAAACTGGAGGACTTGCTAGATATTCCTTGATCTTGTCGAAGGCATCTTGTTGTTCTTGCCCCCAAGTGAAGCCCTCCTTCTTCAGTCGAAGTAGAGGTGAGAAGGCCTGTGTTTTTCCACTAAGGTTGGAGATGAACCTTCTGAGAAAGTTGATTTTCCCTAGTAGAGACTGCAATTCCTTTTTTGTCGATGGCGCTTTCGCTTCGATTATGGCCTTGGCTTTGTTTTCATTAATTTCAATCCCTTTCTTGTGGACCACAAAGCCTAAGAAGTCACCTGCCTGCACACCAAAAGCACATTTAAGGGGATTCATTTTCAAACCAAACTTCCTCATCCTTTCAAAGGACTGTCGAAGGTGGTCAATATGTCCTGAGCCTGAGGTAGATTTAATCACAATATCATCTATATAAATTTGCATAAATGTTTCAATGAAATCATGAAAAATAGAATTCATAGCCCTTTGGTAAGTAGCTCCAGCATTTTTCAAACCAAAGGGCATGACTACCCACTCATATGTTCCTATCGCTCCTGGACAACGAAAAGCTGTTTTTGGAACGTCTTCTTCAGCAATAAAAATCTGGTTATAACCAGAATACCCATCAAGCATACTTAAATACTCATGGCCTGCTGCAGAATCTACTAGCATTTCTGCTACTGGCATAGGATATTCATCCTTAGGGGTAGCTGAGTTTAGGTCTCTAAAATCAATGCATACCCTTAGTTTGCCATTTTTCTTAATCACATGAACAATATTAGCAATCCATTCGACATACCTTGTTGTACGGATGAACTTGCATTTCAGAAGCCTTTCGACTTCCTCTTTGATTTTTGACAGAATTTCTGGTGCGAAGCGTCTGGGGGTCTGCTTTATTGGCTTTTTCCCTTTCAGTATTGGCAACTTCAATTCGACCAAATTTCTGTCTAAACCAGGCATTTCGTCATAATCCCATGCGAAGCAGTCTTTAAACTCATTCAGCAGTTGGATTATTTCGACTCTGAGCTGAGGATCCATCTTGGTACTGATGTAAGTTGGCCTTTTCTCTGCCCCCAGCCCCAGATTAATTTCTTCTAAAGGATCCTGTGCCACCATTTTCATATTGGTTGAGGTTGGATCTTTTTCAAACCCCAAGGGTTCGTCATCATAAATGACATCAAGCCTTTGACTTCGCCATTCGCCATCAGAGTCTTCTTCAAAACTCTGCTTCGTATGTTGTTCCTCAATATTTTCTTGAGGATGTTGTTCTTCGACAACTTGTGTGCTGGCTTCAACATCCATGTTTCTTACTTCAGCCTCAAGGGCCGCTTTGAGTTGTTTTTCGGCTATATAAGCCGAAATCTTTTCTATTGTTGATGCTTTAGTCATTTTCACTGAACTCACTCCCCCACCCAGTTGGATTGACATGGGCAGTTCCCCAAGTGTAATTTGTCTCCCCAATTATTTCTTTATCCCACTGGAAGCCATGCGTAGGGTGGAGGTACATGGAACAATAGGCGTTGTCGGAGGCTGTTAGGTCGAAACCAGCAGGATTGCATGGTGCTATATGGGCCAGGTTCTTGTCGAAGTTACGACTAGTGACATTGTTCACATCAACCGTGAAGTAACTTTGATCTGCTTCTATGTTTTCGACAATCCCATCTGGCCTCCAGATTGCTATCCTTTGATGCATGGAGGATGGCACAGCCCCAATCCCATGGATCCACTCTCTTCCCAACAGCAAGTTGTAATTTGCTTTTGATGCTATCACCACAAACATTGTAGGCCTGGTAATGGATCCTACAATCAAGTTCAATTGTATTACCCCCAACGTAGTCCCTACCTTACCTTCATAGTTGGACAACACCATGTTGTGAGGTTTGGTGTCAGAGTCATCTTTTCCAATCCTCTTTATCATATAATGAGGAATTAGATTCACAGCTGCTCCTCCATCTATCAGAATTTTGTTGACACCCACGTTTTCTACCTTTCCTTTTATGAAGAGAGGCTTTAAGTGAGCCTTCATTGCATCATCTGGCTTTTCGAAGAAAGCATTTTGCTCTTCGACACAACCATTATTCATTATGTAGTAGCATACAGGCTTAAGACCTATGCTATCATCCGCCATGTCCTCCTCCTCGTCTTCGACTTCCATTATCCTATCATAGTCTCTGGGCAACACAGAAACCACATTGCAAGTTACGTCGAAGGACGCATCAGACTCTGAACTGAAGTCATCTGTAACTTCTTCGTCCACTGGCATTTTGTTGTTTGTTTTCTGCATTTCTGTTATGTCACTAGGTTCATTCTTCTGAGGGGTTTTTCCTTCGCCAGAGATCTCCCCTTGCTTATAGTCTGCACACACTTTCTTGACTCAGCTTTCTTCTGCCCAACCCTTTTGTGTTCTACAGTTTCTTTTTCAATTTTCTTCTGCCTTTGGAATCTTCTCCATTGGGACCTGGACATAGGATTCTTCCCTTTGTAGTTTTCAGAGACGTACTTTGGCTTTTCTTTTTCTGCCTCCTTCTTTACTTCTATTGAGGCACCCCTGTTCACTTCAAAACTCTTCCATCGCTTCTGACCTTGGGCATCCCTTATAGGTTGAACCCATTTGTCATCATTCGGTATGTTGGATGGTTTATAGGTGTTGTAACGTCTTTCTCCCATTCCTTGGATATGATGCTCCCTCCTTCTTGGGTCGAACCTTTCATTCCTGACTTGTGGGACTGCCCCCCAGTTTCTTTTCCTCTGGGTCTTTTCTGCCGCTTCTAAGTCATCAGCTGCTTTCCTGTCGAACACAGCGCTGCATCTTGGGCAAAGCATAACTTCTGCGTTCTTCCTTTGACACCTCTGGATGAATTCGACAAGACTTTCGTTCTCTTCTAGGTAAACCAGCTTCTGATGCTTCTCTTGACGTTTCTTTCCCTTGTTGGTGTCTGGTCCTACCTTCTGAGTGACTTCCACCATATGAATCCCAGCATTCCGTTCAGTTGTGATTTTCAATTTGTTCATTTTTTCGACTAGCATCATTTCCTCCGGGATATTCTCCTTTAACTGATTCACACTGCCTTTTGGGTGTAAACCCTTATAGATGTATTTGCAGCACTGTGCAACACCTTCGACAGAATCTTCCTCAGTTTTGATAGTACCACTGTTTATTGGTTCGACAATGAGGGTATTGTCAGCAGTCTCTGTTCTTTTGATCTTGTCATGACCAAGGCCATCAGTGGCCTCTTTTTGGACAATGAAGGTTTTGTTATCTTTCTCTTCATTATCATTTTCGAAAGAGTCTCCCCATCCTGTGGGTTTGATTTTCTGCGTTCCATGGTCGAGCGAGTTCTTCCCCTTGTAGGTTTTCTAGGTAATAGGCCCCGTTGCTCGTCTTGTCGCGGACGCGGTAGGGGCCTTCCCACTTGGCGGCCAGTTTACCCTCTTTTGGGTTTTTCTGGTTTCTTCTGAGGACCAGGGTGCCGACCTGGAACTCTCTTCTTATGACCTTCACGTCGTGGCGTAGTGCTATTTTTTGTTTGAGGGACATTTCCCTGAGGGCTACTTCGGAACGGATCTCTTCGACTAGGTCGAGTTCGGCTCTAAGGGTCTCGTCGTTCATTTCCTCGTCTAGGGGCTCCTCTATCCTCCTTGTTGGTTCCCGTATTTCCACCGGGATGACTGCTTCGGTGCCGTAAGTCAGTCGGAATGGAGTCTCCCCGGTGGTGGAGTGTGGTGTCGTGCGGTAAGCCCATAGGACGCTATGTAGTTCCTCGACCCATGCCCTCTTCGCCTCGCCGAGCCTGCGTTTAAGGCCACGTAAGATTACCCTGTTGGCCGCCTCCGCTTGCCCGTTCGTCTGTGGATGTTCGACAGATGTGAAATGCTGTTTAGTACCTAGGCTGGCGACGAAGTCTTGGAATCCTCCGTCCGTGAATTGTGTCCCATTGTCCGTGATGAGGGCTTGGGGTACGCCGAACCGAGCGAGGATGTTGCGTTTAAAGAACCGGAGAATGTTCTGTGCGGTTATTTTAGCCAATGCCTCTGCTTCAATCCATTTCGTAAAATAATCCACCCCGACGATGAGGTATTTATTCTGGTACGATCCGGTGACAAAAGGGGCCGAGGATGTCCATGCCCCACCATGCAAAGGGCCATGGGGAAGACAGTGATTTTAGGTCATTCGGGGGTGCGAGGTGCATGTCGGCGTGTCACTGGCATTTGTCGCATTTTTTTACGTGCTCCTTTGAGTCGTTTTGCATGGTCGGCCAGTAGTAGCCTGCTCGAAGGGCTTTTCGCGCGAGTGATCGCCCGCCGAGGTGTTGAGCGTTAATCCCCCGGTGTATTTCTCCAAGTATGTCGGGAACTTTCTCTTCCTCGACACACTTGAGTAACGGTATGGAGAACCCTCTACGGTAGAGTTTCCCTTCGAGGAGTACGTATGAGCATGCCCGTCATTTGGTGGTGGCCGCCTCCTTTGGGTCGACGGGGAGTTCGTCTTTTGTTAGGTAATTGTAGATGGGTGTCATCCAACAGTGAGCATCCCCGATCGCGTTGACCTCGAATGGAGGAGGTAATTTTTCGATGCTAGGTCGAGGAAGGATTTCTTGAATTACGAATTTGTTTCCGCCCTTTTTCCTCGTGCTGGCTAGTTTTGAGAGGATATCTGCCCGTGTATTGTGCTCGCGAGGTACGTGTTGAACCTCCCACTTCTAGAATTTCTCAAGTTTTTCTTTTACAAGGGACAAGTATTCGACGAGGTTGTCGTTCTTGGTTTGGTACTCTCCTCGTACTTGTGAGGCCACGAGCTGGGAGTCTGTGGATATTTTCACTTCTTTTGCTCCTAGGTCCTCGGCTAATCTCAGACCGGCGATAAAAGCCTCGTATTCGGCCTGGTTGTTCGACGTCGGGAAAGCCAGTGCTAATGAGACCTCGATCAAGATCCCATCCTCATTCTCGAGGATGATCCCGGCTCCGCTGCCTGATGTGCTGGAGGCGCCGTCGACGAAGATCGTCCACTTGTGGGCGCCGTCTGCCGGTGTTGGGCAGTGGGTCATTTCCGCGACGAAGTCGGCCAGTGCTTGGGCTTTCAAGGCCTTTCTATTTTCGTATTGTATGTCGAATTCGGAGAGTTCCAGTGACCACTTGAGCATTCTGCCGACCATATCTTGTCGCCCGAGTAACTGTTTGATCGGCTGGTCGGTCCTTACTTTTATCGTATGTGCGAGGAAGTAATAAAGTAGTCTCCTCGCTGCATTTATGAGGGCCAGGGCGACCTTTTCAATTTGCTGATATCGGAGCTCAGGACCTTGGAGTGCTTTGCTCATAAAATAGATGGGTTTTTGTCCTTCGTCGGTCTCCCTTATTAGGACGGCGCTGACGGCCTCGGTCGCCACGGATAGATATAGGTATAGGATTTCCTTTTCCAATGGTCATGATAAGACCGGGGGTTCGGAGAGAACCTTTTTCAAATGGAGTAATGCCTGCTCGCACTCGTCGGTCCAGTCGAAGATGGCCTCTTTGCGAAGGAGTCTGAAGAATGGCAGTGCATGCTGGGCGGACTTGGCGATGAAACGGGAGAGTGAGGCGAGCACTCCATTGAGGGATTGGATTGATTTCTTGGTCCTCGGGGTCGGAAATTCTGAGAACGCCCGGCATTTGTCGGGGTTGGCTTCGATCCCCCTTTCGGTGAGGTAGAAACCTAGGAATTTTCATGCCCGTACCCCGAACGTGCATTTTTTAGGATTGAACCTCATTTTGCACTGCCCCGCCTGCTCGAAAACTTTGGTTAGGTGTCGAGCATGGGTAACCTCCTCGTGTGATTTGACGATCATGTCTTCCATGTATACTTCGAGCATGTCCCCTATTTCTTCCTTGAAGACTTTGTTCATCATGCGTTGGTACGTGGCACCGGCGTTCTTGAGCCCGAACGGCATTACGTTGTAATAGTAATTGCCCGTTGGGGTCATGAATGCCGTGTGTCTCTTGTCTGTGGGCGACATAGGGATTTGGTTGTATCCGCTATATGCATCCATGAAGGACAAGAGTTTAAAACCTGCAGAATTGTCTACGAGCATATCTATATTAGGGAGGGGGAAAGCATCTTTCGGGCAAGCCCTATTAAGATCAGTATAATCAACACACATGCGCCATTTTCCATTATTTTTCTTAACGAGGACTACATTAGAGAGCCAGGTTGTGTACTGGGCTTCAGAAATAAAATTTGCCTCTAAAAGGTCTTTTACAGCTCGTTCGGCAGCCTCCGCCTTCTCGGGGGACTGTTTGCGCCTACGCTGTGCTATGGGCTTGACTGCCCGATCTAAAGCTAGCTGGTGACACGCGATCTCAGGATCCAGCCCGGGCATTTCTGCGGCATTCCAGGCGAAGAGGTCAGAGTTCTCTTTGAGGCATGCCACGAGCTTCTCCCTTGTTCCCTCGGGTAGTCCCTTGCCTATCTTCACTGTCCTTTCTGGATCGTCCCCGAGAGGAATGAGTTCGAACTCTCCATCGGGGATTGGTCGGACCGGGTGTTCGAGAGATCGTTCCTCGGTGGGCTTCCCTTCTTCGGTTTCGTCTAGCCCAATGCGACAGTCGAGGTCGATGGCGTTAACTCCCCGGGGAGGATCCTCGGTCCTGAGTTTTTTGTTGTTGTCGCTACTCTTTGTGTTGACCATGGCCTGTCCCTTTACCGCAACGTCGTAGCACCGTCGGGCGGCTTTGATGTCACCGTGGATGGTGACCACGCGACCCAATTTGGTGTAGTATTTCATCTTCAGGTGGACGGTGGATGGGACCGTGGTGAGTTCGGCCAGTGTCGGGCGTCCAAAGATGCAATTGTAAAGGGATGGACAGTCCACGACCAGGAATTGGATCTTGATTTCCCTGGCCGTTTCCTGCTCCCCGAAGGTGACGAGGAGCTCGACATATCCCCACGGCCTTGTTGTTGCTCCATTGAATCCCTGGAGGTCGGATCCGACGTAGGGGGCCAGGTTGGTCTTGTCTAATTTCAGAGTCTTGAAGAGGTGGACATACATGATATCCACCGAGCTGCCCTGATCGACCAGGATGCGTCTGACGTCGAACTGGGCCATCTTTGCCCTGATCAACAGTGGGATGCCCGAATTCGGGGATCCGCCCGGAAGTTCCTCCAGAAAGAAGGATATTGGGTTGGATTTACCTCGATATTTTGTCAGCGTTGCCTTTTGCTTGGGGGCAGTCAGTAGGAGCTCGTCGAACTTGCGTTTGACCGAGAGGGCAGCAACTTCACCGTTAATTCCTCCACCTGATATAACCAGTGCGGTTGGGAAATCTTCCCAGGGGCTGAGTGCAGTGATTCTACCTTCGGGCAATGGCTCGGGGAGGGTGAAATCTTCCGAGCGTGACACGCAGAGGGCCACTTGATAAGGAGAGTTGTCGGGGGGTGTTTCTTCCCGGGGTCTCTTCTTCTCTGCCTCGTCATGTCTGGGGGTTTCGTTCCTCCTCGTATACTGTTTTAGGTGCCCTTCTTGGATTAAAATCTCTATTGCATCCTTCAGGTGGACGCAGTCTTCGGCCACGTGCCCGTGGCTCCTGTGGAACCGGCAGTACTTGGATTTGTCGGTGTGAGGCTTTGGCGCAGATGGTTTTGGGAACCTTACTCTGCCCTGTTTAAATTCAGAGTTGATGCATTCCGCGAGGATGCGCTCTCGAGGAGCTGTCAGTAAGGTGTACTCGCTGTATCGGCCCGCGGGGCCTCTTCCCTCTCGGAGCTCGCGGGGTCTGTCTTCCCTTCGCTTATCCCCGTTGCGACGGGGAATGTTTGGATCCTCGCGTTTGGGATGATCGGTATCCCCAACACTACGACCGCTGCGGGCGTTGTGCGCTACCTGTTTTTCCTCATATCTGATGTAGGCCTGGGCCTTGTGCAGGAGTTCGTTCAAGGTGCGGGGAGGCTCGATCCCGACGGCTCTGCTAAGTTCACTGCCGGGCAAGAGTCCTCTTTCGAGGAGATACTTTTTCATGTGTTCGGTGGTATCCACCTCGACAGCTTCCTGGTTGAATCGCTCGATGTACGAGCGCAGTGTTTCATTCTTCTTTTGTACTATGGCTTCAAGGGTCGCCTCAGTCTTGGGGTGACGACGGGAAGCCGTGAAGTGCCTGGTGAACATGGATCTCATGACTCTCCAAGATGTGATGGATTCGGGAGCCAAGCTTTTGTACCAAGCCATGGCCCCCTTCCTGAGGGTTGTTGAAAACATCCGGCATTTGAGATGACCGGTGATATCATTGCGGTAGTCGAGCATCGCGTTGACGTTGTCGACGTGGTCGTCGGGATCGGTAGTCCCGTCGTACACAGCTAGATTGGGTGGTTTCTCCATGCCTTTGGGGAGCGGGGCTTCCATTATTGCCCGATACAGGGGACAGTGCAAGTCTTCCTCGTCGCTCCTTAATGGAGATAGTTCATTGTTGTCGGGGCTGCGCCCGCGCCTTGGTGATGTCCCTGCTCGATCATTGTCACGACGGGCGCGTGCCCTGCTGACGTGAGGTTCGGGAGAGCGACGCCCTCGCTTCTTTGTTGGCTCTGGACGTTGCTGTGTCCTCCTCTCCTGCTGGGGTCGGACCTCCTGTAGCTCAGCTTCGAGGGCCATGATTCTCTCGTGCTGCTGGTAGAGCATAGAACCTGCCTGGTTGAGGGCATTCACCATGGCAATCATGGTGGCGTCTCCCTCAATGGGGACGGGGATGGGATGAAATGCCTCGACTCATTGGTTTTGGGCGTGAGGGACATCCCCGTTGTTTTGAGGCTCTTGAGACGGGGTAGATGGACGACCGTCTCGAGCGTCTGCTTCATGGGGTTGCGGGCCATCATCCATAGTATAGTCGACGAGGGGACGGCTGCGCTCGCTAGGTTGTTCTCCGGCCATGTTGGAAGGACAAGAATGAATGAGCTTTGATCCTCTATTGATGAAGACGGGGATAGCTAGTTCCCACAGACGGCGCCACTGATCTTACCTGATCAGGAGGGCCTTCCAAGGATTTGAAGACTGAGCCAGAGAGTGAGGTGAGTGAGGGGGTGTACCTGCAAGGTGCTCCAATGCTTAAGTCAGAAGAGGTACAGAAAGGTTATTTCAGAGTAAGTTAGAATACCTGACCCTTTGCTATGAAAGGGTATTTATATTGAGCCCCCAGCGCTGGGCCAAGGCTCCTAATGGGCTGGATTTAGCTAGGCCCAAGGAGGAGCTGCTAGGGGACGCGTAAGAAGCGTGAAGACCTAGACCAAAGGTCTGCTCCCTGGTCCAACTGCCCCTATCCCTAAGGAGATAATACAGGGGAGTTGTGTGACGTGCCAGATGAGGTGGCAGACGTGGTTCTGCCCGGCATGGCTCATGTGCCCGTGATATAGGTAGGTGATATGTGAATGAAGATCATCGGGCGGGGGACGCGTGTCTCTGCCCGACACGCAATAGAGTTGTCGAGATGGCGTCCTATCGACATGGATGGAAGGGCCCTTGCTCGACGCATTCATCTGCCCGAACGTTTGGGTCTGTACCCGACAAGCATTGGGCCGTGCCGTGCATGTCGTCATGGCCCAGTCCATAACAAATACTTATAGCTTATATTCATATTTTATTCAATTATTTTAAATAATAACACTATAAGAAATTATATTATTAATTATTATAAGGGTATTAATTATTACTGAGTAATTTTAGAATTCAATGTGTTTACTCATTTTTTTAAAAAGATTTAATAATTCTAAGTAAAAATCATAATAATTGTTACTATATAATAAAAATAATAATAAAATTTTTAAAATTTAAATTTAAAATTTTTCATCATTTTTTATATTTATATGTATGATTATATAGTAATATAGTAATAATTTTTATTAATTTTATTTATTGTAACATAGATGATAATAATAATAATAATAACATTTTAAAAATTTAAATTTAAATTTTATCATTAGTTTAAATTTTATATTTATTAATTGATTATATTATTAATATTATTATTTTAATATTGTTAATTGAATAATATAAGATTATAGATTTTCTATATAAAAAAAGAGAATTAGAGTAGTAAGATATAATAGGGGTAATTGAATACTATATTACTTGATTATATTATTAGTATTATTATTTTAATAGTGTTAGTTGAATAATATATAATAATAATTATTAATTATTATTTATGTAGAATAAATTTTTAAAATAAAATTAGGATTGATGTTAGAATAACTATAAATCTAAAATTAGTAGCAATTTGTTTACTCATTTTTTTTGAAAAGATTTAATAATGAATATATATATTTAATAATAAATAAATAAATAAATAAATAAATAAATAAATAAATAAATAAATATATATATATATATATATATATATATATATATATATATATATATATATATATATATATATATATAAAATTTACAAAATACTTATGAATATAATAATAATTATTACTAATTTTATGTTTAGTAACTAACATAAGAACGAAAATTATAATAATAACAGACATAATAATAACTATAATAATAATTATGATTTTTAAAGTTAATAAGTTTTGAAATTGTAATAAAAACTCAAATGCTAATATATAAAAATTGAACATTTAAATTTTTTATTTATAGAAAAATCTATAATCATATATTATTCAACTAATATTATTAAAATAATAAGGTTACTATGATTATTATTATTATTTGTAATTATTATTTATGTAAAATAAATTTTAAAAAATAAAGTTAGTGTTGATGTTAGAACAATTATCAATTTAAAGTTAATATTAGAGTAATTATCATGATGACACATGTCTAGAGTTGTCATCGTAACTTCTTTGGATTTAGAATAAGTAGATAAATAGATAGATGTCATATAGACACACTTTTGAAAAATTGTAAAAAAAATTTAAATCAATTTAGTATCTCATTTATTTATAAGATTTTAAATAAATTAAATAAGTTAGTATGTCACTAATTTGAGTAATTATTTTGTGATTAATAAATTTTATTCATAGTAATTTTTTTTACATTTTATTATAGTAGTTTAAATATTTATTATTTTAATTATAGTAGTTTAAATCAATTTATTATTTCAATATATGATCAATAATTATTAATTAGTATTTAAAATAGTTTTTAACTTCTTAAAATTAAATTCATCGTACATGTATCATCATTTGATTTTTCTTAATAAATAAAATTAATTTGAAAATGTTTTTAAATTAAGATACAATATATATATATTTTTAAAATAATAATAATTTGTTAGTTTAAATAAAATAATGACAACATAATTTTTTTAAAAATTCATATATTTATTTATATGTTACTACAAATAGTTAATCAAATTAATATTTTAGAGAAATTTGTTAAACTCAACAAGTTTGATTTCATTTCGAATAGAAATGATCAACCTAATTATATTTTGGTTTAATCAGCTTAACAAAACTAATAATCCGGTTTTTAAACGTTACTAGTATTATTTTCAGCCGTAGGTCACCAAGTTGGTTTGTTTGTTACCAACAAGTAAACAGTTAGTTAGTATAAAAATTAGTGAGAAATTAGTATTAATATACTAACTAGGGTGTAATTACCTTGTTTCTTCCTATTTTCCAAACCGAAACGCGTGGCTTAACACGCAAGACGTTTCTCGTTTCGTTCTACACAGTTTCACACACGCTCCACTCTCTCTCTTTTTTTCAAATCCCTTAAATTGACCATTTCTCATTTCTTCTTCACACACTTTCTCTCTCTTTGCGAGATCGAAGAATTATCGAAGAAGAAACAAGAACGTGATGAATTCGGATACACAACCCGAAACGGCGTCGTTCTGGTGTTACAGTTGCACGCGCTTCGTTAACCTTTCAGATCACAATATCATCGTTTGTCCACACTGCGAGAGCGGTTTCGTTGAAGAGATCCAAGCCGGCGAGTCGCCGCATCACCGTCTCAGTCCTTTCCCCGACGAGGCTGCTTCTACACGGAGACAAGGGTTTCGCCGCCGAAGACGCGACGCTGGAAGTCGGTCGCCTTTCAATCCGGTCATCGTTCTTCGTGGAACCGGTGAGGATGGTGCCGATCAAGAAGGAGGTAGCGCGTTTGAATTGTTTTATGATGATGGCGATGGTTCTGGTCTTCGTCCGTTGCCGCCGACAGTTTCGGAGTTTCTGCTTGGATCTGGATTTGATCGGTTGTTGGAGCAGTTTTCGCAGATCGAGATGAATGGATTTGGACGGCCGGAGAATCCGCCGGCGTCTAAGGCGGCTATAGAGTCTATGCCGACGGTTGAGATCTGTGAGGAACAGGTTAGATGTGAAATGCACTGTGCGGTTTGCAAAGAGGAGTTTGAGTTGGGTGTGGAGGCGCGTGAACTACCCTGCAAGCATATATATCATTCCGATTGCATTCTTCCATGGCTGACGGTGCGGAACTCGTGCCCGGTGTGCCGTCACGAGCTTCCTTCTGATCTTAATAACCCTTTGGAATCTAGGGTTTCAGGACAAATTGATGAAGAAGCGATCGGATTAACGATATGGAGGCTACCTGGTGGTGGATTTGCGGTTGGGAGATTCTCCGGTGGACGGAGTGCAGGGGAGAGTCATTTTCCGGTTGTATACACGGAGATGGATGGTGGGCTCAATGCAAACGGTGCCCCGAGAAGAATTTCTCGAACGGTGAGGAGTCATAGGGTTAGGGAAAGTCGAGGAATTGGAAGAGCTTTTCGCAATTTCTTCTCATTCTTTGGGAGAATCGGTTCTAGGTCAAATTCTGGTTCTGAGAATGTTTCTGTGAGTAGAAGCCGTAGCTTAGTGAATTCAATGTTCAATAGAAATTCGCGCAGACGTAGGAGAACTTTGGAGTTGGAAGATTGATTATGTAATAGCAATTAACATGGCAATTTTGCAAAAAAAAAAATACATTTTTTTCGATTTGGTTCAGTGATTCTCAGATTCATATTGTAAATAACTTGTAATTAGCAATTACAGAAGCATGTTCAGTTTTCACATCTCTGTGGAAACTCTTTTGCTTTGATTGAAATTCAAATTCAAAATCAATAGAAGCTGTGCTTTGCTTGTTGTTGGTCACTGAAGGCTGTGAAAAAGGTTGCTGTTGCAGGAGAATACTTTGGCTAATGCATTTTCTAGTTGGCACCAGCTGGTTGTGGCAACTGATTGGACTCAATTGGGGGAAAGTAGAATGATGCTTTATTCCCATCCATGATCTTAGTTATATGATTTGTTTATATAATTATAGGATCATGCTAGTCACATGCTAGTATTTGTGAGGATTCTTTCAATAATGTTTGTTTTTGAGATGCTTCTCTCAACTTGCACTATGAATGTTTTGACTATGTGCTGATCATAGAAGAATAGAATGATACACAAATCACAAAATTTAACTTTTCCTCTGTGGATTCTATTAAAATACAATTTGAGTGAACATCTTATTGCTTGAGTTAGCTGTTGTTTACACCATGATTTGTTATTTGGGATCATGGTCTTGCTTGCTTGAAAGAAAATAGGATTTTGCCCTTGGACGGTATCCTCAATTTCATGGATTCCTTGTCATCTTTTTCTCCATCCAGCAATGATCATGGACCTAGTTGTCAAGAGATAAAGGCTGTCTTTTTTAAGTTCACTTGTCAAGCTATCTCTATTCTCTAATGTTTTATATTTGTGGTCTATCTTTTTATAGCATTTTTGCTCTATTCCTAATATGATATCAAGGTTCTCTCTTTTTTCTCAAAGAAATTGAAAGTTTCGTTTATGATAGAGAAAGAAACCTTAAGAAGTTTGATGTGTCTTACCATGACAGTGTAAAACTGTTCTATACTGTTAGGGCATTCAAATTAAATTTTTTTATAAACCATTTTGATTAAAATATGACTATGTTTTTTATTTCTAAAATAGCCAACCATACATTACCCTTATTTATTTAGTGTCTAACGGAATTCTAGTAATGAAATTTAGTGATTTGATATTCCATTGTTCGGGCATTCTAGAAAATGATGAAATGATAAGTTATTATTGGAACTATTTTTTAATCTCATTTCACTGTTTACTCCTCTTAATTTTGATAGAGTAAGTTGAACACGCAATTGCACGGTTTTAAAGTACTAGTCCTTTACTTCTGCTCTTCTTTTGGATATTAATCTCACATAGTGTGATTTGGTAGTTGCAGAATTTAATTTTGATCGAAACAATTGGGTCAAAACATTGTATGCTATCGAGGATACATGACGCGTTTCATTTGGAATGCAATGTACCTTGCATGAGACCAAACACTAATTTTAGCCAATTATTCGATCACTGTGAAAGAGTTGTTGAGTAGAAAGTAACAAGTTGTCCCTTTAATTGATAGCTTTGTATTGGTTGAAACGTAGATTCGAATCCGCGAAATTTCAAACTATTATTCATTTTCAAGAAAATGAATTCCTGTTATTAAACTATGAAACATATTATAATAAGTTGGAATATTAATACGGTTATTAACCTAAATTATCAACATTAAAATTGGCAATTACAATGCTCATAACCTAAATAACCAACATTAAAATTGCCAATTCTAATGCTACTCACACAAACATACACACGCTTTCGAATGAGAAAGGAATGTATCTCAACTTTTATTTGAATATGTTATTATATCTTGTTCAGTGAGAGGAATGAGAGATGTACTATTTGACCCCATACATTTTGATACTCCATATCATGATGTGATAAGATAAAAAGTTAGAAACTTTTGAAATAATTTGTTGCTATTCCACAAGGGTATTTGAGCCAAATGATATTAAAAATGTTTCCGGCCATTAGGTGTTTTTTATTGAAAGCAGTTGATTTATAACGGTATTCTCCCAATACAAACAGAGACAACTACAAAAATTTCACCTCAAACTTAATCTAGCTTAAGAACAAAAGGGGTTCAAAACAAAAGCTAAATAAGTTAGAGTTGGGGAGATGAATTTTACTTAACCAAAATCCACACAACAACTATCCAAATACAAAGAAGTCTCTCTTTCATCTTAATATTATAGCTGCTATCACAACATGAATTGAAGAAGTTCCAAAGGCAACCTTCAAAATTAATTGTTGTATCACACCAGGATCCAATAATTCGCCAAACAGACGCAACAGTAGGGCAAAGAAAAAATAGATGAGTAAATCCCTCTGTAACATTCCGGCACATCACAGCCGATCATGCTCATTCTGCCGCGGGCAGTTTGAATTCAATAGCAGGTGCAAAACAGATACTTCATCAGTCGCAACCTCAACACTGAGACCTAAGTCGCCCCAAACCCAAACCCAAACCTCTTTGACAAAATTCCCCATATCAGAGACAAGATCCGCATTCATTGAGCTGAACAAGAACAAATCTAGGAATTGTTCGCGAAGAGGAACCTCATTGATCCACTTAACCGACCAAAAAGGTGTGACACGACCTTCTCCAATCTTATGAGAAACAACACCATCAAAAAAAAAAACATCGTTAGAAGAACCAACCCATATCTTTAACACATCCTTCCACCAAAATGATGTCGACTTTGGAGACTTAACAATCCCTCTTAATATCTTGTCCTCCACCACACCATATCTACCACACAACACCTCCTTCCACAATGATGACTTGTCTTCCAAAATTTTCCATTTCCACTTCGCAAGCAAACCAATATTCAGGTCGCCAATATTCAACACTCCCAAACATCCATATTCTTTGGTTCTACAAACAATAACCCATCCCACCCAATGAACCTTAGACTTATCCTCATTACCACCCCACAAAAAACGATTACGGATAGATGATGCGTGTTTTTCGCAAGTGTACGAACACGTCAGAGTAATATAAAAGATTGTCGAATCCACAGAGACCAAATGTCAATCTATCGTACCTGTTGTTATGGTGTGTATCTAAGGCAATTGAATATAATGGTTTTAAAGAGTGTGCAATGGTAAATAGAATAATTTTAAACAATTAATAAATACAGACTCGAATGTAATTCACATAATCAATTGATAATCCGGTACTTGTTAATAGAACTACTTATGGGCAATGTTTTCTACTTTGAAAAGAACTAATTTAACATGAACTGTCGCTTTCGCGTATTCAGAACCGAGTTGTACTCTCTAATCAACCCCTCCTATTGTCATGGATAAAAAGGTGCAAACTGCGTTAGAGTAGTAAACCTATTTTTAAGAAATATAGTATCTTAACTAAGTTATAAAGTATTTTAACCTGGATTTCTTAGCAAAAAGAGGTTCTCACGAACCAGACTCTAAACTTCTTAACGCGTCCGAAAATGATTTTAAAATCTCTTTTCTTTTTAATCTAAAAACTCCTAATGAACTAGACAAAGCGCTTTTGGCTGTTTTTGAAATAGTTAAAAACAATTAAACTTAAATTGAAAGTTAAAATAACCCTTAAGTGTTTCTACGAACAGTTGTACAGATTACTGGTTCAATTACGATCCTTACATTCTAACCTTTATGGATTTAGTTAGACATGGTAAAGTAAAAGTTCTTTTTATTATTTTTCATAAAAGTAATTAGTGCGAGTGCGGATAAATAAATAAAAGTAGTGCGAGTGCGGGTAATAAAGAAAGTAAAGCGAGTGCGAGAAATAAAAGTATTTAAATCGAGTGCGAGAAATAAAAGTATTTAAAGCGAGTGCGGAAATAAAATAAAGTAAAGTGCGAATGCGGATAATAAATAAAGTAAGGCAATGCAGAAAGTAAATAAAATAAAGCGAGTGCGGAAAAATAAAATACAAACTGTAATTAAAATGGCGGCAGGATTAACTTCCTCCTAGAGTGCTCCAAATCTCGATTACACAGACGTATACAGACTCGATCACTCGATTGTAGTAACACCCCGATGTGAAATGATTACTACTTTAAAACTGTAAGCTCATAATTTCGACACTTTGAAATTTGAGACATGAAGTCATTTCTTTTGCTGAGAGGATGATCAGTAGATAAGAAGAAGAAGAAGTGAAGATATTCAGGAGATGTTGACAAGGTTAAAAACTCAAGTGCTTCGACAGGAGGATAAATAGTGTGTTTGCAAGCCAAGTTTGGAAACCTGTTTATAGTTGAACATTTGACAAGATGAGTGTATCTTTCGACACTTCGACAGAAGGGAGTTGTTTGACAGAAGCATTGATTGGCAAAGTTTGAAGGGTTTCTTCTTCTTCGAGATTTCGACAAATGAAGAGATACAATGCTTCGTCACCAAAGGGAAGAATTCAAATTCAAAAGTTGCAACCTTTGGCAGTTGGACACATGGAAGCTTCAGAGAAGAAAATTGCATGCAGGATGACATTTGTCATTTAGTTAGAATTTTCCCGTTCTAGGCAGTTATGTTGTTTGTATATAAATAGGATAGTTTGTGTTTAGAATGTGTGTGTGAAAACTTATACAAAAATCCTGTAAATACTCTAAGTACCCAGTGTGAGAGAAAATGAGTCTGATATTTGGAACAATGTATGTGTTGAACACCATTTTTCTTTCAAGTTATTTAAATTATTAGTTTGTTTCATCAAGTTATTTTATCTTCAGTTTTATTTACTTCTCTGCAAAGTTTTTACATCATTTCGCCATTTTCTTACTTTTGTTCAAACTTTAACTTTATTTTACTTTTAAAATCAAAGCATTTAACACTTTGACATTATTAACAAAACAAACCACAAATCATTAACAACACTAAGAGTATTTCGACAAACAATTGCACATGTGTCCTAGGACTTGTTTGGTTAGTCCTGCAAGTAACCCAGTTTTCTAAGAGATTGGTTAACCAGAGGTTGTTCGTCAGAAATCACAGCGAACAAATTGGCACACCCGGTGGGACTAGTGCAATTAATAAGAATTAATAGAGAATCCTCTTAGTTAAAAAGTTCCTTGCTGCGTTGTATGATTCTCAGAAGCGGTAAACTAGCCGTAACCGACGTAGAAAGACCAAAAAGAACAAGAGGAAGAAAGATGGCTAACTTGACAAATACTTCAAACAATCCTAACGAAACCATTCCAGTTTCCAATCCTATCCCTTCGTCAGAAGGAGTAGCAGTTTCTGGCCCTGTTTTAGAACATATTAGGCCTCCATTAGTGGATTCGATACCAACGGGTTCAGGGTCCCAAAATGCGCCTAGTTCTTCCACCATGGGACACTCAAGGCCCATGGGAACCCCTCCTCCTGGAGGAAACACCTTTAGGCCATTTATAAATTATTCTCTGCCCATGTCTGGGAGAGAACAACCATATGGAATGCCAACTTCAATGATGGCAAACTTACATAATTCGTCACCATTATTTTCTGATGCTATGGTTCAAATGTCTTCACCATTACAAGGATCAGGATATGGTGGAAATGGGAGTAGATTGAATCAGGTTCCACCAGGATTCCATATGCCAACTATGACGAACCATTCTGCGTAAGTAATTCGACAATAGATGGATGAAAGCAACCATGATATGGTGCAGGCATTGACACAACAAATGGGAGAAGTGTTTAATCCTTTAATACAAAATACTACCCAAACAAACCAGATATTGGCAGAACAAATGACACGCATTGCTAATTTTTTTGGAGTCCCTCAAGCACAACAGAGAATACAATTAAATCAAAATCCTGCCAATAGGCCTGTCGAAGAAGAACTTACTATAAACCAAAGGCCATTAGGAAACCCTCAAGAAACTCCTAGAGACCTAGAGGTAGTAGACGAACAACCTCATGTAGAAGAACCCATTCGACAGGAACCTAGGAGAATAATAGTCCAAAGAGATCAAAATGCTGATGAGATATTACAGCAGAGAATGCGTCACAACAATCTGCCTGTCGAAAATAATATTGCAACCATGATTGAGAGAATAATGGCACAAAATGGAGTAAACGTAGGATTACAAAGGCCTAGTTATACTTCCCCTTTGTCTGAATATGTTTTGCAACAAGAGTTACCACCAAGGTGGAAAGTCCCCAAATCCACCAAATTCTCAGGGGATACTAGTGAGTCCACAATATAACACATAGCGCGTTACTTGATAGAGGCGGGAGAGATTGCTAATAATGAGAACTTAAGGATGAAATATTTTCCAAGTTCTTTGACGAAAAATGCTTTCACTTGGTTTACTTCCCTGCCTGCAACTTCCATATTTACATGGACCCAATTAGAAAGATTGTTCCACGAACAATTCTATATGGGACAAACTAAGATAAGTTTGAAAGAATTAGCAAGTGTCAAAAGAAAATTCTCTGAACCTATAGATGATTACTTGAATAGGTTTAGATTGTTAAAGGCTAGATGTTTTACACAATTGCCGGAACAAGAATTATTCGAAATGGCGGCAGGGGGTCTGGATTATTCCATAAGGAAAAAATTAGATACCCAATACTTGAGAGACATGGCACAACTAGCAGACAGAGTAAGGCAAATAGAAAGGCTAAAAAATGAGAAATTTAGATCAAATAAAAACAAGAAGGAAGGAGTGGCCTACGTAGGAATAGTTCAGGAACAGGATTATGACGAAAGCGAACCAGTCATTTTCGACCAGTAAGAAATTGATCTGGCAAAACTAAAACAAGGCCCTCCATATTCCTGTAAAGTTTTAGCTCCGTCGAATGGAAAAAATCCAGTCGAAATGGAAAAGAATGACAGGTTTCCTAAAAGAACCTACACAATCGACATCACCAAATGTGATGAAATTTTTGATTTACTAGTTAAAGATGGTCAGTTGATAAAACCAGCAGGCACTAAGGAGCCTCCTGTAGACCAACATAAAAAGAGGTTTTTGCAAATACCATAATTTTTTGGGTCATAAAACTTCTCAATGTTACCTTTTCAGGGATCTTGTCCAGAATGCAATCCAGAATGGACGGTTGAAGTTTGGAGACAAAGCTAAGCAACAGATGAGGATTGACTCCAACCCCATGCAAGTTGTGGAGGCCAACTATGCTGAACCAGAAATGGTGAATGTGGTCGAAATGGAAGTCATGGCTGAGGAAAGTTTTGAAATGATAGAAGTTGCTGAGGGTTTCGACACCCATGTAAATGTGGTGGAGGGGGCTGATGACCTTACTGACCAGGCTGAGGAAGAAGAAGTCAAAGCTACTGAAGACTTCGACAGAGAGAACGCCATTGAAACTACTGAAGGTTTCGACGGAAGGAATACAATCAAGGTTGGTAGAAGCTTCGACAAGAAAAACTATAACAGAGATGCTGAGCATGGAGTGATCTGGGACACTCTAGGAGAACCCAGTGGGAAGTTTGACTTCATGGTGAAGTATTCTGCACCACCAAGCTCCAAAACTGACATCAGCAAAATCAAACCCACAGGATGGGGAGATTCTTTCAAAAATGATAATGAGGAGGAAGATAACAAAGCCCTCATTGTCCAAAAAGAGGCCACTGAAGGCCTTAGTCATGACAAGATCAAAGGAACAGAGACTGCTGACAATGTCCACATTGTCGAACCAATAAACAGAAGTACCACCAAGACTAAAGAAGATTCTGCTTAAGGTGTTGTGCAACAACCCCCTCATGGAATTATGTGCAGAACAATGGAAGACCCAACAGAAAAGCAAATTGCACAATGCTGCAAGTACATCTATAATGGCTTACACCCAAAAGGAAGTATGAATCAGTTGAAGGAGAATATCCCTGAGGAAATGATGCTAGTCGAAAAAATGAACAAACTGAAGATCACAAGTGAGCAGAATGCAGGGATTCATATGGTAGAAGTCACTCAGAAGATAGGACCAGACACCAACAGAAAGAACTATCAAGAGAAGCATCAGAAGCTGGTTTACCCAGAAGAAAATGAAAGTCTTGTCGAATTCATCCAGAGGTGCCAGAGGAAGAATGCAGAAGTTATGCTTTGCCCAAGGTGCAGCGCTGTGTTCGACAAGAAAGCAGCTAATGACTTAGAAGCAGCAGAAAAGACCCAAAAGAAAAGGAACTGGGGAGCAGTCCCACCAGTCAGAAATGAAAGGTTCGACCCAAGAAGAAGGGAGCATCATAACCAAGGAATGGGAGAAAGACGTGATAGCACCTATAAACCATCCAACAAACCGAACGATGACAAATGGGTCCAACCTATAAGGGATGCCCAAGGTCAGAAGAGGTGGAAAAGTTTTGAAGTGAACAGGGGTGCCTCAATAGAATTGAAAAAGGAGTTAGAAAAAGCAAAGCCAAAGTACGTCTCTGAAAACTACAAGGGGAAGAATCCTATGTCCAGGTCCCAATGGAGAAGGTTCCAAAGGCAGAAGAGAATTGAAAAAGAAATTGTAGAACAAAAAAGAATTGGTGAGAATAAAGCTGAGTCAAGCAAGTGTGTACAGACAATAAGCAAAGGGAAAGCTCTGGCGAAAGAAGAACTTCCCCAGAGAGATAAATCTAGTGACAAAACAGAGATGTAGAAAATAAACAACAAAGTGCCAGAAGACGAAGAGGTTACTGATGACTTCAACTCAGAGTCTGACGCATCCTTCGACGTAACATGCAATGTGGTTTCTGTGTTGCCCAGAGACTATAACAGGATAATGGAAGTGGAGGACGAAGAGGATGATATGGCAGATGATAGCATAGGGCTTAAGCCTGTATGTTACTACATAATGAACAATGGTTGTGTCGAAGAGCAAAATGCTTTCTTCGAAAAGCCAGATGATGCAATGAAGGCTCATTTAAAGCCTTTGTTCATAAAAGGGAAAGTAGAAAACGTGGGTGTCAACAAAATCCTGATAGATGGAGGAGCAGCTGTGAATCTAATTCCTCATTATATGATAAAGAGGATTGGAAAAGATGACTCAGACACCAAACCTCACAACATGGTGTTGTACAACTATGAAGGTAAGGTAGGGACAACATTGGGGGTAATACAATTGAACCTGAATGTAGGAACCATTACCAGGCCTACAATGTTTGTGGTGATAGCATCAAAAGCAAATTACAATTTGCTGTTGGGAAGAGAGTGGATCCATGGAATTGGGGCTGTGCCATCATCCATGCATCAAAGGATAGCAATTTGGAGGCCAGATGGGATTGTCGAAAACATAGAAGCAGTCCAAAGTTACTTCATGGCTGACGTGAACAGTGTCACTAGTCGTAACTTCGACAAGAACTTGGCCCACATAGCACCTTGCAATCCTGCTGGTTTCGACCTAACAGCCTCTGACAACGCATACTGTTCCATGTACCTCCACCCTACGCATGGTTTCCAGTGGGATAAAGAAATAATTGGGGAGACAAATTACACTTGGGGAACTGCCCATGTCAACCCAACTGGGTGGGGGAGTGAGTTTAGTGAAAATGACTGAAGCATCAACAATATAAAGGATTACAGCTTATGTAGCCGAAAAACAACTCAAAGCGGCCCTTGAGGCCGAAGTAAGAAATATGGCTATTAAAGCCAACACACAAGTTGTCGAAGAACAACATCCTCAAGAAAATATTGAGGAACAATGTGCAAAACAGAGTTTTGAAGAAAACTCTAGTGGCGAATGGCAGAATCAAAGGCTTGATGCCATTTATGATGACGAACCCTTGGGGTTTGAAAAGGATCCAGCCCCAGCCAATATGAAAATGGTGGCACAGGATCCCTTAGAAGAGATCAATCTGGGACGGGGGGCAGAGAAAAGGCCAACTTACATCAGTGCCAAGATGGATCCTCAGTTCAGAGTCGAAATAATCCAACTGCTGAATGAGTTTAAAGACTGCTTCGCATGGGATTATGACGAAATGCCTGGTTTAGACAAAAACTTGGTCAAATTGAAGTTGCCAATACTGGAAGGGAAAAAGCCAATAAAGCAAACTCCCAGACGCTTCGCACCTGAAATTCTGTCAAAAATTAAAGAGGAAGTTGAAAGACTTCTAAAATGCAAGTTCATCCGTACAACAAGGCAAGTGATTTCTTAGGCTTTGTGGTCCACAAGAAAGGGATTGAAATTAATGAAAACAAAGCCAAGGCCATAATGGAAGCGAAAGCGCCATCGACAAAGAAGGAATTACAGTCTCTACTAGGGAAAATTAACTTTCTTAGAAGGTTCATCTCCAACCTTAGTGGAAAAACACAGGCCTTCTCACCTCTACTTCGACTGAAGAAGGAGGGCTTCACTTGGGGGCAAGAACAACAAGATGCTTTCAACAAGATCAAAGAATATCTGGCCAGTCCTCCAGTTTTAATGTCTCCTTGTCGAAAAAGAAGTATGAGGCTCTACATCTCAGCATCCGATAGAACATTGGGAAGCATGCTTTGTCAGGAAGATGAACATGGCGTTGTAAGAGCCATCTATTATCTCAGCAGAGTCTTAAATGATGTTGAAACTAGATATAGTATGATAGAGAAACTATGTTTATGTGTGTATTTCTCTTGTACAAAGTTAAAGCATTATATAAAACCCATTGATGTATATATATCTTCTCATTTCGACGTAATAAAACATATGTTGTCTAAATCTATTCTACATAGTCGAATTGGAAAATGGGCTTTGGCGTTAACTGAGTATTCTTTAAAATATATGCCTCTAAAAGCTATCAAAGGACAGGTGGTTGCTGACTTTATAGCTGACCACTCCATAGTTGGAGATGAAATAAAATACGTCGAAAGAGAACCTTGGAGATTATATTTCGACGGTTCCAGTCATAAGAATGGAACAGGTGTTGGGGTATTAATTATTTCTCCCAATAAAATTCCAACAAAGTTCAAGTACAAAATAGAAGGTTGCTGTTCAAATAATGAAGCAGAATATGAAGCTTTGATTGTTGGACTTGAAATATTGTTGGAATTGGGGGCAACAAGGTCGAAATAATGGGTGACTCTGAGTTGGTAATAAAGCAATTGACAAAAGAATACAAACGTGTCAAAGAAAATTTGATCATGTATTTTGTAATAGCCAACAGACTCCTCAAGAGATTCGACAGTGCAGCCTTTAGACACATTCCTAGATTAGAAAATCAGGAAGCAAATGACTTGGCTCAACTGACATCAGGCTACAAAGTGTCGAAAGAAAATCTGGAGAAAGTTGTCGAAGTAAGGGGAAAAGTATTATCCACTAGACTGTCCCCATCAGATTTGGAAACCATAAGACTGGGATATGGTGATGAAGAAAATTTTGAAATTTTCAATGTAGATGATCCAGAGGTAGGAGATTGGAGAAAACCTATTAAGGATTATTTACAAAATCCAAACCAGACAGTCGAAAGAAAGATAAAGTATAGAGCTTTAAGCTACGTACTTTTTGGAAATGAGCTGTTTAAAAAGACTGCAGAAGGAGTCTTACTAAAGTGCTTAGGTGAGACTGAAGCTTATATAGCCTTGTCGAACGTGCACAGTGGTGCATGTGGTGCACACCAGGCAGGGCACAAGATGAAATGGTTACTATTTCGACAGGGGATGTATTGGCCAGCAATGTTGAAGGATTGTGTCGAATTTGCAAAGGGATGTCAAGAATGCCAAATTCATGCAGGCATACCTCATGTGCCTGCAAATGAGTTACATTCTATTATAAAGCCTTGGCCATTCAGAGGTTGGGCTTTAGATTTGGTTGGTGAAATTCGACCAGCTTCTTCAAAGGGGCAGAAATACATTTTGGTTGGAGTAGACTACTTCACTAAGTGGATTGAAGCCATACCACTGACGAATGTAGATCAGGAAGCAGTTATAGACTTTATCTAGAAACATATAATTTATAGGTTTGGAATACCAGAAACTATAACCACTGATCAAGGATCTGTGTTTACTGGAAGAAACATGCAGGCATTTGCAAAAGAGACAGGTTTTAAGTTGCTAACTTCGACACCTTATTATGCTCAAGCAAATGGATAGGTCGAAGCAACCAACAAGGTTGTGATAAATCTGATAAAAAAGCATGTGGGTAAAAAACCTAGGAATTGGCACAAGACTCTGGATCAAATCCTTTGGGCTTGTCGAACGTCTCCTAAAGAGGCAACTAATTCTACCCCATTTAAATTAACTTATGGGCATGATGCAGTATTACCAGTCGAAATCTATTTACAATCAATACGAATTCAAAGGCATCATGAGATTCCGTCTGAGATTTATTGGAGTATGATGATGGATGAATTAGTTGATTTAGATGAGGAGAGGTTACGTGCTTTAGAGTTAATAAAAAGGCAGAAAGAAAGAGTCGAAAAGTTTTACAATAAGAAAGTAAAATTTAAAGCCTTTTTAGTTGGTGATTTAGTTTGGAAAGTAATTTTGCCCATGGAAAAGAAAGATAGATTGATGGGAAAATGGTCTCCTAAATGGGAAGGACCTTTCAAAATTTTAAGAGTTTTTTCAAATGGCGCATATGAAGTCGAAGAAATGGAAAAAGACAGGAGAGTGCTGAAAATAAATGGCAAATATTTGAAGAAATATAAGCCAACATTGCAAGAAATAAAGATAGAAATGGAATAAGATTGCAAACAAAAGCTTGTCTTCGCCAAAACAGATGGCGTTAAGTAACATTACATATGAAAATTATTAAAATTCTTAAAGTAATAAAATCCCCTATTTTCTATTACAAACTACTGTTGGAGAAAAGTTGCTTTGAGTTCGTCAAATTTCTCCTGTTGAAGCTGAATTCGACGTTCACAGAGACTTTTGCTAACAGTCAGTTCGTCAATTTCTCTGTGGAGTTGTTGGGCTGTTTCTGCATGTTGAAGACCTTTCTGAAGCTCCCTGTCAATTTCTTCTTGGTTGGGCTGTTGGAGGCTGGCTTGACGTTCCTTCTCTTAGAGGATCTTCTTCTAGAGTTCGACAATCTGAGCTTGATAAGCCTGGATGTTATTTTCGCACTCAGTAGCAGCTTTGGAGTAATCTTCAGAAAGCTTGTTTAGCTCTGAGATTCTGTCTGTTGAAGAGGCTACAACATTCCATTCTGAGACTTGTTTTTTAGATTTGGCTGTGATGTTCTGAGAAAATTCTTTTTGGCGAACCAAGTCAGCACTTACAGAATCAATCATAAACATCAGGTCCATCACCAGACGACTCTCTTCAGTCGAAGCCTCCAAGAGACTGGCTTGCTTTAGGAGTTTCTTCAAGTCATATTGTGCAGAAGGATTTTCGGCCAGAATTCCAAATAGGTCCACCCCAAGGATTTTTTCCTTAATCTCAGCCATGATAACACTGATTGGTTGAATTTCAGAGGTAGCCCCTGAAGTTGTTGAGCTGCTGTGGGAAGAGTCTTGAAAGTTGTACCTGGAACTGAGTAAAGCTTTCAGATATTCCAGAGGTTTTCTTACTTTCAGGCTTTCAATTTCCTCATGGGACAAGCTTGTCGAACCCGTATTTAGAGGGGTTTCTGTTGGAGTTTCTGCTGGAGTGGGAACGGCTTGGGTACTTCCTCCAGGGTTCAAGTTTGTGTCTGGTTGCTTCGACGGATCTGATTCTTCTTCTTCGACAGCTTCCTTATCAGCCTCTGTTGTATCAATTGGCCCTTTAGGTTGTGCATCTTGGTCTGGGGCAGTCTTTTCTTCCACAGTAAAATCTGGAGGAAGAGGAGAATTGTTGTCAGAGGACTCAGGGTCACTGATGTCAAAGTCACTGAAGATCTGAGGGCCATAAACACCAGCATCTGGAGTGGTTTCTTCCAGAAGTCGTTCAGCTAAAGTCTTTTCAGAATCAGAAGGGATAACCTCTTCTTGAACCTTAGAAGTTTCTTCGACATCAATGTTAACCTGAAGTAAATAGGAAAGGGAAGTTTAAAAGAAGAAACAATGCAGTTAAGACTATGAATATTGTCAGTCGAAAAAATAATACCTGAGGAATCTCAGTGTGAGTGCCTGAATCCCCACTTTTCTCACTTCTTGAAGGGATTTTGGTGGTTGGAATGCTGGGAGGAGTTCGTCTATGGACCATGGATCTCTGGGAGGCCACTGTCTTTATTCTCATGCCTTTGTTTCTTTTTAGAGGTTGAGGCTCAGGATATTCATCCTCAGATTCTTCGACACTCACCTCTTTTTCTTCTTGTTTTCTTTTTGTGGCTGGTGTGCGAGTTACCTGAGGTGTGCAAAAAGGACATGTATTTAGTATTGAGAATATTGAAATTTATATAAAAGAAGAAAAGTGAGATGTCATTATTGGTCGAAACCTTTTTAGCAGCTATGGGTGATTTTTCGACCTATTTAGAAGAGGTCCCTTCACCAGAAGTTTTCTTGTTGGTGATTCTAACAGCTGAAAGAGAAGAAGATGAATGAACATTGATATAAAACATAAAAGAGTTAGAAATAAGAAGAGGGATTTAATTTCTTCGACACCTTCAAGAATAGGTTCTTCCACACTAACGTGTTCTATTCCAACATGAAGGTGCCCAGGGAAGTTACCCAAATAATACTTCGTCGGAACCACACGTTCGACAAGTTTTTTGCTGGACTCGCGAAGCAGCTTTAAGTGAGATCCACACACAAACCAATCTGGGAATGGAGGGCACAAGGCCACACCAAATTCTGCAGAAGGGAGTGGGGGAAACTTTGGGGGAAATGAAGTGTAAGCAAAGTTGTAACGTGCATGTGGTGGAATATATGAAGGCACCCCAAACTTATCCAACTTTTCTGAAAATTTTTGTTTTAAAGTCACTGCTGCTTCGCCTATGGTTCGACGAAGATCATTTGGCCTGTAAATAGTTTCAAAATATTTTTGAAAATTTTGAATTTCTTTGATATGCTTATCTATACCTTTCTTCTTTTTATCCTGCACAAAAGCAAAGGCATTCGTCAGGAGTGTATTGAAAGTTGTTACATCAAAGAATTTGTTAATATAATACTCCTTCCACCAAACGTCGAAGTCTTCAGTGCACAAGAAGTTTGGTCGAAATATGGTAGGGTAGACCTCCAAAGATGCGTCGAAAAATTTGTTATACAATTCTAGACTTTTCTCAAAATTTTGAAATGAGTTGTAGAACAAAATGGAGCCTTTCTTGTGGTAGATGGGTTTTGTCTTCGTCTGTGTTAGCCCAAATTGTCTGGCCACCAGGTTAGGTTGATAGACAATGAGGGAGACTTTAGTGTTATTAAGGCTGTGATGGGAGAAAAGATGTCTTGGTATAAGGAAGGCTTCCCAGATGGATATATAGGAGTCTTCTTATTTTTGGTTTTCTACTGGGAGTTGCCTAGTGAACCATTTAGGACCCACAGTCCTGATGGCGAAGGGTGCCATGGATGGAGTAAACTTGTAACGTTTGGCGAACATCATCACATAGCTAGTGAAGGCTTGTCGAAGACCTATACCTTCGTCAGTAGGTGTTAGTTGAACTAGCCTGGGCCATTCGACACGCCTGTCTTTCACTTCTTCTTCGTCAACTGGTCTCTTGATAGGGATGCAGGCTTTGAAGGTTGCATTCAGCCACAGCTGTAAAAGCCAGAAGGGGCCTGTTAGGCTGATGGTTCCTTTGTCCTTGATGGTTTTCAGGTTGCTCACGCTCTCACTCAGAGATTCATAGAGATTTGCCAGAAGCAATTCACTTAGAAAAAATGCAACTCCATTATGAAGTTGATTAGCCATGGTAATATAGCTTCTGGCAACCTGGAGTGATCTGGTGCAGAAGACAAACTTGGCTAACCACAAAGTGAGGAAAGCAATATGTTCTCTGTCGGAAACTTCCTCAGTGCCTTCGCCTTGGTGATAAGCAATGAATAAGGAATAGCTAGCATGTTTGGTGTTGAATCCTATGGGATCTTTATTTAGGTGCTCAGGATTAAAGATTTCTCCTATAGGACTAAGGCCAGTGATGGCTGCTATGTCGAAAAGAGTGGGGGTAACCATACCACAGGGAAGATGGAAGTTGTTGTAGGTACTGTCCCAGAAATATAAAGAAGCCAGCAGCATATTCTGGCAGTAGCGTGGGCCTTCTTTCGACAACTGAATCAGGTCGTAAATACCAGTCTTCTTCCAGAATTTTTCTTTAGCCTTTTCGACTCTAGTGAGCCAAGCTAGATAATCTGAAGGGCCTTTTGTTAGGGGAGGGATCCTAAAGATCCTAGTTTGATTTAAGTATGACAAGTGTAATTCTGTCGAAGCTATTGGGATCTCAGGTTTCTTAGAAGATGTTTCGACAGTTTTAGGGTTCTTACTAGCACCTATTGGCTTAGAGGCAGAATAGCAAGGATAGAAATCCTTTAAACGGTTTGGGTCAACATTAGGATCAGAGATAGGACCTAACATTGCATGGTGAACTCCAGAGACCAAGATAGGGATTATTACCTGAGATCTGTAGATACTAGCTTTCTCCCTGTCATTTGGAGGTTCTGGGATGTACTGTTGTTGATTCACTTGCGTGGGTCCAGAAAATGTGTGAGCAGGAGGGAGATCAGCAGTCTTCTTTGCTTTCTTGGCACTACGGTCACCAACATTCTTTGGGGGCGCCATTGTTATGAGAAGATTAGAGCTGGAGTAACAGAAAGTTTAAATGGGTTTTAATGGAGATTTTTCTTTGATAAGGGAAGAAGAGTCTGAGAGTGTAAAAAGGATGAAAGGTTTTTGGAGAGGGTATTTATAGAAGGTGACAGGATATAAAAAATAAATGAAAAAGAAAAAAAGACTTTTCAGTTTTAGTCATGGGGGACATGCATTTTGATCAATGGTGGTTGTAAACACCCCAAATTTGCCCTCACTCATTCACACCTTGGCTTGTGATCTTTTCATTTGCATAAGTTCAATCATATCATCTCATATTGCATTTTTGCTTCATTGCATTGGTTCAAAGTCATCTGCATCTAGGGTTTGTGATCTGAGCCATCCCTGAGCCAGTTGAGCCACTCCAAAGGTCTCCAATCATCTCAAGAGGGTCCATGTATGTTCAAGCATCATATTATATCCTCACAAGGCCAAGAAAGTCAAAGGATCACAAGAACTGAGAAAGGCATGGAAGCAGAGCCAGGTTTAACTGCACAGATGACCTAAAATTAGAGTTTTGGTTTCAGAGGCCATAACTCCAAATTTTTTGGTCATTCTTGTTTATATTGGTCTCTATATGTTATGAGGATTATGCATATCAATTTTCATGAATAAATTCAAAGGGGGAGGCATCTGATTACAAGATGACTTCTTGAGCAAGTCAGTGCAAAATCAGGGCATCTGAGGCCCCCAATGACCCAACCAGAGGGGTTTCTCCATCATTTTGATTGTGTATGATCTTTATTTGATCATAGAAGATGTTAGAAGTTCACAAAATTGAAGAATTTCAAGCCATTTGCAAAGTTGCCTTTTTGGGAAAGTGACTTGTAATGAAAACTTGCCATTTTGGGAAAGTTTTTCAACCTTCTCTTTTTGATTAAAAAATGCTTCAAATGAGAAAAATTTGGTAATGAAAGTTGTAGAATGGATCCTCCCATTTTCAAAAAGTACAAGAACTCATTCTAATTCATTTTGGATCAAAAGTTGTAGAATGGATCCTCCAAGTGGTATCTTTAAACCCACTCAAGCATATTCAACTAGTCATCTGTATCACTCGATGCACTGGTGAGTGCAAATTTTTGGGCTTTTGTATTCAATCCCCTTCAACCTTCCAGGTCACGACTGGCAAACATACCAATCTAACCCCTCAGGTTTCAGAAAATTGAACAGGGGCAGCTGTTGCACCCCAAAATTTGCCCTCACAATACAAGACTTTGTGTGCTAAGAAGGTTCACAAGGTTCACAAGATTCACAACACTTACAAGACCTTTCATGAGGTTCATGAAGTCTACAAGTCACTTTATGAAGGTTCACAAGGTTCACAATATTCACAATGCTTTCAAGACCTTTCATGAGGTTCATGAAGTCTACAAGTCACTTCATGAAGGTTCACAAGGTTCACAAGATTCACAATGTTTACAAGACCTGTTATGAGGTTCATGAAGTCTACAAGTCACTTTATGAGGTTCACAAGGTTCACAATACCTCCCATGAAGTTCACAAGACATTTTATGATGGTTCACAAGGTTCACAAAGTTAACAATTGGTCAGAAGAGTTGACAATTCCCTCAGACAATGCATCTCCTAAGCAGTGCATCCAAAACTAGGGTTTTGACTTTAATCAGGCTAAATGAACTTCCAAGACTTCAAGAGAGCTTCATAACATCCTATATGTGTGTAAGAACCCCCATGACAAGTTTCAAGACTTTTCTCAGAAGTTTTCTCAGTTAGATGATCAGATAAGTCAAAATCAGTCAAAGCAGTTAAAAAGTCAAACTGAGGTCAACTGTGGTCAAACCAAAGTCAAACTTCATGATTTTTTGCCAACATCAAGTATATGAAGTAAAATTCATCATTTTATCAAGGGTTGATCATGATTCATCAAGGAGATTTCAGATCATCAAGAATCAGGAGTTTCTAAATTAGGGTTTTCTTAGTAAAAGTCAACTGAACTTTGACCAGCCATAACTTTCACATACTTCATCACCAAGTCTCCATCCAAAGATCATTTTGAAGAAAATTGAATTCTCTACAACTTTGTGTCTCACAAGCCAAGCCCAAAAATGCTTCATTTGAAGGGTATGGGCTAAGACATTATAGGTCCTTTTGAAAGTCAACAAAAAGTCAACAACTTCAAAAGGGCATAACTTGAGATTGGTAAATGATATGGACATGAAACCAGTGGGGTTGGTTAGAGGACTCTTCAAGCTTTCCAAAATGTCCAAGAACACCCTCATAGCATTAAAATTGAAGGATATGTGCCCTTGCAAAGTTGGGAAATTTTGAGTTGGTTTATGATGAAAATGGAGGTCTAAAACCAATTTCTTCCAAATGGGCTTGCCAAATAATGACCCAATCCACATCAAAACATCTTGCACGAAATTAAATTAATTTATTCATAATTTTATTTATTTTGTTTTTATTTATTATGATTTTTATATTAAAAAGTCATTTTAAATTCAAATAAAATATAAAATAATGAAAATTAATTTTAATTTTGCTTCTAGAAAGTTTTAAATCACATTTAAACATGATTGATACAAGAGTTATGAAAATCCTCTCAAAATAGCAAGAGTTTATGCAAGATATTTGATTTTTAAAAGGCCATCTTTTTGAATCTTTTTAGATCAAAATTTCCACACAAATGATCAATCTTTTTAACCTAATACATTATCCTATAAGTACTTAGTGTAACCCTAACCAAAGACACGAATTTACACAGCCTCAAGAGTAAGTTTCACTTTTCAAAATTCAAGCAAAAAACTCAAATTCGGTTTTGACATTCCAAAGCATTTGAAGGTATTTTGAGGACATAGCCATGACTATTGGACATCACTGAATCATTATCAATCACCATTTGCATCAAAAGCCTCATGAATTGCATAACCCGAGCCAAACTTTGTTCTTGAATGTGATTTTTTCGATTCCATGTGTTTACTTGATTTAAATGAAATTTAATAATTGTTTGATGTTTGTGATGATGATAGGAATGTTTCTGGACAATTACCTTGAAGCTTGGTACCCTCAATCGTATTTCACCATTGTTAGGGTTTGAATGGCCGAATTAGGGTTTTACAGTTTAGGCAATGTAAATGAATTCTAATAACATAGATCGATTGAGGGAACCATAAGGAACTCAATGGTGTCTTCAATTTCATGAACTTGTACTGTTTTGTTGGTGGTTGATTTTCGCAGGGTGTAAACATGGAAGAACTTGCATGAAAATTCGCAGGAAAAATGGCATGAAGTTTCGCAGGTATCATGAAGAAGATGAAGTGGGCTTGGCGCGCATTCTGAAATTTAAATATTGTTTTAATATTTTATTATATTGATGTTAACTTATTTCACAAATGTAGCAGTGGTCTGATGGTAAAGGGTACGTGTGTATTGTGTGAGGACCTTGGTTCGAGTCCTGGCTGCAGCGTTTTTTTTCATATTTTTCCCTTTTAAATGTTAAACTTAAAATATAATGATTGATAATGCATATATTATCAGATGCGCTCACCCAGCAGGATTGGTCATGTACTTGTGTGTTTGTGTGTAAGGTCCTGGGTTCGAATCCCCCAGGCCTTTTGCTTGTTTACCTTTTTTCTGATTTTTTAGGATGAACGCATAAAATCAATTTCACTCTCTCTTTCATTGCCTGTGCGCATGGTAGCCTGGTGGTTGTTGTTGTTGCTGGCAGGCAGGATGTCATGGGTTCAAACCCCAGCCAGGTAAGTTCTTTTTTCTACTTTTTTCTGTTTTTTCTATTTTATTTATTTATATTATGATTAAATGAATTAAAAATCATAAAAATATGTTTAGGCTATTTCTTTTTTTCTATAACTTAAAATTTATTTTTTCAAATAAACTTTATTAGTGAAATTATTTAAAGTTCATCTTTTTGTATGTAAATAATAATTTTGTATAATTAACTTATATTAGATAATTTATTTTTTCTAAACAATTAAAAACCCTAATTTTATTTTATAAACTTATAAACCCTAAAAATATTTTTTTAGAAAACCTAATTCTTGTTTATATTTTAATTAGTGAATAAAATTTTATTATAATTTTTAAATTTGTAAATATAATTGTATGATCACATTTTTTTAAATTATGTATATATTTTATTTAATATAATTAAATTATAATTAATCCCATTTTAATATATAAATATTATATCATTGTTTATAATTAATTATATATGTAAATAATTTCTAAAATTGCAAATTTGATAATTTCTCATAATATGTTCATGATTTATTTAATTTGTTTATAATTTTAAATTTTATGATTAATTAATATAATTGTTCTTATTTTTCTATTAAGCCATTAAAATTTTATTTTGTTTATTATTATTACTAATCATGCTTATTACTAATCCATTTTTTTTTAATTATGCTTATTATTATTTCACTAACCTTATTTATTTTTAATTATTATTACTAACCCCTATTATAATTATTATTGCTTATTTATTTAATATTTATATTTTGCTTATTTATTTATTTTTGCTATTTATTTTAATTGCTTATCATTATTATGTAAATGCTCCTTGGTGTAATTTTTTGTAAATATTTAAATTATTTAATTTTTATGCCATGGTTAGTAAAATAGGGAGTGTAAACATGTATTATATTTAGGTCATTTAAATTATAAGATAAAATACAAAATTAAACACTCACACACGTAAGTCGATCTTTGATCGCCATCTCACTTTCTAGGGTTGCCTCTCAATGTTGCCTATTCAAAAAGGTCAAGTGGGGTGTATAAAGCAAAGTCCATTAAAAGAAAAGTCATCTAGTCCCTTCATAATTAAAGATCAAGTCCCTTAAAAGGTTGCCTTTCATATGATCTTGTCCCTTTCGAATAATGATGACAGTCTCTCCTAAATGCTTAATACACCCTACAGATGTCCCTCACTTGTCCCTCACATCCAAGGTAATGACTACCTATTCCTTAATAATAGGGATAGTCTTACCATTTAAAGGATAAAGAACAGAAAGACTTAAACTTTAGGGTAGGTTCCTCATAGTTACTTGCTCACTACTTCAAAACAATTTCAAACACTTCACAAATTTCAAACTATTTTCAAACACAAGTTTTTTACGCATCCGTACATGGATCATTATCAAACTTTTATGAAAATTTCTATTCACACACTACACTTTTCAAAAACAATTTAAAGTGAGCTAAGTAACTAAGAGCCCATGGATAACCATGGATGTAAAGGGTGCTAACACCTTCCCTTTACATAACCTACCCCCCGGACCCAAAAATCTTTTAAAAGGTCTTTCCTGTTATTTTATGCCTTTCCTTTGGATAAAATAAAAGTCGGTGGCGACTCTTGCTATCCGCAACATAACTAAAGTCAGTTCTCCCACCGTGTTACAGAACTGGCGACTCTGCTGGGGACAATATTAAAGAGGGGTACCCTTAGGAATTAGATCACTTTAAATTTGTTTGCTTTGTTTGCTTTACTTTACTTGTTGGGTGCTCTTATGTGTGAAAGATCCTAACCCGGATCTAGTGTACCTTAGGTAAATGGCAATAGACCAAGGAAACTGTACGACGTATATCGATATGGTTGATCTGGTGGCCATAGTTAGTATGACTTCTTGGTTGGTGCTTATGTTCCTTAAGTCAAGTTAAGGATAATATGAGGCTGCCATATGTTGTCAATGCACTAACTAACTTTTAGAACCCTAGTTATCCCATCTTGGCCTTTAGAAAGTAGTGAGGTAACCGGCTTTGGTGCAGACTGAAGTTGGTTGATACTCGATACTACGCTCATTGAGATTCTAAACTTGGAGGGTTTTGGTTGGCAAGTAAGTTGCCTACTGAACAACCACCCTTGTGAAGGATCAATGATATTGAGATCCCTTAGAACCTGGTTACTTTTGTAGGACAGGATGAACCAACTAACTTCAGGGGAGGGTACTTACCTTTGAACCTCATGCAAGCCTTTAAACCTAGGGCTATTGTGTGACTTGTTTGTGTGTGCCACATGTTTGTGATTGAAGCATAACATCATGACATCATCATGCATCATAAGCACAGCATTTTCACTAACCATTTCAAGGACCAAAGGATTTATCTTTGTTCTTTGTTGCAGGTCATGGCTTCTGCTCGTAGAAACACCATCAGGATCAACTTTGTGGGCATACCTGCCAAGCTTAAAGAGTTGGTTTCTCAAGTGTCTGATCATTCCCAGTTCATCAAGAGACATGGTCACCTATTGGATCTAGTCACTTCAGGGTTCAATAAAGACATGATGAGTGTGTTGTTTCAGTTCTTTGACCCTAAGCACCATTGCTTTACATTCCCTGACTATCAGCTGGTCCCTACAATGGAAGAGTTCTCTAAACTTCTGGGTATACCTGTTCTTGATCAAAGACCTTTCACAGGTTTGGAGAAAGAGCTTAAACCAGAGGTTATTGCTGCAGCTCTACATCTGAAGAAGTCTGATATTGTTCTAGAAACGAGAAGCGGAGTTAAGGGTATTCTTGCCAAGGTGTTGATAGAAAAAGCTCAGGTGTTCTTGAAGGCCATGAGCTATGATGCTTTTGAGGAGATATTAGCCTTGATGATATATGGCTTAGTATTGTTCCCCAATCCAGATCAGTTCATAGACGTTCATGCCATCAACATATTCCTGAGTCACAATCCAGTGCCTACCTTACTTGGAGACATCCTGCATTCTCTTCACACCCGTACTACAAGGGCAAGAGGAACTTTGATGTGCTGCATACCTTTGCTTTCTAGGTGGTTTATTTCTCACCTTCCTCGCTCAGTAATGAAGAATGAGCAAGGGTTCAGATGGTCCAAGAGGATCATGTCACTTTCTCACTCAGATATCCATTGGTGCTCCAGATCTATGGAGAATGTCACCATCATTGACCGTTGTGGGGAGTTTCCTAATGTGCCACTTCTAGGCATAAGAGGAGGCATCACCTACAACCCCTCTCTAGCTTTACGACAGTTTGGTTATGCTCGGAGTGATGGTCCACATGACATGTTGATTCAGGGCATTGTGTTTGATTACGACAACGATCTTCAGGGTTACCGTCAGAGATTCATACGAGCCTGGGGAAAAGTAAACAGGGTTGACAGCAAGACACTGGAGCCTAAGTACACTATTCCTATGGAAGCTTATCTCAGATGGGTATGATCTCGTGCTCAGACTCTCATGATGCCATATCCTGCCGTCCTACCAGTTACCATGGAACCTGTTGCTGAAGGAGACACAACTTATACCATCCTTCACCCAGACATGCCTACTGATATGGAAGACTTGCAGAGATCATGGATCCAACTGAAGGAGCAAAGGGATACTTTCGAGGCTCATTACAAAGCAAGCCAAGAAAGAGTCCTAGAACTAACAAAGCAACTTCATGAAGAAAGGAACCTCAACTCATACCTCAACACAAAGAGGAAACGTCCATGGGAGACTTAAAACCCCATCTTTTGTACTTATTTCATTTCATTTTTTGTAAGCCTAAAAGGCAAAACAAATTTATTACTAATAAAAGTTTACCTTCTTGTTTGTTTAAGCAAATTTAAATCATGCGGTCCTTGAAAACATTGCATATACATTCACATATCATTTCATTGCATCACAGGTTCATAATTGTGCACATGTTTCTCATCTTCTCGCTGTTTATTTCAGCAATGGCTCTTGAACAATCAGTTAAGGATCTCCAGGCACAAAATGCACAGTTCCAAGAGCTGATCTTGAACCTGTCCAAGGGGCAGGATGAATTGAAGGCACTGCTGGCCAAAAAGACTAAGAAGACTAGAAGGTCAGCTGGTTTGATCAACATGGGAAGAAGGTTCAAAGGTCTTGCCAAGACCAAAGAACCAGTTGAAGACTATGAATCTGAAGAATCTGAAAAAGAGGGAGGCAGTCTCCACAACACTATGGGGGACTCTGATTCTGAGGCTAATTACTACCATGATCCTAATGAAGACAAATTCAAAATGCTGGTGGATAGGATGGATGCCATGGAGTTGCAGAAGTCATCTGGGCTGGATTTTGAGGATTTGAGTTTGATATCTGGGGTAGTCATACCCATTGGTTTCAAGGTTCCTACCTTTGTTGTTTATGATGGGGTCTCTTGTCCCAAGCTGCATCTGAGGTCTTATGTCAGAAGAATTCAACCTCACACTGCTGATAAGAAATTGTGGATCCATTTTTTTCAAGAGAGCTTATCTGGAGCTCAACTGGAGTGGTATTATCAGTTGGAGAGTGTCAACATCAGGGACTGGAATGATCTTGCTGAAGCTTTCTATAAGCAGTATCAATACAATGCTGACTTAGCCCCCACTCGCATGCAGCTTCAGAGCATGTCTATGGGTGCCAAAGAATGTTTTAAAGAGTATGCTCAGAAGTGGAGAGATTTAGCTGGAAGAGTTCAACCCCCTTTAACTGACAGGGAACTGGTTGATATGTTCATGTGTACGCTGAATGGTCCGTTTTACAGTCATCTCATTGGAAGCTCATCATCTGGCTTCACTGAGTTGATAATGACAGGAGAGCGCGTTGAAAATGGTATAAAGAATGGTAAGATCCAAGTGGGTACTTCTTCATCAGGTGCTGCAAAGAAGCCTCCCACTGGAAAGAAAGAATCCAATGCTGTTTATGGTCAGCCTGATCGTAACAGAAGGCATCAGTCTGTTAGTGCAGTTCATATTTCAAATCCAACTCCTGCAACAACAGAGCAGCCGCAGGGCAACCAACAGAGGGCTAGAAGGCAGTTCACGAAGATCAACATGTCAATGGCTCAGGCATTGCAACACTTGTTGAAGGCTGAACTTATTACTTTGAAAGAGGCTCCTCAGAATCCTAATGTTACCTCTCCCAGGTACAACCCCAATGCACGGTGTGCATACCATTCAAACTGTCAGGGACATGATACTAATAACTGCTGGATCTTGAAGAACAAAATTCAAGATATGATTGATGTTGGAGAGATTGAGTTTGACCCTCTGGGTACTCCAAATGTGATTACTGCTCCAATGCCAAATCACGAGAAGACTGTCAATGCCATTGATGAAGATTTACATATCCATTCAGTTGCTGAATTGACCACACCATTGTCTGTCATCAGAAAGAAGTTAGTACAAGCTGGGTTCTTTCCGGGTTGTCATGAAGATTGTGTTTATTATGAGTATAATCCAGATAAGTGTTGGAGGTTGAAGGACGGAATTCAACGTCTCATGAATAATTACACCATAGTGTTCGAAAGGAGACCACCTTCCGTGGAAAGTATGGTAGATCATATTACGCAAGGTAAGAAGACTGAAGAGATTGACATGGTTGATAAAGTACCGGTAAGGATCACTTCAAAGGGACCTATTAAAATCACCCATCAGGGTCCAATCAAAATTACTGCTGAAGGTCCTGTAAGAGTTGTTGCTGAAGCCAGAGTGGCTCCTATGGTCATTACTACTCCTGGTCCTATTCCGTATACGTCTGATAAAGCTGTGCCCTGGCATTATGGATCTGATGTTTATATCCATGGTGTTAAGCAAGAACCCTTAGCTGATGTGCCTGTTGATGTTGACAATATTGCTGGATCTAGTAAGATCACACGTAGTGGAAGAGTCTTCTCACCTCCAATTACTTCCAAGAATACAGTTACTCCTGCTGCTACTTCCACCACTGATGCTAGGGGCAAAGGCCCTGTTATTGAACCAGTATCTACTGATGAGCCAGCTGCTGATGATCTTGCTAAGAAGATGGAAGAAGTATTGAAAATCATTCGCAAGAGTGATTATGACATTGTTGATCAGTTGGGGCATACTCCCTCAAAGATTTCTATGTTGTCCTTGTTGTTATGTTCTGAGGCTCATGCCAAAGCTTTGATCAAATTTCTGAAGACTGCTCATGTACCCAATGCAATTTCTGTTGACCAGTTTGAGAATTGTGTTGCCCACCTGACCTATGATAATGGGTTAGGATTTTCTGATGCTGATTTGACCCCTGCCAAGAGGGATCATAACAGGGCTCTGCATATCTCAATTGAATGCAGGGGCACTACCCTGTCACATGTGCTGATAGACAATGGTTCCTCTTTGAATGTGTTGCCCAAGGAAGTTCTTAATAAGCTAAGTCCTGAAGACGCTGTGCTGAAGCCCAGCAACATTGTGGTGAAGGCTTTTGATGGTTCCAGAAGAGTAGTACATGGGGAAATTGATCTTCCAATCAAAGTTGGCTCCCAGGTTTTTACTGCTACATTTTATGTGATGGATATTCGTCCTTCGTACTCTTGTCTGCTTGGTCGTCCTTGGATCCATGGGGCAGGTGCTGTAACCTCTACATTACACCAAAAGTTGAGATATCCGGTGGAAGGAAAGGTTGTTACTGTCTATGGAGAAGAAGAATATTTTGTCAGCCATGTAAACACTTTCAAGTATCTGGAAATGGAAGGTGAATACATTGAGACTCCGTGTCAGACATTTGAAGTGGTTCCTTGGATTGTTAATAATTATGTAGCTCCTACTGTTGCGAAGAAAGTTCCTGTGGTCACCAGAAAACCTCCAACAATGGCAATGGCTTCCCTCAATGATGCTAGAGTTGTGGTGGATGAAGGTGGTTGTACTATTTGGGGTCAGCTTCCTGATATTCCATACAAGTCTGACAAGTTTGGTTTGGGTTTCACTGCAGAGTCCCAGAAGGCTGTTCGTCGTGCTCGTGCTGTTCGTATCACCAATCAAGGGATTATGAAAGATCAGATCAATGCTGTGGGAGACTATGATGAAGACTACAATCTAGATGCTTGGATTTTTCCTACTGTGGGTGCTGGACTCAACAATTGGAAAGCTGAAGATGTTATCCCTATCTCCTTTAGTCAGGAGTAAATACTATTACTGTGTTGTTTTTCTTAAGTTTGTAATTTCTTGAACAATTGAACTCCTAAGCCTTGTGCCTTACCCGGGGTACAATGGTGTGCTTGTTACGGGGTGTCATTTCATTTGCATACTGCATTCAATAAAAATCAGTGGACGTTTCGTTTTCGTAAATATTGTGTTCCTTGTCTTTCTTTTCTTTTATTTTGCTTTGTCAGCTATGTGTTCTTACACACACCCACATCACTAAAATGCAGATCCTCATCCACTCTGGATCCTGTTGATAACAGTTCTACTATTGCCAATTATAATTTCGAGAATCCGATCTATCAAACTGAAGACGGAAATGAGGACGATTGTGAAGTACCTGTAGAGCTTGCTAGGTTGTTACAACAAGAAGAGAAAGCCATACAGCCACATGAAGAGCCAGTCGAAGTTGTGAATTTGGGAACTGAAGAAAACATGAAAGAGGTCAAGATAGGGGCTAATTTAGAGGATAGTGTCAAGAGCAGGTTGATTCAGATGTTACGTGACTATGTGGAGATCTTTGCTTGGTCTTATGAAGATATGCCAGGGTTGGATACAGACATTGTGGTTCACCGTTTACCAGTGAAAGAAGATTGTCGTCCAAAGAAGCAGAAGGTTCGTCGTATGCGTCCTGAAATGTCAGAAAAGATCAAAGCAGAGGTAATAAAACAATTTGATGCAGGGTTCTTAGCAGTGACTTCTTATCCTCAGTGGGTTGCAAATGTGGTACCAGTTCCTAAGAAAGATGGTAAGGTACGTATGTGTGTAGACTACAGAGACTTGAACAAGGCTAGCCCCAAAGATGACTTTCCGCTTCCTCATATTGATGTTCTGGTAGACAACACTGCTCAGCACAAGGTATTCTCTTTTATGGATGGTTTCTCTGGTTACAATCAAATCAAGATGGCTCCTGAAGATATGGAAAAGACAACATTTGTTACACAGTGGGGCACCTTTTGCTCTAAGGTGATGCCATTTGGTTTGAAGAATGCAGGGGCAACATATCAGCGTGCTATGGTGGCTTTGTTTCATGATATGATTCATCATGAGATTGAAGTATATGTGGATGATATGATAGCCAGATCCCAGAATGAAGAGCAACATCTTGATCATTTGCATAAATTGTTTGAGAGGTTGAAGAAATACAAGTTGAGATTGAACCCAAACAAGTGTACTTTTGGAGTTAGATCTGGAAAGCTCTTGGGTTTTATTGTCAGTGGAATAGGTATTGAAGTGGATCCTGCAAAAGTGAAAGCTATACGAGAGATGCCAGCTCCCCGTACTGAGAAGGAGGTTAGAGGTTTCTTGGGACGATTAAACTACATTGCAAGATTTATTTCCCAATTAACTGCCATCTGTGAGCCAATCTTCAAGTTGTTGAAGAAAGATCAAGTGATGGAATGGAATGATGAGTGCCAGACTGCCTTTGATGAAATCAAGAGATATCTGCTGGAACCACCAATTTTGATGCCACCAGTCGATGGAAGACCCTTGATTATGTACTTAACAGTGTTAGACAATTCAATGGGGTGTGTATTAGGGCAACATGACGAGTCTGGTCGAAAAGAGCAGGCAATATACTACCTTAGCAAAAATTTTACCGACTGTGAAACAAGATATTCACTGCTCGAGAAAACTTGCTGCGCTTTGGCATGGGCTGCTCGCCGACTAAGACAGTATATGTTGACTCATACTACCTTATTGATTTCAAAGATGGATCCAATCAAATACATATTTGAGAAACCTGCTCTCTCCGGAAGAATTGCAAGATGGCAAATGATCTTGACAGAATATGACATACAGTATACTACTCAGAAGGCCATCAAAGGAAGTGTTGTTGCTGATCATTTGGCTCATCAAGCAGTGGATGATTACCAGTCAATGAGTTTTGAGTTCCCTGATGAAGATATTATGAGTATTACCAAAGAACCTGGACAATATGACGGACCTGAACAAGGATCCCGATGGACTATGGTTTTTGATGGTGCCTCTAATGCACTTGGTAATGGTGTTGGCGTTGTGATTAGTTCCCCTGAAGGTTGTCATACCCCGATTACTGCCAGAATTTGTTTCTATTGTACCAATAACATGGCTGAGTATGAGGCATGTATCCTGGGTATTAAAGCTGCTATTGATATGAAGATTCAGTTCCTTGACGTGTATGGAGATTCAGCCCTGGTAGTCAGTCAGATTAAAGGAGATTGGGACACCAAGCATGATAATCTCATTCCTTACAAAGAGCATGTGTTGTCTTTGATCCCACATTTCAAAGAGATTACCTTTGGACATATTCCACGGAGAGAGAATCAGTTGGCAGATGCATTAGCTACCATGGCATCCATGTTTGAGATCAGTTGGGATGATGAAGCTCCCAAGATTACTATTGATAGGTTTGAAAAGCCTGCATACTGCAATGAAATTGACACAGAAGGGGCAGAGGAGAAGCCTTGGTTCTATGAAGTGAAAAGATATCTTGAAGCTCAGGAATTCCCTGAAGGGGCATCTGTCAAAGATAGGAAATTTCTGAGAAGATTTTCTGCTAAGTTCTTTTTAAGTAATGGCATTCTGTACAAGCGCAATCATGATTCAACTATGCTTCGTTGTGTGGATAAGAAGGAAGCAATTGAGATTATGGAAGATATGCATGATGGGACTTTTGGCACTCATTCTAGTGGACATACCATGGCAAAGAAGATACTGAGAGCAGGTTACTATTGGTCTACCATGGAAGCTGATTGCTATCAACACTCCAGAACGTGTCACAAGTGTCAAATTTATGCTGATAAAGTACATATACCTCCATCACCCTTGAATGTGTTGACTGCTCCTTGGCCTTTTGCCATGTGGGGCATTGATATGATTGGTGAGATCAAGCCTACTGCTTCTAATGGGCATCGTTTCATCCTGGTTGCTATTGATTACTTCACGAAGTGGGTAGAGGCAGCTTCATTTGCATCTGTTACTAAGAATGTTGTGGCTCGATTCATTAAGAATAATCTCATATGTAGGTATGGCATCCCTGAAAGGATTATCACTGACAATGGCTCTAATCTGAACAACACTATGATTACTGATCTCTGCACGCAGTTCAAGATTAAGCACCACAACTCTTCTCCGTATCGTCCAAAGATGAATGGGGCAGTTGAAGCTGCTAATAAGAACATCAAGAAGATTGTACAGAAGATGACTGTTACTTACAAGGATTGGCATGAGATGTTACCATTTTCCCTTCATGGTTATCGTACCACAATACGTACTTCAACAGGGGCAACCCCATTCTCCTTAGTCTATGGTATGGAAGCAGTTCTGCCCATTGAAGTTCAGATTCCCTCCTTAAGAATTATGAAGGATGCAGGCTTGGATGAAGATGAGTGGATTCAAACTCGACTGGACCAAATAAATTTGATTGATGAGAAGAGGTTAGCAGCAGTTTGTCATGGCCAGATGTACCAGAAACGAATGATCAAAGCTTTTAATAAGAAGGTTAAGCCAAAGGTATATCAGGCTGGTGACTTGGTAATCAAGCGTATCATATTACCACAGGGTGATCCTAGGGGCAAGTGGACTCCTACATATGAAGGACCATTTGTAGTCAAAACAGTGTTCTCAGGAGGTGCCATGATACTCACTACAATGGATGGTGAAGACTTTCCACAGCCTGTAAACGCAGACATAGTTAAAAAATACTACGCATGAAAAGAGACCCGCTAGGTTGACAGGCCTAGGCAAAAATAAGGGCATCCCGGCAAACCAAAAGGGTTTGGGCAAAAATTAGGGATATATATAAAAAGATGTACACCCGGCAAGTCGAAAACCTGAAAAGGCGGCTTGGGCAAAAAAGGGTATCCCGGTGGATTGAAAACCTGAAAGGGCAATCCAGGCAAAAGTTAGGGATTAAAGCGTATGACTATGTCTCGTTTGGATCACCCATGAAACTGCAACCAGTTGTATTACTTATTCAAGCTCGAACAGATAAAGCTCAATCCAATCGTTTCCGTCTCAAAAGCAGAAGATGAGATACTTGAAGATAATGGCAATAGTAGAATTGAAACTCAATAGGATTATTTCCCACATAGCTGATTCTTTTTGTTTTATAAAAACTTTATGACAAAATCCTCTTACTAGGGTTTATGTCTCCTTGTACAAACCTACCTATGTATAGGTCACTTTTTGATATAAATAAATTCCATCTTTTGTATCCAGATTTACTTTTACCCTATTTACATAAGCGAAACGTCCATTGATTATGTTTGAATGTATGTATGCTTTTGAATATGATTGAGGTTTACAAGAAATGCATGTATGCTTAATATGATTGATGTTTACCAGAAATGCATGAAAATGCAGTAATAGTATTTACTAAGGACGAACGAGGGAAGGATTTCAACGAAGCTTCGCCGGTTCATCTCTACAAAACAGCCACAAACCCTCAGTAGAACGAATCCATCTTCATAAAGTCTCATCTCCCCTGGAATTTATATCCATCTCTTTTATCCTCATACGGATATACGGGAATTTACTTTCCAATAAGGGTACGACGAACGAAGACGGGAGGTTATATCTGCCCTACTATCAAACGAAGACGAAGGTTATGTATACCTTACTATCCCCAGCATACGGGAGGTTATATATACCTTGTTATCCCCAGCATACGGGAGGTTATCTATACCTTGTTATCCCCAGCATACGGGAGGTTATATATACCTTGCTATCCCCAGCATACGGAAGGTTATGTATAATATATTATCAAGCAAGACGGGAACGAGTTCCTCATATTCTTCAACAACGAATCGGGATTTATTTTCCCTGGCCAACAGTTGTTATACGAGGATATCCAGACGCTTCCAGCAGCATCATATCATACATACATCATTTACATCATACCATACCATACATATACATAAATACATAATACATTTCTTAGGTGCATCATATTATACATGCATACATAATGCATAAACTAATATTGTTATACAGAATGCTACTTTGTTTTCAGGTTAATTATCCAGCAAACAGACTTATGATTATCAGGATTGCTTTATCCTCCTGAAAGCATATCATCCATCAGGACTGCTTTATCCTCCTGAAAGCATTATACATCAGGACTGCTTTATCCTCCTGAAAACTTATTATCTCTCAAGACTGCTTCATCCTCTTGAAAACATATTATTACGTCAGGACTGCTTCATCCTCCTGACAACTTATTATTACCTCAGGATTGCTTTATCCTCCTGACAGCTTCTTATACCTCAGGATTGCTTTATCCTCCTGAAATCATATTATTACCTCAGGGCTGCTTTATCCTCCTGACAGCTATCATCATTACCTCAGGATTGCTTCATCCTCCTGAAATCATATTATTACCTCAGGATTGCTTCATTCTCCTGAAAGCATATTATCAATCTCTTAAGACTGCTTCATCCTCTTGAAAACATATCACTACATCAGGACTGCTTCATCCTCCTGAAAGCTTCATCCTCCTGAAAGCTTTATCCTCCTGAAAGCACATCAATACCTCAGGACTGCTCCATCCTCCTGACAGTTATCATCATTATTTCAGGACTGCTTTATCCTCTTGAAAACTATCATTATACCTTCATATTTTGGACTGCTTTATCCTCCAAGAAATGTATCTGAAGAACTTCTCTCCAAGTGGTATCTTTAAACCCACTCAAGCATATTCAACTAGTCATATGTATCACTCTATGCACTGGTGAGTGCAAATTTTTGGGCTTTTGTATTCAATCCCCTTCAACCTTCCAGGTCACGACTGGCAAACATACCAATCTAACCCCTCAGGTTTCAGAAAATTGAACAGGGGCAGCTGTTGCACCCTAAAATTTGCCCTCACAATATAAGACTTTGTGTGCTAAGAAGGTTCACAAGGTTCACAAGATTCACAACACTTACAAGACCTTTCATGAGGTTCATGAAGTCTACAAGTCACTTTATGAAGGTTCACAAGGTTCACAAGATTCACAATGCTTTCAAGACCTTTCATGAGGTTCATGAAGTCTACAAGTCACTTCATGAAGGTTCACAAGGTTCACAAGATTCACAATGTTTACAAGACCTGTTATGAGGTTCATGAAGTCTACAAGTCACTTTATGAGGTTCACAAGGTTCACAAGGTTCACAATACCTCCCATGAAGTTCACAAGACATTTTATGATGGTTCACAAGGTTCACAAAGTTCACAATTGGTCAGAAGAGTTGACAATTCCCTCAGACAATGCATCTCCTAAGCAGTGCATCCAAAACTAGGGTTTTGACTTTAATCAGGCTAAATGAACTTCCAAGACTTCAAGAGAGCTTCATAACATCCTATATGTGTGTAATAACCCCCATGACAAGTTTCAAGACTTTTCTCAGAAGTTTGCTCAGTCAGATGATCAGATAAGTCAAAATCAGTCAAAGCAGTTAAAAAGTCAAACTGAGGTCAACTGTGGTCAAACCAAAGTCAAACTTCATGATTTTTTGCCAACATCAAGTATATGAACTAAAATTCATCATTTTATCAAGGGTTGATCATGATTCATCAAGGAGATTTCAGATCATCAAGAATCAGGAGTTTCTAAATTAGGGTTTTCTTAGTAAAAGTCAACTGAACTTTGACCAGCCATAACTTTCACATACTTCATCACCAAGTCTCCATCCAAATCTCATTTTGAAGAAAATTGAATTCTCTACAACTTTGTGTCTCACAAGCCAAGCCCAAAAATTCTTCATTTGAAGGGTATGGGCTAAGACATTATAGGTCCTTTTGAAAGTCAACAAAAAGTCAACAACTTCAAAAGGGAATAACTTGAGATTGGTAAATGATATGGACATGAAACCAGTGGGGTTGGTTAGAGGACTCTTCAAGCTTTCCAAAATGTCCAAGAACACCCTCATAGCATTAAAATTGGAGGATATGTGCCCTTGCAATGTTGGGAAATTTTGAGTTGGTTTATGATGAAAATGGAGGTCTAAAACCAATTTCTTCCAAATGGGCTTGCCAAATAATGACCCAATCCACATCAAAACATCTTGCACGAAATTAAATTAATTTATTCATAATTTTATTTATTTTGTTTTTATTTATTATGATTTTTATATTAAAAAGTCATTTTAAATTCAAATAAAATATAAAATAATGAAAATTAATTTTAATTTTGCTTCTAGAAAGTTTTAAATCACATTTAAACATGATTGATACAAGAGTTATGAAAATCCTCTCAAAATAGCAAGAGTTTATGCAAGATATTTGATTTTTAAAAGGCCATCTTTTTGAATCTTTTTAGATCAAAATTTCCACACAAATGATCAATCTTTTTGACCTAATACATTGTCCTATAAGTACTTAGTGTAACCCTAACCAAAGACACAGATTTACACAGCCTCAAGAGTAAGTTTCACTTTTCAAAATTCAAGCAAAAAACTCAAATTCGGTTTTGACATTCCAAAGCATTTGAAGGTATTTTGAGGACATAGCCATGACTAGTGGACATCACTGAATCATTATCAATCACCATTTGCATCAAAAGCCTCATGAATTGCATAACCCGAGCCAAACTTTGTTCTTGAATGTGATTTTTTCGATTCCATGTGTTTACTTGATTTAAATGAAATTTAATGATTGTTTGATGTTTGTGATGATGATAGGAATGTTTCTGGACAATTACCTTGAAGCTTGGTACCCTCAATCGTATTTCACCATTGTTAGGGTTTGAATGGCCGAATTAGGGTTTTACAGTTTAGGCAATGTAAATGAATTCTAATAACATAGATCGATTGAGGGAACCATAAGGAACTCAATGGTGTCTTCAATTTCATGAACTTGTACTGTTTTGTTGGTGGTTGATTTTCGCAGGGTGTAAACATGGAAGAACTTGCATGAAAATTCGCAGGAAAAATGGCATGAAGTTTCGCAGGTATCATGAAGAAGATGAAGTGGGCTTGGCGCGCATTCTGAAATTTAAATATTGTTTTAATATTTTATTATATTGATGTTAACTTATTTCACAAATGCAGCAGTGGTCTGATGGTAAAGGGTACGTGTGTATTGTGTGAGGACCTTGGTTCGAGTCCTGGCTGCAGCGTTTTTTTCCATATTTTTCCCTTTTAAATGTTAAACTTAAAATATAATGATTGATAATGCATATATTATCAGATGCGCTCACCCAGCAGGATTGGTCATGTACTTGTGTGTTTGTGTGTAAGGTCCTGGGTTCGAATCCCCCAGGCCTTTTGCTTGTTTACCTTTTTTCTGATTTTTTAGGATGAACGCATAAAATCAATTTCACTCTCTCTTTCATTGCCTGTGCGCATGGTAGCCTGGTGGTTGTTGTTGTTGCTGGCAGGCAGGATGTCATGGGTTCAAACCCCAGCCAGGTAAGTTCTTTTTTCTACTTTTTTCTGTTTTTTCTATTTTATTTATTTATATTATGATTAAATGAATTAAAAATCATAAAAATATGTTTAGGCTATTTCTTTTTTTCTATAACTTAAAATTTATTTTTTCAAATAAACTTTATTAGTGAAATTATTTAAAGTTCATCTTTTTGTATGTAAATAATAATTTTGTATAATTAACTTATATTAGATAATTTATTTTTTCTAAACAATTAAAAACCCTAATTTTATTTTATAAACTTATAAACCCTAAAAATATTTTTTTAGAAAATCTAATTCTTGTTTATATTTTAATTAGTGAATAAAATTTTATTATAATTTTTAAATTTGTAAATATAATTGTATGATCACATTTTTTTAAATTATGTATATATTTTATTTAATATAATTAAATTATAATTAATCCCATTTTAATATATAAATATTATATCATTGTTTATAATTAATTATATATGTAAATAATTTCTAAAATTGCAAATTTGATAATTTCTCATAATATGTTCATGATTTATTTAATTTGTTTATAATTTTAAATTTTATGATTAATTAATATAATTGTTCTTATTTTTCTACTAAGCCATTAAAATTTTATTTTGTTTATTATTATTACTAATCATGCTTATTACTAATCCATTTATTTATTTTTTTAATTATGCTTATTATTATTTCACTAACCTTATTTATTTTTAATTATTATTACTAACCCCTATTATAATTATTATTGCTTATTTATTTAATATTTATATTTTGCTTATTTATTTATTTTTGCTATTTATTTTAATTGCTTATCATTATTATGTAAATGCTCCTTGGTGTAATTTTTTGTAAATATTTAAATTATTTAATTTTTATGCCATGGTTAGTAAAATAGGGAGTGTAAACATGTATTATATTTAGGTCATTTAAATTATAAGATAAAATACAAAATTAAACACTCACACACGTAAGTCGATCTTTGATCGCCATCTCACTTTCTAGGGTTGCCTCTCAATGTTGCCTATTCAAAAAGGTCAAGTGGGGTGTATAAAGCAAAGTCCATTAAAAGAAAAGTCATCTAGTCCCTTCATAATTAAAGATCAAGTCCCTTAAAAGGTTGCCTTTCATATGATCTTGTCCCTTTCGAATAATGATGACAGTCCCTCCTAAATGCTTAATACACCCTACAGTTGCCTTCATTAAACAGATGTCCCTCACTTGTCCCTCACATCCAAGGTAATGACTACCTATTCCTTAATAATAGGGATAGTCTTACCATTTAAAGGATAAAGAACAGAAAGACTTAAACTATAGGGTAGGTTCCTCATAGTTACTTGCTCACTACTTCAAAACAATTTCAAACACTTCACAAATTTCAAACTATTTTCAAACACAAGTTTTTTACGCATCCGTACATGGATCATTATCAAACTTTTATGAAAATTTCTATTCACACACTACACTTTTCAAAAACAATTTAAAGTGAGCTAAGTAACTAAGAGCCCATGGATAACCATGGATGTAAAGGGTGCTAACACCTTCCCTTTACATAACCTACCCCCCGGACCCAAAAATCTTTTAAAAGGTCTTTCCTGTTCTTTTATGCCTTTCCTTTGGCTAAAATAAAAGTCGGTGGCGACTCTTGCTATCCGCAACATAACTAAAGTCAGTTCTCCCACCGTGTTACACCAAGTATCATAAACCATTTTTCATGAAAATCTCAAAGAGGGAAATCTTGCAAGAAGGGTTCCTTTGGTTTTGTTTGGTCTCTAATCATTATCAAGGTATCATAGCAACATTGTATGGTGCATTTTGCTGCATATTTCCCAAGAGATGTCACATGTCCATGGCCAAAAATCACAAAGTGTAACAAGTTGCAAAATTGCAAAACATGTGAGATCTCACCCTTCATCCATTCCAGCTCACATCAGTTCATCCCATGGCCATCCTTGAAGGCAGCTGAGCCCAGAGCAACCCTAAAATAGCCTCTGCCACAGCCCATGCCTCAAGTACACCTAACATTGACTTTTTGGCCAATTGCCCCATGCCATTCCCACAGTGCAAGTCACTTCCTCAGACCTCTTCCAATAGTTTAGGGATGTGCTATGGATCATAAAGCAAGCCACACACAAGCCAGAAACCTCCCACAATCCAGCTTGCACAAAATCTGTCCAAAACTTCTCTTCTTCGAAACTCCTTCCTCAGCCATCAAACCTTCATTTTTCTTTCACCAACAAGTCACAAATCACTCATAGAACAAGAATCACCCCCTGAAACAGCTTGAATCCCCACATACACAAACTCCCATTTCTGCTATACCAGAGCTGAAACATTCAAACTAGCCACTCCCCAAGTTTTCTAAGCTTCATTCCATCATCAGGAGGTTCAGGGAAGCAGGCTTGCACAAAGGAAAAGTCCAGAAAGCTCAAAATCAGAGAGGCTTCATCTCAGGTAACATGAAGAACTTTTTTCCCAGAAGCTAGTTTTTAAGTTCTTTTATGGTGCTATGTGTTCTCCTGATCATGAATATGTGTTTACTTTTGAAAATGGGTGCGAAACCAGCATGTATGATGACTCTGAACATTTGCCCGTGTTTTATATTTTGCTTCGATTCATACTTGTGAGGTGAAATAAATGGATTTTGATTGAGGTTTTAGGTTTAGATTGATGTGAGGATCATTTTGGTGGAAGAAATTTGAAGTTTGTTGACCTGTAGAGGAAACTAGGGTTTTTGGTTCGCCGGAGAAGACGACCGGAACACTGTTCCGGCCGTCTGAGTTTGATTAGCCCTAATTAGGTTTAACTGTGTAATTAAGGGGAGTTTGAATGTAGGCCGTGCGATTAGTCTTTCCCGCGCGCATTGGATGGTTGAGATCTGGTCATTAGCCCTAATCTGTCATTATTTAATTTAATTTGGGATTAATTGGATAATTAATGAAGTTTGAACTTGGGCCCTTGGATGTGGCGCCAAGTCAACACCCCCAAGCCCATATTCAATCTGGTCCTTCCCTTTGGCATACTTTTCCTTTTTATTAATTTTAATTCATTTTGTTTGTATTTTATTTACACAAATATTTAAAAATAGGAAAAACATATTAAAAAATTCTGATTTTTTTTGTCAAACATTTCATTAATTTTCAGAACCCAAAAATATTTTTATTTTTATTTTTTGCATCAAAAATTATTTTTAAATCATTTAAATATTTATTTTTAATTAGTTAATGGAAATTAATTAATTAAAAATGCATTTAGGTATTTAAAAATCACCAAAAAATTCACATTGCATTTCAAAACATTTAGGAACATTATCAAACTCTCAAAACAAATTTCTTTTTGGTTCTTGACCAATTTTGACAATTTTCATTGGAATTAAAGTTGTTTAAAGGCAATATTTTGATCCTAACTTGAAAAAAATTCATTCTGCCTAACCATTAAGAGTTTGATGATGGTTTTTCTTGCATTGCATCCTTCATAACATGTAGTTTCTAGGGTAAAATGGGTTTGAATTTATCTTCCATTTTCAATTTGTTTTGCATTTTTCATTGTGAGGTACCTTGAAACCCTAGTTGACTTAGAAAAATCATAACTTCCATTAGGTTTAGATTTAGGTCTCCTCCTTTGGGCAGTGAACTTGTGTAGGGTTAGGGTTCCTTTGATCCCATTTTCAATTTTTTATCATGTCATTTGCTTCTGATTTTGAATTTTGCTTTGTGTCTTGTGCATAAACCCTAATTTGTGCCTCTCTTTGCATCCATTTCTCATTTGCTTGCATTCAAGAACTTGCAATGACATTTTGTGCATCCTTAAGATATATAAGACATCTTAGGACATATTAGAATCATGTTTGATCATTGTATCTTTCATTTGCCATGCTATTTGTTCATATCATTTCATAAACTTTCATGAATCTTCATGGTTTAAAGCTTGCTTCATTTGCATCCACATCCTTGTATGATCATCCACAACTCTTGACATGTGTTTGCATCATCTCTTAGCATCATTAACATCATGATTGTGCTTCTGATTTTTGGTTTGCATCTTTGCATTCATTTCATTTTCATTGCATTTCTTTTGCTAACTTTTCAGGTGGTAAGTTGTTTTGAGAAGTGAATTTGCCTTCACTTCTCACAATCTCTTCTCATCTCTCTTGCATCATTTCTGCATTTTGTATTTGCCTTAGAGTGAGCTTGCTCATTCATGCTCTCTCCCACTTTCTTCCTTCAAGCAACTTTGTAGATGTCTTTAATTGGCAGAATTTTTGACCAACAAGAAATATTGAATTCAGTTCAGAATGTCCTATCAAATGTTGGGACATTATCAAACAGAGTATATGAACTTATTTCAGGATGTCTCACCAGATGTTGGGACATTGTGTAAATGACTTAAGTTCAGTTTTTCAGGATGTCCCAACAGATGTTGAGACATCTCAAACCTGCTACTAGAATTACTTAATGTCTAACTAATCAGAGATATTTAAGGAGAGTTATCTGGAATTGATTATTGATGGATAAAAACAGAACAAGGCGCATCTGTAGGGAGTGTTATATTGAGGATTCAGATTAAAAACAGAAGACCTAATTCACCTAGAATCTAGGAAGTAACAAACCCTAATTCAAGGTGGAAGCTGCATGCGCATTAGGGCTGGATCATTCTACAGAAAGCCCAAAATTACAGATACCTATTTAATGAACAGAAACTCACAGAATTGAGTAAGAATTTCAGAAGACCAAATAGGGTGTCTAGTGTTTCAATAGCAATATTGTACCACTTTATGAGCTTTTAAGCAAAAGTGCATTTGTGACTTGATTGAAACTGTGAAGTAAAATCAAGCTGTTTTGTTTGAAGTATGACTTCAATTTCATTAAACTTGTAAACAAAATCACTGTGTGATTGAGGGGGAGTGAGTAGGGTACTCTTATCTAAGTTGTGTCTTAGGTAGAAATTGCATTGGGTAGTTATTAAGTGATAGATTAAACAGGGTGGTTTAAGTCTAGAATTAATATTACTTATAGTGGATTTCCTCCTGGCTTGGTAGCCTCCAGATGTAAGTGTGGTTATACACTGAACTAGGTTAACAAACTTCTGTGTTGTTTATTTTTCTTGCTATTTAAGTTTTGGTTAAGTCTGTCAAGTGTTGGGACATCTCTTAGGACATCTCATACCTGACCACAGAATTTCAAACTTGTCTCCTTAAGTGAAGCAAGTTGTCTTGCTTCTCTCTGCTTCTTTCTCCTTTCATCTGCTTCTCCTTGGTGGCTTCCTTGAAGATTTCTCCTCTTAAGCCTCACAAACCCTAGGACTTCCAAGCATGATAACATTTTAAGATTGTTTAGTCCCCCTTAGACTCTTTCCTTTGAGTTTTCTTTGAGTCTTCTCTTCTTACCTCATAATCAAGGACTAAACCCTAAAGGTTTTAAGGCTTTGTGATTAAGCTTATGCCTGCATCCTTCTATTAGGATGAAGTGTATAACTTTAATCCTAAGTGTTAAACCCTTAATGTGTTTAAATCCTTTAATCAATTCACTTAATAATCATCAAGACATCAAGCTTGTAACTTGGGCCTTGCATTAGGGTTCTAATTCTTCCTTAATTGGTTAAGAAGGACTAACCCTAGTGTTAATGGACAAGTCCCCCTCAAGTTGTCTTACTAACCATAAAACTCACTTCTTAATCTTATCATTAACTAAAATCCACTTTAATAAAGGATTTGTTTTGTCATGAGGTTAATCCCTAATCATGGATTAAGTTGAGGAGCCTTTCTTAGCTTAAATGTTCTCATCTATTATCCTTCTATTAGGATGGTGTAATGAGTCCATTAAATCCCTGATTATGGCTTAAACTCATTACTTAACGCTAAACAAAAACAACAAAAAACATCTAAATGATTGCAAGTAGGTTAATGATCTTAACCCTACATAATGGTGATTAAGTGTGAAGTGCTTACTTCATACTTAAGGCATTCTCATTACCCCTAATCAGAGGGAGGATGTGATGAGTTTACTAACCCTTGGTTCAGGCTTAAGCTCATTTTCCTATGACAAACTCCAAAAAGCAATGAAAGATTGAAAATACCAAAAACAAACAATAATCGTCTCCTTCGGGATTCTTTTCTCACCTCATTCACTCACAAACGAGAACTTGCTTCTTCCGTCTAATGCAATATAGTTAGCACTCGAGCCAGACGAGTCATACACTTGAGCCTAGACAAGTAAGCAGTTCATCAGTCAATTTATCTTTAAGTCTTTTTGATTCAAACTACGGTGTTCTGACTTCCTCATTGCACGAGAGGATACGTAGGCATAACTTAACAGTTATCGAACAAAAGTCTCTGTATATTCCCCCTCCTTCCAGCATTATTCTTTTAGCCTTATTATCTTGAGCTCTTCACTCTTGTTCTTACACTGACACTTCTCTTATACACTTCACATTTTCTTTTACACTGACACTTGCATTCTTTTCCAGTTTTGATACACCAATTGCACTGACACTACCCCTTTAAAACACAAATCTTTTAAGCGTGGATCCCGTCGAGTACGGCGAACAATCTGGGTGCTAATACCTTCCCAGGTTGTAACCAACCCCCTTTCTCAGTTTCTCTGGTTCGGAACCGTCTTATCCATCCTTTCTTAGGTTTATGCAGCATTACCTTTCCTTCGGGATAAAAATGCCTAGCTGGAGAATATATTAATTTCTCTCTGTTTCGCCGACCGTTCGCGTCTGTACCCCTTCTGACCAGGTGTCATTTGGTGGGAGCGACAACTTGGCGACTCTGCTGGGGACCCTTATACAGTAACCAGGGCTTCTGGTTCTTTTTGTGGGTTCCTCCTAGAGCTTGTTTGATTTGTGTTTATTGGGGTGTTATGTGCTATGTGTGTTTGTTTATTTGCTTTATTTATTGTTTTATGTACAGTCTTGTTTACTGCTTTCTTTACAGTTTTATACATCATACTGTCATACTGTCATCTGCTGGATCTGGTTTTCTGTTTTGGTGGGTGGGGTTCCATTGAGAGTTTGAGGTCCTATACCTGGGACCTGAGTGACACCTAGGCTAGAGTGGTTCATGTTCTTTCCCATTCCATTTCGGTCTAGTGCGGGAATATGAAACACGGTTCAGATGTGGGTTTCTTCTTGAGAACTCTGTGCTACAGATTTCCTGTAGTGCTAGGGCTATCTGGGAAGCCTGCTAAGTCTGGATGAACTTTATTATGACCTTCAGAAGCTGAGGTGAATTAGAGGAGGATTTTTTATGGTTATTGTAAACACTGTACCTCCGGGTTAGAAGTGTTCACACTTCTCATAACTGATCCAAGTCTGAGGATCCTTGTTTCAGAACATTACCTGTGAGGGGGGTTGGGCTGTTTACAGGTTTGCAGGTACCCTTGGCCACATCATACCCTGTCACTATTTGATTTAAGAATACCTCATTTTGGACAGTTCTTGTGATTAACCTTGGACATGTGACTCTTTATTTGAGTCCCCCACCTTGGTTACTGGATTTCTGAACCTCCATCTGGATTTCTTAAACATACATAGACACATATAAAGATAGATAATCAGATCCGACTTTATCACAAACCCTTGCATATCATTTGCATACTCATCATTTGCATCATTTAACATTTGTTTATTTGTCTTTTCAGGGTATCCACATTATATCTGGCTTGGTTTAGACCCCTTCATCTGCATAGATCTCTGTTTCATCAGTTATCTGCTTCAGCTATCTTTATCAGTTGTCTGCTTCAGTCATCTTCATCATCACCAGCATCAGCCTATCAGTGGCTCATCTCCAGTATCAGTATTGATCTTCATCAGCACCTATCTTCATCCTCTTCAGCATTTATGGCTACTCCCAGGAAGAGCAACATATCCTACCATTTCTTTGAGCCTGTGCTGACTGGCATCAGGCAGGTCCAGTCACTTATTACTCCTGACCATATCCCATTGTTCAGGGAACACTATGGAGGTATCCTAGATATGGTTATGGACCTGGACCCTTCTCAGAGGAGCATGATCCACACATGCTTACAGTTCTATGACCCTCCTTTGAGATGTTTCACATTCCCAGACTTTCAGCTAGGGCCTCTACTGGAAGAGTTTTCCTCATTGATTGGGGTACCTATCAGGGGTGGAATCCCCTTCAACCCAGAAATGACTTTTCCCAGCAATGGAGAAGTAGCAAAAGCACTGTACCTGGAGACTGCCTTGATTGAGCAAAGCATGACAACAAAAGCTGGGATCCCTGGTTTGCACTTAGATTTCTTGATTTCCCAGGCCACCCTAAAGGCCTCCTTGGGAGAATGGAGGGCAGTCTGTGCACTTTTAGCCCTCAGCAGATATGGGGTTATACTGTTTGCAGATGAGCACAAATTTATCAGCAAGAATGCCATTCATCTGTTTCTTCTAAGGTACCCAGTACCCACCTTGCTGGGAGATTTCTATTATTCCATCCACCAGAGGAATGAGAAACAGAGGGGGAAGTTAGTGAGATGTTGTGCTCCTTTGTTTCACACCTGGATGCTCAGACATCTACCTAAGACATATGCCTTCTTGAATCCTCACCAGCAGAAGAATTGGGCTAAGAGGCTCATTGCTTTGACTTCAGATGATATTAGATGGTGCACCCAGAGCACCAAAGGCAAAGACATTATCACCAGCTGTGGGAAATACCCAAATGTACCTCTGATAGGAGTAAAGGGTTGCATCAACTACAATCCTCTGCTGTTTAAGAGACAACTGGGCTATGCTTTGGTTCACCCTCCTAGAGTGCAAGATTTAGCTGAGACCTTGTATTGTGAAATAAAACTAATCTAGCTGCTGTCAGACAAGCATCCTGGGCTTGGGACAACATCCAGACAAAAGGGATGGCTATTCTAGGGAAGTGTAATAATGTTGCTTCAGCTCAGTACTATGATTGGTCCCGTACTAGAGCTCAGATTACTGGAATGCCTTTCACCATTGAGGATATACCTGGACCATCAACAGTACGGCCAGCAGCCACTGTCAGCCTGGAAGAATTTGAGAAGCTGAAGGAAAGAAATGAGAATTTGTCTAAAGCCTTGAAGAAAACTCTTTGGGAAAGGAGTGATGGTCGTCTGGACATTGAGAGGTTGGAGAAGCTTAGGGTGGAGCATCTGGCTAAGATTGAGAAAACAGAGGACTATATCAGGAAAGCAAGGGCTGAGGAGCAAATATTGAAGAATGCCTGTAAAGAAGCCAAGATTCAGAAGGCCAGGACTGAGCTCTATCTGCAAGAAAGTCAGGCTAGGTGGGTCAGGATCACTGAAGCCCGGACACAAGAAGATCAGAGAATTCAAGCCAAGATTGAACAGTTAGAGGCCAACGAAAAGAAGCAGCAGGAAGCTTTGCTAGTAGCCCAGAAGGAGATTTCAGAGTTGAAGCTTAGGGCTGGATTAAAGAGATCAAAGGATCAGGATAGACACAAGAAGCTGACCACTGCTATTGCCACAAGGAACCTCCTCATTAGGACCATTACAGAGCATCCAGCTGGTCCGGTGACTGAGGCACTTCTGAAGGAGGTTAAGGAAGATGAGTTTGGATTGGATGTTTGACTTCTTTGCTTGTTGTTCATTTCCATTTTATGTACTTTTCTTTTTTGTTGTATTGTGACCCTCCAGGGGGCATATGTTGTAAGACAAACTATGTATGATTCACCATTTGTAATATATTTTAGTTTGTTTCCATTTTGGGGTTTCTTTTTCTCAACAAAGTCAAAAGCATCTTCCTCGAGGTCTGGGAAGGTCAAAACCAAGAACCAAGCCGGATACCTTGGAAAACAAATAAGCATACTGCATTGCATACTAACCTTGTTTTGTTTTGTAGGTTTTGTTATTATTTGTTTCTAACTCTGTTGTGCTCTCAGGAAATATTGCTCGTCGCCGGGTGTTCCCTGTCAACCGTACGCACCGGTACCCTACTCGCAACAATCTTCCTGGTATCCAAATGGAGCAAGTACATCAGGACCTGACTGAGGTCAGAACTCAGATGGCTAATGAAAGAGTGGAGATGAGGAACCAAATGGCTCAATTAATGACTGTGATGACTGGCTTGGCCCAGAGCCAAGAAAGGTTAAGGGCATTGGTAGAAAGACAAACCCCCGAGGAACCTCATCCTGGCACTGGAGGAACTAGCAACAATGAGAGGGGTCAGCCTCATGTTAATCCACCAGTATTTGGACCTCATCTAGATCCGGAAGTCAACATCCCGGGAAATGTGCAAGGAAATACTGCTGGGGGTAGGATCTTACAAGAGGATCCCCAAGAGGAGCAATTTACTGTCATGGGAGCAGGAGACGAAGTCTATGATAGGAGGTTGGATGAAATTGCTGAGAAGTTGAGATCTCTGGAGTCTCAGAATTCCTTAGGCTTCGATGTAATGGATATGGGGCTAGTGGATGGGGTGAGGATTCCCCAAAAATTCAAACCCCCGTGCTTTGAGAAATACAATGGAACTTCTTGTCCACGAACTCACCTGCAGTCTTTCCTAGAAAGACTTAAAGCTTATACTATGGATGAAAAACTGTGGATGTTTTACTTTGAAGACAGTCTGACTGGGGATTCAAGAGAGTGGTATTCACACCTGACCAGAGCTACCGTTAGATGCTGGAAGGACTTAGCTGAAGCCTTCATCAGACAATATCAATATAACCTGGACATGGCTCCTAACAGGACCCTCCTGATGGGAATGTCCCAGTCCTCCAGAGAAAGCTTCAGAGAATATGCCCAAAGGTGGAGACAGCTTGCTGCTGCTGTCCAACCACCCATGTCGGAAAGAGAAATGGCCGACATGTTCATGAATACTCTGCAAGGAACATATATTGATAGACTGGCTGCCTTTTCTTCTACCAGCTTCGCTGATGTCGTCATAGCCGGTGAAAGAATTGAGAGTCTGTTAAAAATGGGCAAAATTTCTGATAATGGTGCAAGTTCATCCGGTAATCCCAGGAAGCCTTTCGTGGGACCCCGAAGGACCAACGAGACAAATGCCATTCATGCCAGCAGGGGCAGACCTCAATATGTCCACCGATCAGTAGCAGCTGTCACTATTCCAGCTCCGTTTCCTCAGCAATCAACATATCCTCAGCAACAACCACAACATCAACAACAAATCCAGTATCCGCAACAAAGAACCTACAACAACAACAGCAACCAACAACAGCGTCCATTCCAACAAAGACCATCACAGGCAAGCAGGGTGATTGACCCTATTCCTATGCCTTATGCTGCCTTATTGCCACAACTCCTGAAGCTTAACTTGGTTGAGTTAAGGACATTGGCACCACCAGATCCCCTCAATCTCCCGAGGAATTATGATGTCAACGCCAGGTGTGCTTTCCACTCCAACGCACCTGGTCACAATACTGAAAAATGCAGGGCTTTACAAATGAAAGTCCAAGATCTGGTGGATTCTAAAGCCCTCAACTTCGCACCTCCTCCAAATGTCAACAAAAATCCTATGCCTAATCACAGTGGGCCGAGGATTAACGCCATTGAGGAAGACAAACCATCTACCCTGATCACCAGTGTTGCACAAATTCGAACACCTTTGGTCGAAATTAAAGCTCAGCTTCTAGAGTGCCAAGTGTTCCCCGGGTGTGAGCTCGGTTGTGGGTATTGCAACATTGCAGTCAACGGGTGTGAAAATTTGAGAAGCGGCATAGATGGACTTATCAAGGATGGTATCCTTCAGATTTCAACAACGGCGCCTACAAATCCAGTAATTCCTTTAACAGCAATTCCTGATTCTTCTACAACAGCAGCAACAATCATTCCTACCGATTCATCAATTTCATCAGCAGTTACTCCATCCATCACTTCAACAAGTCAAAATTCAACAACCATTTCTTCTACAACATCAGCATCCACTTTATTAGCAGAATCTTCTACAACGCCAGCAAAAATTAATGAAGATGTCTCCGCAGTTACAATCTATTATGACCCATCAGAGGTTCCTCCTAGCAGCAATTTTCAACAACAAACCATGGCACCACCTGCCAGATCACCAGTCACAATTTACTACGATCCGCACACCGTTACAGTACCCTCCTCTGCAGCAGTCAGTCCAGTTACCATTACGGTGCCTGGACCCGTCCCTTATGAAAGCAGTAATGACATACCTTGGCATTATGGCTCTGATCTCTACTACAACGGGGAGAAATCACTCTAGATTCATCAACCTCTTCTCCACAAATTGATAATGTTGGGGGAGGCGGAGGCTTCACCAGAAGCGGACGCCTTTTTGCCTCACAAATGCAGAGACCTAATGCTGAAGCCGAAGCTGCTGCCAAAGCAAAAGGAAAAAGTGTGGTACCTGAAGAGCCGACTGCCAAAGAAACTCAGAAGACATCTTTTGAACAAGATGTAGAAGAGTTTATGAGAATCATAAAAAGAAGTGATTACAAGGTGGTGGATCAGCTTCACCAGACTCCCTCAAAAATCTCCATATTATCACTGTTGATGTGTTCTGAAGCTCACAGGAATGCATTATTGAAAGTCCTGCACGCAGCATATGTGCCAGAGGAGATTACCGTTAATCAGCTAGAAACTGTGGTGGCAAATGTCAACACCAGTAATGGGCTGGGCTTTACCAATGCTGACTTAACAACTGAGGGACGTAACCACAACAAGGCTTTACATATCACCTTGGAATGCAAGGGTGCTGTTCTATCTCATGTACTGGTGTACACTGGGTCATCACTCAATGTCCTACCAAAGAAAGCCTTAGTGAAGCTGGAGTATGATGGCTTAGCATTACGTCCGAGTAATTTGGTGGTGAGAGCATTTGGCGGCTCTAAAAGATCAGTGCTTGGGGAGATTGATCTGCCTGTGATGATTGGCCCGCAGACTTTTAAAACTACCTTCTTTGTGATGGACATTCAGCCGGCCTACAGCTGTTTGTTGGGTAGACCCTGGATCCACGCCGCTGGCGCTGTTACGTCTACCCTTCATCAGAAGTTGAAATTCGAGTGGGAAGGCCAGATCATCACCATCTGTGGGGAGGAGGACATCTTTGTTAGCCAGCTGGCTACGTATAAGTACATAGAAATGGATGGAGAAATCCATGAAACCATGAGCCAGGGGTTTGAGGACCTGAACATTAATGAAGCGTCTGCTTTACTGGGAACTTCCATGACGTCTTATCAGCAAGCCCGAAAGGTTGTTGAAGAGGGTACTGCCCAAGGCTGGGGCAAGCTGCTGCCCGTGGAAAAGAAAGAAGACAGATTTGGGTTGGGTTACAAACCAACTCAACAAGATCAATCAGAGGCTCCCAAAGAGCCCAATTTTGTCAGTGGGGGAATGCTCACCCCGGATGTTGTGAACAACTTGGAAGACAAGGAGGAAAGCGACCGCAACCTGGAGAGTTGGATACGTCCAAGGATCCCGGGGAGCCAAGTCCTTAACTGGTCTTCCCAGGAAATTATAAGGGTTACTCCTGCAGAGTAATTATTATTTCCTGTATTTTAAAGCATGCATCAAGTCTTGCATCTTGCCCAAGATGTCAAGACTCATTTTGTAATCGGGCCATCTTGTAATTTTGTGCAAATGGATTAATCAATGAATATCGGACATATTTTGCAAACGAGTCTCTTTTTCGCTCACTGTCTTTTCATTTTTCTTTTTGTACAAAAATAAAATGGCAATGTTTTTCAAAATAAATAATTTCATTTTCACTTCTTTCTAAATAAGATAAAACTGATCACTAAAATAAACCAATCTAAACCCTTGCAGAAAGTGCCTTTCAGACTGCACCGACGACAACTCTGCTATGACTTCATATGACTTTGACAATCCAATCAATCAAGCTGATGAAGGGGTTGAAGAAGATTATGAGCTACCTGAAGAGCTAGCCAGGTTGTTAAGGCAAGAGGAGAATGCTATCACTCCTCATAAGGAGGAGGTCGAAACGGTTAATCTTGGTACAAAAGAAGACTTGAAGGAAGTCAAGATCGGGGCCTACTTGCAAGATTCAGTGAAAGAACAGCTGATTGATATGCTTCGGGAGTATGTGGATGTTTTCGCTTGGTCTTATCAGGACATGCCAGGATTGGACACCGACATTGTCATGCACAAGCTGCCTCTGAAAGAAGATTGCCCACCGGTAAAACAGAAGCTGCGCCGCACTCGCCCAGATATGGCAATGAAGATTAAAGAAGAAGTACAAAAACAGTGGGACGCCGGTTTCCTTGCTGTAACTAGCTATCCTCCGTGGGTTGCTAACATTGTACCTATGCCTAAGAAGGATGGCAAGGTGAGGATGTGTGTGGACTACCGGGATCTAAATAGAGCCAGCCCAAAAGATGACTTCCCTTTACCTCACATTGATGTATTGGTTGATAATACGGCTCAGTTCTCGGTGTTCTCCTTCATGGACGGATTTTCAGGATATAATCAGATCAAGATGTCACCTGAAGACATGGAGAAGACAACTTTCATCACACCCTGGGGCACATTCTGTTATAAGGTGATGCCATTCGGACTGAAGAATGCGGGTGCCACTTATCAACGGGCTATGGTAACATTATTCCATGACATGATCCACAAAGAAATTGAATGTTATGTGGATGACATGATTGCCAAGTCCCTCACAGAAGAAGACCACCTGGTGAATCTGTTGAAGTTATTCAAGCGTCTGAGGAAGTAACAATTGAAGTTAAACCCCAACAAATGCACATTCGGGGTGCGATCCGGTAAGCTGCTGGGATTCATTGTAAGTGAGAAAGGGATTGAAGTTGACCCTGATAAAGTTAAATCCATTCAAGAAATGCCTGCGCCGAAGACCGAAAAAGAAGTTCGGGGGTTTCTAGGTAGACTGAACTACATTTCAAGGTTCATATCTCACCTTACAGCAACCTGTGGGCCTTTGTTTAAGCTGTTAAGAAAAGAACAAACGGTCAGATGGAACGAAGATTGCCAGAGGGCTTTTGACAAAATCAAGGAATACTTACAAGAGCCTCCAATCCTTATGCCTCCAGTTGAAGGAAGACCTCTAATCATGTACTTGACAGTATTAGAAGAGTCAATGGGGTGTGTGTTGGGCCAGCATGACGAGTCTGGTCGAAAAGAGTATGCAATATACTACCTAAGCAAAAAGTTTACCGACTGTGAACAGCGTTATTCACTGCTCGAGAAAACTTGTTGTGCTTTAGCGTGGGCTTCTCGCCGACTGAGACAGTATATGTTGACCCACACTACTTTATTGATCTCAAAGATGGATCCAGTTAAGTACATTTTTGAGAAGCCAGCACTTACCGGACGGGTTGCAAGATGGCAAATGATCCTCACAGAATATGATATTCAGTACACATCTCAAAAAGCCCTCAAAGGCAGTGTATTGTCTGATTATCTCGCTGAGCAACCCATTAATGATTACCAGCCTATGAGATTTGACTTCCCTGATGAAGACATCATGTTCATAAAAGCAAAAGATCATGAAGAGCATATTCACACTGAAGGGCCTGACCCGGAAGAAGAATGGACGATGATGTTTGACGGGGCTGTTAATATGAACGGTCGTGGTGTTGGTGCGGTACTCATTACACCTAAAGGAGTTCACATGCCTTTCTCGGCAAAACTCACCTTTAACTGCACTAACAACGAAGCTGAATACGAAGCTTGTATTATGGGTCTCGAGGAAGCCATTGACCTTAGGATCAAGACTTTGACCGTGTTCGGAGATTCAGCTCTGGTAATCAATCAAACCAACGGCAAATGGTACACCCACCAAGATCATTTGATACCTTACCGGGATTATACAAGAAGGTTATTGACTTTCTTCACAACGGTCAAGCTTGAGTATATCCCACGAGACGAAAATCAGTTTGCAGATGCTCTAGCTACCATTTCATCCATGATCAAAGTTCAGGCTGCCAACTTTGTACCTCGGATTTCAGTGTCCAGACTTGACAGACCAGCATACGTGTTCTCAGCAGATGTTGTTGAGGATGATAAGCCTTGGTTCCATGACATCAAATTCTTCTTGGAGGATCAAACATACCCACCTGGGGCATCTTCCAATGACAAGAAGACATTAAGAAGGCTAGCTGGAAGTTTCTTCTTAAATACTGACGGTTCTTTGTACAAGCAGAACTTTGATATGGTACTCCTCAGATGTGTCGATAAAGCAGAAGCAGACTTGCTAATGCACGAGGTGCACGAAGGATCCTTTGGTACCCATGCTGGAGGGCATGCAATGGCTAAAAGGTTGCTAAGATCAGGTTATTACTGGATCACAATGGATGTCGACTGTTATGCCTATGCCAGAAAGTGCCATAAATGCCAGATTTATGCGGATAAAGTGCATGTGCCTCCGAATCCTCTGAATGTGATGTCTTAACCTTGGCCCTTTTCCATGTGGGGCATTGATATGATTGGCAAGATTGAACCGACTGCTTTAAATGGCCACAGATTCATCCTGGTAGCCATTAACTATTTTACCAAGTGGGTCGAAGCAGCTTCATATGCAAATGTTATAAGGCAGGTGGTAGCCCGATTTCTGAAGAGAGACATCATCTGTCGGTATGGAGTTCCCGAGCGAATCATTACTGATAATGGTTCCAACTTAAACAACAAAATGATGGCAGAACTATGCCGGGACTTCAAGATCCAACACCACAATTCTTCTCCTTACAGGCCAAAGATGAATGGCGCTGTAGAGGCAGCTAATAATAATATCAAGAAGATTGTGCAGAAGATGGTAGTTACCTACAAAGACTGGCATGAAATGCTACCATTTGCCTTGCATGGGTACCGTACGTCAATCAAAACATCCACTGGGGCAACACCGTATCAGCTTATTTATGGTATGGAGGCAGTCCTACCTGTTGAAGTTGAATTACCCTCCTTGCGAGTGCTAATGGATGTTAAGCTAAATGAAGCAGAGTGGGTCCGATCCCGATACGAACAACTAAGTCTGATTGAAGAAAAGAGGTTGGCTGCAATTTGTCATGGGCAGCTGTATCAGAAAAGAATGAAGTAAGCCTTCGATCAGAAAGTCAGGCTTCGAGAGTACCAAGTAGGAGATCTTGTGCTGAAAAGACTCCTCCCTCCTCATACAGACCACATGGGCAAGTGGACTCTGAATTATGATGGTCCATTCATATTAAAGAAGGTTTTCTCTGGTGGAGCACTGATGCTCAATACTATGGATGGTGAAGACTTCCTGTCCCCTGTGAATTCAGATGTAGTTAAAAACTACTTCGCATAAATGACCCGCTGGACATAAAAACAGAATGTAAGTCCAGGCAAAAATAGGGCATCCCGGCGAGTCAAAAACAGAATAAAAGACTCGGGCAAAAATAAGGGAAAATAAAATAAAAAAATGTACACCCGCTGAGTTGAAAAGCCGCATTGGACGACTCAGGCAAAAATGGGTATCCCGGTGGATTGAAAACCCGAAAGGGCGATCCACGCAAAATAAGGGAATAAGCGAACAACTGCATCCTGAATTCGTCTGTATCGCTTACAACATGGCAAGCTTCGAAAGATTCGAGCATCGGTCAAAATCAACCTTCCTCAGAAAGTAAGATGAGAAGAAAGTCAAAAGTCATACAAGTCATAGCAAAAAGGAAAGCTCCTTGAAGCGTCACCAACATTGCCACAGTCTTTTTGTTTCTCAATTTGTAACGATTTCCTCATTTCAGGGGATCTGTTTCTTTGACTGTATCTTGCCAATGCAGGGCACACAAATTAATAAAATCAGATTTTCAGTCATATCTTGTCTCGTACATTTTATTTTTCATTTGCAAAATGTCCGATGTCCTTGAGATATTGATTGCATAAATACAGATGCTTCCCTTCTAAAAAATACGTGCTTACAGGAAATATATTTGCTCCCGGGAGTGTCTAAACTCCTATGACGGAATCCAGTAAGGGATACCTCGGGAAACTTGTACGTTTCTTTGTCATGCAGGATTGCAGGTATTCAAAACACGGCATGGGGCATGAAAGCTTCTCCCCGGTAGGCTGCCAAATCATTATTTCCTCAGCACACCTTCCAAACAGCACCGGAGATGCTTTCTCCCCATCAGAGTTGTCAGGAATTACTTCTCCAACATTTCCTTCAAAGCATGTACCAGAAGGTGCTCATATCCCCAGCTGAGTTGTCAAGTATCATCCTCAGCGGGATCCCCACAGAAATCTATAGGAGGATCTTTCAGTGATCTTTCTTCTTCCCCAGCCGAGTGCTAGACAGGGAACCATCTCCCTGCAGAGTTTTAACCTCTATCCAGAAGAGCAATGCCTGAAGATCTCACAACAGAGTGACAGAAGCTTCTACAGACCCCAGCTGGGTCCCTCATTACTAAGATAGGTTTATCAATGACTTACTTCCCCATGCAGAGTCATATATGTCAAATCTACCAATGATTTCACCCCCAGCTGGGATATCCACTTCAAGCAGATCAGCCAGAGATCTCTAAAGCAACGGGTTCCGAATCCCGGATCGGCATCTTTGCATAAACATAACATTCACATCATATTTTCCCACAGAGCGTAGCATTCCGTCTAATACGGAGCATTACGGCAAAAATAAAACATATTGCATAAATCATAAGCCATGTGTCGAACCGAACACCTGAATACTGACAATCCATCAACAATATACAGAATATTTCCCCAATTACCCACCAGAGAGCCAAAGCATTTCCCTTACAGATATAGATACACACTCCTTTCGGCACTCGTCCGTGTCATCACTCCCCAGTAAGGCCGCCCGAGCGGTCTCTACAAACAGATACTTATATTACAGATACTTCTTAACACTCGTCTATGTCATACCCCCAGCAGGAAGCCAAAGCGTCCCTTTTGCACTCACAACACATGTTTACACATATCTATACACATCTCTGACACCCGTCCGTGTCATCTCTCCCAACATTGTTACCTAAACACTTTGTGAATCAAATACTTATTTATAATACACTTTTTCCGGCACTCGTCTGTGTCATGCTCTCCACAGCAAGTTGAACGCTCACATGTGTCTCACTCTTTTTACTCATACAGATACTCGTCCGTACCTTGTATATACCACTTAAATCCCCTCAGAATCAACACTCGTCCGTGTTCCTTGTTAACAAGTTGATACTCGTCCGTATCATCATCTCTGAACATGAGTCAAGCATTTGTTTCTATTGATACTCGTCCGTATCATAGTCTTAAGGATGCTCGTCCGCATCTTTAATCTATACACCGTGTCAAACACTTAAGTCCTCTTGAAATTAGACACTCATCCGTGTCTACCATTCCCAAGAAGAATTCCCAGCAAATCTTGATAGATTATCTCCTTTTATCTGACATTCGTCCTATGTCACGATATTTTCGGCAGCCGTACCCTGCCAGGTGATCGTCCCTCACCTCTTGATGATCGTCCTTCATCATCCCCATCGGAGTATCTATTCATTAGAACCCCTTCCTATCCGACATTCGTCCTATGTCGTGATATTTTTAGCAGCCGTCCCCTGCTAGGTGATCGTCCTTCACCCCTTGATGATCGTCCGATGGCCGTCCCCACCGTTGATCTTGTTATCTGACATTCGTCCTATGTCACGATAAGCCCCGAGAGTAGCCGTACCCTGCTAGGTGATCGTCCTTCACCTATTGATGATCGTCCTTCATCATTTTATCCGATGGCCGTCCCCATCGTCGACCTTTTCTATCCGGAATTCGTCCTATGTCGTGATACTTTCGGCAGCCGTACCCTGCCAGGTGATCGTCCTTCACCCTTGATGACTGTTCCTCATCATTTATTTCTTCAACCCGATGGTCGTCCCCATCATTTACCTCCGATCCCCAGAAAATCTTATCATTTTCCCCAGCATGCCGGTCGTCCCCGTCATTGCTTCATCCTCAGCAGTCGTCCTCTGCTCGACGGTCGTCCTCCGTCGCCCGCACCTTATAAACATACTTTATTTTCTTTTACAATCTATATCCCTTTCTTCTTCATTCAGTGAGTGCAAATTTTGGACTGTCTTTGGTATTCAACCACAAGTTATCTTGTTTGCCTGTTAAGCCGTCGCTTACATCCTGCACAGCTAACTCATGCTTGAATAGGCGCATCTATAAACACCCCAAATTTTCCCTCACTCATTCACACCTTGGCTTGTGATCTTTTCATTTGCATAAGTTCAATCATATCATCTCATATTGCATTTTTGCTTCATTGCATTGGTTCAAAGTCATCTGCATCTAGGGTTTGTGATCTGAGCCATCCCTGAGCCAGTTGAGCCACTCCAAAGGTCTCCAATCATCTCAAGAGGGTCCATGTATGTTCAAGCATCATATTATATCCTCACAAGGCCAAGAAATTCAAAGGATCACAAGAACTAAGAAAGGCATGGAAGCAGAGCCAGGTTTAACTGCACAGATGACCTAAAATTAGAGTTTTGGTTTCAGAGGCCATAACTCCAAATTTTTTGGTCATTCTTGTTTCTATTGGTCTCTATATGTTATGAGGAATATGCATATCAATTTTCATGAAGAAATTCAAAGGGGAAGGCATCTGATTACAAGATGACTTCTTGAGCAAGTCAGTGCAAAATCAGGGCATCTGAGGCCCCCAATGACCCAACCAGAGGGGTTTCTCCATCATTTTGATTGTGTATGATCTTTATTTGATCATAGAAGATGTTATAAGTTCACAAAATTTAAGAATTTCAAGCCATTTGCAAAGTTGCCTTTTTGGGAAAGTGACTTGTAATGAAAACTTGCCATTTTGGGAAAGTTTTTCAACCTTCTCTTTTTGATTCAAAAATGCTTCAAATGAGAAAACTTTGGTCATGAAAGTTGTAGAATGGATCCTCCCATTTTCAAAAAGTACAAGAACTCATTCTAATTCATTTTGGATCAAAAGTTATGGCCTTGCAAAGTTGGGAAAAATCACATAATTTCATGTTTTACACCAAAAGAGGAAAGTTGCAAAACCTCATGCCAAGGCAAAATATGACTTCAAAGTGACTTCTAATATTCATAAAAACACAATGCAATGCCTAAAATTCAGATTGGCCCAAGAAATTTCTCATTTTCATGCCTTGATTTCCAAGTATCATAAACCATTTTTCATGAAAATCACAAAGAGGGAAATCTTGCAAGAAGGGTTCCTTTGGTTTTGTTTGGTCTCTAATCATTATCAAGGTATCATAGCAACATTATATGGTGCATTTTGCTGCATATTTCCCAAGAGATGTCACATGTCCATGGCCAAAAATCACAAAGTGTAACAAGTTGCAAAATTGCAAAACATGTGAGATCTCACCCTTCATCCATTCCAGCTCACATCAGTTCATCCCATGGCCATCCTTGAAGGCAGATGAGCCCAGAGCAACCCTAAAATAGCCTCTGCCACAGCCCATGCCTCAAGTACACCTAACATTGACTTTTTGGCCAATTGCCCCATGCCATTCCCACAGTGCAAGTCACTTCCTCAGACCTCTTCCAATAGTTTAGGGATGTGCTATGGATCATAAAGCAAGCCACACACAAGCCAGAAACCTCCCAAAATCCAGCTTGCACAAAATCTGTCCAAAACTTCTCTTCTTCGAAACTCCTTCCTCAGCCATCAAACCTTCATTTTTCTTTCACCAATAAGTCACAAATCACTCATAGAACAAGAATCACCCCCTGAAACAGCTTGAATCCCCACATACACAAACTCCCATTTCTGCTATACCAGAGCTGAAACATTCAAACCAGCCACTCCCCAAGTTTTCTAAGCTTCATTCCATCATCAGGAGGTTCAGGGAAGCAGGCTTAACCAAGGAAAAGTCCAGAAAGCTCAAAATCAGAGAGGCTTCATCTCAGGTAACATGAAGAACTTTTTTCCCAGAAGCTAGTTTTTAAGTTCTTTTATGGTGCTATGTGTTCTCCTGATCATGAATATGTGTTTACTTTTGAAAATGGGTGCGAAACCAGCATGTATGATGACTCTGAACATTTGCCCGTGTTTTATATTTTGCTTCGATTCATGCTTGTGAGGTGAAATAAATGGATTTTGATTGAGGTTTTAGGTTTAGATTGATGTGAGGATCATTTTGGTGGAAGAAATTTGAAGTTTGTTGACCTGTAGAGGAAACTAGGGTTTTTGGTTCGCCGGAGAAGACGACCGGAACACTGTTCCGGCCGTCTGAGTTTGATTAGCCCTAATTAGGTTTAACTGTGTAATTAAGGGGAGTTTGAATGTAGGCCGTGCGATTAGTCTTTCCCGCGCGCATTGGATGGTTGAGATCTGGTCATTAGCCCTAATCTGTCATTATTTAATTTAATTTGGGATTAATTGGATAATTAATGAAGTTTGAACTTGGGCCCTTGGATGTGGCGCCAAGTCAACACCCCCAAGCCCAGATTCAATCTGGTCCTTCCCTTTGGCATACTTTTCCTTTTTCTTAATTTTAATTCATTTTGTTTGTATTTTATTTACACAAATTTTTAAAAATAGGAAAAACATATTATAAAATTCTGATTTTGTTTGTCAAACATTTCATTAATTTTCAGAACCCAAAAATATTTTTATTTTTATTTTTTGCATCAAAAATTATTTTTAAATCATTTAAATGTTTATTTTTAATTAGTTAATGGAAATTAATTAATTAAAAATGCATTTAGGTATTTAAAAATCACCAAAAAATTCACATTGCATTTCAAAACATTTAGGAACATTATCAAACTCTCAAAACAAATTTCTTTTTGGTTCTTGACCAATTTTGACAATTTTCATTGGAATTAAAGTTGTTTAAAGGCAATATTTTGATCCTAACTTGAAAAAAATTCATTCTGCCTAACCATTAAGAGTTTGATGATGGTTCTTCTTGCATTGCATCCTTCATAACATGTAGTTTCTATGGTAAAATGGGTTTGAATTTATCTTCCATTTTCAATTTGTTTTGCATTTTTCATTGTGAGGTACCTTGAAACCCTAGTTGACTTAGAAAAATCATAACTTCCATTAGGTTTAGATTTAGGTCTCCTCCTTTGGGCAGTGAACTTGTGTAGGGTTAGGGGTCCTTTGATCCCATTTTCAATTTTTTATCATGTCATTTGCTTCTGATTTTGAATTTTGCTTTGTGTCTTGTGCATAAACCCTAATTTGTGCCTCTCTTTGCATCCATTTCTCATTTGCTTGCATTCAAGAACTTGCCATGACATTTTGTGCATCTTTAAGACATATAAGACATCTTAGGACATATTAGAATCATGTTTGATTATTGTATCTTTCATTTGCCATGCTATTTGTTCATATCATTTCATAAACTTTCATGAATCTTCATGGTTTAAAGCTTGCTTCATTTGCATCCACATCCTTGTATGATCATCCACAACTCTTGACATGTGTTTGCATCATCTCTTAGCATCATTAACATCATGATTGTGCTTCTGATTTTTGGTTTGCATCTTTGCATTCATTTCATTTTCATTGCATTGCATTTCTTTTGCTAACTTTTCAGGTGGTAAGTTGTTTTGAGAAGTGAATTTGCCTTCACTTCTCACAATCTCTTCTCATCTCTCTTGCATCATTTCTGCATTTTGTATTTGCCTTAGAGTGAGCTTGCTCATTCATGCTCTCTCCCACTTTATTCCTTCAAGCAACTTGTCTCCTTAAGTGAAGCAAGTTGTCTTGCTTCTCTCTGCTTCTTTCTCCTTTCATCTGCTTCTCCTTGGTGGCTTCCTTGAAGATTTCTCCTCTTAAGCCTCACAAAACCTAGGACTTCCAAGCATGATAACATTTTAGGATTGCTTAGTCCCCCTTAGACTCTTTCCTTTGAGTTTTCTTTGAGTCTTCTCTTCTTACCTCATAATCAAGGACTAAACCCTAAAGGTTTTAAGGCTTTGTGATTAAGCTTATGCCTGCATCCTTCTATTAGGATGGAGTGTATAACTTTAATCCTAAGTGTTAAACCCTTAATGTGTTTAAATCCTTTAATCAATTCACTTAATAATCATCAAGACATCAAGCTTGTAACTTGGGCCTTGCATTAGGGTTCTAATTCTTCCTTAATTGGTTAAAAAGGACTAACCCTAGTGTTAATGGACAAGTCCCCCTCAAGTTGTCTTACCAACCATAAAACTCACTTCTTAATCTTATCATTAACTAAAACCCACTTTAATAAAGGCTTTGTTTTGTCATGAGGTTAATCCCTAATCATGGATTAAGTTGAGGAGCCTTTCTCAGCTTAAATTTTCTCATCTATTATCCTTCTATTAGGATGGTGTAATGAGTCCATTAAATCCCTGATTATGGCTTAAACTCATTACTTAACACTAAACAAAAACAACAAAAAACATCTAAATGATTGCAAGTAGGTTAATGATCTTAACCCTACATCATGGTGATTAAGTGTGAAGTGCTTACTTCATACTTAAGGCATTCTCATTACCCCTAATCAGAGGGAGGATGTGATGAGTTTACTAACCCTTGGTTCAGGTTTAAGCTCATTTTCCTATGGAAAACTCCAAAAATCAATGAAAGATTGAAAATACCAAAAACAAACAATAATCATCTCCTTCGGGATTCTTTTCTCACCTCATTCACTCACAAACGAGAACTTGCTTCTTCCGTCTAATGCAAGACAATTAGCACTCGAGCCAGACGAGTCATACACTTGAGCCTAGACAAGTAAGCAGTTCATCAGTCAATTTATCTTTAAGTCTCTTTGAGTCGAACTACGGTGTTCTGACTTCCTCATTGCACGAGAGGATACGTAGGCATAACATAACAGTTATCGAACAAAAGTCTCTGTATATTCCCCCTTCTTCCAGCATTATTCTTTTAGCCTCATTATCTTGAGCTCTTCACTCTTGTTCTTACACTGACACTTCTCTTATACACTTCACATTTTCTTTTACACTGACACTTGCATTCTTTTCCAGTTTTGATACACCAATTGCACTGACACTACCCCTTTAAAACACAAATCTTGTAAGCGTGGATCCCGTCGAGTACGGCGGACAATCTGGGTGCTAATACCTTCCCAGGTTGTAACCAAACCCCTTTCTCAGTTTCTCTGGTTCGGAACCGTATTATCCATCCTTTCTTAGGTTTATGCAGCATTACCTTTCCTTCGGGATAAAAATGCCTAGCTGGTGACTCTATTCATTTCTCTCTCTTTCGCCGACCGTTCGCGTCTGTACCCCTTCTGACCAGGTGTCATTTGGTGGGAGCGACAGTGGTGATTAAAGGTGACGGTTCGTAGGGAGCCCATGATTTAGCTAGAATATAGGGTTATGGAAGGTTGTGTAAACGTGGGCTAGATTGAGACGTTTTTTAGAAAGTTGAAATCATGGTGTTTCCTTGGGACTCAACAAAAGTCACTTTATAATTAATGAGACTGACATGGTGTCAGAAGTCATTTCGACAGCAAAGGATATTTCTCCAAAATTAGTCGAAAACATCTTTGCTGGGGGGCAATTTGTAAGCTCATAATTTCGACACTTTGAAATTTGAGACATGAAGTCATTTCTTTTGCTGAGAGGATGATCAGTAGATAAGAAGAAGAAGAAGTGAAGATATTCAGGAGATGTTGACAAGGTTAAAAACTCAAGTGCTTTGACAGGAAGATAAATAGTGTGTTGGCAAGCCAAGTTTGGAAACCTGTTTATAGTTGGGCATTTGACAAGATGAGTGTATCTTTCGACACTTCGACAGAAGGGAGTTGTTTGACAGAAGCATTGATTGGCAAAGTTTGAAGGGTTTCTTCTTCTTCGAGATTTCGACAAATGAAGAGATACAATGCTTCGTCACCAAAGGGAAGAATTCAAATTCAAAAGTTGCAACCTTTGGCAGTTGGACACATGGAAGTTTCAGAGAAGAAAATTGCATGCAGGCTGACATTTGTCATTTAGTTAGAATTTTCCCGTTCTAGGCAGTTATGTTGTTTGTATATAAATAGGATAGTTTGTGTTTAGAATGCGTGTGTGAAAACTTATACAAAAATCCTGTAAATACTCTAAGTACCCAGTGTGAGAAAAAATGAGTCTAATATTTGGAACAATGTATGTGTTGAACACCATTTTTCTTTCAAGTTATTTAAATTATTAGTTTGTTTCATCAAGTTATTTTATCTTCAGTTTTATTTACTTCTCTGCAAAGTTTTTACATCATTTCGCCATTTTCTTACTTTTGTTCAAACTTTAACTTTATTTTACTTTCAAAATCAAAGCATTTAACACTTTGACATTATTAACAAAACAAACCACAAATCATTAACAACACTAAGAGTATTTCGACAAACAATTGCACATGTGTCCTAGGACTTGTTTGGTTAGCCTGCAAGTAACCCAGTTTTCTAAGAGATTGGTTAACCAGAGGTTGTTCGTCAGAAATCACAGCGAATAAAAACTGATATATGTCTAAGTGATACTAAGTTTGGATCTTTGAAAACGAAAATCTAAGGCCCTATTTATAGGAAAACAAATAGTAAGAAAAGACCAGGATGCCCCTTCCACTAAAAAGTGGAGGGAAAAACTTTTGCCTTGTGGCGCCCGCCACAGGCCTATGGCGCCCGCCATGAGTGCATTTTTGTGGAGAGAGTGGGGAACGTGGGATCTTGCGGTTGTGGAGTGGTCTTGGGACGTGGCCACGTCATGGCTGACCCCATGGCGCCAACCATGGTGGATGCCGTAAGTGTAAAAAGCTGAAAAACTTGATTTTTGTCCGTTTCAGCTCCTTTTTCGCTCCTTTTCTCGATTTAGGCCCTGATTACATAGAAAACCTGAAAAAAAAGAAAAAAAAAGTAATAACATACCAAAATAGCAATAAAAACCTAAAATGCATGCGAAATCGGAGTCAGAAATACGGTGAAATTTAGTGTTATCAAATCCTCCCACACTTAGACCTTTGCTTGTCCTCAAGCAAACATTTAAAGCTCAAAATGAAGAAAACTGGTGTCAACACGTGATTTGGGCTAAAAGGGCTTCTAAGTTCAAGTCAGGATGCAGTGACAGGTACTAACTAAGTGAACCAAGGGTATCATAATAACACGGACATAAACTTCAATCCTATACTAACCAACCCATGTCATCCCACAATACCTAGGCCTATCTTCCCATCTCTTTTTGGGTCCTTTTCATTCAGGCGCAATCACATTAAGCCCGTTATCCGTACATGTTTCATAGTAAAGTGACCGGTTAGTGATTCTGATCCAAAACATAGGGTTTCTGGCACATAAGCATGTGTAAACCCGTTTATTTGACCTAAATGTAGCTGTGGGGGATCATATCGTAATCCGCCCTACCAAGTTCAGTGTCAGATACCTCTGAACCAACTAACAATAGGTGACTGCAATTTTTTTTTCTTTTTGTGGCAAAAAAATTTTTTCTTCTCTTTTTTCGGTTTAAATGACTTTGTGAGGGTCACCTATCCCAAAGTTTTCCTTTTTTTTTCTTTTTTATTAGCATTGGATCATTCACTTATGTTCATCGGTCCCCTACGTAGAGCATGCTTAGGCTGGAGTTGACTGCTAGAATAAACTACTTAGGACAATTTTTTTTGAATGATAATAAAGGCCATGGTGTGCGGGGTTTAGGAGTGATTCATATATTCAAGAAGTCTATGGTTCTATAACGATACTGATGTTTCAAAAAGTTCACCTACGTCACCAAATCCTAATCCAAACCCGTCTTAAAGCCCAAAAAACATGTGAAACAACATTGTTTTCTTTTAATTTTTTTTGGTAAGGCTAAGGAAATGAGAAAAATGAGGATGTACTAAAGATACACTATACTAGTGACTCGTCAGACTCATGCATTATCTAAAAAAAACTTAAACTAAATAACTAACTGAAAAGGAAAATAACAGAAAGAAAATAAATAACTAAGAAGGGAAATAACAGAAAGCAATAAAATCCATTCCCACACTTAAATCGAACATTGTCCCCAATGTTTCGAAATAAGATAAGGAGAGTAACCTGGAAAACTACTGCGGAGGAGCACTGGTGCCCTCGCCGTCTATAAACACCCCAAATTTTCCCTCACTAAGTTCACCATGGCTTGTGACCTTTTCATTTGCATAAGTTCAATCATATCATCTCATATTGCATTTTTACTTCACTGCATTGGTTCAAGTTCATCTGCACCTAGGGTTTGTGGTCTGAGCTATCCATGAGCTATCTGAGCCACTCCAAAGGTCTTCAATCATCAATAGGGTCCATGTATGTTCAATCATCATATTATATTCACCCAAGATCAAGAAATTCAAAAAATCACAAGAACTTGCAAAGCTTGGAAGCAGAGCCAGGTTTAACTGCACAGATGACCTAAAATTAGGGTTTTGGCTTCAGAGGCCATAACTCCAAATTTTTTGGTCATTCTTGTTTCTATAGGTCTCTATTTGTTATAAGGATCATGCATGCCAAGTTTAATGGAAAAATTCATTGTGGAAGTCATCTGATCACTGGGTAACTTCTTGAGCAAGTCAGAGCCAAATCAGGGCATCTGAGGCCCCCAAACATGGAACCCAAATGGATTTTTCATCAAAATGAAGTTATATGGTCTTTATTTGATCATTTAAGTGATTTTAAGTTCAGAAATTTGAAGAAAAGTGGGCTAAACCAAAAGTTGCCAAATATGGAAATGACTTGTAATGTAAACTTTCCATTTTGGGAAAGTTTTTCAACCTCCTCTTTCTCAACCAAAAATGCTTCAAATGAAAAATTCTTGGTCATGAAAGTTGTAGATTGGATCATTCCCTTTTCAAAAAGTACAAGAACAAGGTCTAATTCATTTTGGAACTCAAGTTATGGCTTTCCAAAGTTAGCAAAAATCACATAATTTCAAGTTTCATGTCAAAGAGGGATTTTTGCAAAACCTCATGCCAAGCAAATTTGTGACCTCAAAGTGACTTCTAATCACCATACAAACTTAATGCAATGCCTAAAAGTCAGAATTGGCCCAAGAATTCCCATGTTTCATGACTTGTGCATGAAGAAATCAAGAAAGGGCCAAACTTCATGAAATTTGCAAAACCCCCACAAACTTCAATCCACTTGCTAATTGGCCTCAATCTGAATTCCATGGTTGCCCATGAATCAAGCTGCGCAGGACATGCCTTTGTCCTTGGCCTGAATGTGCCCATACCTCAAAGGACACCTAACCTTGACTTTTTGCAAAATGAACCATACCAATCAGCATAGGCCACCAACAACTCTCTGACCTATCAAGACTTGATACATGGACCAAATACAAGCCATTTCATACAATAAGCAAGGCTGAATCCTCCCACAACTCAGCAACCACAAAAACTCCCTCTTATGCATTTCTCTTCGAAATTGATCACACAAGCTACAAACCTTCAAACAAACTTCATAGAACAACTCACCATCAACCCCTGATCATTTCCCACCCATCATTTTGCCCCGAAAACCACCATATCAAAAATACGATTTCTCTCCCCCTTTGAACTGAACTGCATCAAACTCACAAACCAGCCACAAACACTCCAACCAAGCATTAAAGCTTCTTCAAGGAGTTCATTGGAAACATTTGGAAACAAGAAAGCAGCCTGAAAGCTCCAGGGTTGAAAGATTCACCTCAGGTAGCCATACGAAATTATTTTTCCAGAAGCTTTATTTTAAGTTCTCATTTGGTTAAGTTTGATTCCCTGAGTGCAATGAACCTTTTACTTTTGAAAATGATGAAGAATTGAGAGTGTATGGCTTGTCTGAAATTTTTGTAGTTTTTGTTCTTGGATTCGATTCTTGTTAATGGTTGGAAATAAATGAAGTTCGAGGTTAGAATTAGGTTTAGGGGGGTGAGAGGAACAAATCTGGAGCTTTAGAGCTCCAGAAATGGCCTGGGAGTGAGTTGAGTTTTCTATGGGGAGAATGTCACCGGAGAAGACGACCGGAGCTCTTCTCCGGTGACCTGAAAGTGATTAATATTAATTAGGGTTAGGGTTCCAGGTTTGAATGTAGGCCCTTAGATCAATCCCTCCCGCGCGTGATGTGTGGCCCAGATTGCTTGATTAGTTTTAATTTTTGGATTAAATATTAATTAAATAGGATTAGTCTGGTTTGAATTATGTCCATTGGATCTGGCGCGCAGTCAAACCTCCCAAGCCCAGAATGAATCTCAGCTCTCCATTGTGCATACTTTTCTTTTTAATATTTTTATTTTCATTTTCCTTGTTTTAATTTATACATTTTATAAAAAATAGTAAAAAGGCCTCAAAAATTCTGGAAATTTTTATTAAATCTTTTATTAATTTTCAGAACCCAAAAAGATTTTTATTTTTATTTTTTGCATTAAAAAATATTTTTAAATAATTTAAATGATTATTTTTAATTAATTAATGAGAATTAATTAATTAAAAATACATTTAGGTATTTAAAAATCCCAAAAAAATTCAGAGAGCATTTTCAAACATTTACAAACATTTACAAACTCACAACACAAATTTATTTTTGGTTTTGATCACACTTTGACAATTTTCATTTGAATTAGGGTTCTTAAAATTGAATATTTTTAACCCTAACTTCAAAATTTCATAACTTTTGATCCATGTTGAGTTTGTGAATGGTTCTTTTTGCATTGTGTTATGCATACTTTCAAGCATCTAAAAAACATTTTTGTTTCATTTTTATAATGCATTTTCAATTTGTTTGGTATTTTACCTTTAGGATCACCCTTAAAACCCTAGAAATTTAGGAAAATCATAAGTCTCTTAGAGTTTAGCTTCTGACCTTCCCCTTTGGGCAGTGAACTTGTATAGGTTTGGGGTCCCTATGTTTCCATTTTCAATTTTTTATCTTACCATTTGCTTCTGATTTTGAATTTTTGCATCTCACATGATCATTAACCCTAATTTGCATCTTTATTTGCATCCATCTTGCATAAGCGCATACATGAGCTTGCCATGACATTTTGTGCATCCACATGACATATAAGACATCTTAGGACATATTGAAATCATGTTTGATCATTGAATCATCCATTTTCCATGTTTTGCTTTCATTTCATGACATATGCATTCATGAACTTTCATGCCTCTTACATGTCTCATTTGCATTCCCATCCTTTGTATGATCATCCTCATCTCATGACATACATTTATGTCATCTCTTTGCATCATTAGCATCATGAACATGCTTCTGGTTTTGACTTTCACCTTTGAATTCATTTCATTTTCATTTTCATTTCATTTCTTTTTGCTAACTTTTAAGGTGGTAAGTGTTTGAGAAGTGAATTTGCCTTCACTTCTCATAATCTCTTCTCATCTCTCTTATGAATCATTGCTGCATTTTAATTGTGAATTAGAGTGAGCTTTCTCATTCAGGCTCCTTCCTATCTTTCTTTCTTCAAGCAACTTATCTTCTTAAGTGAAGTAAGTTGTCTTGCTTCTTTCTGATTCTCCTTCCTTCATCTTGCTTCTTCCTTGGTGGCTTTTCTCTTGAAGATCCTCTTGCAAGCCTCATAAACCCTAGGAACACCCAAGCATGATCACAATTAGGGTTTGATTAGTCCCCCCATTAGTTTTACCTTTGTGTCATCTTTGTGTCTTCTCTCCTCACCTCTTAATCAAGGACTAAACCTTAAAGGTTTTAAGGCTTTGTGATTAGGGTTATTCCTGTATCCTTCTATTAGGATGGGGTGTATAACTTTAATCCTAAGTGTTAAGCCCTTAATGTGTTTAAATCCTTTAATCAATTCATCTAATAATCACTAAGACATCAAGCTTGTAACTTGGGCCTTGCATTAGGGTTCTAATTCTTCCTTAATTTGTTAAGAAGGACTAACCCTAGTGTTAATGGACAAGTCCTCCTCAAGTTGTCTTACAAACCATAAAATTCATTTCCTAATCTTACCATTAACTAAAATCCATTTAATAAAGGTTTTATTTTGTCATGAGGTTAATCCCTAATCATGGATTAAGTTGAGGAGCCTTTCTCATCTTAAATGTTCTCATCTATTATCCTTCTATTAGGATAGTGTAATGAGTCCATTAAATCCCTGATTATGGCTTAAACTCATCACTTAACACTAAACAAAAACTCCAAAAACATCTAAATAAATGTAAGTAGGTTAATGATCTTAATCCTGCATCAAGGTGTTTAAGTGTGAGGTGTTTATCTCATACTTGGGGTATTCTCATTACCCCTAATCAGAGGGAGGATGTGATGAGTTTACTAACCCTTGGTTTAGGCTTAAGCTCATTTTCTTATGACAAACTTCAAAAGGCAATAAAAGATTGAAAACACAAAAACAAACAATAATCGTCTCCTTCGGGATTCTTTTCTCATCTCATTCACTCACAAACGAGAACTTGCTTCTTCCGTCTAATGCAAGACAGTTTGCACCTGAGCCAGACAGGTCATACACTTGAGCAAAGACAAGTAAGCAGTTCATCAAGTCAATTTATCTTTCAGTCTCTTTGAGTCGAACTACGGTGTTCTGACTTCCTCATTGCACGAGAGGATACATATGCATAACTCAACAGTTATCGAACAAAAGTCTCTGTATATTCCCCCTCTTCCAGCATTATTCTTTTAAGCCTCATAGTCTCGAGCATTTCACTCCTTCCTAGCACTGACATTTCTCCACTTCATTTCACATTTATTTTACACTGACACTTACATTCTTTTCCAGCTGTTGCACAAAAAATAGCACTGACACTACCCCTTTAAGCACAAACTTTCAAGCGTGGATCCCGTCGAGTATGACGAACAATCTGGGTGCTAGCACCTTCCCAGGTTGTAACCAACCCCCTTTCTCAGTTTCTCTGGTTCGCAACCGTCTTATCCATCTCTTCTTAGGTTTATGCAGCATTACCTTTCCTTCGGGATAAAAATGCCTAGCTGGCGACTCTTTTCAGTTCACCCTTTGTGTTCTCTTTTCGCCGACCGTTCGCGCTTGTACCGGGATGCAAATCTTTGGGAGCGACACCGTCCTGCTGTGATGGTCTGGAACGATGGGATCTACTGCGCTGCTGATCCCTCCGGTTAAGTCGTGCGGATAAGGCAACCTGGGCACTCCGAATCTCTCGAAGGTTACCAAGGATGGAACCATGAGTGGCCTCCATAAGCTGGTGGTGTCGGCGGTTGACTTCTCGCTGACGGGCCTGCTCTGATGTGATATTGGTCAAGGTGCGACAAACTTTCCCGTAGGCACGATCCGAAACCAATCGTGATTGTTGCATGAAGCTCATGTTGTCCATCAGTTGTTGTGAAATGGTAGAGAGTATGCCGTCTCTCCTTTCCTCTCTAGCCGTCATATCACGCCACATCTCCTCAGTGATATAAAATCCAGGAGTAGCACCTGCAACAAGGTTAGAGGAAGATGGTGCAGTGTGTGACTGTGAAGGATGATGAGGGACACGTGAGGTACGGGAGAATGTTCTCTCCGTTCATATTCTTCATCAGTGTCATGTGCCTCCCCATCAGGAATATTAGGAGGAAGTGGACCCAAAACAGGTGGAGCATTCAGATCATAGGTCCAATTCCTTTCATTACGTACATCGGTACATCTACTGCAAGGTAAAGCAACAGATGGGATAGCTACCCCATGAACCATCAACTCATAACCACCTGCTCTCCTCGTTCGGCACAATTTCATGTCTTTTAGAAATTTTAAATTAATTGTGCGAGGAGGTAGGGTTTCAAGTGTAACTATCTCATTGTTCAGGTTAAGAGCCCGAGCAATAGACGTAACAAGTCCTCCAATAACAATCGGTCCTATTTTATTAACAGTTAAAGTCATGTGTGCAAGCATAAACGGGACCAGATTGATATGAGTATTTGTGAGGCTTCCGTGCAAAAATAGAAGCTCTTTAGCGTTTACCTTATTTGGACTCTCCCGACCAAAAATAGTACATGCCAAAAGATATCTGAAAACTCTTATGGCCGGGTTATGGATGGTCGACGCAAGTATTCCTTCAAAAGAATTTATTGAAGTACTTGACAGCCTCTGCCAGAAGGAAAATACTTCGGCCGACCATTCCGAATCCAAAGGTGCCTCACATATAGCACCTTCCCTATGAGGGATTCCTAACAAGCCTGTTAGTTCGCCGGTACTGTATTCGTATTCAATTCCAAACAGTCTAAAATTAACAGTACCGACTGTGCTAGCAGTGTTAGGACTGACAGTGTATATTAACGAACTCAAAAACTCAACTGTCAGCCTCTCATAGGTAGGTTCCTGATTTACAAAAATATTATGCAAGCCTAGAAAATCTAATAAATGAAAAACACTATGATATAGACCCAAAGAGTAAAGACAATTATCATCTACGTACCTAGTCGAGATAATTTCTCGAATCTGAAGCCTTTGAATGATTTTCCTTTGCCTATCTCCCGGTCTTCCATCGCGAAGAAGATATCCGTTGAACTCCATTGTTGCTCCTCCTTGAGAAGTTGAATATGGTGAAGAGTGGTTTATGTAGGAAATGATAAAGGTTGGATTTTTATGGTTTGTGGTGGATGAAAATAAAAATGGATTTTGGATGGGTTTTATAGATGGTGAATGTATGAGAATGATGAGAGCTTTATGGGGTTCAATGGGGTTTTTGGAAGTTGGAAAAATGGGTTTTGGAAGTTTGAAAGTGTAAAAAGGGCGGGGGAGATGAATCTGCCCCGAAATAAGGTGGAACAGCGTGGCGGGCGCCATAGGGCTATGGCGGGTGCCACAAGACCATTTTCCTTATGGGCCAAATTTTTTTTAATTCCCCTTGTGGGCTTCGTGTACCTTTTGTCTTCGGGGGGTCCGAATAGCGTTTTGTTCTTTCTTCTAAGGCACAAAGCTTGCATACTTTTTATGAAGGCAAAAATGAAAAATATTTTTGTTCTTTTTTTTTCATTATTGGATATAAAATAAAATAAAATAAAAGAAGAAAAGAAAAAAAAAAGAAAAACTGAGTATTAGTGCACGAAATAATATATAAGATAAAAATCAAAGTACATGGAAAATGTAATATATGCGATAATGTAAAATATGTCTGGAGATGCGAGAAATAAAATAAGGTATGAAATATTAAATACTAGAGTAATAATGTCAGTGTAAAACGATCATGTGGTAGACTTCTCTGCCTGGTCCGATCCACGAATCTCAGCTATCTCCCTCCGAAGCTCTCCAATCTCCTGATATAGAGCGTCGGTCTCTGAGGCATGGGTGAGATCAGATATCTCGATCTGTAATGCCAAGTCCGCTACTTCCTGCTTGAGCAGGGCAGTCTCCCTGCGGAGCTCATAAATCTGGGTCTGTAGATCAGGTGGCTACAAAAACATATTGTTAGACATAACAGTGATTCGGGGAGAAAGAGGTGTAGGAGTGTACTCAGCGGCGGGAGGTGATTTTGGCTCTTCGACAGTCTCTCCATAACCCTCTAAAGCATAACTCCAATTAGCAGGGTCGTGGACACTGGTCATCAACAGGTTAGGTAATGTAAAGTAATGTATCACTTCGCCGTCAATCAGTAATCTAAACGTGTTGGGCTCAAAAGAGGCCCTCCTCATCAATCCTCTGTCAAGACAAAAGTCAACATCCAGGGTGGTGTAGTTGCAGAAGGTCCTGAGGTGCAATAATTTGCGAGACAAACCCAATGCAGTTGCAATCTGTGTAACAATCCCACCGACATGTATAATGCCTACAAATGACCTGGCGACACTGGCAAGGCTCTTCAACAGAAAGTTGCCACAAGCAACTGGGCATGACTGAGTCGCACAAAACAGTAGGAAAATCTCCTCCTCACTCAGCAAAGTCTCTGTATCTGGAAAACCGAGGAAAGAGTGTGCTAGAATCATCTGGAAGTACCTTAACACAGGAGTGGTGTGTTAACGACGGTGGAGCGATTCAGTTTAAGGTTGTGGTTTTGTGAAGGTTTGTGGGTCTCGGTTATTTTGAACGGTGGATTCGGTTTCGTTCGGGCGGAGGGTTTTGGTTTGTGAGCGATGAACGACGCGGTACGAGTTTGTGTTTTTCCGATTTGGAACGGTTTCAGTGATTTGGTGGTTTAAGTTCAAATTGATGGTAGTTTCGGTGATGTATCGAATGAGTTTGCGATGGTGATGATGATTTTTTTCAGATCGGCGGTGGAGACAAAGTGAAGGTTTGATTTTGTTTGAGAATCTAGATTTATGTTTTTTTCATTTTCTTTTGTGGGTTTGAGTTGAATGGATTTCCAGTGCTGGAAAAAACATGAATTCGTTTTTGTTTCTTACTTTTTTTCTAGGTTGTTGTTTTTGTTTTTTTAATTCTTGTCTGTCCAAAAAAAAGGATGAAGACTCCCATTTTAAAAGCAAAATCAAACTTGTTTATTAATTTTTTTTGTCTGATATTGGTGATGAGTTCCTTTCAATGTTGCAGGCTGACTGATCAAGCTCTTTCTCTTATGCATGTTGTACCAGTCCCTCTTTAGGTGAGGAGTCACTGTTGCTTGTAAAAAAAATGCAAAATTAAAGCAGGTTGTTTGGCTTGATGTGGTTAAGAGAGACTTTGTCAATGAAGTGATATAATTTCTATGGGTGATTAATTGTTGAACTAAACAAATCAGACTAAATAAAATAAAGTACAATTAAAACTAACTAAACTACTAATAAAAAACCTACTTACAAATTAAACTAATAAATAAATTGATAAATCTATAAAAACTAGTAGTAAAATTGTTTAAACTAGTGGCTAAAACAAAATAAAATATTAAACTAATAAAAATGGTTAAACAGATATAAAAATTAAAATAAATTCTAAATAAAATTAAATTAATCTAAAAAACTTAATCAACTCTAAAATAATTAAATTGGACTAGTTAAAAATAACTGATTAAAATTATCTAATTAAAGCATAAATTAAAATAAAACTAAATTGGAAATATCCTAAATAAAAAAATAAATTGAAAACTAGTTCTAAACAAATCTAATATAGACTAAAAAACCTATTAAATTAAAAATCAAACTAAATTAAATTCTAAAAAATAATCCAAGATAAAGACTTAACTAGAAAAAATAAATAATTATTTACAAGACAAGACAAAATGTTTCTAAATAAATTCTAAAAAATCATGAATGAGGTGACATGGAATGATATGAATAATTTTGGTCAATAAAATGTTTGTGCAAAGTGACTGACTATCGACATTACGACAAAATACGTCAAATGAATGCCGATTTTTTTTTTCTTCTAAAAAAGCCCGATCAAAATTTAGGGTGTGACACATGTGATATTTATTTGTTAATTTAAGATTTTTATTGGTATTACCTAGACTATGAACCGTACAATGCACAAATTTTTTGGTGTGTTATATAGATGATATTTATATATATATATATATATATATATATATATATATATATATATATATATATATATATATATATATATATATATATATATATATATATATATATAAAACTAATTTTTATAGATATTTAGATTATGAGTTTGTCTAACCTATGCAATATTGCATGAGATAAGAAATAATTAATACACTATTGAAATATCAAAATTGCATGGGATACAAATTTTCAATATCATAAATTTTCAATAAATTTTTTGATATATATATTTCGAGAAGTAAGTAAACAACTAACTACTGAACATTATGAAAAATTCTATGTAAACGATATTTTCAGTTATATTTGTATCTTCACTTTTGTTGTTGGTTATCAGTATCTTTAAATATTACTTTGAATTATCTCTTGATAATGCAACATATAATTATCATGAGGAAAAACTTACCGGGGAAGACTCCTATATATTTAAATGACTAACCTGGACTTTTGTTAATTCTCATAGCAAATGATACAATCAATGGAAATTGCCGTCGTTGAAATTTGAAAAAAATTCTTTTATTGTTTGGAGTCAATGATAACCTTGGAATAAAAAAACAATGAACGGTAAAACACCAAATCTTAACTTATCAGTTTTTAAAACATCAAATTCAAATAATTAAAAAGAGAATATGAAGTTATTGCTTAAAATATTCATTAATAATGGAAATAAATTTATTATTTATTCAATTATTTTTATAAATAATATCAAAATAAAAATAATATTTATATACGAATAAAATATTAATTATTAAAATATTTTTATATAAACAAATAATTATAGAATCAAGATTATTTTATATTTTAAAAATAATAATAATTTTCTTAAAAAATTTATTTTTCTTTCATTTTATTTTTATTACATTTTATATCAAATGCGCTTACAGGACCCGTAAAAATTTCTCACTGGTTTATTTACAAATATCATTTTCCATTCCGTCACTATATATCCCACCGCATTACACCACACGAACAACGTAGAAACTACCAAACCAACACTTTCACTACACTTCAAGTCTACCATCCATTTTCGTGTAAGTATTTTCTACCCCCTACTGAAAAGCGTCGTTTTCTTAAGCTTTATTGCCATATGGTACCTTTTGCCGTTTACTATTCACATAAATGCATGTTTGAATTCTGTTTATTTGCTTTGTTTGTTCCTTCCATGGATGAGTGCTTATTGATTCTTTCATAATTAGTTCATTGATTTGGGATTCTGTATGTTAATTGCTTAATTGAAGGAATAATAACTGCAGATTGTGTGGTTGTTTTCGTCGTCGTCGTGGATTGTCGGTTGAACGAGTTTCTTTGCAGTCATGAGTTTTGCTTTTCGAGGGAGTAGGGGAGATATTGAAAGCGGATTTTCAGAATATGTTCCTGAAAGAACCTCAATGGTATGCTTAATCATTGGTGTTAATCTTTATGCAATGTGCTAGCTTTTTCTCATGTAACTTATATTGTACATGATTAATTTGTATTGTAATTCTTATGCTACTCTATTTTACCTCAGCGAGTTCATCCATCTCGGTCGGCTCATAGCAATTCTCTAGCTTTTCTTATTACGGGTATGCTGTTATCTTATGCATCTAAAGTCTATTTGTATTGACTTATTTGAGTTTAACTATTGACTGGCGTAGATTGTTTGAGAGGGTTTACGGAAACCAAGGTTGATATGTCCATAAGGTGTTTTCAGCTTATTTTCGTAATTTTTCTAGGATAATGATAGAACTATTTGGCCTAATGTTAGGGAGAGGCCTAAACCTGAGGTGTGGAGAGTGCATGTCTAGCAGGCTAAAAAAGAGAAGAATCGGTTAGTTAGTGACATGGTTGGGAATGTCGTTGAAATCTTGGAAATTCTGTTAGCAGAGAGGGATATAGGGTGAAGGGTATTGTAGAATGGGTAAGCATGTTTATTGTTACGAATGAGTTAGGAGAATATTTTCTCTGGTTGGAGCATTGCTCTGGTTTCCTATTTACTGTAACTACTCTTTTTCATTAAATTGTCAATAAACAATATCTCATTTGTCTATTTTCTGTGCGATTTTCTTAATTTCTGTGAGGTTCCATCAGATAGCTTGTGAAAACAACTTTTTGCTCGTATAGAAACAGTTTGGCTTTATCTTATTTTTAGTCATAGAAGTAGCTTATACATAACTTTTATATGATAAGTGCTTATACTATATACACTTAATTAGCTGTTTAAGCAAACAAGACCCTATGCTTTTCTGCTTCATATATGTAGACTGTTGATCGCTATTTGACTTAGTCTTACTTATTGGGCAGTTATTTTGATATTCATGATATTAAATTCCCCTCAGATGTCACATTATTTTTTGGTAAGTAATCACTTAAAATATAATGTATACATACTAATAGTTTTCATAGTTCTTCACGAAGTTACAAAAGTAACAATTGACCCTTTCCTTTTCAGCTGTGGATAGTACTGGCTGTCTTCGTGATGGCTACAAGTCTGAGAATATATGCAACATGTCAACAGCTTCAAGCGCAAGCCAGGGCTCATGCTGCAGCAGCCTCTGGGTTGCTTGGCCATGCTGAATTACATTTTCAAATGCCACCATCTATTGCAATTGCAACTAGAGGAAGATTGCAGGGACTTAGACTTCAGCTTGCACTTCTTGACCGAGAATTTGATGAACGAGGTATTATGCTTGTGTTTCACTCTTGGACATGTATTTGTTAGACCTCTTATTAGTATGGTTATGATACTATTAGACTGCAGCTATTGTATTATTAGGCAGCAGTTATGTATTAGGAAGCAGTTATGTTGTTAGACAGTTATTGAATACGTAGGGAATGGAAGGAAAATCACTAGGCATTTTATTTTTGAACTGGACATTGATTAGGAGATACCAAAACAGATGAAAGCTTATTGTGCTTTATTTTTTTTCTCATTTTGTGGCAGATTATGACACTTTGAGAGCTTTAGACTCTGATACTGCTTCTAGTACTCCTTCAATGACTGAGGAAGAGATAAATGCCTTGCCTATTCACAAGTATAAAGTCTCAGGCCCATCAAAGTAAGTTGTGACAGTCTCTTTAAAAAAAGTAATGCTAATGAATTAAAAGAAAAACTTGCTTTATTTTGTGTGCATATTTGCTCTCTATTTTCTTGTCGTGCAAGGAGCAAGATAGTGTTTTGTGGGTCGGTCCACCTTGTTTTGCAGTTCTTCAGCTGGCACCTACCGTTGAATCATTGGTATTGTTTGGTGATTTTAAAGTTCTCATATTTTGTTTAAGAAAATATTCATGTAAAATATAAATCTTCCTCCGTGCCAATATAAATCTTCCTTCGCTGGTATATTGATACCCCTGGAAGGATACTTCCGAACCAAAGGCGTCTGGAGTGATCCTTTCGGACAGGGTCAAAATGGACAATTTGGGAGGTCAATGAGAAATGAATAGATTCGAACCAAAGGCGTCTGGAGTGATCCTTTCGGACAGGGTCAAAATGGACAATTTGGGAGGTCAATGAGAAATGAATAGATTCGAATTTCCCTTATGACATTGATTAGGAAGCAGTATTTAATAATAGCTCTTGAAAAAAATGTCCCCAGTGGTCTGTTTTTTTTTCTTTCTATATTTTTAAGGTTCTTATAGTAGGTTAAATGGTCAACAGGATTTGTTTACTCTTTTTCTGCGTTACATTATGTAAAGAAACCTAAGCCAGGATAAATAAATTGACATAATTTGTTTATATTAACAGAGATGGCTCCATCGGTTTACCATCCTCTTCAAAGGCAGCTGAGGTAAATATCTCTGTTAGCTCAATCTCCCATTTAGGTTTATGTGGTTTCACTAGGTTGTTTGAGTTATGGAGGCATTTTTTGGTAGGTAGTTAGCTTTGGTAATCTATGTGATGTTTTCCTACTTTTTTTTGTTTCTGAAATAGTTATATTTTTAATTTCTTTTTCAAATGTTTTAATCAGAGTAAAGAGGACTCTAAAAGAGAAGAGAGAAGTGTCAAAGGTTCAGAAGATGAGCTGATATGTACTATATGCTTGGACCAAGTTAAGAGTGGGGAACTTGTGCGTAGCTTGCCGTGCTTGCATCAGGTTTAATACAGCCTGTATCTTACTCTCATCATTTTTTGTTGTTGTTATAAACAAATTATTTAGCAGTAATGGAGATTAGTACTTGTTTCTGGAAGCATCAGATTTGTATTGTGTTAACTCAATGTCACCTCCAGAGATTGTAAAGTTGTCTACTCAGTTTTCTCGCCACATTCCAGTCAAATCCATTAACCTGACTAATTGAGCTAACACATATGGGTTGCTAGTTTCTGTTTTTTCTTTTCATTTTGATTATCCGGGGAATAGCTCTCCATAATTCTTAAATCATGCTGTCAATTTTGCTCATTCTGGTCATCCTCTGCTACTTTATTTTTAATTGGTCTAAACCAAAAGCCGATAAATATTTTCACTTTGGAGCCCTTGGACGAAGATTGGAGAACCCATATTTGGAGCTCTTATGAAACTAAACTCGATTCATTTAATAAATTCCGATATTGTTTTTCTTGAATCAAAGCATGATTTCTGCCACTTTACTTCAGTTGCAACTCATTCCACTAAAATTCTTACTTGTTTCTTGTTTCTTTCCATCCAGTTTCATGCCAACTGCATCGTTCCATGGCTTCGGCAACAAGGAACATGTCCTGTGTGCAAATTTAGGATGGGGTCAGGAAGGCATGGAAACACCGATAGCGAGTCAGGTGATTCAGATATTTTGTAATATTATTCTGATATGGCTGTAAAGTGCGCGATATTCTGGGTTATACAAGTATGTATATTTTTTGGAATTGGATTATACCCTTAGTTTGCCATGAAGATGCAAGAGTGAAATCCATTTAAGTATATTGAAGGTACAAATTATTCAACGAGTCTATGACTCACTTATGCCATTGTTACAAATGTGTAAATATAGACTCACTTATGCCATTGTTACAAATGTGTAAATATAGACTCACTTATGCCATTGTTACAAATGTTTAAATACTGAGTCTACCTTACAAAGTGTCCAATGTGTCTTTCACTCTTGCCTTCTGTTTTGTGTTCAAAGAAATAAATATAGTTTATCGACCGATTAAAAAAGGTATCTTCCATTAATAAGTTATATTACTTATATACAAATGGAGAAACCAGATAACATACCAGTAAAAACCAAAGGACCGAAATTTCAGGACAGACTTATATAAATTGGTAAGCACAGAAATGAGGCAACAACAGAATGATCATATGAGAGACCATCCTGGTTCCCAATACCTCATAGAAGAAGACAACAGGTGGACGACCCTGCTTATCCAATACCTCATAGAAGAAACATTTTCAGAATTGTTTGAGGAAAGCAAGCAAGTAAAAAGAGCTTTAGGCAAATATTTGTTAGTTGTAGGAAAATCATACAGACAAGGGAGGAAAACACCAATGCTTAGATGTTTGAGCCATGAAGAGTAAAAAAATGCCATGACCGAAGCACGAGGAAGATCATAGGAAACATGATCTACGAAGTTAGAGAAGTGACTCACAAAAGAATATGCCACCAAGCTTCATGTGACTAGGATACATGACTCAAAGTTATACCCAAAGAAATAAGGGAAGGTCACCTAGTTTTAAAGCACTTAATAGATCTCTGAATCATAACTCAACACTGATCACATCTCTACATCAGGACTCGGTCAACAAATCGAAGCCCCACCTAGCATTATTGCAATACGATGCATTATTGCTACATACGCAATACATGAAGGATCACCACCACCTCCATCTCCGAACTCAACATCGGTTCCATCTCTGAACAGAACTCAACATAATAAAATTAATATCAATATAAGGTCAAATTAACGGTTTCATCTTTGAACTGAACACTTCAAATATGATTAATTATTAAATATCAACATAAAAATAAAGGTTATATGATTTCACATCAATAATCATCTTAACATCAACCCCTCCCATAGGGTAATCATTAATTCAATAAATCACAACAATCAAAACAAAATGTATCCATCGTCATTAACACTCAATTTGCGTTACACAACAAGTAACACAGTGTAATTATGTTTTCACATACACTATTAATCTCTTAGGACCTTACCATTCGATAGTAATACGCATTAGTTCTCTAACGTTTCAAACCGCATCTCAATTGATGTCACGAAACTCAAGTTATGATAAAAATAGTATCTGAACAAAATCAGGTTTGTGACAGTTGGATCGTCACCCAGTTGATGCCCGTCAGCTCGTTCGATGCAATGACAGTTGGACAATCATAAAGGTAACATCCATCTCCATCGTAGAATGTTGAATTTTGCATTTTTCACCATATTTGGACTTTCAGACCACCGATTTTGATTCCAAAAAAAATCATCACATTTATAATTCGATTTCGAAAAAGTCATCACATTTATAATTCGACATACAGTAATTATATAACAATTATAACAACATACAACACATATATTATAGATCCTAACATCATTTAATCATTAATTTATTAGTATGTTCATCACTTTTTAGGCACAACATGTCTAAACCCTTAACTCAGAATTTTACATGAAAGTTTTATCGCATAATTAAGCATAAAATTAACATCAAACAACACTAATTACCATACATCAATTTAGAGAAGTTTGTACAACCATTTTCAAATCCAAAAACTTAGATCATATTTGGATTGATGGAATATAACAGAACAAACCGGAGCGAAATATAGTGGAGCAGAATAGAGCGGAGAGGAATGGAACATAGATCTTATTTCATTGTTTCGTTAATTTATTTAAAATATCTCATTCCACTCTATTTCATCTCATACTATCAATCCAAATATACTCTTAACAAAATTCCGTTAATAGGGGAAAGGAAAGGGAAGAAGGAAAGGGTATCGACCCTTCTCTATTTTCTATGTAATTAAAACACCAATAAGTGAACTAATCTCTCCCCTATCTCATATTTTCTGCACCAACAAGCTCTAACAACGGTGATCCTCTTTTTACAACCCCTGCTCTCCTAATTTGTCTCATTTTCAAACTTTTATCTTTTTCACGTTTTTGATTTTTTGAACTTTTTCTAACTTCCACTATTTAATATAACTAATCGTCTATCTGCGATACACAATAAATTTTATTAAATAAATTTTATTAAATTGAAATAGTTTGAATTTAACTAAAAATAAAATATATATAATTTGAATTTAACTAAAAATAAAATATATATAATTTTAATATAATTAAATAAATGAAAAGTATTTATAAACAAAAATCCATATATTAGTCTATTTTTACAAATCAACTTATCATATATAAGTAAATAATATAATTCAAAATTAAAGATAATAAAAATTATATAAATCATAATAAACAAAAAAATAAATAGTAGTTAAAGGAAGTTTGTTAGTGGGATAACTAATGGATATGAAAAAAATGCAATGAAAATTTTCAACATGTGTCTCATGTATTTAATTTTTATTTTGAATTAATTAATTAATTAAAATATGTGGCTTTGAAATAGGTGTCTCATTTATTATTAATTTATTTATTTAATTAATTATATACGTGGAAGTTGGTTTTTGCTAGTGGGTAAAATAGTGGGTGTAAAAATGTGGGAAGAGGTAGAAGTTGTAAGTTGTAACCCACTACAAATATGTTTATTAATTGTAAACATGGGAACATGATTAATAGGGATTTTTAAAAAGCAATAAATTTAATAAATAATTATTTATTATTTTATTTATTATTTATTATTTATTATTTATTATATTTATTGGTGAAAGTTTTGGAGAAGATTTGATGGAAAAAGTTATAGAATTATAATTTAGTATGATTTCATTTTATTTTATATCTATGTCTCACCACGCCTTTTTTTTTACTCAACACACTCCTAATTATTCCATTTTCTTATTTCTAATTAGTTTCTTTAAAACTCTTCAAATTCTATTATTTTCCATTACTCACTAATTAAAAAAATAATAATTCTTTACTTCTAATATTATTTTCAGTTCGTGATAGAAGGTCCAAACGAATTACAAAGAAGCCCAGCCATTTTAATGATTATGTATTAAATTAATTGAGTTTCTTTTTTTATTATAATTGTTTTATCTTTTTGGGCCTATGGGGTTGTTGACCCAGCCTATATTATGATGTATTTAAGACCTTGTCTCTCTTGAATGAGAAAGAATGAAAGTCTGAATTTTTATATCTTTATTGTTTTATGCTTATCCATTTGATAAACCCTAGTTGGTAGTAGTTGTTAATCCTCATTGTATCATTGGTGCTTTCATCTTGTTCTCATGGCCCCTCCCAAACCCCCACAACCCACTCCTCAAGAAATTGTGGAACAAGTTGTCCAAACCTCACACATTCATATTGATAATGTTATCAATCAAATACATTCAGATCTAGATGAACGTTTTGATATTGTTCGTTCAGATCTAGAAAAAACACAGCAGAATCTAGGTCTTATCAACAGCCGACTGGAAAATGAACGGAAAATAAAGGAATCTCGCTATGAATCGGCCATGGCTACCTTAAACAAGCTGCTGTTACAACGAACAACCACATATGTGATGCAGACTGCTCACACAACTGCGTCTTCTTCAGGTACATCTGCTAATTTTTCCATTCCTATGCTAACCTCACCCATATCTACTGTTATTTCACCCACACAAACCCCAGTACGTTATTCTGCTACTACAACACTTCCTCCATACCCACCAAATGTCACTTCGTACACCCACACACCAACAACACAGATTCCCACATTTTATCCTACCTACTCACATTCTGCATCTATGTATACTCAACCTGTATCATTTCCACAACCATTTTTACCCCAAACACCCTACAACCAGATCCCTCCTTTACCCCCTTTCAGAACACCTAAGTTGGAACTTGCTTTATTTGATGGCTCCAACCCTTTGGAGTGGTTATTTCAAGCGGATCAGTTCTTTAGTTTTTATAATTTACCTCCTGAAAATAGATTATGCATGATGTCTTTCTATATGAAGGGGGAAGCTTTAGCATGGTTTAAATGGATGCACCACAATCAATTTCTAACAGATTGGGCCTCTTTCACGAAAGCTCTAGAGTTGCGTTTCGGCCCTTCTACGTTTGCAAATCATCAAGCAGAATTATTTAAACTTAAGCAAACAAATTATGTTGTGGTGTATCAAGCTGCATTTGAAAAATTGGGTAACCAAGTTATTGGTTTATCACATGAGGCTGTGCTGAATTATTACATTTCTGGTTTAGTTCCTGAAATCCAAAATGAAATTGCCATCCACAAACCCACATCCATTTCACAAGCTATCGGCCTGTCTAAACTCATAGAATTCAAGCTACGTGAAGCCAAACCTAAGTACCATAAACCTTTCCCCAGCACATATATAAATCCCACTACCCCTCAAACCCCCAATTCTACCACCACTGCCCCACCTAAGCCGTACATCCCTTCAACACAAACCACAAAATTGCCAATCAGACGCCTCTCAAATGCACAACTACTAGAACGTCGTGCCCAAGGCTTATGTTTCAATTGTGATGATAAATTCATTCATGGTCACAAATGTACTGCTGGAAAATTTCCACTCTTATTAGTTGATGATGAAGAATCATCAATCCAAGACCACACATTGGCTGAAGTAGAACCTTGTCAACATTCAGAATCTACCGAAACCTACTTCCAATTATCTCCACAAGCTGCATGTGGTCAACTTTCCCCTAAAACTCTCAAATTTAATGGACTTATTCATGGTCTACCGGTCACAATTTTGATCGACACAGGTAGCACACACAATATCCTCCAACCCCGCATTGCCCAACACCTAAAACTTCCCACAACTCCAATTCCAAACTTTTCCATTATGGTCGGAAATGGTTCTAAATTAAATTGTTCCGGTCTTTGCTCTCAAGTTTCCATCACCCTCCAAAACAACCTATTCTCTATTCCATTTCATTTACTTCCAATTGAGGGTGCTGACGTAGTCCTTGGCATAGAATGGTTAAGAACTCTTGGTCCACTCATGGCAGATTTCTCAATCCCTAAACTCTCCTTCACCCACCACAACAATGAAATTACAATCACAGGTGACCCAAAAACTCTTCCTTCAGCCTCATCATATAACCAAATTTGCCACCTTATTCATACTGATTCCATCGCCTCAATTCACCTACTACTTTACCAACCACCCTCCCTACAAGAAAACACTCATGACTTAGCCACTAACCCAATTGACTCATTACCAACCTCTCTCCCCAAACAAATATCCACAATCCTAAAATCTTTTACTTCCGTTTTTCAGAAACCACAAGGCCTTCCACCTACTCGAGCCTACGACCACCATATACCTATTTTACCTAACACACCTCCCATCAACGTCAAACCATACCGATATCCCCACTCCCAAAAAGACACCATGACATCACTTATACAAGACATGCTCAATGAGGGTATCATCAAACCCATCAACAACCCTTATTCCTCACCAGTTCTCTTAGTTCGCAAGAAAGATGGTAGTTGGAGATTCTGTGTTGATTACCGTGCACTAAACACTGTTATAGTACGAGATCGTTTCCCTATTCCTACCATAGATGAAATATTTGATGAATTGGGATCAACAACTATTTTTTCTAAGATCGATCTTTGATCTGGATATCACCAAATTAGAGTTACGCCAGAGGATACGCATAAAATTGCTTTCAGAACTTTCGATGGTCACTATGAGTTCCTAGTAATGCCTTTTGGGCTAACTAACGCTCCTAGTTCATTTCAATCTGCAATGAATGATTTATTAAGGCCTTTTCTACGACGATTTGTTTTAGTTTTTTTTATGACATTTTGATATATAGTTCTTGCCTATCAGACCATGCTGCTCATTTAACCTTGATTTTAGATTTACTTTCATCTCATCAATTTTATGCCAAACTATCCAAATGTCTGTTTGCTGTTCCTACTGTTGATTATTTAGGTCACATTATCTCAAGTGATGATGTTACCCCATATCCTGCGAAGATTCAGGCAATTATAGACTGGCCGAGGCCACGTTCACTCACGACTCTCAGGGGTTTCTTAGGCCTCACGGGCTCTTATCGACGCTTTGTACGTCATTACGCCTCTCTCGTCGCTCCTCTCTCCGATTTACTTCGTTCAACTAAATTTACATGGAGTACATCTGCCGACGTAACATTTACAAAGTTAAAACAAAACATGACAGAAACTCATATATTGTGTTTGCCAAATTTCTCCAAGACCTTCATTCTTGAGACCGATGCCTCCGCTTTTGCAATTGGTGTCGTTCTCTCACAGCAAGGACATCCCTTTGCTTTCTTCAGCAAAAAGTTATGCAATTGGATGCAGGCCTCCTCCGTGTACGTGCGAGAGATGTACACAATCACTGAATCAATTAAAAAATGGCGTCAGTATTTGATAGGGATGGATTTTCACATCTACACTGACCATAAAAGTTTAAAAAATCTACTTGTCCAAACTATACAAACACCCGAGCAACAAAAATGGGAAGCAAAGTTACAAGGATTTCAGTTTGATATATTTTACAAACCTGGCAAGCATAATCAAGTGGCTGATGCACTAAGTCGCATTGAACAAGAGGACACCTCAATCATGCTTTCCATCTCCTCTCCCGTTCCTCTTCTTATCTCTCAACTCACAGATTACTATCGAGACACACCAGAGGGACGACTCCTTGTAACAAAGGAAAATTCAGAGTCAGATATGCAACATTTGTTTCAGTTCAGGAATGATATTCTACACTACAAAGACAAAAAATTTATACCTGATGTCAAAGAACTACGACACTCCATCATATAGGAATTTCATGCCACCCCTGTAGCGGGCCATTAGGAGCTCAACCAACTTTAGCTCGCATGTCTGCTTCATTTTTATGGCCATGTATCTACAAAGATGTTGAAACTTTTGTCAAACATTGCCAAACCTATCAGCACAACAAATGCATCCCAAAAAAAAAACAGGGCCTGCTACAACCACTTGAAATACCGACAAAGGTTTGGGATGAACTCTCAATGGATTTTATTACTCACCTGCCATATTCTTTCGGACACACAACGATTTTGGTTATTTGTGACCGTTTGAAAAAGTATGTGCATCTTCTGGCTTTACCCACACACTTTACAGCTCGAGATCTCGCACGTCGTTTTTCCACCGAAGTTTGCCGTTTGCATGGTATTCCAAGTTCACACAAAGGAGTAGGTTGTCCCGCAATTCCTCGATGTCCCTATATTCCGAATAACAAGTGTGCTTAGTCGCTAGATGCACCAAACTTTCTAGATCTAGGTTTCCCTTTTTTATAGATGAAATTATTTTTTTTTTAAATCTATACATCTATCCATGATATAGAATTGATTCATAATATCAGATTGTGATCCACTTTTCCTAAGCTCTTTCTGGAAAGAGTTATTCCGCGTCCAAGGCACCACCTTGAAGTTTAGCACCGCTTATCACCCTGAAACAGACGGCCAAACAGAGGTTACAAATAGATGTATAAAGGCCTATCTAAGATGCTTCACAAGTGAGAACCCCAGGCAATTGTTCAAGTACTTACACTTAGCCGAATACTGGCACAACACGGCGTATAATTCCTCTACCAAGATGTCTCCTTTTGAAGCTCTGTACGGCCGTGAACCACCCTCTTTTCCTCAGTACAAAAAGGGACTTACTACTGTTCCAGATCTCGACCTTAATCTGCATCAACGACAAGAAATACTAAGTACCTTGAAAAATAATTTGAACAGAGCAAGAGAAAGAATGATAGAACAAAGCAACAAGAGCCATCGTGACTATACCTTTTCAATAGGAGATCTGGTCCTCCTTCGCCTTCAGCCTTACAGGCAAGTCTCGGTTTACCGGCGCCGATCCCAAAAACTCTCCAAACGTTATTTTGGTCCTTTTAGAGTTTACCATCGTATTGGTCCTATTGCTTACGAATTGGAGCTTCCATCATCTTCAAAGATACATCCGGTCATACATGTCTCTCAGCTCAAGCAATACCATGGTGGAAATCCTTCGGCTCACTATCATCCTATTCCGCCATCTTTGAACAACTTGCATGCAGAAGAACTCCTTGACACAAACCCTTTGGAGGTTGCTTCACAGGAGCTTGAAGCGAACTTATCTCAGTCGGGTGACGAAGCTATCCGTTATCTTTCTCATCGGAACTGTGCGCCTCTAAGCCATGAGTTAGAACAAGAGAGACACGAAAATCAAAGGGTGGACAATTTTGAAAAAAAGGAAGAAGTGAAGACTCTTTGGTTTTTCAGAAAGAAGTTCAACGGGTTTTAAGTGAGGACCATACTACTTCAAATGAGAATCCTATGGAAAAAGTAGATTGCATTGTTAAGTCTTCTATGTCTTGGGAAGTACACTCATAAAGTCTGACCAATTTGCTTGTTCCAACACGCAAATTAATCTCCAACCATCATATACTTTGGATTCCTCTATCTTGCAATCCGATCCGCCCATGATTCCCAACGTCTCTCTGCCTTGTTCACGTGACATCACAATCCCACATGCAATCCCTTCTCATCACAACTGGCCGCGTGTTCCTAAGGCAGCCTCTTCACCAACAGCTGGCACGCATGCACCAGCCATAAACCCCACTTCACCAATCTTTTCTTCGCCTAGTCATCCGAATCCATCACCTTCTTCAATTAAATGGGCCTCAACTTTTATGCCAACCCGATCCATTATTACTCCCAACCTTGAGGACAAGGTTGTTATTGGGCCGGACAGTAGTGATAGAAGGCCCAAACGAATTACAAAGAAGCCCAACCATTTTAATGATTATGTATTAAATTAATTGAGTTTCTTTTTTTATTATAATTGTTTTATCTTTTTTGGCCTATGGGGTTGTTGACCCAGCCCATATTATGATGTATTTAAGACCTTGTCTCTCTTGAATGAGAAGGAATGAAAGTCTGAATTTTTATATCTTTATTATTTTATGCTTATCCATTTGGTGAACCCTAGTTGGTAGTAGTTGTTAATCCTCATTGTATCAGTTGGCTAACTTTCTCACTTCTCTCTACTTCTCGGTAACACCCAACCGACCAAAACCAATTAAATAAACACAATATTATAAACACATCAAAAATTCCATTTAATTATTTAAAAATAATATAAAAATATACTAACACTATTAAAAAAATATGGGGTGTTACACTAACCCTTGTTTTAGCATTAAGTATTTGCAGCACGTGTTACCACCTAGACCTACACCACATAACCTTACACTGCGTCCAACGTGCCTGTAAACAGGGTCTAGTGTGCCTTAATCCTTCAAAGTATTTCTTTTTCCTGTTTTTTTGTGTTGATTCGTAGTTTTCCAATTTTTTTTCACATGTTTTTATAAGTGCAAACAAGAAAAGTCCAAACAAGCGTTTCTTTACTTTTTATAGATAAATCAGGATTTCTTTGTGAGGATTGCTTGTAAAATAAACATATAAGATTCGACGTACTTAACGTAAATCAGGCATTTATCATACGCATCACCACCTTAGCCAAGGAATACACATGCCTCTAGGAAAGGGATTCATTAAATTTCCTAACCATGAGGCCATTTTGAAATACTCCTATGAACATCTTCTGGTTAGGATGGATGACCTTCTTGGTCACCTCATTAAAACAAGAGAGGTACTCCCTTAGAGATTTAGAGGGACCTTGGAAAATGTTGAAAAGACTGGTGGAGGCCATTATTTTATGCCTGTTTGCTGCAAATCGGTGAACTAGTTTTTTCACTAAGTCCTGATAGTTAGTGATAACGAGTCGAGACACACACATATACCACATCAGAGTCGCGTCTCAGAAGGTTCCATATATCAGCTTGTGTTTAAGGGAATCAGGAGCTCCAATGATTTCCATTTATGTGTTGATGGAGGCGACATGTTAGTATGAATCATTGTGTCCAACAAACTTAGTCAATGAAAGAGGCTTACAATTTTATGGAACGGGAGCCTCCTATATCTTATCTAAGAGAGGTTAGGGTCAAATATCTCCACCTCTACCATAAGGTCGACCTCCCGCTGGCGTTTTTGGATATGTAGGATGTTATCATTTAAAGTTTGGTTTTGGTAGTGTAGGTCACTCATGATAATGCGTATCTATGCCATGGCGTTTTCCTCGCAGACAGACTCCTCGCAGGTCAGAGTTATTGCCTTTTTGTTCACCATGATGGGCGAAGAGGTTGAACATGAGAATAGTAATCTGGCTTAATGTTGTAATGGTGGTACATGTTAGTTTTACCAAGTCCAGCGGTGGATGTCAATTGTACTTACTAAAATTATAATATGTGATAACCCCTAGTGATTAAGGACTGTCAAAGGCTTTTAGGGTTTGTTGTAGGGTTTAGAGTTAGCTCAAGTAGGGAGGTGAAAAGCTCGGTGTATGTAGCATCTGTGTGAAAATGAGATTGTCCCTCTCAACTTCGAGGTTGAGGCATTTAAAAGAGTTTTTGAGCCTGAATCTCATACATCGAGGAAGTAGCAACCACTTCTGAGAGAACATGGTAGTGGATAGTTATTCCCATATTATTCTGGAGAGAATGATTAATTTCCCTCTGACTTCTTCCGCACCGTTGTGAACGAAGGACACATCACTTCCCATGTTCTCCCGCTTTAGGCAAGTTATCCAAAAAATAAGCAATGCAATTGAAGAATGAGTGTCACATCTAGTAAACAGACGACTGATATAGGAAATAGACGATCAGGAAGGTGTTATGAGCGAGGTGTTATTCCATTTGACTTCCACATTATCGCTTTTGGTTATTTATAAATATATCAATATAGATATCAATAAAGGACTCTCGTTATTTGCACCAAATAAGGCAATAAAACGGATTGCAAGGTCTTCATAAAGCCCTATAATCCACTTATGAGTTATGTTAAGAGTCTCACATCGAACAATATATGACCTGAACATGTGATTATAAGTGAGGGCAATTCTCACCCTACCACCCGGTTTTGTAGGATTGAGTTAGGCCCAACCCACACATTCTGACATGGTATCATAGTCTGGTTTAAGATATGTTGGGTCACTCCGCTATCAGGCCATCTACCATTTAGTTCCACGCTCCAGACGTTTAATCCTGGTCGTGAGAGGGGGTGCTAAGAGTCTCACATCGAACAATATATGGTCTGAACATATGGTTATAAGTGAGAGCAATCTTCATCCTATCAACCGGTTTTATAAGGTTGAGTTAGATCCAAACCACACATTCTAACAAGTTACATTGTTTAAGGTCCTCACACAAAATTTACAATGTAACGTGTGATCAACTCTCTATAAATATCTATGTTTGAAACACTGAAATACAACATTGTGGGTCACTTGTTCCGTCATAAGAGACAATGATAGGTTTAAAAAATGACAAAGAATACTCCTTAAATTGTCTATGAGAAAAGTTGAGAAACCTAAAATATTAGTCGAGTGATTTCTGCTCCACTAGCATTGTTATGTAGGAGCTCAATCTAACATACAATGTATGTACATGGAAACGTATAAATCCTCATTTAACTACTAACAAAGGTTAATAAATAAATTATGTGGGTCCAAAATTTTTTTTTTCTTCATAAGTCCAATTTACAGAATAGTTGATAGATAGTTATCAATGTTGCTTTGCTAAGTCATTATATTAGCTCTCTAAGTCTTACTATCTTAGTGATAAAGGCTAAGAAAGAACCATCAAACTTTGATGATTGACTTATTAGCATGATAAGATCCAATCTCTCTAACTTCAAAATATTTTCTCTGTCTTTCTCGGAAAAAGAAAAGTTGGATCAAATGTCTTTCTCATTCTTGCTTACTTTGTTTACGGTGAGTAGAGAAAGTTACAATAAACATCACCAACCAGTCACACTGATTTAAGTCTTTCATGAAAAGGATATGAATAATTAATGTAACTTGAAACTGAAAGGTTTTTCTTTGTTAAGAAATATGATTTGGTTAATAAGCTAATAACAATTGATTTGAAAATTGGCATTTTCTGTGTTCTAGAAGAATGAATACAAACTCCTACTCCGGTAATTGAATGTCTTTTTAAATATTAACTACAAATCTCATTAATCAACCTCTGTTATAGGTAAAAGACATTTTAAAATTTTAATTGCATTAATAAATTACTTGAGGTTTGTTTTATAAAACTAACTGATAATTGCAGGGCTGTGTCCAATCAAATTGGAGGTCCATTTTAATTTAAAAATGAATCAAAATTAAAGAAAAACTATAATAACTAAAAATGAAACATAAAACATAAAAAATATAATTATATATTAATGAAAATAAGATTTAATTATAATTATTTTGATTTTGATCAATTTTCTTAATATATTGGATTTTTATTATAACATTTTTTTTTAATTTTTTTAATTTACTTAATAATATTTTATATATTTATTAATATTAATTTTTTTTTTAATAATGGACTTTTCTAAATTTTTTGGCCCTCCGAAATTTATGGTATGCTGTAGAATTTATTGCTCCTACACAGGGTCGGGTCTGGATAATTGATCGTTGGTAGTCGGTAACATCAAAATTCTATCAAATTTGTATGTAAAGTGAAAGATAACATTAAAATTTATATTAAATTTGTATGCAAATTTTATAATAAAATTTAGAAAGATACACAAATTAATAATATTGTAATTTTTGAATTCACTTAAATTAATTTAAAATAGTAATAAAAAGAGTTTATTGTTTAATATTCTACGATAAAAGTATAATGACATTCTGAATATTTTTCATCTTAGTTGATCTCATTGATTCTCCTACGGTGTTTTACTAACTTGAGAATTATCAACACTATTTCAAAATATCAAACACACATTAACCGAGAAATGTGTCTCTGAAGCAACACATGCAAACTTCCAAGCCCTCCTTCTTCTCCTCCCCTTTGTTATTTTGAGCAAATTGATATACTTAAACTTATCAGTATCTTCGGCTTAAACTCCTAGCCTTAGGGTTAGGGCTTTGGTACTGATTTTTGTTTAGTCTATTTTGATTCTGCTCATTTATATATATATATATATATATATATATATATATATATATATATATATATATATATATATATATATATATATATATATATATATATATATATATATATATATATATGGATTGGGAGATTAAAGTTACTCGCAAGAAAAACTATGGTAAATCGCTTACCTTATCCATTTGGAAGGAAAGTAAGGGCAAAGGAACGGGACAAGGAGAACCACTCATTTCCTTCTTCATTTCAAACTTTCCTGAAAGCATAAAGGCGAAAGATTTGTTCGAGGTCTTTTCGGTTTATGGTTTGATCTCGGAGGTGTACATTCCCACAAGGAGAGATAAAAGAGGAGTGCAATCCGATTTCGATCGTTTCAGAAAAGTTCACGATGTTCGCATCCTGGTGGTTAAACTGGATAATATTATTCTACATGGTAAGAAGATACACATTAATGTCCCTAGATTTCAAAAATCGGTCAAGAACGATCAGGTCGCTTCCTCTATGCATAAGAACAATTATGCCTCCAAGTAATTTAGACTAGAAGGTGATTCAAAAGTTGAAAATTTTCCTTTGCCCAAGCAGTGAAGTTTAGTAATACCGTCCCGTTGGTTGACAAGGCTCTGAATCATACTAAGCCGAATAGGGTGAAAGTTGAATGTTCTATTGCATCTAGGTATTCTAAAGCCTATGTGGGTATGGTTTTGGAAGATATCAATCCTTTTTCGGTGCAAAAAGCCTTGTTTAAAGAAGGTATTTTCGATATCTTAGCTACACCTCTAAGGGTAAGTTTGTTCCTTCTAGAACATAAGCAACGAGGGGATGCCGCTACTTTTATTGAGCAAGCTAGTGAATGGTGCGATAGATGGTTTGCTTAGATTAGAAGTTGGACACCTGCTACTGTGAATAATTACAGATTGGCGTGGATAAAATGTATTGGAATTCCTTGTTTTTCTTGGAATAACTTTGTTTTTAGTTGTTTGGTTAAGAGCCTTGGCTCTTTCATCAAAGCTGATGAGGCCACTGAGAAGAATAGTAGATATGATATGTCTAAATTACTTCTTAAAGTTATTACCAAACAATAGTTTTTGAAGATCAAATATTACTGATTAATGATGTTGAATACCATGTCAAAATTTTGGTAGACTCTTGGGATGATGAAGCTTATGCATTTTCCATGGAGGTTGGTCATGGGGATGGAACATCCTATTCCTCGGTATCTGATAAAGATAATGATAGTGATTGGTCCTTAGAAGAAGAGGAAAAAGTTGGTGAGTCCCTTTCTAGTGACTCTTTGGAGGATATGAAGGGTAGTGATCAAAAAGAATTTGAGGAAAACTATGAAGATGATGGAACTAATGCTATTATATCAGGTTCCTTTTTTCATAATTCCTTGGGGGTAGTGCCCGAACGTCAGCTCGATATTTGTTCATATGAGTTGATCCGTTTGGAAAAGTCAACCATGATCTGGGGCTACGTCTAAGCAATTGTCATCCTTAAAGGCTATCCCTTTTGTTAAGGAAAATAGACTTGCGGCTAGTCACAAATCTCCTCTTGTTGATAAGGGTTTCCAACCAGTTTTGGGCCTTGCTCTTGGGCCAACTACCAATGGGGCCGAGTTATCTCTTGAGACTGACCCAATATCTCCTACCCATATACTTTCTAATAAGAAGTTTTTAGAGAAAAAGGAAAAGAATAAAGAAATCCATTGTTGACATCTTTGGAAATACCCAGATTCCTTTCACCCCTTCTTTTTATTCTACTCTTATCAGGGAAAATTCCAAGCTCCCCCTCACCAGATCAAAATCGAAGTTAATGAGCAGAAAGAAAACTTTGCTTCATCCAATTATTGAGAGCCAAAGATCCTCTGGGTGCCACGCGGGATCTAACATATTCTCTATTGATGAATCTGACATTTGCAGAAGCAATTTTAGATGCAAATTGGATTTAGAAGGTGTTCCTAGAAAAAATTGTGAATCGGTCATTAATTTGGGCATACAAGCTGTAACACACCACTTTTCCCGTTTAATAAAAATGCAATATAATGCATAAAATCAGAGTTTAACACCTTTAAGTGGAATGCCACATAATAAAACCAACAATGAAAATTCAATTATTTCATCAACACTCTTTACCCATTAATGAATTAAAACAGCGGAACTCCATAAATTATTCAAAGTTACGGAAAATTGCCAAAATCACCAAATATCCATATTAACTCGTGGTCCACAACTTTTAGAACACTAATAGTGATACATAACAATTAAAAATAAAAGAAGCAACAAAGAATGAAAATCCCTGTATCCCGTGTTACGTATCAGAGCGACTCCCAAGGCTCGATCATGCAACACACAATCCATGTACAACTCAAGTACCTGGATTATCTGTACTCCCAAAGAAGCACAGACACAACAAAAACAACAAAGGGGTGAGAACTACATTCAATAATCAACGGTATATAATACATGTTAAGGGTAACACTCACACGATCACACCAAATCAGCCAAACATGTAATAATAATAATGCAATGTGACTCGACAATGACACAATACATCTGGTACCAATACACATGTTGGTTCATTCAATCAAACCTGATAAATCACATACACCTCTACTTGGAAATGATTTATCTCATCATACAAATCACATACACTCCTCATAAGAAATGATTCTTATTCACCAAATACACCATAAATGTCTGACAACATTTATGCATATAGACACATGTATAACAATATCACGCATACACACGATCCTCCTGATCACACCTGAAATGCATAGTCACCATTATATGCACCAACACCAATATTCATGCATTCAATTCATTAACACACCAAAGAAATAATCCAAATTGTAATCACAAACTAACCACCCAATTATTTTCCTAAATTCCGTTTTATTACTCATTCTATGTGTGGACATTAATTATTGGCATTTGTACTAATTTTAAACCAGAAAGGAAACAGGCTAAAATCTCATAACAGAAGGGAACATAAAGAAATCCCATGACATAGCTCCTGCCATTCGTCATGAATCCTTGACGGTCGTCATCCTTCTCTGACAGTCGTCGCACCTCCAAAATGGTCATCATACGCGTCACTTCCTAGAACTCCAGAGCGCTAACTCTACTATTGTCTCACGCGTACACTCAATATTCATTCCTAATAATTATTTTGCATTGATTTTTAAGACTATAATGTCACCTAATATTCATTCCTTGTCATTACTACCTCATTACGTGCTCTTCACACTTAAGTTTGTGAATTCGGTTTACCCTAAAATCAACTTAGTACACCAACATTATTATCACTACAACAAAAACAATATGTTTTCATTTTCACAATCCATGACACTACCACACAAATTTCATAGCATGATCACCCGATTCATACCAGATCAATGATAACACAACAATATCAAATGCGAGCTTCACATACCGAACATACAAACAAAAATTCCTACGAGGATAAGGATTCCTCACTACCCTCTCATGTTATTATCACCCATTAAAGAGTTCATTCTCCCCCTTACCTGAATTCCTGATAAAATTCTGCGAGAATTGATGATGAAGATTTTCCGTAGCCTCCCTCTTGTTCTTCCTCTCTGATATTCTTACTTGATAAAAGTTTTGCATTTCTTTCCTTTGGTTAACCTCCTACTAATTCCACATAAAACATATTTATTCCTTATTTTCCTCCACTAATCCATTAACCATATTGATTAAGTCATATTTTTATTTTATTAATTTTATGGTTAGTAATCATTTACCCTGCAATATAGGCGTGTTTTGATTTACCCCCTTTAAAAAATAAATTTTGGGTTACCCCCTTGAAATTTTAAAATTATAAGTCCTTTCCCCCCGGTGGTAAAATTATCCCCCTGTAAAATATATTTTTTTGGTTTATCCCCCTGATTTTTACACGCTTAGGGGGGTACCAAAAAATTTCAGGGAGGTAGTCTAAAATTTATTTTTTAAAGGGGGGTAAATGAAAACACGCCTATATTGCAGGGGTAAATGACTATTAACCCTTAATTTTATTAATACAAATAATACTAACAATAATAACAATAATAATAACTCTTATAATATTTTTGAAAATTACATTCTCCTATTACCCTTTTAACACACCATTCACTAGTACCTCTAAATTAACCCAAGCGCACAAACACCTTTAATCAAGTAAATCAAACAAATAACGCTTGACGATTAAATAAATTAAAATGTGGTGTTACAACTCTCCCCACTTAATTTATTTTCGTCCTCGAAAATGTACTTGATGAAAACATTTCTGGATACGACTCTTGCATCCTGCTTTCCAACTCCCAGGTCACACTTCTTCCAGCAGCTCCTCCCCAAGCTGCTGTCACCAGAGGAATCTCCTTTCCTCTAAGTCGCTTCATCTTGAGATCCTCGATCCTTATCGACATCGCTTCCATAGTAAAGTTATCTCAAATTTTCACCTCATCCCTCTGAATAACATGAGATGAATCTAACACATACTTGGGAAGTTACGACACATGAAATACATCATGCAAGTTCGAAAGCTTAGGCGACAATGCCACCTTATATGCGACTGTACCCACTCTCTGCAAGATCTGATACGGTCCAATAAACTTAGGATCTAACTTTTTCGATTTCAATGCCCTTCCAACACTTGTCATCGGGTTAACTCGTAGAAACACATGATCACCTTCGTCAAATTCTAATTCTTTTCTCCGAGTGTCATTATAACTCTTCTGTCTACTAAAAGATGTTGTCATCTTCTCACGGATCATCTGAATCATTTCAGTAGTTTGTTGTACAATCTCAGGCCCAAGTATAACATTTTCTCCCGTTTCATACCAACACAGAGGCGTTCTACACCTCCTACCATACAAATCTTCAAAATGTGTCATTCCAATACTAGAATGGTAACTATTGTTGTATGAGAACTCAATCAATGGAAAATGAGTATCCCATGCACCACCTTGTTCCAATACATAAGTCCTTAACAAGTCTTCTAATGACTGAATAGTCCTTTCCATCTGACCGTCCATCCGCGGATGATAAGCCGAACTCAACTTCAACTTAAAACCCAAATCCTCTTGCAAACTCTTCCAAAATTCCGAAGTAAACCTCAAATCCCTATCCAACACTATACTTGTCGGAACACCATGTAACTTCACAATTATCCTGACATAAATCTCTGTTAGCTTTGTCAACGAGAAATTCATATTAATGGGTATAAAATGTGCGGATTTTTTAAGCCGATCCCCAACTACCCAAATAGCATCAAATCCTCTTGCCATATTCGGCAAACCCGTAACGAAGTCCATAGTAATATTTTCCCAATTCCACTTCAGAATCTCTAACAGTTGTATCAACCCTAAAGGTTTATGATGCTCCATTTTGGACTTCTGGCACATTAAACATGCATAAAAAAGTCGGGCTACGTCTCTCTTCATGCCGAACCACCAGAACAACCTTTTCAAATCTTGATACATTTTCGCAGCTCCTGGATGGATACTTAAGCTACCTTCAATGACTTTCTTCTAATATTTCCTTCTTCAATTCGATATTATCCGACACACAAATTCTGCCCCGAAATCTTAACATACCAATGCTATCCATTTTGAAATCACTATCTAGATTATTTCCACCGGTAGGCATCAAGTCCACTAGCTTCACATCTAGCCTCTAGTTTTCCATAATCACATTAAGGAAGTCATTATTCACCTTCAACATACACAATCTAACACTCTCCGGTATCGTCTCATAAACCATGCTCAAATCTCTAAATTGTTCAATCAATTACATTTCTTTCATCACCAATGCCGACATATGAATTGTCTTCCGACTCAATGCATCTGCTACAACATTATCCTTTCCTGGATGATAACTAAAATTGAAATCACAGTCCTTCAAAAATTATTACCATCTCCTCTGCCTCATATTCAATTCTTTCTGATCAAATAAATACTTCAAACTCTTGTGATCACTAAACACCTCGAATCTCAACGCATATAAATAATGCCTCCAAATTTTCAATACAAAAAACACCATAGCTAATTATAGATCATGAGTAAGATAATTCCTCTCATAGATCCTCAATCGTCCTGAAGCATACACCACCACTTTACCATCTTGCATTAACACACCGCTCAAGTCTATCTTAGATGCATCACAGTACACAACACACAATTCACTTGGACTTGGTAAGACTAATACTGGTGCAGAAGTCAATTTCTTTTTCAGCTATTCAAAACTTTCTTCACACGCCGCATCCCAAACAAAAGCTTGACTCTTTCTAGTCAACTGAGTCAAAGGTAACACCAAGTTAGAAAACCCTTCAATGAATCTTCGGTAATAACCTGCCAAACCCAAAAAGCTTCTAGTTTTCGTTACTATCTTTGGAGGTTCCCATTGAAGTACTACACTTACTTTAGAAGGATCCACCTCTATACCATCCCCAGAAATAACAAGTCCCAATAAACTCACGGTATTCAACCAAAATTCACACTTCGAGTGTTTTGAAAATAGTTTATTATTCTTCAATACCTGTAACACAATCCTCAAATGTTCTGCATGCTCCTCCCGAGACTTGGAATAAATCAAGATATCATCAATAAATACCAACACAAACTGATCCAAATAAGAATGGAAAATATGATTCATGTATTCGATAAACACACTCGACGCATTAGACACTCTGAAAGGAATCCCCGCATATCCATAATGTCCATAGCGAGTTCGAACTCAATCTTTTGAATATCATTTTATTTTACCCAAATTTGATGATAACCCGACCTCAAGTCAATCTTACTGAAAACACGAGCCCCAACAAGCTGATCCATTAAATCATCAATCCTCGGAAGTGGATACTTATTATTAATGGTCGCCTTGTTCAATTAAAGGTAATCCATGCATAACCACATACTACCATCCTTCTTTTTCACCAACAACACTGGAGTTTCCCATGGCGACACACTTGGCCTAATAAACTTCTTATCAAACAACTCTCTAATATGAGATTTCAACTCCGACAACTCTGATGCAGACATCCTGTATGACGTCATAGAGATAGGCCTCATACCAGGAACAAGATCAATGTTGAACTCAACTTCCTTTGTCGGAGGTAAGTCCGTAATATCATCATGAGATACTTCAGGAAATTCTCTCACCATTGGTAACTCTCCAATTGATGTCTTACTTACAACAGACAACGAAGCAAACACCACAAACATCTTGGCTTCATCCTCCAACAATGTCCTCAACTCTCTAGTAGATAACGAATCCTCTAGTGCTTCTTCTTCAGGAGTAAGAAACAACAACATCTTCCTAAAGTAATCAATATAAACTCAGTTGAACTCTAACTAGTTCATTCTCAAAATAACATCTAGATTACCGAGTAGAAAAAAAATTAAATCCACTATGAATTCCCTACCAAAGATAGTTACCGGACACTTCAAACATAATAAGGAAGTAACCACAGGACCAATAGACGGAGTTTCAATATCCATTCTGCGATCTAAGGTAGTAAGTACAATTCCTAATCTCTTCACACAATCCACATAAACAAACGAGTGTATTGCACCCTGTAAACACCCCAAATTTGCCCTCACACATTTACACCATGGCTTGTGATCATTTCATATGCATAAACTCAATCAAAGCATCTCATATCACATTTTTGATTCACTGCATAGATTCAAAGTCATCTGCATCTAGGGTTTGTGATCTGAGCAATCCAAGAGCTTCTTGAGCCATTCCAAAGGTCAACAATCACTTCAAAGAGGCCCATGTGTGTTCAAGAACCATATTATATCCTCTCAAAGTCAAGAATGTCAAAGAATCACAAGAACTGAAAATGGTATGGATGCAGAGCCAGGTTTAACTGCACAGATGACCTAGAATTAGGGTTTTGGTTTCAAAGGACATAACTCCAATTTTTTTGGTCATTCTTGTTTCTATTGGTCTCTATATGTCATAGGGAGTATGCATATCAATTTTCATGAAGAAATTCCATGGGGAAGTCATCTGATCAAGAGTTGACTTTTCAAGCAAGTCAGTGCAAAATCAGGGCATCTGAGGCCCCCAATGACCCAACCAAAGGGTGTTCTTCATCATTTTGATTGTATATGATCTTTATTTGATCATGGAAGATGTTATAAGTTCACAAAATTGAAGAATTTCAAAGCTTTTGCAAAGTTGACTTTTTGGGCAAGTTTGACTTTTGATGGAATTGTCATTTTAGGCAACTTTTTCAACCTTTACTTTTTGATTCAAAAAAGCTTCAAATGGAAAAAATTTGGTCATGAAAGTTGTAGAATGGATCATTCCCTTTTCAAAAAGTACAAGAACATGACCTAATTCATTTTGGATAAAAAGTTATGGCTTGTCAAAGTTGGCAAAAATCACTAAATTTCAAGTTATGCACCAAAGAGGCAAAGTTGCAAATTCACTTCTCAAGGCAAATTAAGTCATCAAATGCATTTCTAAACTTCACAACATGATCACACAAGACCTAAAAATCAGAATGAGCCAAGAAATTTCTCACTTTTGTGGCTTATGGATCAAGACATTTCACAAAGATCAAAGGCAAGGCAAGTTGCAAAACTCATCATAAGACATAGCCCACTTGCTTGCTAGCTTGCTGAACCATCCTAGGCCTTTCCCCACATCATGCTGCGCAGCACACCCTCCTTGTACTTGGCTAGAAAGTAGCCCATACCTCTCTTACACCAACTTTGACATTTTGGCAAAAGCACCCATACCAATCAATAAAGCACACATCACATCTTCTGACCAATCCCAATTGTTTATACTAATCAAATGCAAGCCAAACATAACAAGAAGAAAGCCTGAAACACACCACACCACAGCATTCTCATTTTCACCTTCATTTGCAAAAGCATTCGAAACTCATCATACAGGCCAAAAACACACAAACTAACTTCACAGATCAACTCAACACACCTTCCTGGTCATAAAGCACCCATCACCATTGCCTTAAACTCCCAGAATCACAAACACGATCACCACCTGCCATTGAACAGAACTCAAGCAAACTCTCAAACCAGCCATTGCAAACTTCAAACAAACATAGCAAGCTTCTCAGGAGGATCATTGGAGTGCATTTGAGCCAAAGAAACAGCCAGAAAGCTCCTGAATCGAAAGCTTCAGTTCAGGTAGTCAACTCAAAACTTTTTTCCAGAAACGTGTTTTTAAGTTCTTAATAGCTTCTATGCACTCCCCTGATCATGAATATATGCTTACTTTTGAAAATGGTTGAGAAACCAGGATGTATGCAATGTCTGAAACTTTTGCCCTAAAAAATGTTTGATTCGAATCTCTCTGATTTTGAATGATAAATGTTGTTTGATTGAGGGGTTTGATTCGTTTTTGAGTGGGGATGATTTCTGTTTAGTTAGATTTTGTTTTGGATGCGTGTAGAGAGAGTTTGAGAATTGGGATGGCCGGAGAAGACGACCGGAACAGTGTTCCGGTCGCCTGAAAGTCATTAGAGCATAATTAATTAGGGCTAATCATAATTATGAGAGTTTGAATGTCAGCCATTGAATGACAGTGTTCTGGTTTTGGTTTTTGTTTGATGCATTGATCATAAACCCTAATTTGGGCTTCCTTTTGCATTCATCTTGCATTTGCTTGCATAACATGACTTGCCATAGCATTTTGTGCATCCATTTGATTCATTAGACATCTTAAGACATATTAGAAGCATGTTTTATCATTGCATCATGTATTTTCCATGTTGTATGCCATTTGCACTTCATAACTTTTCATGTATATTCATGGTTCTTATCTTGTTTTCATTTGCATCCATAAGTTTGTATGATCATCCCCATGCCATGTTCCATGTTTGTAGCATCTCATAGAATCATTATCATCTCATATATGCTTCTGGTTTTGATTTGCATCATGCCATTTCATTCCATTTTGCATTGCATTGCACTTCTTTCATTAACTTTTTAGGTGGTAAGCAACTTTGAGAAGTGAATTTGCCTTCACTTATCACAATTTTTCTTTTCATCTCTTCCATGCATCCTTGCTGCATTTTGTTATGTGTTTGAGATTGAGCTTGCTCATTCTTCTTCTTCTCACTTTCTTTCCTCAAGTGACTTGTCTTCTTAAATGAAGCAAGTTACTTTGCTTCTCCTGATCCTTTCATCTGCTTCCTGGTGGTTCCATTGAAGATTTCTCTTGCAAACCTCACAAACCTTAGGAACAAACAAGCATGACAATGATTAGGGTTTTGATTAGTCTCCCCACTTAGTTTTACCTTTGTGTCTCTTTGAGTCTTCTCTTCTCACCTCATAATCAGGGACTAAACCCTAAAGGCTTTAAGGCTTTGTGATTAAGCTTATGCCTGCATCCTTCTATTAGGATGGAGTGTATAACTTTAATCCTAAGTGTTAAACCCTTAATGTGTTTAAATCCTTTAATCAATTCATCTAATAATCATCAAGACATCAAGCTTGTAACTTGGGCCTTGCATTAGGGTTCTAATTCTTCCTTAATTGGTTAAGAAGGACTAACCCTAGTGTTAATGGACAAGTCCCCCTCAAGTTGTCTTACAAACCCTAAAACTCACTTCATCATCTTATCATTAATTAAAATCCACTTAATAAAGGCTTTGTTTTGTCATGAGTTTAATCCCTAATCATGGATTAAGTTGAGGAGTTTTCCTCAGCTTAAACATTCTCATCTATTATCCTTCTATTAGGATGGTGTAATGAGTCTGTTTAATCCTTGATTATGGCTTAACCTCATTACTTAACACTAAACAAAAACAACAAAAAACATCTAACTAATCACAAGTAGGTTAATGATCTTAATCCTACATCAAAGGTGATTAAGTGTGAGAATCTGACTTCACACTTAAGGTATTCTCATTACCCCTAATCAGAGGGAAGATGTGATGAGTTTACTAACCCATTGGTCTAGGCTTAAGCTCATTAACTTATGACCAATTTCCAAAAAGCAATAAAAGACTGAAAATTCAAAAACCAACAATAATCGTCTCCTCCGAGATTCTTTTCTCATCACCTTCACTCATAAACGAGAACTTGCTTCTTCCGTCTAATGCAAGACAGTTTGCACCTGAGCCAGACAGGTCATACACTTGAGCATAGGCAAGTAAGCAGTTCATCAGTCAATTCATCTTTCAGTCTCTTTGGGTCGAACTACGGTGTTCTGACTTCCTCATTGCACGAGAGGATACGTAGGCATAACTTAACAGTTATCGAACAAAAGTCTCTATACATTCCCCCTCTGTCCAGCCTTATTCTTTAAGCCTCATTATCATGAGCATTTCATATTTGTTCTTACACTGACACTGTATATTACACACTTCACACTTCTTTTACACTGACACTTGTACATCCTTTTCCAGCTCTTTATACACAAATTGCACTGACACTACCCCTTTAAAGCACAAATCTTCTAAGCGTGGATCCCGTCGAGTACAGCGGACAATCTGGGTGCTAATACCTTCCCAGGTTGTAACCAACCCCCTTTCTCAGTCTCTCTGGTTCGCAACCGTCTTATCCATATTTTCTAGGTCTATGCAGCATTGCCTTTCCTTCGGGATAAAAATGCCTAGCTGGCGACTCTTTTCATTCCCCGTGAGTTCACTCCTGTGTGTTCTCACGTCCTCCTTTCGCCGACCGTTCGCGTCTGTACCTCATTCGAGCCCAGTCTCGTCTTTGGTGGGAGCGACAGCTTGGCGACTCTGCTGGGGACCCTTATACTGCAACCAGGGCTTCTGGTTCTTTTTGTGGGTTCCTCCTAGCGCTTGATTGATTTGTGTTTACTGGGGTGTTATGTGCTATTTGTGTTTATATATTTCATTTATTGCTTTATGTACAGTTTGTTTTACTGCTTTCTTTATAGCTTTACATATATCATACTGTCATACTGTGCTGGCTGGATCTATTTTGTTGCTTTGGTGGGTGGGTGTTCTATTGAGAGTTGAGGTCCTATACCAGGGACCTGAGTGGCACCTAGGCTAGAGTGGTTCATGTTCTTTCCCATTCCATTTCGGTCTGGTGCGGGAATATGAAACACGGTTCAGATATGGGTTTCTTCTTGAGAACTCTGTGCTACAGATTTCCTGTAGTGCTAGGGCTATCTGGGAAGCCTGCTAAGTCTGGATGACCTTCAGTATTGACCTTCAGAAACTGAGGTGATTTAGAGGAGGATCTTTTATGGTTATTGTAAACACTATACCTCCAGGTTAGAAGTGTTTACACTTCTCATAACTGATCCAAATCTGAGGATCCTTGTTTTAGAACACTACCTGTGAGGGGGTTGGGCTGTTTACAGGTTTGCAGGTACCCTTGACCTCAACATACCCTGTTACTTTGTTTTGATTAAGAGTACTCCATTTTGGAACAGTTCTTGTGATTTTTAACCCTGGACATGTGACTCTTTATTTGAGTCCCCCACCTTGGTTACTGGACTTAGGAACCTCCATCTGGATTTCTTGAACATACATAGACCCATATCAGAGCACTTGATCAGATCCAGCTCATTCACAAACCCTTGCATATCATTTGCATACATCATCATTGCATCATTTTAACATTTGCTTATTTGTTTTGCAGGGTATCCATACTTTATTTTTGGCTTGGTTTTGACCCCATCATCAGCATAGACCTATCCTCATCAGTATCTATTTCAGCTATCAGCTACCTGCTTCAGTCACCTGCACCAGCCTGTCAGTGGCCCATTTTCAGTGTTATTCTCAGCATCTGTCTCAGCTCTTCTTCAGCAACATGGCACCCAAGAAGAGTAATATCTCCTATCATTTCTTTCAGCCTGAGCTAGCTGACATCAGGAAGATTCAGACCTTGATTACTCCAGACCATATACCACTGTTCAGAGAACACTATGGAAGCATACTTGATGTGGTTATGGATTTGGACCCTTCACAGAGGAGCTTGATTCATACTTGCCTGCAGTTCTATGATCCCCCTCTGAGGTGTTTCACTTTTCAGGATTTTCAGTTGGGACCTTTATTAGAGGAGTATTCATCATTGGTTGCTATACCTATCAGGAATGGAGTCCCCTTCAACCCTGAGATGGCTTTTCCCAGTAATGAAGAGATAGCAAAGGCACTACATCTGGAACCAGCTCTGATTGGGCAGAATATGACTACCAAGGCTGGAATCTCTGGTCTACATTTGGATTTCTTGACCTCTCAGGCTATTTTGAAGGCCTCCTTGGGGGAGTGGAAGGCAGTCTGTGCATTATTAGCCCTTAGCATATATGGGGTTATTTTATTTGCAGATGAGCCTAAGTTTGTTAGCAAGAATGCAATCCATCTTTTTATCCTGAGGAACCCAATGCCCACCTTACTGGGAGATTTCTACTACTCTGTCCACCAAAGGAATGAAAAGCAAAGAGGAAGATTGTTGAGGTGCTGTGCTCCCCTTTTCCATACCTGGTTGCTCAGGCACTTGCCCAAGACTGACGCATTTTTGAATCCTCATCAGCAGAGGAACTGGGCTAGAAGACTCACTGCTTTAACTGCAGCTGATATCAGGTGGTGCACTCAAAGCACAAAAGGCAGGGACATCATTACCAGTTGTGGGCAGTTTCCAAATGTACCCCTGATAGGAGTAAAGGGTTGCATCAACTATAACCCTCTGCTATTCAAAAGACAACTGGGCTATGCATTGGTCCACACTCCTAAGGCACAAGACTTGGCTGAGGCTCTTTACTGTGAGGTTAAGCCTAATCTGGCCATTGACAGGCAAGCATCCTGGGCTTGGGACAATGTCCAGACTAAAGGAGTAACCATTCTTGGGAAATGCAACAATGTGGCCTCAGCACAGTACTATGAGTGGTCCCATGCCAGGGCTCAATTTTCTGGGATGCCCTTCACCATTGAGGATGCACCAGGGCCATCCACAGCACCTCCTGCCACTGTCAGCTTAGAGGAGTTTGAGAATTTGAAAGAGAGAAATGAGAAGTTGACTCAGGCTCTACAGAAGACCCTCTGGGAGAGGAGTGATGGTCGCTTGGACATTGAAAGGTTAGAAAAGCTGAAGGTGGAACATCTGGATAGGATTGAAAAGTCAGAGGACTATATCAAGAAGTCCAGGGCTGGAGAGCAGCTCTTGAAGAATGCCTGCAAGGAGGCTCAATTCCAGAAGGCCAGGACTGATTTGTATCTGAAAGAGAGTCAAGCTAGGTGGGTCAGGATCACCGAAGCTCGTACTCTGGAAGATAAGAGGACTCAGGACAAGATTGAGCAGTTGGAGGCTAGTGCAAAGGAGCAGCAGGAAGCCCTGCTAGCAGCCCAGAGAGAGATCTCAGAGTTAAAGATTAGAGCTGGTGTGAAGAGGTCAAAGGACCAGAGTCAACACAAGAAGCTAACTGCAGCTGTTACTACCAGGAATCTCCTTATCAGGAATCTCACAGAGCGTCCAGCTGATCCTGTGACTGAAGCACTTCTCAAGGAAGTTCAGGAGGATGAGTTTGGTCTTGGTGTCTGACTTTTGCTTGTTGTTGCTTTCATTTCATGTACTTTTCTTTTCTTATGTTGTATTTTGACCCCTCAGAGGGCATGTATTGCAAAAAACAAACTATGTATCATTTACTTTTTGTAATATATGTATCAGTTTATTCGATCAGAGTTTCTTTCAAGCAACATCACAAGCATCTTCCTCAAGGGTTTGGAAAGGTCAAAACCAAGTGCCAAGCCGGATACCTTGGAAACAAATAAGCATACTGCATCGCATGCTAACCTTTGTTTGTTTTGTAGGTTTGTTTTGTTTTTTGTTACTAACTCTGTTGTGATCTCAGGAACTATTGCTCGACGTCGGGTGTTCCCACTCAACCGTCCACACAGATATCCCACCCGCAACAACCTTCCGGGTATACAGATGGACCAGGTACAATAGGACCTTACAGAGGTCAGGAACCAAATGGCCAATGAGAGATTGGAAATGAGGAATCAGATGACACAATTTATGGAGGTGATGAATGGTTTAGCACAGAGCCAAGAGAGATTGAGGGCTTTAGTAGAAAGGCAGACTCAAGAAGATCCCCATCTAGGGACTGGTGGGACAAGCAACAATGAGAGGGTGCAGCCTCATATCAACCCACCTGTATTTGGACCCCACCTTCATCCAGAGATTAATATCCCTGCTAATGTACAAGGGAATGCTACTACAAGCAGAGTGCTGCAAGAAGACCCCCAGGAAGATCAGTTCACAGTGATGGGAGCTGGGGATGAGGCCTATGACAGAAGGCTGGATGAAATTGCTGAAAAATTAAGATCCTTGGAGTCTTAAAACTCCTTGGGTTTTGATGTTATAGACATGGGCTTAGTGGACGGGGTCAGGATTCCCCACAAATTTAAACCACCGTGCTTTGAGAAGTACAACGGGACTTCCTGTCCACGGACCCACTTGCAATCCTTTCTGGGGAGGCTGAAGGCATATACCATGGATGAAAAGCTATGGATGTTTTATTTTGAGGATAACTTAACAGGAGCTTCACGGGAATGGTACTCTCATTTGACCAGAGCAACCATCAGGTGTTGGAAGGACTTGGCTGAGGCCTTTATTAGACAATATCAGTATAATTTGGATATGGCACCCAACAGGACCCTCCTGATGGGGATGTCACAGTCATCCAGGGAAAGCTTCCGGGAGTACGCCCAGAGGTGGAGACAGCTAGCTGCTGCTGTCCAGCCACCCATGTCAGAAAGGGAGATGACTGATATGTTTATGAACACCCTCCAAGGGACATACATTGATAGGCTAGCTTCCTTTTCTTCTACCAGCTTTGCAGATGTCGTCATAGATGGAGAAAGAATTGAGAGCCTATTAAAAATGGGCAAGATTTCTGACAACGGTGCCAACTCATCCAGCAACACAAGGAAGCCTTTTGTGGGCCCAAGAAGAACTGGTGAGACCAATGCTATCCATACCAGCAGGGGCAGACCCCAATATGTTCATAGGTCTGTGGCAGCAGTCACCATTCCCGCTCCGATTCATCCACAACCAGCTTATCAACCACAGCAACAAAATTATCAACAACACACTCAGTATCCTCCTCAGAGAAACTACAACAACACCAACAACAATCAGCAAAGACCATTTCAACAGAGACCGTCTCAGGCCAATAGGGTGATCGATCCGATCCCTATGCCTTATGCCACATTATTGCCACAACTCCTAAAACTCAACCTGGTTGAGCTAAGGACGTTGGCAACTCCAGATCCTGCCAGTCTACCCATAAATTATGACGCCAGCGCCAGGTGTGCTTTTCATTCGAATGCACCTGGCCATAGTACAGAGAAGTGCAGAGCTTTGCACATGAAGGTACAGGACTTGGTAGATTCTAAGGCTCTAAACTTTGCACCACCACCGAATGTTAACAAGAACCCTATGCCAAACCATGGTGGCACCAGAATCAATGCTATTGAAGAAGACAAGCCGTCTTACTTGATAACCAGTGTGGGTCAGATTCGGACACCCTTGGTAGATATTAAAGCTCAACTCCTTGAATGTCAAATGTTCCCGGGATGCGAGCTAGGGTGTGCTTATTGCAACATTTCAGTGAATGGATGTGATAACTTGAGAGATGGCATAGATGGTCTCATCCAGAGTGGCCTGCTTCAAATCACAACATCAATACCTACCAATCCAGCAATCTCCTTAACTACAGTTCCCGAGTCTTCTACAACTGCAATAACCATTGTTCCAAACAACTTTTCAGTTTCATCAACAAATGCTTCATCTGTTACTTCAACGGACCAGATATCAGCAAACATCCCTTCTACAACTTCAGCACCCCTTCATTCAGAATCTCCTATAACAACAACACCCATCCATTCTACAGTGTCTCCTACAACATCAACAGCAAACAATGAAGATGTCTCAACTGTTACAATTTATTATGATCCTGAAAATGATTCTGCCTACAACTCACAAAATGCCACTCCTATCAGAGCACCGGTTACAATATACTATGATCCACATACTATCATGGTCCCTTCTGCAGCTGCTATCAGTCCAGTCACTATCACAGTGCCTGGGCCAGTACCTTATGAAAGCAGTAGTGCCATCCCTTGGCATTACGACTCTGATCTATACTGCGAAGGACAGAAAATCACTCTCGAATCATCAACTTCTTCACCACAAATAGACAATGTGGGGGGAGGAGGAGGCTTCACTCGAAGCGGACGTCTCTTTGCCCCGCAAATTCCAAGACCCAGTGCCGAAGCAGAAGTTGCTGCCAAGGCAAAAGGGAAGAGTATGGCGCAAGAAGAGCAAATTGTTAAGGAAGCTTTGAAACACCTTTTGATCAAGAAGTTGATGAATTCATGAGAATCATCAAGAAAAGTGATTACAAGATAGTGGACCAGCTTCACCAGACGCCTTCCAAGATCTCCATTCTATCATTGTTAATGTGCTCCGAGGCTCACCGGAACGCACTACTAAAAGTCTTGCACGCAGCTTATGTGCCAGAAGAGATCACAGTCAATCAGTTGGAAGCTGTAGTTGGAAATGTTAACGCTAGTCATGGACTAGGATTTACCAACACTGATTTGACTACGGAAGGCCGCAATCATAACAAGGCTTTACACATTACCATGGAGTGTAAGGGTGCAGTTCTTTCCCATGTGCTGGTAGACACAGGATCATCCCTCAATGTCTTACCTAAAAAAGCCCTTGTGAAGCTAGAGTATGAAGGATTGGCATTACGTCCCAGTAACTTGGTAGTGAGAGCCTTTGACGGTTCTAAGAGATCAGTTCTGGGAGAAATTGAGTTGCCCATAACGATTGGCCCACAAACTTTCAAAACGACCTTCTACGTGATGGACATTCAGCCTGCCTACAGCTGTTTGTTAGGTAGACCATGAATTCATGCCGCTGGCGCAGCTACGTCTACCCTTCACCAGAAGTTAAAATTCGAGTGGGAGGGCCAAGTCGTTACTATTTGTGGAGAGGAAGATATCTTTGTCAGCCATCTGGCTACATACAAATACATTGAGATGGATGGGGAGATCCACGAAACGATGAGTCAAGGGTTTGAGGCCTTGATCATAAATGAAACATCAGCTGTACCTGGAACCTCAATGACATCTTATCAACAAGCTTGGAAGGTTGTTGAGGAAGGGACTGCCCAAGGCTGGGGCAAGTTGCTGCCCGTAGAGAAGAAGGAGGATAGATTTGGGTTGGGTTACAAACCAACTCAACAAGATCAAGCGGAGGCTGCTAAGAAGCCCAACTTTGTTAGTGGGGGGATGCTCACCCCTGATGCTGTCAACAATTTGGAAGACGAGGATGAAAGCGACTGCAACCTGGAAAGTTGGATCCGTCCAAAAATCCCGGGGAGCAGTATCTCAAACTGGTCTTCCCAGGAAATTATAAGAGTTACTCCTGCAGAGTAATTATTATTTCCTGTATTCTTATAGCATGCATCAAGTCTTGCATCTTGCCCAAGATGACAAGACTCATTTTGTAATCGGGCCATCTGTAATTTTTGTGCAACAAGATTAATCAATGAAATATCAGACATCTTTTGCAAATGAGTCTTTTTCTTTTCCGCTCACTATTTTTCCATTTTTCTTTTTGTACAAAAAATAAATGGCATTGTTTTCAAAATGACAACTTTATTTCACTTTTCTAAACAAAGATTAAAATCAATCACTAAAATGAACAAACTGAACCCTTGCAGAGAGTGCCTTCCAGACTGCACCGACAACAGCACGGCTATGACTTCGTATGACTTTGGCAATCCAATCAATCAAGCTGATGAAGGGGTTGAAGAAGATTACGAGCTTCCTGAAGAGCTAGCCAGGTTGTTGAGACAAGAGGAAAGGGTTATCACTCCTCATCAGGAGGAGGTAGAGACGATCAATCTTGGTACATATAAAGATGTGAAGGAAGTTAAAATCGGGGCCTGCTTACAAGACTCAGTGAAGAGACAACTGATTGACCTGCTTCAAGAATATGTGGATGTGTTTGCTTGGTCTTATCAGGACATGCCAGGGTTGGACACCGACATTGTCATGCATAAGCTGCGTTTAAGAGAAGACTGCCCACCGGTTAAACAGAAATTGCGCCGCACTCGCCCAGACATGGCAATGAAAATCAAAGAAGAGGTACAAAAGCAGTGGGACGCCGGGTTCCTTGCTATAACTAGCTATCCGTCGTGGGTTGCTAATATAGTACCTGTGCCTAAGAAAGACGGCAAGGTGAGAATGTGTGTTGACTACCAGGATCTGAACAGAGCCAACCCGAAAGATGACTTCCCTTTACCTCACATTGATGTATTGGTTGATAATACGGCTCAGTTCTCGGTATTCTCCTTCATGGACGGATTTTCAGGATACAACCAGATTAAAATGTCACCTGAAGACATGGAGAAGACAACTTTTATCACACCCTGGGGCACATTCTGTTACAAGGTGATGCCGTTCGGATTGAAGAACGCTGGTGCAACATATCAACGGGCTATGGTAACATTATTCCACGATATGATCCATAAAGAAATCGAATGCTATGTGGATGACATGATTGCCAAGTCACTCATTGAAGAAGACCACCTGGTAAATCTGCTAAAGCTATTCAAGCGTCTGAGGAAGTACCAACTGAAGTTGAACCCCAACAAGTGCACATTCGGGGTGCGATATGGTAAGCTGCTGGGGTTTATTGTGAGCGAGAAAGGGATTGAAGTTGACCCCGATAAAGTCAAAGCCATTCAAGAAATGCCTGCACCAAAATCAGAAAAAGAAGTTCGAGGGTTCTTAGGTCGATTGAACTACATTTCGCGGTTCATATCTCACCTTACGGCAACCTGTGAACCCTTGTTCAAGCTGCTAAGAAAAGAACAAACGGTCAGGTGGAACGAAGACTGCCAGAAGGCTTTTGACAAGATCAAAGAGTACTTACAAGAGCCCCCAATCCTTATGCCTCCAGTTGAAGGAAGACCTCTAATTATGTACTTGACAGTATTAGAAGAGTCAATGGGGTGTGTGTTGGGCCAGCATGACGAGTCTGGTCGAAAAGAGTATGCAATATACTACCTAAGCAAAAAGTTTACCGACTGTGAACAACGTTATTCACTGCTCGAGAAAACTTGCTGTGCTTTAGCGTGGGCTGCTCGCCGACTGAGACAGTATATGTTGACCCACACTACTTTATTGATCTCAAAGATGGACCCAGTCAAGTATATTTTTGAGAAGCCAGCACTCACCGGGCGGGTTGCAAGATGGAAAATGATCCTCACGGAATATGACATCCAATACACATCTCAGAAAGCCATCAAGGGCAGTGTATTGTCTGAATATCTTGCTGAGCAACCCATTGAGGATTACCAGCCTATGAGATTTGACTTCCCTGATGTAGACATCATGTTCATAAAAGCAAAAGATCATGAAGAGCCTGTTCATACTGAAGGGCCTTACCCGGAAGAAGAATGGACTATGATGTTTGATGGGGCTGTTAATATGAATGGTCGAGGTGTTGGTGCAGTACTCATTACACCTAAAGGAGTTCACATGCCTTTCTCGGCAAAACTCACCTTTAACTGCACTAACAACGAAGCTGAATACGAAGCTTGCATTATGGGTCTTGAGGAAGCCATTGACCTCAGGATCAAGACATTGACCGTGTTCGGAGATTCAGCTCTGGTAATCAATCAAACCAACGGCAAATGGTACACCCACCAGGATCATCTGATACCTTACAGGGATTATACAAGGAGGTTATTGACTTTCTTTACAACAGTCAAGCTCGAGTATATCCCTCGGGACGAGAATCAGTTTGCAGATGCCCTGGCTACCATTTCATCCATGATCAAAGTTCAGACTGCCAACTTTGTACCTCAGATTTCAGTGTCCAGACTTGACAGACCAGCATATGTATTCGCAGCAGATGTTGTCAAGGATGATAAGCCTTGGTTCCATGACATTAAGTGCTTCTTGGAGGATCAAACATACCCACCTGGGGCATCTTCCAATGATAAGAAGACTTTGAGAAGGCTTGCTGGAAGTTTCTTCTTGAATACTGATGGTTCCCTGTACAAGAGAAACTTTGATATGGTACTCCTCAGATGCGTTGATAGAACAGAAGCAGACTTGTTGATGCATGAAGTGCATGAAGGATCCTTTGGTACCCATGCTGGAGGGCATGCCATGGCTAAGAAGTTGCTAAGATCAGGCTATTACTGGATCACAATGGATGCCGACTGTTGTGCCTACGCCAGAAAATGCCATAAATGCCAGATTTATGCGGATAAGGTGCATGTGCCTCCCAATCCTTTGAATGTGATGTCTTCACCCTGGCCCTTTGCTATGTGGGGTATTGACATGATTGGCAAGATTGAGCCAACTGCTTCGAATGGCCACAGATTCATCCTGGTTGCCATTGACTATTTCACCAAGTGGGTCGAAGCAGCTTCCTATGCAAATGTTACAAGACAAGTGGTAGCCCGATTTCTGAAGAGAGACATCATCTGTCGATACGGAGTTCCCGAGCGAATCATTACTGATAATGGTTCCAACTTGAACAACAAAATGATGGCAGAACTGTGTCGGGACTTCAAGATCCAACACCACAATTCTTCTCCTTACAGGCCAAAGATGAACGGCGCTGTTGAGGCAGCTAATAAGAATATTAAGAAGATTGTGCAGAAGATGGTAGTCACATACAAAGACTGGCATGAAATTCTACCATTTGCCTTGCATGGGTACCGCACGTTAATCAGAACATCCACTGGGGCAACACCGTATCAACTTGTGTATGGTATGGAAGCAGTCCTACCTGTTGAAGTTGAATTACCCTCCCTACGGGTGTTAATGGATGTTAAGCTGAACGAAGCAGAATGGGTTCGATCCCGATACGAACAACTGAGTCTGATTGAAGAGAAGAGATTGGCTGCAATCTGTCATGGGCAGTTGTATCAGAAAAGAATGAAGAGAGCCTTCGATCAGAAAGTCAGGCACCGAGAGTACCGAGTAGGAGATCTTGTGCTGAAAAGAATCCTCCCTCCTCATACAGACCACAGGGGCAAGTGGACTCCGAACTATGAAGGGCCATTCGTAGTAAAGAAAGTTTTCTCAGGTGGAGCACTGATGCTCAGTACTATGGATGGTGAAGACTTCCCGTCCCCTGTGAATTCAGATGCAGTTAAAAAATACTTCGCATAAAAAGACCCGCTGGACACAAAAACAGAATGTAAGTCCAGGCAAAAATAGGGCATCCCGGCGAGTCAAAAACAGAATAAAAGACTCGGGCAAAAATAAGGGAAAATAAGCAAAAAATGTGTACACCCGCTGAGTTGAAAAGCCGCATCGGACAACTCAAGCAAAAATGGGTATCCCGATGGATTGAAAACCCGAAAGGGCGATCCATGCAAAATAAGGGAATAAGCGAACAACTGCACTCTGAATTCGTCTGTATCACTTACAACTTGGTAAGCTTCGAAAGGATCAAGCTTCTTTCAGAATCAGCCTTCTTCAGAAAGCAAGACGAGAAGAACGTCAAATGTCATACGAGTCATAGCAAAAGGGAAGCTCCTTGAAGCGTCGCCGACATTACCAGCACCTTTTTGTTTCTCAATTTATAACAATCTCCTCATTTTAGGAGGTTTGTTTCTTTGACTGTATCTTGCCAATTCAGGGCACATGAATTAATAAAAACAGATTTTTCAGTCACACGTTGTCTCTTACTCATTTTATTTGCAAAAAATGTCTGATGTCTTTAAAACACTGATTGCATAAATACAGATGCTTTTCTTCTAAAAAAATACATGCTTGCAGGGAATATATTTACTCTCGAGAGTGTCTAACTCCTATGACGGGATTCGGTAAAGGATACCTCGGGATTACTTGTGCGTTTCCCTATCTTTGTAGGATTGCAGGTATCCAAAGCGCAACTTGGGGCATGAAAGCTTCACCCCAGCAAGCTGACAAATCGACACTCAGTCTTAGCACTCAAAGTGTTTTCTCCCCAACTGAGTTGCCACTTGTTACTTCTCCCAGCCGAGGTGCCAATCATTCTTCCTCCTCAGCTAAGTACAGAAGTCAGGGAACCATCTCCCCACTGAGTTTCAGCCTCTAACCAGAAGAGCAGCACATGAAGGGATCACAACAGAATGAAGAAAGCTTCTACAAACTCCTAGCTGGGTCCCTCATTAACTGAGATAGGTCTATCAGTGACCTATATCCCCAAGCAGATGCATCTCATCAAATTTACCAATGATCTCATCCCCAGCTGGGATGTCCATTTCAAGCAGATCGACCAGAGATCTTCAGAGCAACGGGATCCGAATCCCGGTTTGGTATCTTTGCATAATCATGGCATTCGCATCATATTCACCCACAAAGCATAGCATTCCGTCTAATACGGAGCATTACGGCAAAAATCAAACATATGGCATAATCATAAGCCACGATTTGAATCAAGCACTTGTGAATATTGACAATCCGTCAACAATATACAGAATGCTCCCCCCGGAATCCCCAGCGGAAAGCTAAAGCAAACAGTTGCCTTGCCTTCACAAACACCAGTATATACTCCTTGTGGCACTCGTCCGTGTCATATCCCCAGCAGAAAGCCAAAGACATCCCCTTTGCACTCTCAGATACATATATATACAATTCCTTGACACCCGTCCGTGTCACCTACCCCAACACAGTAACATAAAGCACTTTGTATATCGGATATTTGTTTATACTATACTTTTCTCCTTTCGACACTCGTCCATGTCACTCTCCCCGACAGTTAAATGCTCAACTGTACACCACTCATACTTATACAGATACTCGTCCGTATCTTGTATACACCATTTATATCCCCGTAGATTCAACACTAGTCCATGTTCTCTGTTAACCAGTTGGTACTCGTCCGTATCATCATCTCAGAACATGTGTCAGGCGTTTGTTTCTACCTGATACTCGTCTGTATCATAGTCTTAAGAATGCTCGTCCGCATCTTTAATCCATACACCATGTCAAACACTCTGGTCTTCTTGAATATAGACACTCGTCCGTGTCTACTATTCCCCAGAAGAGTCCTCTCAGATTCAACACTCGTCCGTGTTCTCTGTTAACCAGTTGATACTCGTCCGTATCATCATCTCAGAACACGTGTCAGTATTTGTTTCTACCCGATACTCGTCCGTATCGTAGTCTTAAGGATGCTCGTCCGCATCTTTAATCTATACACAAACATCTAAACACTTATACCTTTTGTTTCTTGGATGTAAACGCTCGTCTGTGTTTACTATCCCCCAGTAGATCGCCTGCAAAGCAAATTTTCTTTTTTATCTGACATTCGTCCTGTGTCATGATAAACCCTGAGAGCAGCCGTACCCTGCTAGGTGGTCGTCCTCCACCTCTTGATGATCGTCCTTCATCATGCTCATCCGATGGCCGTCCCCATCGTTGATCTTCTATCCGACATTCGTCCTATGTCGTGATTTTTAGCAGCCGTCCCCTGCTAGGTGGTCGTCCTCCACCTTTTTGATGATCGTCCTTCATCATTTTATCCAATGGCCGTCCCCATTGTTGATTTTGGTTATCTGGCATTCGTCCTATGTCATGATAAACCTTGAGAGCAGCCGTCCCCTGCTAGGTGGTCGTCCTCCACCTCTTGATGGTCGTCCTCCATCATGCTCATCCGATGGCCATCCCCATCGTTGACCTTTTATATCCGGCATTCGTCCTATGTCGCGATATTTTCGGCAGCCGTACCCTGCCAGGTGGTCGTCCTCCACCTTAGATGACCGTCCCTCATCTTATCCCCAACAGAGCAGCCGTCCCCTGCTAGGTGATCGTCCTTCACCTTTGATGACCGTACCTCATCATCTGTTTATTTCATTTATTCTTTAACCCGATGGCCGTCCCCGTCGTGGTCCCCTTTACTTTTTTAGCCCGATGGCCGTCCCCATCGTTGGTTACTTTACTTTATGAACTTGATGGCCGTCCCCGTCATGTTTCATTAATCCCCAGAGAATTTTACAGCTTTACTTGATGGCCGTCCCCATCATAATCCCTTTTATCCCCAGCATGTCGGCCGTCCCCGTCATTGCTTTATTTCCCGCACTTTCCCAGCATGTCGGTCGTCCCCGTCATTGCTCTTTCCCCAGCAGTCGTCCTCTGCTCGACGGTCGTCCTCCGTCGCCCACACTTTACAATATACTTTATTTTCTTTTACAATCTATATCCCTTTTCTTCTTCATCCTGTGAGTGCAAATTTTGGACTGTCTTTGGTATTCAACCCCAAGTTATCTTGTTCGCCTGTTAAGCCGTTGCTTACATCCTGCACAGCTAACTCATGTTTGAATAGGGGCAGCTATAAACACCCCAAATTTGCCCTCACCCATTCACACCATGGCTTGTGATCATTTCATATGCATAAACTCAATCAAAGCATCTCATATCACATTTTTGATTCACTGCATAGATTCAAAGTCATCTGCATCTAGGGTTTGTGATCTGAGCAATCCAAGAGCTTCTTGAGCCACTCCAAAGGTAAACAATCACTTCAAAGAGGCCCATGTGTGTTCAAACACCATATTATATCCTCTCAAAGTCAAGAATGTCAAAGAATCACAAGAACTGAAAATGGTATGGATGCAGAGCCAGGTTTAACTGCACAGATGACCTAGAATTAGGGTTTTGGTTTCAAAGGCCATAACTCCAATTTTTTTTCTCATTCTTGTTTCTATTGGTCTCTATATGGCATAGGGAGTATGCATATCAATTTTCATGAAGAAATTCCATGGGGAAGTCATCTGATCAAGAGTTGACTTTTCAAGCAAGTCAGTGCAAAATCAGGGCATCTGAGGCCCCCAATGACCCAACCAAAGGGTGTTCTTCATCATTTTGATTGTATATGATCTTTATTTGATCATGGAAGATGTTAGAAGTTCACAAAATTGAAGAATTTCAAAGCTTTTGCAAAGTTGACTTTTTGGGCAAGTTTGACTTTTGATGGAATTGTCATTTTAGGCAACTTTTTCAACCTTTACTTTTTGATTCAAAAAAGCTTCAAATGGAAAAACTTTGGTCATTAAAGTTGTAGAATGGATCATTCCCTTTTCAAAAAGTACAAGAACATGACCTAATTCATTTTGGATCAAAAGTTATGGCTTGTCAAAGTTGGCAAAAATCACTAAATTTCAAGTTATGCACCAAAGAGGCAAAGTTGCAAATTCACTTCTCAAGGCAAATTAAGTCATCAAATGCATTTCTAAACTTCACAACATGATCACACAAGACCTAAAAATCAGAATGGGCCAAGAAATTTCTCACTTTTGTGGCTTATGGATCAAGACATTTCACAAAGATCAAAGGCAAGGCAAGTTGCAAAACTCATCATAAGACATAGCCCACTTGCTTGCTAGCTTGCTGAACCATCCTAGGCCTTTCCCCACATCATGCTGCGCAGCACACCCTCCTTGTACTTGGCTAGAAAGTAGCCCATACCTCTCTTACACCAACTTTGACATTTTGGCAAAAGCACCCATACCAATCAATAAAGCACACATCACATCTTCTGACCAATCCCAATTGTTTATACTAATCAAATGCAAGCCAAACATAACAAGAAGCAAGCCTGAAACACACCACACCACATCATTCTCATTTTCACCTTCATTTGCAAAAGCATTCGAAACTCATCATACAGGCCAAAAACACACAAACTAACTTCACAGATCAACTCAACACACCTTCCTGGTCATAAAGCACCCATCACCATTGCCTTAAACTCCCAGAATCACAAACACGATCACCACCTGCCATTGAACAGAACTCAATCAAACTCTCAAACCAGCCATTGCAAACTTCAAACAAACATTGCAAGCTTCTCAGGAGGATCATTGGAGTGCATTTGAGCCAAAGAAACAGCCAGAAAGCTCCTGAATCGAAAGCTTCAGTTCAGGTAGTCAACTCAAAACTTTTTTCCAGAAACGTGTTTTTAAGTTCTTAATAGCTTTTATGCACTCCCCTGATCATGAATATATGCTTACTTTTGAAAATGGTTGAGAAACCAGGATGTATGCAATGTCTGAAACTTTTGCCCTAAAAAATGTTTGATTCGATTCTCTCTGATTTTGAATGATAAATGTTGTTTGATTGAGGGGTTTGATTCGTTTTTGAGTGGGGATGATTTCTGTTTAGTTAGATTTTGTTTTGGATGCGTATAGAGAGAGTTTGAGAATTGGGATGGCCGGAGAAGACGACCGGAACAGTGTTCCGGTCGCCTGAAAGTCATTAGGGCATAATTAATTAGGGCTAATCATAATTATGAGAGTTTGAATGTCAGCCGTTGGATATGGCGCCAGGTCAAACGCGCGCGCAGCCAATTCAAACTTGGACCTTTGGATCTGATTACTTTCCCATTTTTCAGTTTATTTCATTTTTATTTTTCATTTAAATGCATTTGTTTTCTCATTTTATTTAAAATAGCAAAATCATTTTAAAAATTCTGAAATTTTTTGTATAAGCTTTTATTAATTTTCAGAAACCAAAAACATTTTTATTTTTATTTTTTGCATTAAAAAAATATTTTTAAATCATTTAAAAGTTTATTTTTAATTAATTAATGAAAATTAATTAATTAAAAATACTTTTAGGTATTTAAAAATCACCAAAAAATTCATGAAACCTTCATAATCATTTAGAAACATTGTCCAACCCTCAAACCAAATTTCTTTTTTGATCTTGATGTCTTTTGAGAATTTTCCATGGAATTAAAATCATTTCAAGGCATTATTTTGATCCAAACTTCAAAAAATCATTTCTGCCTAACCATTGAGAGTTGGACTTTGATTCTTTTTGCATTGCATTTTGTTTAGCATGTAGTTTGTGAGATTAAATAGGCATGATTTTATCTTTCATTTTCAATTTGTTTGGCATTTTTCTTGTTAAGGTACCCTAAAACCCTAGAAAACTTAGGAAATTCATAACCCTAACTAGGTTAAGAGTTGGAACCCCTCCTTTGGGCAGTGAGTTTGTATAGGATTAGGGTTGCTTTGAATGCATTTTCAATTTTTTATCTTGATATTTGCTTCTGGTTTTGGTTTTTGTTTGATGCATTGATCATAAACCCTAATTTGGGCTTCCTTTTGCATTCATCTTGCATTTGCTTGCATAACATGACTTGCCATAGCATTTTGTGCATCCATTTGATTCATTAGAAATCTTAAGACATATTAGAAGCATGTTTGATCATTGCATCATGTATTTGCCATGTTGTATGCCATTTGCACTTCATAACTTTTCATGTATATTCATGGTTCTTATCTTGTTTTCATTTGCATCCATAAGTTTGTATGATCATCCCCATGCCTTGTTCCATGTTTGTAGAATCTCATAGCATCATTATCATCTCATATATGCTTCTGGTTTTGATTTGCATCATGCCATTTCATTCCATTTTGCATTGCATTGCACTTCTTTCATTAACTTTTCAGGTGGTAAGAAACTTTGAGAAGTGAATTTGCCTTCACTTCTCACAATTTTTCTTTTCATCTCTTCCATGTATCCTTGCTGCATTTTGTTATGTGTTTGAGATTGAGCTTGCTCATTCTTCTTCTTCTCACTTTCTTTCCTCAAGTGACTTGTCTTCTTAAATGAAGCAAGTTACTTTGCTTCTCCTGATCCTTTCATCTGCTTCCTGGAGGTTCCATTGAAGATTTCTCTTGCAAACCTAACAAACCTTAGGAACAACCAAGCATGACAATGATTAGGGTTTTGATTAGTCTCCCCACTTAGTTTTACCTTTGTGTCTCTTTGAGTCTTCTCTTCTCACCTCATAATCAGGGACTAAACCCTAAAGGCTTTAAGGCTTTGTGATTAAGCTTATGCCTGCATCCTTCTATTAGGATGGAGTGTATAACTTTAATCCTAAGTGTTAAACCCTTAATGTGTTTAAATCCTTTAATCAATTCATCTAATAATCATCAAGACATCAAGCTTGTAACTTGGGCCTTGCATTAGGGTTCTAATTCTTCCTTAATTGGTTAAGAAGGACTAACCCTAGTGTTAATGGACAAGTCCCCCTCAAGTTGTCTTACAAACCCTAAAACTCACTTCATCATCTTATCATTAATTAAAATCCACTAATAAAGGCTTTGTTTTGTCATGAGTTTAATCCCTAATCATGGATTAAGTTGAGGAGTTTTCCTCAGCTTAAACATTCTCATATATTATCCTTCTATTAGGATGGTGTAATGAGTCTGTTTAATCCTTGATTATGGCTTAACCTCATTACTTAACATCTAACTAATCACAAGTAGGTTAATGATCTTAATCCTACATCAAAGGTGATTAAGTGTGAGAATCTGACTTCACACTTAAGGTATTCTCATTACCCCTAATCAGAGGGAAGATGTGATGAGTTTACTAACCCATTGGTCTAGGCTTAAGCTCATTAACTTATGACCAATTTACAAAAAGCAATAAAAGACTAAAAACTCAAAAACAAACAATAATCGTCTCCTCCGGGATTCTTTTCTCATCACCTTCACTCATAAACGAGAACTTGCTTCTTCCGTCTAATGCAAGACAGTTTGCACCTGAGCCAGACAGGTCATACACTTGAGCATAGGCAAGTAAGCAGTTCATCAGTCAATTCATCTTTCAGTCTCTTTGGGTCGAACTACGGTGTTCTGACTTCCTCATTGCACGAGAGGATACGTAGGCATAACTTAACAGTTATCGAACAAAAGTCTCTGTACATTCCCCCTCTGTCCAGCCTTATTCTTTAAGCCTCATTATCATGAGCATTTCATCTTTGTTCTTACACTGACACTGTATATTACACACTTCACACTTCTTTTACACTGACACTTGTACATCCTTTTCCAGCTCTTTATACACAAATTGCACTGACACTACCCCTTTAAAACACAAATCTTCTAAGCGTGGATCCCGTCGAGTACGGCGGACAATCTGGGTGCTAATACCTTCCCAGGTTGTAACCAACCCCCTTTCTCAGTCTCTCTGGTTCGCAACCGTCTTATCCATCTTTTCTAGGTCTATGCAGCATTGCCTTTCCTTCGGGATAAAAATGCCTAGCTGGCGACTCTTTTCATTCCCCGTGAGTTCACTCCTGTGTGTTCTCACGTCCTCCTTTCGCCGACCGTTCGCGTCTGTACCTCATTCGAGCCCAGTCTCGTCTTTGGTGGGAGCGACACACCCATATCAATAATAGCAATCAAAGGAATGTAATGTAATTAATGAAATAAGTACCTTTGATGGAACACTCCTCATTGGTGGATTAGGTTCCCATAAAGGCAAAAACTTTCCCATTGGTCTGAGACTTATTTGGCTTTTCACATTGAGTACTGATATGGCCCTGTTCTCCATAGTTATAATAGGTAGGCATAATGGCCCTACAATCTTCTATAACATGGCATGCTCATCCACACTTGAAGCATTTCTTCACTTCAGTCGTACAATCCTTAGCACGGTGTCTTGTGCCACCACATATGAAGAACTTTGTGGGATTGGTAACTGCCCCTACCCCACTTGGGTTCTTGCCAACAACAACTTTCTGTTTTGTTTTATCAGCCGGAGCACTATACGCCGTACCCCTAAATATCTATTTACCCTTACTATCACTCACAACCTTGTAATAAGCAATCTGGGCTCTGTTATCATTATCATAAATCTTGTTTCTACTCACTAGCTCTGGATAATTTCTGATCTTCTGACAAGCAATGCCCTGTTTGATCTCAGGACGCAACCCATTCTCAAACTTCAAACACTTCGAAGTCTTCGCCTCTTCAATATTGTAAGGAGCACAATAATGTACCAACTCCTCAAATCGAGAAGCATACTCCGCTATAGTCAAGCTACCTTGTTTTAGCTCCAAAAATTCCACCTCTCTTGCACTGCGAATGTCTTCTGGAAAACACTTCTACAGAAACTCAGCATGAAACATTGTCCAAGTAACATTTGTAAATGCAGCCTCCAATCTTTGGCGACTATTGTCCCACCAGACTTCAGCTTTGCCTTCCAACATATAGTACCAAACCTCACATTCTTAGCATCACTTCATCTCATGGTCCTGAAGATCTTCTCAATAGCCTTCAGCCATTTTTGTGTAGCCCCAGGATCAAGAATACATCCCTCATACATAGGCAACTTGTTACTCTAGAACTGGTCTAATTCACAGAATTGCGCATCTCCAGCAACTGGGATAATGTTCTCTACAACTTGTGCCATAGCTTGCATAGCAGCAGTAAGAGAAACATTATTCCTTCCTTCTACACTGTTCCACAATCAACATAAGGTTAGAACACATAATCTACACCTATTCTAAGGACATACTCTACTATTGTATCTGGTCGGTTGGACCGACCTGCTCTGATACCAATTGTAACACCCCACTTTTCCCGTTTAATAAAAATGCAATATAATGCATAATATCAGAGTTTAACACCTTTAAGTTGAATGCCACATAGTAAAACCAACAATGAAAATTCAATTATTTCATCAACACTCTTTACCCATTAATGAATGAAAACAACGAAACTCCATAAATTATTCAAACTTACGACAAATTGTAAACATCACCAAATATCCATATAAACTCGTGGTCCACAACCTTTTGAAAACTAATAGTGATACATAATAATTCAAAATAAAAGAAGAAACAAATAATGAAAATCCATGTATCCCGTGTTACGTATTAGAGCGACTCCTAAGACTCGATCAGGCAACACACACTCCATGTACAACTCAAGTACCTGGATTATCTGTACTCCCAAAGAAGCACAAATACAAAAAAACACAAAGGGGTGAGAACTACATTTAATAATCAACACTATATAATACATCTTAAAGAAGGGAAATTGCCGATAAAATTGTAGCGGAAAACAAAAATTTCCCTTTAGAGATCCTAACAAAAGGGCATAATCTGTGATAAAATATTTACCTCTTGTGGCACTTGAAACCTTTGATTCCGATTTGATCACGAGGGTTGTACGATGAACAACGTCTCTACTCAGTCCACATGAACAATTCCTTCAATCAGAGTGCTAGCTGGTTACGAATGAAGGTTTAGAGTGAAAGGAGAGGAAAAAGGAATATGGTCAGGGTTTCAAAAAGGAATATTATAATAACTATTATTATATTATTATAATAAATATTATTATAATAACTATTATTATAATAACCATAATTTTATTATTATTATTATATTTTATAACTATTATAAAATTAATAATAAATATTATGATTATATCATATGGTACCTTACCATATTTCGTATGCCATTCTAGTGCACCACACCTTACGGTGTACCTTATTTATTCCACCTTTTCTCTAACTGTCCTTATGTGTGTGACCCTGTAGGATTTTGCGACGTTGACAATTATATTAAATCATGTATTTAACATAATAAATAATGAGCGGTATCTAGCAAAACATCACTGCTACCCAAGTCACAAAATTTTCATGTGATCTGACAAAACCTTTTGTGATAGTATTTACGTGTACAATAACCCTTTTGCCCTTATGTCTATATTGAGCACAAGACATATACTGTGTCATCCTTGTCCATTTCAATATTGGGCCCTTAGACATTTATCCATGCAGGATGGGCAAATTCCATCTAGGCTACTTATATACCTCAACATGCTTTGTGAGGTTCCCATCAATTGTCTTTATGATTATCCAGTTACGAACAACGTTTGATCAACAATAAAGTACTTGACTCTACATCTAGGTTCCATAGTAGTTTCAGGTCGAAGGGTGATATACACCACTATCACCATGAGAGTAACTTATGACGCTTTGTATAACATTCTATGTAGTACTCTCATAGTGGGTCAATCCAGTATAAATATTACTCCTAATATTCATACTTATGTCAAGACTTGATAACTCCTTATCCATGACCCATGAGATGTGATCATCAGTATATCTACATAATAGTCTTAATGCTTTAAGGCTATCCCATTTCACATTAAAGCTCGACTATGGATGCTTTAAGAATGGTGTCCTTATGTTTAATAGAATCTCATGATTAAGTCACACTTAATATTTCATTAAAAGAACTAGCTATTCTAGGGACTTTATCATTTTGGAAAAATAAATATAATAAAGAAATGCCTTTTATTATTAATAAATAATTTGATACAAGTACCAAAAGTATTAGCCTCTAGGGCTTACACCAACAATCTCCCACTAGCACTAGAGCCAATCAAGCATACCCCTAATACCCATAGATCCAGTATGATCATCATGCTTCTGCTGCACAAGAGGCTTTGTCAGTGGGTCTGCAATATTGTCAAGTGTAGGTACTTTACATATCTTCACATCTCCTTGATCTATTATCTCTTGAATGAGATGATAACTCCTAAGTATGTGCTTGGATCGTTGATGAGATCTAGGTTCCCTAGCTTGTGCGATGGCACCATTGTTATTACAATAAAGATCAATGAGATCCATAATGCTAGGGATTATTCCAAGTTCACTGATGAACTTCTTGATCCAAACAGCTTCCTTTGCTGCTTTTGAGGAAGCAATATACCCGACTTCGGTTTTAGAATCATCAACCGTCTCTTGATTAGAACTCTTCCAGCTTACAATGCCACCATTTAGGCAGAACACATAACCAGGTTGTGATCTGAAGTCATCTGGTCGAGTACATAACATGGCATACATGATAGATCCTATCGCGGATGAATATGGAATATTATTCAGGTGATCCCTTTGTTCCTTAGTTGAAGGGGATTATGTTTTTGATAGACACATGCCATATTGCATATGTATGAATCCTTTCTTGGAATCATGCATATTAAAGAATCTCAACACTTTTTCTCTGTATGTACTCTGACTTAGGCCAAGCAGTTTTTGTGATCTATCTCTATAGATCCTGATTCCTAATATATAGGCTGCTTCACCAAGGTCCTTCATAGAAAAACATTTCTCTAACCAAGCTTTTGCTTGTTGCAAGGTATGGATATCGTTTCCGATGAGTAATATGTCATCTACATATAATACCAGGAAAACGATCATGCTCCCACTAACCTTCTTATAGACACAAGGCTCATCTTCATTCTTCATGAATCCATATTGTTTTTACAATTTCATCAAAAACGAAGATTCTAGCTTCTAGAAGCTTGCTTCAATCCATAGATTGATCGCTGTAACTTTCATATCTTATGGCCTTCTTCAGGTATGTCAATTCCTCTAGGTTGTGTCATGTATACATCCTCAAGAAGATTCCCGTTAAGGAAAGTAGTCTTAACATCAATCTTCCATGTTTCATAATCATGATATGCAACGATAGCAAGTAAAATTCGAACAGGTTTAAGCATTGCAACTGGTGAAAAGGTTTCATCATAGTCTATCCCATGAATTTGTTTATAACCTTTAGCAACCAGTCTTGCCTTATAGGTATATACTTTACCATCCATGTCAGTCTTCTTTTTGAAGACCCACTTGCATACTATAGGATTATATAATACCACGTAATTTATTTAATGCTCTGAATAATATTATTTGATATTAATATTGTTTCGAATTACTCTAAGAGATTTTTAACGGAAATAATTAGAGTAATCAGTGGGATTTTATTTTATTAACTAATATTAGCTGACTCAGAGGTTTTATAAAATTTTGGATTAAGAGACATTTTTGGATACTCTCTATTAGGACCCGTTGGTAGGAAAAATATGTTTTTCCTTTTAAGACCTAAAGTCTTCTTTCTTTTGTTTTCTAAAAATAGAAATAGAGAAAGAAGAAGAAGAGAAAAAGGGAGAGAAAGAAGAAGAAGAGAAAGTCTTGAAGAAGAAGAAGAAGAGAGTCTTTGATCTTGTAGCTTCACCCTCCATTCATCATTTAATCTTCTCCAATCTTCTTGCTAGAGGTGGGTTCATAGTTATAACTTTTATTGTAAGAGTTTTGGTTGAGTTTTAGAAGTTATGAACTTTTAGGGTTTCTATGGAAAAATCTTAGAATCGGTAGATTAATTGGTTAGAAATCGATAAAAATGCTTGAGCATGCTGTCATTAGGTATAGGAACATTGCTATGGCTTGTTTTGAGGTCTAATAATGTTTTGGTTTGGTTTTGAGAGGTTCTGTGATCATGAAAACATATATTTTTCAGCTTCTAGTTCTGGTTAACCGGTTAACGCCTGAGGTTAACCGGTTAACGCTGTTGTCCTGTGCCACTATAATTCTGTTTTGGTTCTGGTTAACCGGTTAACCTCATGCGTTAACCGGTTAACGCTGTAGCTTTTGGGAAAATTGTTTTATTTCCAACTTTGAAAATCCATAACTTCTTACTCGGTTAACCGATTTAAGTGTTCTTTATACCGTTTGAAAGCTAAAATTATGTACCTTTACATGATGCCGATAAATATTATTTTTACTCGACTTTTGCCAGACTTTTTGAAAATACTATAAAAATGTTAAGTTAGGGAATTGTGAACTAAGGTAATAAAAAGGTAAAACTTGTGAGGTAGCTAGGTTACCCTAGGTTGTTACAGAATTGTTTTAGAGACATGACAATACTTAGGCGTCGATACTCGGAGGGTGTCTTCGGGCTAGGTAGTTGTGATAAGTTGGAAGTTTGCTTCCTTTGCAATAAAATCCTAATTTAATTATATCTAGCTCGTGTCGCGGTCCCATGAGGCGGGACGGCTGGGGATATATAATTAATCTGTGGATTCAAATCCCTTAATGGATGACCGTGACCCATGCTCGTCCTGGTGTGACTGGGCGGGGAAAGTATCCATTAGTATAAGTAACGAGTGACCCATTTTGAGATCTACGTGTGTGGGATGGCCGGGGAAAGTTACTTTGTGGCAAGTTACCGTGACCCGTGCTGTAGTGCCCTTGTGTGGCTGGGCGGGGAAAGTACCTTTGGTAGATAATGAGTGACCCGTGCTCATCCTTGTGTGGCTGGGCGGGGAAAGTTATCTATACAATGATGATCGAGTGACACGTGTTCGTCTGCTATGGCTATGGCTGGGCGGGGAAAGATGCCTCTAAGCACCTTGTGTGTGCTCCGTTTAGTTATTTTTATGTCTCTAGTTTTATGTGAACTCAAAGTCTAGGTTTCCCCCGACTTGAGTTGTGTCTAGTTTCGAACCTTTAGAGCCGAGAGAACTCTAAGATAGGGAACTCACTGAGATGCTTTATCTCACCCCATGTTGATGTTGTTATTTCAGGTACTTCAGGTTTCGCAAAGGGTAAAGATAAGACAACTTGATTATCTTTGCTTGTTTGATGGTTTCTTTCGCTGTGGACTTTTGAGATCTTTGGATCTAGTTCTTAGACTTTTTATTTTGTGAACTTCTTGTATTATTTATAGCCTTTTGTATTAGTACCTTATGTTGTAGTGGCTATATTTATGCAATGTGTTACTAAGAACTTGTTGTATTTCAATACCAAACTTAATTTTATATATGAAAAATATGCTTTGATGTATGTCTTTTATATATGGGTATTACAGTTGGTATCAGAGCAGGTTGTATCCTCGACCTAGCCTTGGATTATTATAAGTGTTTCTTTCTGTTCATACACGTAATATCGTTGTAGGACTAAATGTTATGTTTATGGTATTGAGCCTGATAAACTTAATCCTGTTTTGATGATATTTAGGAATATGGCTGGTAGGCGTGGAACTCGTGGTTGACCTAGTGTCATTCCTCTTGTTAATGATCAACTGGGGGTGAAAGGAATGCTCCTATGTTCCAGTTTATGCAACAGATTCAGCAACAACAACATCAGTTTATGCAGGAGATGATGCACCAGATGAATGAGGGCCTTCATACACAAGTGGTTGTCCCTGAAACTGAAGGCGAGACTTTCTGTGATTTCTTCTTCATGAATCCTCGAGAATTTCATGGTGGTTTGGATCCGGTTAAGTCTTACAAATGGATAACTTGAATGGAAAGGATCTTTCAGGTCGTGCTATGTACTGATGAGAATAAGGTGACTTTTGCGTCACATCTGTTGAAAGGTCCTGCAACAAGGTGGTGGGAGAGTGCTTCTAATCTTATGACCATGCAAGGAATTCCGAAAGTGTCGGATCAGTTCAAGGCAACTTTCATGGAGGAGTATTTTCCCAGTTCCTTAAGGACTCAAAAGGAATTTGAGTTTCAGCAGGTTAGGCAGGGAAGCATGACTGTGGCAAGTTATGCCGAGAAGTTCGAAGACACGGCAACATATACTAAGCAAGCTATGTATGCTCCATATGAAAGGTGGAAGATTGATCAATTCTTGTTTGGAAGGATTAATCAACCTTTTAGGCCAAGGCCTCAACCCTTCAAAGGGAAACAAGTTCAAAGTGTTGGACCTAACACTCCACCCACGTGTTGGTTATGCAACAAGCGTCATTTTGGTAAGTGTCACGGTGGAGGAATTAGGTGTTACAATTGTGATGGAGGGGCATATATCAAGGGATTGTACCAAGCCGAGGAATCAAGTTCAAGCGAGAGTTTATACTATGGATGCTAGAAAGACCAAAGCCGACAACTCTCTCGTTGCGGGTACATGTCTTGTTAATGATCATCCATTTCTTGTTTTATTTGATTATGGAGCGACACACTCTTTTGTGTCTACTAGTTGCGTGAAGTGACATGGGTTGAGATTTTTTCCCTTGTCTCCTCCGATGGTGGTTACTACCGCTATGGATGAAACCATTGAGACACCTCTTCGGTGTGAGAATTGTACCTTGTTCATGGATGGTAGAGTTTTTTAAATTGATCTTATTTGTCTGCCCCTTAAGAAAGTTGATGTTATCCTGGGAATGGATTGGTTGTCTGCTAATTATGTGTTTATTGGGTATGAAGAGAGGTTGATCCTTATTCCATCCGTTGAAGCACCTCCGAAAGATGTATTGGCAATGATCTTAGAAGGTACGGTTGGAATGGTAAATTTTCTATTTGAACAAGAGAAGTTTGTTTTGCTTGTCCTTACTAAAGAGGAGAGTAATGGTCGGCAAGTTTTGAATATTCTGATAGTCTGTGAATTTCCTGATGTCTTTCCAGAGGATGTCACTTCCTTACCTCCAATGAGGGAAGTTGAATTCTCAGTTGACCTGATACCGGGAACGGCTCCTATATTCGTTTTCCCTTATCGGATGGCACCGCTCGAGTTAAGAGAATTGAAGGATCAATTAGAGGATTTGATGGCAAAGCATTTTGTTAGACCAAGTGTTTCACCGTGGGGAGATCTTTTTTATTAGTAAAGAAGAAGGACGGTGGTATGCGGTTGTGTATTGATTACCGTAAGTTGAACTAGGTTACTATCAAGAATAAATATCCCTTTCCAAGGATAAATGACCTTTTAGATCAATTGAAAGGAGCCTGTGTGTTCTCGAAGATTGATCTGAGATCAGGTTATCATCTGATTCTTGTGAAAAGTTCCGATGTTCCAAAGACTGTGTTCAGAACCCGTTATGGTCATTATGAATTCCTAGTGATGCCTTTCGGTGTGACGAATGCTCCAACTGTTTTTATGGATTACATGAATCAGATATTTCAAGATTATTTGGATCAGTTTGTGGTGATCTTTATCGATGACATTCTTATTTATTCTCGTACTCTAAAAGAGCACGAAGAACATTTGAGGATTGTTCTATCGGTACTGCAAGAGAAGCAAATTTTTGCCAAGTTTAGCAAGTGTGAGTTTTGGATGTCAGAAGTCAAGTTTCTTGGACATTTTATATCTCAGGGAGGTGTAGCAGTGGATCCGTCAATGATTGAAGCAGTGATCAATTGGGAGAGACTGAAGAGTGTTTCATAAGTGATAAGTTTCTTAGGTTTGACAAGTTACTACAAAAGGTTCATTAAAGGTTTTTCTCAGATGGTGTTACCATTGACGAAGCTTACTAGAAAGGACTTCTCTTACGAATGAGATTCTAGTTGTGAGCAAAGTTTTGTGTGTTTAAAGGAGAAATTGACAACTGCCCCAATTTTGATCATTCACGATCCTAACAAATCTTACGAAGTGTTTTGTGATGCTTCTAAGATGGGATTAGGAGGTGTTCTTATGCAAGAAGGTCAAGTCGTAGCCTATGCTTCTAGAAAGTTGAAAGTTCATGAGAAGAATTATCCAACTCACGATTTAGAACTGGCGGCCGTAGTGTTTACTTTGAAAGTGTGGCGGCACTATTTGTATGGTGTGCATTTTGAGATGTTCAGTGATCATAAGAGTTTGAAGTATCTCTTTGATCAAAAGGAATTAAATATGAGACAAAGAAGATGGATGGAGTATTTGAAGGATTATGGCCTTGAATTGAAGTATCATCCAGGAAAAGCGAATAAAGTGGCAGATGCTTTAAGTAGGAAAGTGATTCATTGTTCCGAGTTGATCATGTTGGAATATGCACTGTTGGAGAAGTTTCGAGACCTTAACCTTCAGTTTGTTTGGACTCCAAATGGTGTGATTATGGGGAATTTGAATTTGAATTCTATCTTGAGGAATGAAATTCAACAAGCACAAGTTCTATATGAGAAGTTGCAAGAGATGTTACTCCAACCGGGTTATGTAAGAGCGTTGGATGGGATTATCCTATTCAACCAAAGGATTTGCATTCCGAATGATGATGTGTTAAAGAGAAAGATTTTGGAGGAAGCCCATAAAGGTTCTTTTACGATACATCCGGGTTATCCGAAGATGTATCAAGACTTGAAGAAAGAGTATTGGTGGTCCGGTATGAAAAAGGATATTGCGGTATTTGTGTCCGAATGTGCGGTGTTTCAACAAGTGAAGATTGAGCACCAAAGACCAGGTGGTTTGTTGCAACCTTTGGACATCCCAATTTAGAAGTGGGATTCTATTTATATGGACTTTGTAGTGGGTTTACCAAGTACTCAAGGTGGTTATGATTCTGTTTGGGTGATTGTAGATCGACTAACGAAATCAGCGCATTTCTTAGTCGTTAAGACTACGTACAAGGCAAGTCATCTTGCGAGGTTGTTTATTGCTGAGATTGTGAGGTTGCATGGTGTACCGTCTAGGATTGTATCTGATAAAGATCCAAAGTTTACTTCTAAGTTTTGGAAAATTTTCCAACAGGCTATGGACACGGATTTACGTTTGAGCACTTATAATCATCCTCAAACGGATGGTCAGACGGAATGTACAATTCAAATGATGGAAGATATGTTAAGGGCTTGTGTGTTGGAGAGTAAAGGAAATTGGAAGGAGCTTTTGCCACTAATAGAATTCTCTTATAATAGCAGTTACCATGCGAGCATCAGAATGGCTCCTTATGAGGCTTTGTATGGAAGAAAGTGTAGAACACCGTTGTGTTGGTCGGAAGTGGATGAATATAGGATTTTGGGACCCGAGGTTATTCAAGAGACTATGGAAAAGATTCGGATGGTTCAAGAAAAGATTAAGCAAGCCCAAGATCGTCAGAAGAGTTATGCTGATAATCAAAGGAGACCTTTGGAATTTGATGAAGGTGATCATGTGTACTTGAAAGTCACTTCGAGATTGAAATTGAAAGGGCCGTTTAAGTCGTGCAAGTTAATTTCGAGATACGTAAGGCCATGGAATGTCAGAATTCCTTGGGCATCGATATAACTAGTCTTGGGTTGGTACCTGGTGTTAGAATCCCTCCTAAGTTCAAGGTGCCCTTATTTGACAAGTACAACGGAAGTACGTGCCCTAGAACTCACATTCAAGCTTATTTTGGAAAAATCTCGGATCACACTGATGACGAGAAACTTTGGATGCATTTCTTCCAGGACAGTCTATCTGGAGCTTCATTAAGCTGGTACACGAAGCTAAGCAGGGTCTCTATCCGAAGCTGGAAAGATTTAGCTGAAGCTTTTCTCAAGCAGTATCAATATAATATTGATATGGCTCCAAACCGCACCCAATTGCAGAATTTGTCTCAAGGACCTAAGGAAAGTCTTAAGGAGTACACCCAGAGGTGGCGTGAGCTGGTTGCACAGGTTCAACCTCTGTTGCTAGACTGGGAAATGGCATACATGTTTATGGGTACCTTGCAAGGTACATTCTTGGATCGTCTGGCCGCTTTCCCGTCCATCGGTTTTTCTGATATCGTCATTGCTGGAGAAAGAATAGAGAACTTGCTAAAATTAGGAAAGATCTAGGATGTAAGCGGTGTCGGTTCTTCAGGTGTGAAAACGCCTTTTGGAAACGGTAAAAGAAGAAGAGAAGGAGACACAAATGTTGTGTATAGGGGTCGGACAAAGGTCATTCTCAAGGATACTACCAAGCAGTTGCAGTGACTATTATGCCACATGTTCAACAACAACCTCAGAGTCAACAAAAATAGGCACAAAGAGCGTTTCAGCAAAGAGCAAGAGCAAGGGACCGTAAGATTAATCATATCCCCTTTCCGTATGTTGTGTTGCTTCTAGAGTTGCTAAAGTTGAACATGGTCGAGCTTCGTACCATGAGAGCTCCTTCTCCTAACAACCTTCCACCCAATTTTGATGCAAACACCCAGTGCGAATTCCATTCGGGTTCCCAGGGGCACAATATTGAGAAACATTTGGCTTTTCAGAATAAGGTACAGGACCTAATTGACTCCAAGTCAATCAATTTTTCTCCTCACCCAAATGTACTCCAAAATCCAATGACTAATCACGGTGGAGCCAGAATGAATGAAGGTGTCACAATTGTTATACCAGCGGTGCCGCGTTAAGCCGAAATCTTCAAGTTGGGTGCCCAGGTTGCAGGGTATTCATAGAAGCAAATAAAGACAACAGTATTCAAATACTCTCAGTAACGTCAATTGTGTGTTTGTCTTTCTTCAATGCCTTTTTCTTCCCTATTAAGTGGAACACGTCGCTCTGATTCTTCATTGGTCACGGGTCAATGAAGATACAAAGACAGAAGATCGTCAGTTCTTTCTGAGCAACCTTATGGGGCAACTTTATTCCCCAACTTTACTTTTTCCTTCATACGTCTCGTGTCAGAGTCAGAATAACTAGAAGAAGATGTATGATTGCCATGTTGGGCAAGCAACCATTTATCTGAAGATTGCAAGTCCATAAAAAGTTATTGATCATTGAAAGTATCCAAGACTGACCAGTCAAGATGGAGTCAAGTCTCCTCAACTATGACAATATTCAGCTTATTTACTGCATTTTCATTTGTAGTTTCTTTTATGTGTTAAACAGTTGCCTACATGTATGAAGTTGGCTTGCTTTTGAATGATAATCATAATAAAACTCACATGTTTTTATTGAAGTAATTCATTTGCCATTTATAATTTTGTATGTGTGCATTGCAATACCAACTCTCGTGCTTAAACTCTATGAGGGAGAATGACGAAACAAAAACACAAGAATCTCTAATTGTGTGCTCCCGAATAATACCCTGTTGATGATGTACAGGCTTTGTTTCAAATTCCTAAACACCGGAGATATAAGGGAGATAGACCTTTGCTAACCCTTTTGAGCCTTGAAGTAGGAGTTTCTTTTCACCCGAAAAAACCCTCACATGTAACCCAGGGGCAGGATAGGTGTCAGCTAGTTGGACCAAGCGTTCAAACTTTCATAAAGGAGTGTGTTTGAGGATCCATTACATCCCATTATGCTAATCAAGAGGCCCAAAGACCAGAAACCATAATGGTTATATTAATCAAGAGGTCCAAAGACTGGGGGCCACAATGGTTATCCCTCATCGACCAAAGAATGAGGCAGTCACAACCCTTGCAAATAAATCAAGACAAACGGTGTCACATGATTTGTTCAAAAAAGAGAATAAAAAAAGGAAATGAAAAAGCCCGCTAATCTGAAACTTGAAAACAAGCGACTTAGGCGAGAACTAGGGCATCCCGATGGACTCCACAATCAAAGATTCACAAGAATCGGTTCAGGAAAAACTTAGGGATAAGTAAAATAATGCAAAAGCGAAAGACGAAGAGGATTACACAAGAAAGATCCTTAAGCAAGAATAAAGTTGTGTGGCGCAGACACGAAAGACAAAGAGGTGATTGACTCCAAACAACAACCTCAGTGGTGCTTGAACCGTTAATGTCAATGGTTTCTCAACCAACACGGAACCCTTATGAAAGGTGAGCACTTGTGAAAGCTATTTTAACATAGGAATGGAGGACATCACGAAGAGGGGTGGGCATAAATAAACTTCGAGTCTATATCCTTTGTTTCTATAACCGTGAACCAGGCCATGATAAAACCCTCGAAAGTCCTAACTGAAACAGGGTTATTTTGAGAGCATGCTACTACGAGACCACATTCCTGACTCCTATGAGTTGTGCTAAAAGACCCTTGTTGGTATTGCAGGGGCATAATTTCTTTTACAATGTCGTATCTTAATCGGTGATTCGCTCATAAAGTTTTACGACACCTTTTCAATAAAGACTTCAAGATTAACATGTGTGTTGCATTAGAATTTTCATTCCCAGAATAAACATTTTCGGCTTGCATACATTTGCTTGACATCATAATAAGTTCACATATGGAAATTCAGTCCAGAAGCTTAGTCTTGCCAAGTCGATAAATCCGAAACTTCTTAAAAGAAAATCAAGTCGAGGTGCACTTCGCCAAGAAGCTCCATCGAGTAAGGAATTTTCCAACTAGTTGTGGTAAGAGCCAGCTAATCCGGGGAAATTACTTCGAGGAATCTCTTCAAAATTCAGCCAATCTGGGGCAATTACTTCGAGATTCAAATCTCTCCAAGAGCAATTAGTATGGGTATTCCCTCAAAGATTAGTCAGTCGAGGGAAAAACCATTCAAATACTCGTACTGGGGCAGGCCACCCCAATAACATGAGAATTCATTCTTTCCTGAAGACATGCAATCGGAAGCACCTATCCAGAGTTCAGAGTACCATGACAGCTATACTCCTGAAGGGTTTCTATATCACCCTCTTGTCATAACTCTTACTGATTGAGTCCAGCGGTCACTCGTCAAGCCAATTATCTCGTTCAACGCTTCCAACAGCTACAAGCTCATCTATGTTGACAATGGCTACCTCCTCAGCAAGGTTATTATGCTAATTCATGTAGTCACTGTGATATCTAAGAGTTTAAAGACACCATGTCTTTTGTAAACTCCTTTTAAGGTAAAGCCCAGACAAAAGCAAAGGATCCCCGACACGATACTACTTGAAGTCTTTCCTCCCTAGCAGGATGTGTTTTGGTTTTGTTATTCCCAATAGACGGATGGAAGTTATCCCCAGTAAAGTTGCCAAATTTTTTCACAGCTAAGCCAAAAGGTTGTCGATCCCCCAGCGGAGCTATGGGTAAGATTCAATCCCTAGTAGTTGAAGTATCCCCTAGCAGGGTCCTCAAATCTAAATCCCAATTTATTTTTGGAAAAAGTGATGATTCGAGACAAATGTATTATTCACGCTCTTCTCCAGCAGAGATATTATCCCCGCGGGGCTTCTTGAGATCGAATCCACGGTCATTTCATCCTCAGCTGAGTCAGCAAGGACTTGTTACTTCCGCATCAGGAATTCTCATTACATTTGCATCATTTCACTGACATGCTCAAAACATAGCATCCCCAGTATCATGGGACATCATGTCATACAATTCAACATATGCATACCCAACATAATCCGAGTTTAATATCTTGCAAAGTCCAGCCGTAGACTGGACAAAGTCCATCCACTGGGTGGAAAATTCCTAAATTCCAACCACAGATTGGCAAGAGTCCATCCACTGGGTGGCAAATTTCTAAAATCCAGCTGTAGACTGGCCAAAGTCCATCCTCTGGGTGGAAAATTCCTAAAGTCCAACCACAAATTGGCGAAAGTCCATCCTCTGGGTGGCAAATTTCTAAATTTTAGCCGTAGACTGGCCATAGTCCATCCACTGGGTGGAAAATTTCTAAAGTCCAGCCATAGACTGGCCAAAGTCTATCCTCCAGGTGGCGAATCCCTAAAGTCCCCCGTAGTGTGGCAAAAGTATCCTGCAGTGAGAAGAAGTCCCCCGTAGTGTGGCAAAAGTCCCCCGTAGTGTGGTAAAAGTCCCATGTAGTGTGGCAAAAGTCTCCCACAGTGAGCAGAAGTCCCCCTTAGTGTGGAAAAAGTCCCCCGTAGTGTGGCAAAAGTCCCTCGTAGTGTGGTAGAAGTCCCCCGTAGAGTGGCAAAAGTCTCCCGCAGTGAGCAAATGTCCCCCATAGTGTGACAAAAGTTCCCCGTAGTGTGGCAAAAGTCCCCTGCAGCGTGGCAAAGTATTATTGAAGTTTCCCACAGCAAGCAGAAGTCCACTTGCAGCGTGGCAAAATATTCTTGAAGTCCACCCATAGCGTGGCAAAGTATTTTTGAAGTCTCCCGCAGTGAGCAGAAGTCCACCCGCAGTGTGGCAAAGTATTCTTGAAGTCCAACCGCAGATTGGCGAAAGTCCACCCGTAGTGTGGCAAAGTATCCGAAGTCCACCTGTAGTGTGGCAAGCCAGTAGTCATCTAGCGAGATTCAAAAAGACATACTTTTAAAGTACACCCGCAGCGTGGCAAGTCAGTAGTCTTCTGACATCATTCGAAAGGCACTCCCCCGTGTACGAATCTTCCTATCAGAATTATACCCGAGTAAAGTTCATTGGTTAAGTTTATTTCCCTGTTCTTCTTCCATAGAGTGCAAATTTTCTGGTTGTTTCTGGAATTCAATCCCTGCATATCTCAAATGTCTGAAAGCAATTTCTGTCATCCATTTAGGTCTACAGTGATTGAATAGGGGCAACTGTAACACCCCAAAATTTGCCCTCTCATTTTTCATGGCATTTAGCATATCATATTGCATATATCCTTTCATGTATTTCATTACATTCAATAAATAGTAAAAAAAATAAATCATTTATCATTGATGGACACATGGGGCATGTGATTAAGGGTTTCCATAAAAAATATCCATTGTCAGGCTTCAGGAGGAAAATAAGTCCAGAACACTGACCAAGCACATTTCCAGGAGTTCATACCAAAAGGGAAAAATTCACATTTTTCTTCCGTTAACCGGTTAACACCAGGGGTTAACCTGTCAACGCTGGTGAAATTTGGAAAAAAATTCAAAAGTTAGTTGTGGTTTTCCTCCATTCTCCTATTTCACATTACCTTAAATTTTCCACCACTTTCTAGACCCTTCTACCACTTTCCTATGGAATATTCCAAGGAATATGAATATTCCAAGGAATATTCTAGAAACCCTAACTAACTTTAACTTATTCCTAAGCTAGTTCCTAACCTCACTTTCCAAACCCAATGCCAAACCTAATTCCTAACTCAAGCCTCATTCCAAGCCTAACTCATATATATATATATATATATATATATATATATATATATATATATATATATATATATATATATATATATATATATATATATATATATATATATATATATATATATATATATTGTTTTCACTCCAAACCTCACACCTTCAACTTCATTTTCACAATTTCACTTCATAATCTCAATTATTTCTCTCACTTTTTCCAAAACGCACCAAAGCTTCATCACCAAGATCTTTCAAGCTTTCACATCGAAACTCGAAAGATCGGAAGCTTATCCTTCATTTCTTCACCGGTTCAGCGGATAATCGAAGATTCGACACTGTTGCAGTGTTTATTTCACCGTTCAGAAGCGTTTCAGATCAATTGCATTTATTTTGCATTCTCGCGGATCGAAGCTTGGAATCTTCGGTATTCTCTTCGTTTGTGCATCAATCAACTCGCAACAATCACCAAAGCAAGCCTCCGCTTTGTAGGTTGGTGGATCCGAAACCGTTTCTCAAGTTAATTTATTTCTCTTCATCTTATCGTAAGACATTCTTTGATTCATTGATTACTTTTGCGATTATGTTGCTTTGTTCGTTTTAACCGTTAGTAGCTAGAATCGTAGCTTGTTCATAGTGTTAATAGGTGTTAGAAGGCTATATGTTGGTAGCAATTTTGAGCTAATTTGTCCATGGCTATATTAGGAGGTTTAGGTAATAAGTTGATAACTATAAGTGCTTTTTTCCTCACTATTTTCTCATTATGGTTTAGTGTTAACCGGTTAACGCCCAGGGTTAACCGGTTAACACGTTGTTTTTGCCTCTGAAACTGACTTTTTGAAGCCGTTAACTAGTTAACCCAGGGGGTTAACTGGTTAACACTGTGCTGATTTAAATTTTTTAGTTGTTTCATGGCATAACTGTACACCACTCTTCCTTTTATCATCATAGATTGATAGATCTTGATTTTAGGGAATTTTTAGGAGCTGATTTAGTGCAAGTACGCGTAGCTTTGGTAGCTTTCGACATGCATTTTGTTAGTTTCTGATTTTGGGCATAAATGTTGCATGCATGTTCATAGCTTTGGTAGGCTCATTGTTTGCATAGTTTAGCATCCTTCATAGCATGATAATAATCGTGTACACTTCTGTTTATGCATGGCATGTGAAATCCGTTCATGTTGGTTAAATCATGTGAATATTGAAATTTGCATATTGTTAAAAACACCATAAATCCTCTAATGTGCATTCATCAATTGCATGATGATGTTGCATACCATTGTTAATAATCCACTCATGTTGTTGCATAATTTATCATAATCTTTGCATTCCATTGTGTGCATTAAAAGTCATGCTTTGTGTATTTAAAAATAATGGAAATCTGCCTTGTTTTCATAGCTGCATTTTGAAGCAGGAGCTGTAAAACATGTTGCATTCATTCTAATTTGATCTTTTACACGTATTTTGCATGTTGTTTGGTAGCTATAGTAGGTTGTTTGTATTTTGCATGGCATTTAGTAGCAAGTTGTGCTATAGGAGCTGTATTAGGTCCTAGATGTATTAGGTCCTAGATGTATTAGGATCCTTTGGTATTCGTTTACTTTCATTCCTTTTATCAGTTTTGCTTTATCCTACTAACCTTTGTTTTGTAGGGAGGTGAAGGTAAGTTCACACAACTTCTCTTTTTTTTTTAAAATTCTTTACTCTTTCAAAGTGTGTTTGCCTTAGCATTTTGTGTTTAGTTTGTACAACTCCATGCTAATCCCTTTTAGAAACAACTTAGCTTCCTTAGGAAGTAAGTTGCTCTCTAATTTCTTTCTTCTTTTCCTTTTCCTTATTAGGATTAGAAAACTGCACTAATCTAGGTTCATCCATGCATGACAATACTTAGGATTTATTAGTCTCCCCTCAGACTTTTACCTTTCATTCGCTTTGCTTTCTTTCTCATCTCAAAGAAAATAATAAAAAGCACCTAATAAAGGTTGATCTTCTCGTACACCATGAGACTTTGTCGTGGGTTACTTATACGCGTCCCATTTCGGGGGGAGGTGTAAGACATCTACCATGATGAACAAGTCTTAGTACGAGAATGTTTCACAAAAAAATAAGCAAAACACTTCTCTCAAAAGACAATAAAAAAAGACAATATGTCTTCTCTTCTCATCTCCCACTCTTTGTGGACGACCGTGACTTGTCTCAATAGTTTGACAACAATACAGTAACGCCCTCGATTTAGTAAGCCGACAATACCTGAGTTAGAGCTATGACAACGTCATCCTAAAAAACACAAACAAGTTTCCGCCTTAGTTAGGCGAACTACGTCGACTCTGATCCTCATTTTCTCAATGAGGTACGTAAGCAGCGGGGTAGGGCCCGTTCGAGCATATTCTTTATTTTCCCTACATTTCCCTTTTTTCGATCTCTTTTTCTAGTTCCCTTTCTCACTTCCAATTCTAGTTAGTGGTTTTTGTTCTACAACATCTAATCTCTCACCCTTTGAAACAAACTAACAAGCGTGGATCCCGTCGGGTACGGCGAACGGTCTGGGGTGCTAATACATTCCCAGGTCGTAACCGACTCCCGAACACAGATCTTTGGTTTGCAGGACCTTGTCCTTTCCTTCTCTCTTAGGTTTGTGCAACATTACCTTTATCATTCATTCGGGATAAAAATGTCTGGCTGGAGACTCTACCTTTTCCGCACCACTTTCGAGTTTGTACTAGGATGAAAATCTTGGGAGCGACACATCCAATTTAGTAAAGGCATAAAAGAACAGGAAATACTTTTAAAAGATTTTGAGTTCGTGGGGTAAGTTATACAAAGGGGGATGTGTTAACACCCTTTGTATCCATGGTTATCCATGGGCTCCTAATTGCTTAACTCACTTTATTTGTTTTGTTTGAAAAGGATAGTGTGTGAAAAATATTTTCGTAACGATTTAACGTTGTAATGATTCTCGTATGAATTTATACAAAATGTTTACTTTTATTAAAAGTATTTTGAAAAATATTGGGGGTGTAAAAAGTATTTATTTTTGAAATTTGTGAGCAAGCATTAAGAGTTACTTACCCTAAGTTCTAAGGTCTTTCTTGTTATTTCATTTCCTTAGGGATAAAACTGTCCTTAATATTATTTAGTAAGTAGTCTTATCCTTGGATTTAGAGGGAGAAGCATAGGGTCATCATTAGGGTTATAGAAGGCAACATTTAAAGATACCTTAGCAATTCGAAGGGACTATCATCATTCTTATAGGGACAAGATCATTTATTCGAAGGCAACTCGAAGGGTCATCGACGGACTGTGATTTTTTCGTAGGGACAAGATCATTTATTCGAAGGCAACTTTGAAGGGACAATGATGGACTATGATCTTTTATTCAAAATGCAACTGTGACGATTTATTTCTTTAAGCAACAGGTTAAGGTACCTCTACGTTCGAGGGACATGACCATTATTCAAAAGACAACAAGAGAGATTACCCTAGAGGTGAAGTGTGCAAGTGTGTTCCATTTGGTTATTTTTTCTTAGTTGTTACGGTTACTCTAGCGTTTGTTTTTTAAGTCTTGCCATACACGCCTAATTACTACACAGTTGAATATATATATATATATATATATATATATATATATATATATATATATATATATATATATATATATATATATATATATATATACATACATACAAGCATAAGAATATAAGGTGCGAGGAAAATAAATCTACACTATTACAGGGCTTTGGGACAATTACATTATTTAATCGTGCGAGAAACAAAAACTACAATATTACATTTAAAAGTGCAACCTATACATTTTCTCTAAGAAATTTAAATAAATAAAATATAAACAAAATTGATAGAAAATTAATTAAAAACCTAATAATTTCTAAGATAATTGTTTTTGTTATTTTTTTTATCTATTAAATATTTAATTAATTAATTTCAAAGTTATTTAAAAAAGAAATAAAGTCTAATTAAATTAAGTTTATGTCCTAAAACTAAATTTACTATATTTTTTTAAATTGTGTTTAAAAAAGAAAATAATTAGCAAATTAAAAGAAAATCTAAATTTATCTTTTTGTGATTTATTTTTTTAATTGAAAAGGAAAAAACTAACTATAATTTAATTACAAATTAGTTACTTAAGAAATCTAATCCTGAATTAAATTATTTTTATTTTATTATGTAAGAAAAACTTTTATGAAATAGAAATCTAAAATATTAATAGCTTAATTGCAATTTTGGTACCCCTATTTTCATTATTGTTTACTTTTGGAACCCCTATTTTAATATCCGGAATTTTTGGTCCCTCTATTTTCATTTTTTTAGGTTTGCTCCCCCTATTTTAAAATCCTGAATTTTTGTCCCTATATTTTCTTTTTTATTGAATTTTGGTCCCCTTATTTTTATTTTATAAATTTTTTGGTCCCCCTATTAAATTAGTCTCAAATTTGAAAGGGGACTAAACTCCAAAACAAAACTTAAAATAGGGGACCAAAACTCAAATAAAATGAAAATAAAGGGACCAAAATTTCGTATTTTAAAATAGGGGAACCAAAACTAAAAAAAAAAGAAAAATAGAGGGACCAAAAATTCCGGATTTTAAAATAGGGGGACCAAAACTAAAAATAAAATAAAAATAGGGGGACCAAAATTTCAATTAAGCCAATATTAATTTGATAAAGAAAACTTAAATTTGTTTTTTATTTTCTAAGGTTTTTCAATTTTTATTTGGTTTTATGATTTTATTAGATTAAAACTAATTAAATAAGTTGATTAAAAACAAACAAATAAAGTAAATATTGGTTAAAGTGAAAAAAAATCTTAAAACAAAAATGCAAAAGGTTGGGATCGAACCTGGGGTCTTTGGTTTCATGCGATACGTTGAACCTATTCTATTAGATATCAGGAAGACAATGAGATTAGTAGTTTAAATCAAAACACAATTAAAATACGAAATTCGCGAATATGATGTAACCAGAGTTTAATGGTATGCGTGTTTCACGCATGGCTGATCATTGTTATTGATATAAACTTACTCTTTGATATCTCAGAGGTTGAATGGAAGGGTTGGTTGGCTTTGAATCAGCCTGAAAAATGGAACATGAATTCGCATTATTCTTTTGAAAATTTGAGATTTTTTGGTCTAGCTTTGGAGGCTACTCTCTATCCTTGAGGTTGGTGAAGGTCAAGAGTTTATATAGGAGAGCATTTTAGGTCAGAAAACATCATGTGCTTGGATCAAATTGATTCACTTTTGAATGGAGTTAAAAACTTTCTATTTTGGTGCATATTTTTCCATCATATCTTTCTCCTCTTGTTTTGCACGAATTTGAATCAAATATTATGTAAACAACTCTCAATATCTGATTCTAAAATAGTCAAAATATCAAATATTTGATTTTTCATATTTATTTTGATTAAAAGTGAATTTAAATGAATTAAATCCAATAAAATATGAAATAAATAAAGAAAAATGAGAAAATATTACTTAGGGGTCGTGGAATATCTTAAGATTAAGTTTGGATTGTGAAAAGATAGGCTCATTAGGCACAAACTCAAGTTTTGGTCATTGTTTGCCTTATACACCTCCTCAAATTTGCTCAACTTTAACAATGCACAACTTTCTCAATTTTTATCATATGTATATGCTCTTAGACTTTTTAGAAAGCTTAATGTGTTCTTTAATCACTAATTTTGGTCCCATGTCAATTTAAACTTCCATGTTCAAGTTATGAGGTTTTAAAAAAGTTGACTTTTTGTTGACCTTTAAGAGGACCTATGATGTCTTGGCCCATATCTCTCAAATGAAGCATTTCTGGCCTTGGCTTGTGAGACAAAAAGTTGTAAAGAATTGAATTTCCTTCAAAATGAGCTTTGAATGGGAAATTATGATGAATCATGTGAAAGTTAGGTCTGGTAAAAGTTAAGTTGACTTTCTCCTTAAGAAACCCTAATTTAGCAACTTTTGCCTTGTGATGAATTTGAGGGTTTCTTGATGCATTATGATCAACCCTTGATCAAATGATGAATCTTACTTCATAATCTTGATGTTGACCAAATTTTTAGAAGTTTTACTATATGTTGACCATAGTTGACTTTTTACCCAAGTTCATTGATTATTGATTATCCGAGCATCTGACTGGCCACACTTATAGGGCAAGTCTTGAAACTTGACATGAGGATCCTTTGAAGTATGTGGGATACCATTAAGTCCATTTGAGGCTTCATAAGTCCAATTTACTTTGAGAAACATAAAACCCTAATTTGAAATCTATTTCTTAGGAGGAGGCCTTGTCTGATGAAACCTTGAGTCCCTTTGAGCAATTGAGAATCTTATGACCATTAGGAGACCTCTTGAGAAATATTGTCTTGAAGATATGAGGGAAAATTTTGGGGTACAAAAGCTGCCCATGTTCAATCTTCTTAAACCCGAGGGATTAGATTGGCACACACGCCATTCGTGACATGAAGGTGGAAGAGGATTGAACACCTAAAGCTCAAATATTTGCACTCGCCAGTGCGTAAAGTAACACTATTTGTTGATTGTATTGCTTGAATGGGCTTAAAGATGCCATTCAGAGTAATTAGAATTGGGATAATATATGCCATCCAAAGTGTATGTTGATATGAGTATCATAATGTGTCTATGTTTGACTATATCTAAATGTTGTTCTGGAATGAGTATCAGAACTAAATCTTTGTCTTGATCGTCTTTGAAATGTCTCTGGAAAATATCATGAACTAAGTATCAAAACTAGATATTTTTCTTGATTGTCTCTGAACTGTCTCTGGAAAATATCCTGAACTAAGTATCAGAACTAGATCTTTTCCTTGATCGTCTCTGAACTGTCTCTGGAAAATATCTTGAACTAAGTATCATAACTAGATCTTTGTCTTGATCATCTCTGAATTGTCTCTGGAAAATATCCTGAACTAAGTATCAGAACTAGATCTTTGTCTTGATCGTCTCTAAATTGTCTCTGGAAAATATCCTGAACTAAATATCAGAACTAGATCTTTGTCTTGATCGTTTCTGAACTGTCTCTGGAAAATATCCTGAACTAAGTATCAGAATTAAATCTTAGTCTTGACTGAGTTTCAGAATTAAATCATTGTCTCGATTATCTCTGCACTATATCTAGGAGACGACAATGTTTATCTGATCACTAACTATCCTAAAAATGCAAAGTTAGTTTTATGCGAGGTCATTGATGTATGTAATGTATTGCAAGACGATGTACATAACATAAATGAGAATGTTGTATGCGTTGTAGATGCGTATGTCATGATATGCTGTAGACGATGTATGGACAAATTATGTAGTTGAAGCACATTAGTAGCTTCATGTAACAACCACTAGTTGGGGAAAATAGATCCCTGTTTGCTAGGGATGATGAAGACATCACTTCAAATCTCAGTCGAGGAGAATCGTTCATTCATCATGCTTTTTATTGAAGGATAAGTTCCTAAATACCCTGACTGAGGATACAAGAGATGGACATTCCTCCGATGTACTATCTAACCAGATGACAACCTTTATGGGGATAACAAGCTTAATTTAATATGTTGGAGAAGAGAATATTTCTGGGGCTTTGTAGTGTTGGAAATACAATCTTTGTCGGGGAAAAGACTACTTAAAATGATTTGCTGGAACAACTATGTAGAGATTACTTTATGGGGATGAGCCTGTGGAGATCTGTTGGACATGAGCTTTGTTGGGGATTCCAACCTCCAAGAGTCCTTAGTAAATTCTATTATTGTAATTTTATATGTTTATATTTTTTTGGTAAACATCAATCATATTCAAAAGCATAAATTCATTCAAAATAACCAATGGATTCAGAACTTCTGATATTCTCGACTTCCCCGAGTAATTTTCTAGGAATTATCATGACCGAATCCAAAGACATGAAACTGACACCATCTGATACTATTGACATATACAATTAACTTCCATAATGGCTTTTGCTGAAACCCAGTATCAAGGCAATGTAATGAGAGGAATGTGTTTTCAGACTGCGGTGGATCGTGTATGCCCCGAGTAATGGTTAAGGAGCTTGCAACTGAATTTGATCTGATTAGATTTGAAAAGAGAGCGTTGCTCCTAGTTGAGGATGATTTGTCCCAGAATGGAAGTATTTGAAAGGATATGCCTCAAGAGAAATAAACGGGATGCCCCATAATAACATGCCCTTGGCATCGTAAACTCGGTAATGTTACTTCTGGCAATTCAGATGAGGAGATCTGCCCCTGGCTATTAAGCATCGTTGAATCTTGACCTGACTTCCCAAGATGAATTGGACAATAACATGGCATACCCCCTTGATTGTAAGATAGTGACCGTGGCCCTTGTATACATTGGCTTTGGTCCAACTGAGTCAGGCCCAAGAAGCAACTTTGTCTGTCAGGAGGACTTTAGTTTATTGAATGTTCATCATGTAAGCTTCTCTTCTGTCAAACACTTAGTTATAGGCAAACAATGATATTAAAAATGCATATCTTATGTCTTTCTTGAAGTTTTGAAAAAGAATTATTTTAGCAAAACAATGTTTGTAAAAACTGTGATATTAACTCAAGATTTATAATAAGCTCTAAAAGAGTCACGATACCTTTTTGTAGGAGTACATTTTCGAACTAACCATGCTTCAGTTAGGACTTTTAAGGGGTTGTAACGTGGCCTGGTTCACAGTTTAAGAAACAAAGGATAAATGATCAAATATTATTTGTACCCAACCCATCCTTCTTGATGTTCTTCAGTCCTATGTTCAGTTAACTTATGCATTGAGGCTCTAAATGAGTTTGGAATTGTAACACTGACACTTGCGATGGTTCAAAAACCAGAAGTTTATTTGAAAAGCCAGTCATCTTTTTTTTTTTGTTGAGGATTTATAGTGACCCCTTTTTCTTTTGAATTTATTATCCATTCCTTTTTCCTGAAATGTTTATTTCAAGATTACAATCAGCGGGATGTCTAAATTTTTACTAAGTGTCCTTCATAGTTTTTGACTTAGTGAGCTTTTATTTTACTAAATATTGACTTTCATACTTAATGATTACAGGGAACCATCATTAGTTGTGTACAAAAAGGACAACTGGCATAATTGAGTTAACCGAGGAACTAACCTGCACCAGGTTATGATTAATGGTTTTAATTTGCGTGAGAATGAAAACTCCTACTCCATAGGCTCAAAAGGGATTACTAGGGATTAACATCCTTATATCTCCACTGTTTAGGGATCGAAACAATGCCTGCACAGTGTTAGCATAGTCTGTTCAAAAGCATACTATATGTAATTATGGTATCGTCTTCGTCATCCTCCCTCTAAAGGCTTACGACTTTAACAAGAGTTAAATATCACAAAAGAGAAGTAAGAAGCATAGTTTAAATATAGTGAAACAAATGGATTAATTCAAAACAAACATATGCAACGCATTAACATGAAAACAAAAGTTTGACATAATATTAAGTGTTTATGCCAACAAAATAAATTACAAACGAAAATTCTAATGTTCTCACAGCATCCTCCTCTAAACTTATCACTCTGGATGTCTGGCAGCTTCGATGTTTGATGGATGATAGAAGAATTCAATCTGGTCTTCTGGCGTAACCTCAAGGATTCTTTCGTCAATCAGGTCTTGAATTTATTTTTCAATTCCCAACAGCTATTAGTGTCATGTTCAGGACAGTTAGAGTGATATGCACACCTTGCATTGGGGTTATAACAAGGAGAGCAAGGATAAGGATTCTGAGGAGGGTCTCTTAACGCAACCAGATTCATCTCCAACAAGCATTAAAAAGTTTGCGACATTGGCGTGTTGATTTTGGTAAACTATCTTTTATGTTCCTTGTGTTGAGGTGGATTAACCCTATAAGACATTCTTACTTTAATTGAAAGACTATCAGTAGTAACCTGTCTCTTTCCTTTTCTTATCCTCATCTTCTTTTCAACCAAGTCAGCTTGTTTCATCGGAGGTTGGTTGATGTTTAGATTCCCGACTTCGTTGTCTTGAAGTTTATTGATGAAGACTCTCAACTCTTCTTGCCCCTGGGCTAAGTTTTGGATATGAGCCACATGACCATTCATCTGGATTCTCATCTCTGCCATCTCGGCTTGCAGTTGTTCCAACTGATCATCCATGTTGTATTCAAGATTCTTCTTTTTCTTGTCCTTATTGAGGAGGGCTTTCAACTCTTCTTGCTCCTTGGACAAATTAAGGATCACTTCTTGAAATTGAGCATTCTCGGTTTGGATATCTTTCACAATCTGCTCAAGATCCATCTCAACTGAAATAAACAGTGAGACGATAAGAAACCTGTTACGGAAACCTATTATGCAATGGTATGGCATGTAAGTGCATATGCAATGTTTTCAAGGACCTTGTGGGATTTAAATTTATTAGAGAAAAAGATAAACAAAGCTTTTATTAGTAAGTTCAAAATATAACTGCCCCTTGAGCTTACAATGAAGGAAAAACAAGAAAAAGTTACAAAGAAAATAAAAACACTTGAGACTTAAGACTCAAGTCTCCCATGGACGTTTCCTCTTTGTGTTGAAATATGTATTGAGGTTCCTCTCTACGTGAAGTCGCCTTGTCAGCTCCAATACTTTCTCCTCACTAGCATAGAACCGAGCCTCAAAGGTATCCCTTTCCTCCTTCAGATGGATCCAAGATTTATGTAGCTCTTCCAAGTTATTAGGCATGTCTGGATGAAAAATGGTGTAAAGAACATCTCCTTCAATAATAGGCTCAAAGATTATCGGTAGAACAAAAGGATATGGCATCATAAGAGTTTGAGCATGAGACCACACCCATTTGAGGTAAGGCTTCATAAGGATGGAGTATTTTGGTTCCAGAGTGTTACTATTAATCTTATTCACCATGCCCCAAGCATGTATAAACCTTTGACGGTAACCTTGAGGATCATTGTCATAATCGAACACAATACGTTGAATAATCATATCATGAGGACCATCTCTCAGAGCATAGCCAAATTGACGTAGTGCCAAAGAAGGATTATAAGTAATGCCTCCCCTTATGCCAAGGAGTGGCACATTAGGGAACTCCCCATAACGATCAATGATTGTGATGTTTTCCATGGATCGGGAACACCAATGGATATCTGAATGAGAGAGTGACATTATCCTTCTAGACCACCTCAAACCTTGTTCATTCTTCATCATAGATCGAGGAAGGTGTGAAATAAACCACCTTGATAGTAGAGGTATGCAACACATCATATTCCCTTGCACCCTCGTAGTTCGAGTGTGAAGAGAGTGCAAAATATCTCCCAGCAAAGTAGACACAAAATTATGAGTCTGAAATATCTTGATTGCGTGCACATCTATGAATTGGTCCGGATTAGGTAACAACACTAAACCATAGATCAACAAGGCCATGATCTCCTCAAAATCATAATAATTCATAGCATCTAGAAACAACTGAGCTTTTTCTATCAAGACTTTATCAAGAAGACCTTTAACTCCACTTATGGTTTCCCAATTGGATACAATATCTGCCCTCTTCAAATACAAAGCTGCTACAATAACTTCAGGTTTAGCTCCTTCTCTAGACCGTTGAAAGGTTTTTCATCAAGAATAGGTACACCAAGTATTTTAGAAAATTCTTCCATTGTGGTCACCAACTGATAATCGGGAAATGTGAAATAGTGATGTTTAGGGTCGAAGAACTGGAATAAAACACTCATCATGTCTTCATTAACCCCTGGGGTAACCAAACCAAGTAGACAACCATGTTTCGGTGAATTGAGAGTTCTTAGGAACTTTTGAGACTAATTCCTTAAGCTTGGAAGGTATCCTTATAAAGTTGATTCAGATAGTGTTTATGCGAGCGGAAGCCATAACCTGCAACAAAGTACAAAGATAAATCCCTTGGTCCTTGAAATGGTTAGTGAAAATACTATGTTATGATGTCATGATGTTATGATGTTATGTTCATGTTTAAAGCAAGCAAATGCAAAACACAAACAAGTTACACAAGAGCCTTAGGTTTAAGATCTTTCATGAAGTCCATAAGTAAGTACCCTCCCCCCTGAAGTTTAGTTGGTTCAACCTGTCTTAGAAATAGTAAATGGGTTCTAAGGAATATCAATATCACTGATTCTTCTCAAAGTTTATTTCAGTGTGGCAACTGTTTCACCAACCAAAAAATCCCAATATTAGAATCTCAATGAGTGTAGCATCGAGTATCAACCAACTTTAGACTGCACCAAAGCCGGCTATCTCACTACTTTCTACTGGCCAAGATGAGTCAATTAAGGTTCTAAAGGGAATTTAGTGTAAATGACACCACATGGTAGCCTGATATTATCCTCAACTGACTTGAAGAACATCAGTACCAACCAAAATGTCACACTAACTGTAGCTACCTGTCGCTCCCGACAAATGAAACTGATCAGATGAAGGTACAGACGCGAACGGTCGGCGAAAGGGACAGTGAGAACACACAGCCGTGAACTCACTGGAGATGAATAGAGTCGCCAGCTAGGCATTTTTTTTCCGGAGGAAAGGCAATGCTGCATAGGCCTAAAAAAGGATGGACAAGACGGTTTGCGAACCAGAGAGACTGAGAAAGGGGGTTGGTTACAACCTGGGAAGGTATTAGCACCCAGATTGTCCGTCGTACTCGACGGGATCCACGCTTAAAAGATTTGTGTTTTAAAGGGGTAGTGTCAGTGCAATCTGTGTATAAAATAACTGGAAAAGAATGTACAGGTGTCAGTGTATAGTGTATAAGTGATATGAAGTATGAAAGTGTCAGTGTGAGGAAGGAGTGAAATGCTCAAGATCATGAGGCTAAAGAATAAAGCTAGAAAGAGGGGGAATATACAGAGACTTTTGTTCGATAACTGTTAAGTTATGCCTACGTATCCTCTCGTGCAATGAGGAAGTCAGAACACCGTAGTTCGACCCAAAGAGACTGAAAGATGAATTGACTTGTGAACTGCTTACTTGTCTATGCTCAAGTGTATGACCTGTCTGGCTCAGGTGCAAACTGTCTTGCATTAGACGGAAGAAGCAAGTTCTCGTTTGTGAGTGAGTGAGATGAGAAAAGAATCCCGAAGGAGACGATTATTGTTTGTTTTTTATGTTTTCAGTCTTTTATTGCTTTTGAAAATTTGTCATAAGTTAATGAGCTTATGCCTAAACCAATGGGTTAGTAAACTCATCACATCTTCCCTCTGATTAGGGGTAATGAGAATACCTTAAGTGTGAAGTCAGATTCTCACACCTAAACACCTTTGGTGTAGGATTAAGATCATTAACCTACTTGTGATTATTTAGATGTTTTTGTTGTTTTTGTTTAGTGCTGAGTAATGAGGTTAAGCCATAATCAGGGATTAAACAGACTCATTACACCATCCTAATAGAAGGATAATAGATGAGAATGTTTAAGCTGAGGAAAGCTCCTCAACTTAATCCATGATTAGGGATTAAACTCATGACAAAACAAGCCTTTGATTAAGTAAATTTTAATTAATGATATGATGATGAAGTGGATTTTATGATTTGTAAGACAACTTGAGAGGGACTTGTCCATTAACACTAGGGTTAGTCCTTCTTAACCATTTAAGGAAGAATTAGAACCCTAATGCAAGGCCCAAGTTACAAGTGTGATGTCTTGATGATTATTAAGTGAATTGATTAAGAGATTTAAACACATTAAGGGTTTAACACTTAGGATTAAAGTTATACACTCCATCCTAAGAGAAGGATGCAGACATAAGCTTAATCACAAAGCCCTAAAGCCTTTAGGGTTTAGTCCCTGATTATGAGATGAGATGAGAAGACTCAAAAGAGACACAAAGGTAAAACTAAGAGGGGAAACTAATCGAAACCCTAATCATTGTCATGCTTGGTTGTTCCTAAGGTTTGTGAGGTTTACAAGAATAATCTTCAAAGGAGCCACCAGGAAGCAGATGAAAGGATCAAGAGAAGCAAAGTGACTTGCTTCATTCAAGAAGTCAAGTCACTTGAAGAAAGAAAGTGGGAAGAAGAAGAATGAGCAAGCTCAATCTCAAACACATACATAAATGCAGCAATGGATGCAAGAGAGATGAAAAGAAAAGTTATGAGAAGTGAAGGCAAATTCACTTCTCAAGTTTACTTACCACCTGAAATGTTAGAAAGAAATGCAGTGCAATGCAAAATGGGATGAGATGGTATGATGAGAGACAAAACCAGAAGCAAATACATGATGCTAATGATGCAATGAGATGCTATAAACATGAGACAAGGCATGGAGATGTTCATACAAGATCATGGATGCAAGTGATGCAAGTTAAGGAGCATGATCTTACATGAAAAGTTATGAAACATACATGGCAAACAAAATGGCAAATATGGGATGCAAAGATCAAACATGCTTTCTACATGTCTTATGATGTCAAATGAATCAAATGGATGCTTGAAATGTCATGGCAAGTCATGTTATGCAAGAGAATGCAAAGGGGATGCAAGAGAAAGCCCAAATTAGGGTTTATGAAACAAACATCAAACAAAACTCAAAATCAGAAGCAAACCCTAAGATAAAAAATGGAAAATGCCACCCAAAGAAACCCTAAACCTATACTAAACCAAAGTCCAAAGGGGAGGTCTCAACTCTTAACCAATCTCAAGTTATGATTTTTCTAAGTTATTAGGGTTCTTAAACAAAAGAAATGCCAAACAAATTGAAAATGTAAGATCAAATCATGGCCATTTTATCTCAAAAACTACATGCCAAATAGAATGCAATGCAAGAAGAACCAATGTCCAACTCTTCTTAGATAGGCAGAAATGAATTTTTGAACTTATGATCAAAATAATGCACAAAAAATGATTTAATTCAATGAAAAATTCTCAAAATGCATCAAGATCAAAAAAGAAATTTGGTTTGAAGGTTGGACAATGTTTCTAAATGTCTTAGAACATTTCATGAATTTTTTGGTGATTTTTAAATACCTAAAAGTATTTTTAATTAATTAATTTCCATTAATCAATTAAAAATAATCTTTTAAATATTTAAAAATACTTTTTTAATGATAAAAATAAAAATAAAAATATTTTTGTGTCATAAAAATTATTAAAACTTATGAGAAAAAGTTTCATAATTTTTAAACCTTTTTTACTATTTTTAAATAATTATGCAAATTAAATGAGAAAAATATGAAAATAAATAAAAATAAAGGAAAGTCAACAGAATGGAGGGATGAGATTGAGTCTGGATTCAAATTTGTTGACCACGCGCGCTATCCAAGGGTCCAGGTTGATTCTGATTAAATTAATTAAATTATGATTAATTAAACTAAACACGTGGATTAGGGCTAATCAAACAGATCTGGACCACACACACACGCGGGAGGTCAACGCTTTCAACGCATCCATCGGTCCAAATTCAAATGGGAATTAATTACATGATTAGGGCACAAATGACTTTCAGGTGGCCGGAGAAGACCTCCGGTCGTCTTCTCCGGCCAGCATCTCCCCTGAAAATCCCCAAAACCCCAAAAACCTAACTAAAATGAAATCTAAGAATTGGGAAATGATCCTTAACCACTCACGAACCAAAACCCTCACTCAAAACAAATTTATATTTCCTAACAAAGCTGAATCGAAGCAAGAAAGAATTAGGGCACGCAAGTTTCAGAGAGCAATTAAACTCTCATTTCATCACCATTTGCAAAACCAAAAGCATACTCATGATCAGGAAGACACAAAGAACAAGTTTAGAACAAAAGAAATGATTTCTGGAAAAATATTTTTCAAGCTACCTGAGATTCGAAACTTTCACTCTGATGACTTTCTGGCCACTTCCTTCAGTGCAATCCACTCTACTTGGTCCTCTGATGATGCTTGAATGCTCAAAAGGAATTTATGTTGGCTGGATGAGGAGTTTGACAAGCTTCTGCTCAAGCTCAGTTAGCAATGGCAATGGTGATTCTGGTAGTTTCAGGCCATTGTGAATGGTTCTTTGTGATCCAGATGGTAAGTGGAGAAGGTCTGTGGTGTTTGTTTGTATGTTTGTGAGCTGTGGAAGGAGATTCGAATGAAACTGCAAGTTGAGGTGAGAAATGGCAATGGGGTGTTCTTGCTTGTTTCAGGCCTGGCTCTTGGTGGTTTGAGGTCTATGAAGTATGGTGAGTTGATCTATGGAAATGGTTTTTATGTTTGCAAGCTGAGAAAACAAATTCGAAGGAAAATGCAAAATGGAGTGTTTTGGTGTATGTGATGTTGTGAATGGTTTCAGCCTGGCCTCTTCATATCTTTGGCTTGCCAAGGGATATTGTATTTTAATCCTATAGGTCAGATGATGTGACCTGGCCTATAGTGATTGGTAAGTTTGCTTTTGCTCAAAGTCCACCTTTTGTGTAAGAGAAGTATGGCTCATGATCTAGGCTAGTACAAGGCATGGGCTGCGCAGCAAGGGTGAGGGGAAAGGCTAGCCAAAGTCAGCATCCAAGGTTGCAAGTTGTAGGAAGTGTGATCATGAGTTTTTGCAAGTTGTTGCTTTATGGTTCACATGGAAAGATCTTGTCCCAAAAGCCATGAAACATGAGCAATGCCTAGTCCATTCTGAATTTTAGGACTTACATGATGTTTATGTGATGGTTTGATGCCAATTAGAAGTTGCAATTTGCCTTGGTACATGATTTTGCAATTTTCACACTTGGTGCATAACTTGAAAATCAATGATTTTTGCCAACTTTGTCACACCATAACTTTTGATCCAAGAAGAATTTGATCATGTTCTTGTACTTTTTGAAAAGGGAAAGATGAGATCTACAACTTTCATGACCAAAGTTTTTTCATTTGAAGCATTTTTGGATCAAGAATCAAGGCTTGAAAAATGACCTAAAATGAAGCATTCTTGAAAAAGTCAACTATGTCCAAAAAGTCAACATTTGCAAAACTTCCAAATTCTTGATTTCTATGAACTTCAACCTTCTTCCATGATCAAATAAAGATCATATACACTCAAAATGATGAAGATCACCCATTGGTTGGGTCATTGGGGGCCTCAGATGCCCTGATTTTGCACTGACTTGTCCAGAAAGTCAACTCTTGATCAGATGACTTCCCCATGGAATTTCTTCATGAAAATTGATATGCATACTCCCTATACCATATAGAGACCAATGGAAACAAGAATGACCAAAAAATTTGGAGTTATGGCCTCTGAAACCAAAACCCTAATTTTAGGTCAACTATGCAGTCAAACTTGGCTCTGCATCCATCCAAACCCTAGTTCTTGTGATTCTTTTGGAGTCTTGACCTTGAGAGGATGTAATATGATACAAGAACACATATGGACCCCTTTTGAAGTGATTGGTTGCATTTGGAGTGGCTCAAGAAGCTTTGGGATTGCTCAGATCACAAACCCTAGGTGCAGATGACTTAGAAACTATGCAGTGACTCAAAAATGAGATATGAGGTGATATGATTGTGCTTATGCATATGAGAATGATCACAAGCCATGGTGTGAATGAGTGAGGGCAAATTTGGGGTGTTTACAGCTGCCCCTATTCAAACATGAGTTAGCTGTGCAGGATGGAAGCGACGGCTTATCAGGCAAACAAGATAACTTGTGGTTGAATACCAAAGACAGTCCAAAATTTGCACTCACAGAATGAAGAAGAAAAGGGATATAGATGGTAAAAGAAAATAAAGTATATTACAAAGCGAGAAACAACGCAATGACGAGGACGGCCGACATGCTGGGGATAAAAGGTAAAGCTAAGACGGGGACGGCCGACTAGCTGGGGAAAATGAAATTATGATGGGGACGGCCATCAGGATAAAGCTGTAAAATTCTCTGGGAGTTAATGAAACATGACGGGGACGGCCATCAAGTTCATAAAACAAGGTAACCGACGATGGGGACGGCCATCGGGCTAAAAGAAAAGGAAAAGGGACCACGACGGGGACGGCCATCGGGTTAAAGAATAAATGAAATAAACAGATGATGGGGTACGACCATCAAAGGTGAAGGACGATCACCTAGCAGGGGACGGCTGCTCTGTTGGGTATAAAAGAAATATGATGGGGACGGCCATCAAAGGTGGAGGACGACCACCTGGCAGGGTACGGCTGCCGAAAATATCGCGACACAGGACGAATGCCGGATAGAAAAAGGTCAACGATGGGGACGGCCATCGGACGAGCATGATGGAGGACGACCATCAAGAAGTGGAGGACGACCACTCAGCAGGGTACGACTTCTCTCAAGGTTTATCATGACATAGGACGAATGTCAGACAACCAAAATCAACAATGGGGACGGCCATTGGATATAAATGATGAGGGACGATCATCAAGAGGTGGAGGACGACCACCTAGCAGGGGACGGCTGCTAAAATCAACGATGGGGACGGCCATCGGATGAGCATGATGGAGGACGACCATCAAGAAGTGGAGGACGACCACTCAGCAGGGTACGGCTGCTCTCAGGGTTTATCATAACACAGGACGAGTGTTAGATAAGAAGGAAAATTTGTTTTGTTGGCAATCTACTGGGGATATAGTAAACACGGACGAGTATTTACAACCAAGAAGAGAAAGTATAAGTGTTTAGCTGTTGTGTATAGATTAAAGATGCGAACGAGCATCCTTAAGACTACGATACGGACGAGTATCGGGTAGAAACAAACTGAAACGTGTTCAAAGATGATGATACGGACGAGTATCAACCGGTTAACAGAGAACACGGACGAGTGCTGAATCTGAGAGGACTCTTCCGGAGAATAGTAGACACAGGCGAGTATCTATATTCAAGAAGACGAAAGTGTTCAACACTGTGTATGGATTAAAGATGCGGACGAGCATCCTTAAGACTACGATACAGACGAGTATCGTGTAGAAACGAACGCTTGACACATGTTCTGAGATGATGGTACGGACGAGTACCAACTGGTTAACAAAGGACATGAACCAATGTCGAATCTGCGGGGATGTAACTGGTATGTATAAGATACGGACGAGTATCTGTATAAGTATGAGTAGTATGAGTAGCATTGTATAAATGAATGTTTATTTGCTGGGGAGTGTGACACGGACGAGTGTCAAAGTATGATAATATTAACAAGGACATGGGTTGCAGAGGTATAAGCGACTGCGCTGGGGAAATGACACGGACGGGTGTCAGGAAAGTGTATATAGGTATATGTGAGTGCAAAGAGGACGCCTTTGGCTTTCTGCTGGGATATAGCACGGACGGGTGTCAAAAGGAGTATATACTGGTGTTTGTGATTTGTGAGGCATCTGCTTTTGCCGGGGACTCTGGTGGGGATTTTTCTGTACATTGTTGATGAATGACTATTATTCACAAGTGTTAGTTTAAAACATGGCTTGTGATTATGCTATATGTTTGATTTTTGCCGTAATGCTCCGTATTAGACGGAATGCTACGCTCTGAGGGGATAATATGATGCGAATGCTATGATTGTGCAAAAGATACCAAGCTGGGACTTGGATCCCGTTGCCATGAAGATCTCTGGCTAATCTGTTTGAAATGGACATCCCAGCTGGGGATGAGATCGTTGATAGACCTGGAGAGATGTATCTGCTTGGGGATACAGGTCACTGATTGACACGTCCTCGTAATGAGGGACCCAGCTGGGGGTTGTAGAAGCTTTCTTCACTCTGTTGTGATTCCTTCGTGCGGTGCTCTTCTGAATAGAGGCTGAGGATTCTGTGGGGAGATGACTCCCTGATTCTTGCATCCTACTGAGGAGGAATGATTGGTACTACGGCTAGGAGAGTTGTTGGCCACTCAGCTGGGGAGAGTAATGAGAGGCAACTCAGCTGGGGATAGAGCATTTCAGATGCTGAGATTGACTGTATGTTGATTTGGCAACTTCGCTGGGGAAATGGGCACCTTCCAGTGCCACATGGAAGATAGACCGAATTGATAATGATCTGCCAGCTTGCTGAGGGTGAAGCTTTCATGCCCCAAGTTGCGCTCTGGATACCTGCAATCCTGAAAAAGATAGAACAACGCACAAGATAGTCCCGAGGTATCCCTTACTGGATTCCGTCATAGGAGTTAGGATACTTCTGAGAGTAAGCATATTCCCTGCAAGCATGTTTCTTTATTTTCTTAGAGGAGAACATTTGTACTTATGTAATCAGTTTTTTTCTTTTAAGACATCAGACATTTTTTTGCAAATAAAATGTATAAAACGAGACATGACTGAAAATCTGATTTTATTAATTCATATGCCCTGAATTGGCGAGATACAGTCAAAGGAACATATCCCCTGAAATGAGGAGATTGTTACAAATTGAGAAACAAAATGCTGGCAGTGTTGATGACGCTCTAGGGAGCTTCCCCTTCTGCTATGACTCGTATGACAATTGACGTTCTTCTCACCTTGCTTTCTGAAGAAGGCTGATTCTGATTGAAGCTTGATCCTGTTGAAGCTTACCAAGTTGTAGATGATACAGACGAACTCAGAATGCAGTCGTTCGCTTATTCCCTTATTTTTGCATGAATCGCCCTTTCGGGTTTTCAATCCATCGGGATACCCATTTTTGCCTGAGCTGTCCAATGCGGCTTTTCAACTCAGCGGGTGTACAATTTTTTTATTTATTTTCCCTTATTTTTGCCCGAGTCTTTTATTCTGTTTTTGACTCGCCGGGATGCCCTGTTTTTGCCTGGACTTACATTCTGTTTCTGTGTCCAGCGGGTCCTTTTATGCGAAGTATTTTTTAACTGCATCTGAATTCACAGGGGATGGGAAATCTTCACCATCCATGGTGCTGAGCATCAGTGCTCCACCAGAGAATACTTTCTTTACCACGAATGGTCCTTCATAGTTTGGAGTCCATTTGCCCCTGTGGTCTGTATGAGGAGGAAGGATTCTTTTCAGCACAAGATCTCCCACTTGGTACTCTCGGTGCCTGACTTTCTGATCGAAGGCTCTCTTCATTCTCTTCTGATACAGCTGCCCATGACAGATTGCAGCCAACCTTTTCTCTTCGATCAGACTCAGTTGTTCGTATCGGGACCTAACCCATTCTGCTTCGTTCAGCTTAACATCCATCAATACACGTAAAGAGGGTAGTTCAACTTCAACAGGTAGGACTGCCTCCATACCATACACAAGCTGATACGGTGTTGCCCCAGTGGATGTTCTGATTGACGTGCGGTACCCATGCAAGGCAAACGGTAGCATTTCATGCCAATCTTTGTACGTGACTACCATCTTCTGCACAATCTTCTTGATATTCTTATTTGCTGCCTCAACAGCGCCATTCATCTTTGGCCTGTAAGGAGAAGAATTGTGATGTTGAATCTTGAAGTCCCGGCACAGCTCAGCCATCATCTTGTTGTTTAAATTGGAACCATTATCAGTAATGATCCGCTCGGGCACTCCATATCGACAGATGATGTCTCTTTTCAGAAATCTGGCTACCACTTGCCTTGTAACATTTGCATATGAGGCTGCTTCGACCCACTTGGTGAAATAGTCAATAGCAACCAAGATGAATCTGTGGCCATTTGAAGCAGTTGGCTCAATCTTGCCAATCATATCAATGCCCCACATAGCAAAGGGCCATGGTGAAGACATTATGTTCAAATGGTTGGGAGGCACATGCACCTTATCTGCATAGATCTGGCATTTGTGGCATTTTCTGGCATAGGCACAATAGTCTGCATCCATTGTGATCCAGTAATAACCTGACCTTAGCAACTTCTTAGCCATGGCATGCCCTCCGGCATGGGTACCAAAAGACCCTTCATGCACTTCATGCATCAATAAATCTGCTTCCGTCCTGTCAACACATCTGAGGAGTACCATATCAAAGTTCCTTTTGTATAGAGATCCATCAGTGTTCAGAAAGAAACTCCCAGCAAGCCTTCTCAAAGTCTTCTTATCATTGGAAGATGCCCCAGGTGGGTATGTTTGATCCTCCAAGAAGCACTTAATGTCATGGAACCAAGGCTTATCGTCTTTGACAACTTCTGCTGCGAATACATATGCTGGTCTGTCAAGTCTGGACACTGAAATCTGAGGTACAAAGTTGGCAGCTTGAACTTTGATCATGGATGAAATGGTAGCAAGAGCATCTGCAAACTGATTCTCGTCCCGAGGGATATACTCAAGCTTGACTGTTGTGAAGAACGTCAATAACCTTCTTGTATAATCCCTATAAGGTATTAGATGACCCTGGTGGGTGTACCATTTTCCGTTGGTTTGATTAACTACCAGAGCTGAATCTCCGAATACAGTCAATGTCTTGATCCTGAGGTCAATGGCTTCCTCAAGACCCATAATGCAAGCTTCGTATTCAGCTTCGTTGTTAGTGCAGTTGAAAGTAAGTTTTGCCGAGAAAGGCATGTGAACTCCTTTAGGTGTGATAAGTACTGCACCAACACCACGACCATTCATGTTAACGGCCCCATCAAACATCATAGTCCATTCTTCCTCCGGGTCGGGCCCTTCAGTGTGAATAGGCTCTTCATGATCTTTTGCTTTAATGAACATGATGTCCTCATCAGGGAAGTCAAATCTCATAGGCTGGTAGTCATCGATGGGTTGCTCAGCAAGATATTCAGATAGTACACTGCCCTTGATGGCTTTCTGAGAGGTGTACTGAATGTCATATTCCGTGAGAATCATTTGCCATCTTGCAACCCGTCCGGTAAGAGCTGGCTTCTCGAAAATGTACTTAACTGGGTCCATTTTTGATATCAACAAAGTAGTGTGGGTCAACATATACTGCCTCAGTCGGCGAGCAGCCCACGCTAAAGCACAGCAAGTTTTCTCGAGCAGTGAATAACGTTGTTCACAGTCGGTAAACTTTTTGCTTAGGTAGTATATTGCATACTCTTTTCGACCAGACTCGTCATGCTGGCCCAGCACACACCCCATCGACTCTTCTAATACTGTCAAGTACATTATCAGAGGTCTTCCTTCAACTGGTGGCATAAGGATCGGAGGTTCTTGCAGATATTCCTTGATCTTGTCAAAAGCCTTCTGGCAGTCTTCGTTCCACCTGACCGTCTGTTCCTTTCTTAACAGCTTGAACAGGGGTTCACAGGTTGCTGTAAGGTGAGATATGAACCGTGAAATGTAGTTCAATCGACCTAGGAACCCTCGAACTTCTTTCTCAGTTTTCGGTGCAGGCATCTCTTGAATAGCTTTGACTTTATCAGGGTCAACTTCAATCCCTTTCTCACTTACAATAAAGCCCAGCAGCTTGCCAGATCGCACCCCGAATGTGCATTTGTTGGGGTTCAACTTCAGTTGGTACTTCCTCAGACGCTTGAACAATTTGAGCAGATTTACCAGATGGTCTTCTTCAGTAAGGGACTTGGCAATCATGTCATCCACATAACACTCTATTTCTTTATGGATCATATCGTGGAATAATGTTACCATAGCCCGTTGATATGTTGCACCAGCATTCTTCAGTCCGAATGGCATCACCTTGTAACAGAACGTGCCCCAAGGTGTGATGAAAGTTGTCTTCTCCATGTCTTCAGGTGACATCTTGATCTGATTGTATCCTGAAAATCCATCCATGAAGGAGAATACCGAGAACTGAGCCGTATTATCCACCAATACGTCAATGTGAGGTAATGGGAAATCATCCTTCGGGCTGGCTCTGTTCAGATCCCGGTAGTCAACACACATTCTTACTTTTCCGTCTATCTTAGGCACAGGTACTATGTTAGCAACCCACGGTGGATAGCTAGTCACGGCAAGGAACCCGGCGTCCCATTGCTTCTGTACCTCTTCTTTGATTTTCATAGCCATGTCCGGACGAGTACGGCGCAGTTTCTGTTTAACCGGCGGGCATTCTTCTCTCAAAGGCAGTTTGTGCACAACAATATCGGTATCCAACCCTGGCATGTCTTGGTAAGACCAAGCAAACACATCTACATACTCTTGAAGCAGATCAATCAGTTGTCTCTTCACTGAGTCTTGCAGGCAAGCCCCGACTTTAACTTCTTTCACATCTTCGTCTGTACCAAGATTGATCACTTCAACCTCCTCCTGATGCGGAGTAATAACCTTTTCCTCTTGTTTCAACAACCTGGCTAGCTCTTCAGGAAGCTCATATTCTTCTTCAACCCCTTCATCAGCTTGATTGATTGGATTGTCAAAGTCATACGAAGTCATAGCCGTGCTGTTGTCGGTGCTGTCTGGAAGGTACTCTCTGCAAGGGTTAAGTTTGTTCATTTTAGTGATCTGATTTTAGTCTTATTTAGAAAAGTGAAATGAAGTTGTCATTTTGAAAACACCGCCATTTATTTTTTTTGTACAAAAAGAAAAATGGAAAAAACAGTGAACGAAAAGAAAAAAGACTCGTTTGCAAAAAGATGTCTGATATTTCATTAATTAATCTTGTTTGCACAAAAAGTACAGATGGCCCGATTACAAAATGAGTCTTGTCATCTTGGGCAAGATGCAAGAATTTGATGCATGCTTATAAAAATACAAGAAATAATAATTACTCTGCGTGAGTAACTCTTATAATTTCCTGGGAAGACCAGTTCGAGACACTGCTCCCCGGGATCTTTGGACGAATCCAATTCTCCAGATTGCGCTCCTCTTCCAGCTCGTCTTCCAGACAGTTGATAGCATCAGGGGTAAGCATCCCCCCACTCACAAAATTGGGCTCTTTCGCAGCCGCTGCTTGATCTTGTTGAGTTGGTTTGTAACCCAACCCAAATCTGTCTTCTTTCTTCTCCACCGGTAGTAGCTTGCCCCAGCCTTGGGCAGTTCCCCCCTCAACAACCTTCCGAGCTTGTTGGTATGATGACATTGGAGTACCAGATACAGCAGATGTCTCATTGACATTCAAGGATTCAAACCCCTGGCTCATTGTTTCATGGATCTCCCCATCCATCTCAATGTACTTATAGGTTGCCAGGTGGCTGACAAAAATGTCCTCCTCTCCGCAGATTGTAACGATTTGACCCTCCCACTCATATTTTAACTTCTGGTGAAGGGTGGAGGTCACGGCGCCAGCGGCGTGAATCCATGGCCTACCCAATAAACAACTGTAGGCGGGCTGTATATCCATCACGTAGAAGATAGTTTTAAAGGTCTGCGGGCCAATCGTTACGGGCAGCTCAATCTCTCCCAGAACCGATCTCTTTGAGCCATCAAAGGCTCTCACCACCAGGTTGCTGGGTCTCAACGCCAATCCGTCATACTCTAGCTTCACCAAAGCCTTTTTAGGCAGGACATTACCCGTGTCTACCAGCACATGTGAAAGGACAGCACCTTTGCATTCCATGGTTATGTGCAAGGCTTTGTTGTGGTTACGGCCTTCCGTTGTCAAGTCAGTATTGGTGAACCCTAGTCCGTGACTAGCATTAACATTTCCAACTACTGCTTCCAGCTGATTGACAGTGATCTCTTCAGGCACGTAAGCTGCGTGCAGGACTTTGAGTAGTGCATTCCGATGGGCTTCGGAGCACATAAGCAGTGAGAGGATAGAGATCTTGGAGGGCGTCTGGTGAAGCTGATCCACAATTTTATAATCACTCTTTTTGATGATTCGCATGAACTCATCAACCTCTTGATCGAATGGTGTCTTCAAGGCTTCTTTAACAGTTTGATCTTCCTGCACAGGGCTCTTCCCTTTTGCCTTGGCAGCAGCTTCTGCTTCGGCAGCGGGCCTTTGAATTTGTGGGGTGAAGAGACGTCCGCTTCGGGTGAAGCCTCCGCCTCCTCCCACATTGTCAATTTGTAGTGCAGGTGTTGATGTTTCAAGAGTGATTCTTTTTCCTTCGCAGTACAAGTCAGAGCCGTAATGCCAGGGGATGGCGTTACTGCTTTCATAAGGTACGGGTCCAGGCACCGTGATGGTGACTGGACTGATTGCAGCTGTTGAAGGAATGGTAATAGTTTGTGGATCGTAATAAATTGTAACTGGTGCTCTAGTGGGAGCAGCACCTTCTGAGTTGTAGACGGAGTTGTTTTCAGGATCGTAAAAGATTGTGACAGTAGAGACATCTTCATGATTTATTGCTGGTGTTGCAGGAGACAATGGTGGCAGAACGGATGTTGTTGTTGTAGGAGGTTCAAAATGGAGTGATGCTGAAGTTGTAGCAGGAAGATTTGTTGAGAACTGATCAGTTGAGATAATGGATGAAGTACTTGTTGATGAAGCCGAAGAATTGTCAGGAACAATGGTTGTTGCAGTTGTAGGAGGTTCTGAAACCGTTGCTGATGAGATTGCTGGATTTGTTGGAAATGATGTGGTGATCTGGAGCTGGCCACTCTGAATAAGGCCATCTATGCCATTCCTCAAATTATCGCACCCATTTACCGAGATATTGCAGTAAGCACAACCCAACTCACACCCTGGGAACATTTGACATTCCAGGAGTTGAGCCTTGATTTCTACCAACGGTGTCCTGATCTGACCCACACTGGTTATTAAATAAGACGGTTTGTCTTCTTCAATAGCGTTAATTCTAGGACCACCGTGGTTTGGCATTGGATTCTTATTTACATTGGGTGGAGGTGCGAAATTCAGAGCTTTCGAGTCTACCAGGTCTTGTACCTTCATATGCAGGGCTCTGCACTTTTCTGTACTGTGGCCAGGTGCGTTTGAATGAAAAGCACACCTAGCATTGGAGTCATAGTTCCTGGGTAGACTGTTGGGATCTGGAGGTGCCAGCGTCCTTAGCTCAACTAGGTTGAGTTTCAGGAGTTGTGGCAGCAGGGTAGCATATGGCATAGGGATCGGATCGATCACCCTATTAGCTTGAGATGGCCTCTGTTGGAATGGCCTTTGTTGACTGTTGTTGTTGGTGTTGCTGTTGTTGTAATTCCTTGGAGGATACTGATTTTGATGATGGTACTGAGGTTGCGGCTGATAGTTTTGCTGAGGAGGTTGATAGACAGGTTGAGGATGAGCTGGAGCAGGAATGGTGACTGCTGCTATTGACCTTTGAACATATTGGGGCCTGCCCCTGTTGGTGTGGATGGCATTGGTCTCGCCAGTTCTTCTCAGGCCTGCAAAAGGCTTCCTTGTACTATTGGACGAGCTTGCACCGTTGTCTGAGATCTTACCCATCTTCAACAGGCTTTCGATTCTCTCCCCAGCTATGACAACATCTGCAAAGCTAGTGGAAGAGAAAGCAGCCAGCCTGTCAATGTAAGTCCCCTGAAGGGTGTTCATGAACATATCTGCCATTTCCCTTTCAGACATAGGGGGCTGAACAGCAGCATCCAGTTGCCTCCATCTCTGGGCATATTCTCGGAAACTCTCCCTTGACGACTGTGACATTCCCATTAGGAGGGTCCTGTTGGGTGCCATATCTAAGTTATACTGATACTGTCTGATGAAGGCCTCTGCTAGGTCCTTCCAGCATCTAATAGTTGCCCTTGTCAAGTGAGAGTACCATTCTCTTGATGCTCCAGTTAAGCTGTCTTCGAAATAGAACATCCAGAGCTTCTCATCCATAGTATAGGCCTTCAGCCTTCCCAGAAATGACTGTAAATGAGTCCGGGGGCATGAAGTCCCGTTGTATTTTTCAAAGCAAGGAGGCTTGAACTTATGGGGGATCCTGACCCCGTCTACCAAGCCCATGTCCATGACATCGAAGCCCAAAGAGTTTTGAGATTCTAAGGACCTCAATTTCTCAGCTATCTCATCCAACCTTCTATCATAAGCTTCTTCCCCAGCGCCCATTACTGTGAATTGGTCCTCCTGAGGATCTTCTTGCAGTACCCTGGCTGCAGTGGCAGTCCCTTGAACATTTGCTGGAATATTGACCTCAGGATGGAGGTGAGGACCAAAGACTGGGGGATTGACATGAGGTTGTACCCTTTCATTGTTACTGGTACCGGCAGTCCCTATATGTGGATCCTCTTGATTTTGCCTTTCCACCATGGCTCTCAATCTTTCCTGGCTCTGAGCCATGTTGTTCATAACTTCCATAAACTGAGTCATTTGATTCCTCATCTCTAGCCTTTCGTTTGCCATTTGATTTCTGACCTCAGTAAGGTCCTGCTGCATCTGATCCATCTGAATTCCCGGAAGGTTGTTTCGGGTTGGATAACGGTGCGGACGGTTGAGGGGAAAAACTCGGCGTCTAGCAATAGTTCCTGAACATCACAACAGAGTTAGTGGCAAGAAGGCAAAAAAACCTACAAAACAAACAAAAAGTGTTAGCATGCAATGCAGTTATGCTTATTTGTTCTCAAGGTATCCGGTTTGGCCTTCAGTTTTGACCCTTCCAGACCCTTGGAGATGCTGTCGTTGTTGCTTGAAGAAAACTCGGATGAAGCAAACTAACACAAATATATTACAGAAGGTGAAATAATACAACTTGTTCATTTTACAACACAAGCCCTCTAAGGGGTCAAAATACAGTACAAGAAAATAAAAGTACATGGAAAGAAAGCAACAACAAACAAATGGTCAAACACCAAGACCAAACTCATCCTCACGAACTTCCTTGAGAAGTGCTTCGGTCACAGGATCAGCCGGACGCTCCGTGAGATTCCTGATGAGGAGATTCCGGGTTGTAACAGCTGCTGTTAGCTTCTTGTGCTGAGTTTGGTCCTTGGACCTCTTCACCCCTGCTTTGATCTTCAGCTCTGATATCTCCCTCTGGGCTGCTGCCAGGGCTTCTTGTTGTTCTCTTGCACTGGCTTCCAGTTGCTCCGTCTTGTCTTGAACTCTCTTGTCTTCCAAAGTACGAGCCTCGGTGATCCTGACCCACCGGGCTTGACTCTCCTTCAAATACAAGTCTGTCCTTGCTCTCTGGAACTGGGCTTCTTTGCAAGCGTTCTTCAGAATTTGTTCTCCAGCTTTAGACTTTTTGATATAATCCCCAGACTTCTCAATCTTAGTCAGATGCTCTACTCTCGTCTTCTCCAACCTTTCAATCTCTCTCATACCCTCACTCCTCTCCCGGAGGGTCTTCTGCAAAGCCTGGGTTAACTTCTCATTTCTTTCCTTCAAGCTCTCAAACTCCTCCAAACTGATAGTGGCAGGGGGTGGTGCTGAAGATGACTCAGGCATGTCTTCTATGGTAAAGGGCATTCCAGAGAACTGGGCCCTGGCACGGGACCACTCATTGTATTGTGCTGATGCCACATTGTTACACTTCCCCAGGATGGTTACTCCCTTGATTTGAACATTATCCCAAGCCCAGGCAGCCTGCCTAACAACAGTCAGATTAATCTTGTTCTCACAATAAAGAGTTTCCACCAAGTCCTGTGCCTTAGGAGTATGGACCAATGCATAGCCCAGTTGCCTTCTAAACAGCTGAGGGTTGTAATTAATACTACCCTTAACTCCTATTAGGGGCACATTGGGAAAATGCCCACAGCTGGTGATGATATCCCTGCCCTTGGTGCTCTGAGTGCACCATCTGATGTCAGCTGAAGTTAGAACAGTGAGTCTCTTAGCCCAGTTGCTCTGCTGATGAGGGTTCAGAAATGCATCTGTCCTGGGTAGATGCCTGAGAAGCCAAGTGTGAAACAATGGAGCACAACACCTCACTAACCTCCCCCTCTGTTTTTCATTCCTCTGATGCACTGAGTAGTAAAGGTCCCCCAATAAAGTTGGCACTGGGTTTTTCAAGATGAACAAATGGATTGCATTCTTGCTAATGAATCGAGGCTCATCTGCAAACAACACAATTCCATATATACTCAAAGCCAACAAGGCACAGACAGCTTTCCACTCTCCCAAAGAAGCTTTCAGGGTAGCTTGAGAGATCAGGAAATCCAGATGGAAGCCAGGGATTCCAGCTTTAGAGGTCATATGCTGCTCAATCAAAACAGGTTCCAGATGCAAAGCTTTTGCTACTTCTCCATTAGCAGGAAAGACCATCTCAGGGTTGAAAGGAATTTCTCTCCTGACAGGCATACCAACTAATGAGGAGTACTCTTCCAATAAGGGGCCCAACTGAAAGTCTTGAAAGGTGAAGCATCTCAGTGGGGGATCATAAAACTGAATGCAGGTGTGGATCAGGCTTCTCTGTGAAGGGTCCAGATCCATAACCATATCAAGTATATCTCCATAATGTTCCCTGAACAATGGTATGTGATCTGGAGTGATCAGGGTTTGAATCCTCCTGATGTCTGATAACTCTGGTTGGAAGAAATGGTAAGTGATGTTGCTCTTTTTAGGAGCCATGATGCTGAAGACTGAGTGGAGACAGGTGCTGATGAAGATACTGAAGAGAGGGCCACTGATTGGCTGATGCTGGTGATAACTGAAGCAGATAGCTGATGAAGACAGGTCAATACAGAAGATGGGGTCAAAACCAAAACCAAATGAAGATGGATACCCTGAAACAAATAAGCAAATGTCAATATGATGCAATGATTATGTATGCAGATGATATGCAAAGGGTTTGTGACTGAGCTGGATCTGATCAAATGCTCTGATATAAGTCCAAGTGTGCTCAAGAATTCCAGATGGAGGTCTATAAATCCAGTAACCAAGGTAGGGGACTCAAATAAAGAGCCACATGTCCAGGGTTTAGAATCACAAGAACTGTCCAACATGGAGTATTCTTAACAAACCAAAGTAACAGGGTATTCTGAGGTCAAGGTACCTGCAAACCTGTAAACAGCCCCAACCCCCTCACAGGTGGTGTTCTAAAACAAGGATCCTCAGACTTGGATCAGTTATGAGAAGTGTAAACACTTCTAACCCGGAGGTACAGTGTTTACAATAACCATAAAAGTTCCTCCTCTAATTCACCTCAGTTTCTGAAGGTCAATACTAAAAGGTCATCCAGACTTAGCAGGCTTCCCAGATAGCCCTAGCACTGCAGGAAATCTGCAACACAGAGTTCTCAAGAAGAAACCCATATCTGAACCGTGTTTCATATTCCCGCACCAGACCGAGATGGAATGGGAAAGAATATGAACCACTCTAGCCTAGGTGTCACTCAGGTCCCAGGTATAGGACCTTAACTCTCAATAGAACCCCACCCACCAAAACAAAACCAGATCCAGCCAGCATGACAGTATGATATATGAAAAACTGTAAAGAAAGCAATAAATAAAACTGTACAGAAAGCAGTAAATAAAGCAAATATACAAACACAAATAGCACATAACACCCCCAATAAACACAAATCAAACAAGCGCTAGGAGGAACCCACAAAAAGAACCAGAAGCCCTGGTTGCAATATAAAGGGTCCCCAGCAGAGTCGCCAAGCTGTCGCTCCCGACAAATGAAACTGATCAGATGAAGGTACAGACGCGAACGGTCGGCGAAAGGGACAGTGAGAACACACAGCCGTGAACTCACTGGAGATGAATAGAGTCGCCAGCTAGGCATTTTTTTTCCGGAGGAAAGGCAATGCTGCATAGGCCTAAAAAAGGATGGACAAGACGGTTTGCGAACCAGAGAGACTGAGAAAGGGGGTTGGTTACAACCTGGGAAGGTATTAGCACCCAGATTGTCCGTCGTACTCGACGGGATCCACGCTTAAAAGATTTGTGTTTTAAAGGGGTAGTGTCAGTGCAATCTGTGTATAAAATAACTGGAAAAGAATGTACAGGTGTCAGTGTATAGTGTATAAGTGATATGAAGTATGAAAGTGTCAGTGTGAGGAAGGAGTGAAATGCTCAAGATCATGAGGCTAAAGAATAAAGCTAGAAAGAGGGGGAATATACAGAGACTTTTGTTCGATAACTGTTAAGTTATGCCTACGTATCCTCTCGTGCAATGAGGAAGTCAGAACACCGTAGTTCGACCCAAAGAGACTGAAAGATGAATTGACTTGTGAACTGCTTACTTGTCTATGCTCAAGTGTATGACCTGTCTGGCTCAGGTGCAAACTGTCTTGCATTAGACGGAAGAAGCAAGTTCTCGTTTGTGAGTGAGTGAGATGAGAAAAGAATCCCGAAGGAGACGATTATTGTTTGTTTTTTATGTTTTCAGTCTTTTATTGCTTTTGAAAATTTGTCATAAGTTAATGAGCTTATGCCTAAACCAATGGGTTAGTAAACTCATCACATCTTCCCTCTGATTAGGGGTAATGAGAATACCTTAAGTGTGAAGTCAGATTCTCACACCTAAACACCTTTGGTGTAGGATTAAGATCATTAACCTACTTGTGATTATTTAGATGTTTTTGTTGTTTTTGTTTAGTGCTGAGTAATGAGGTTAAGCCATAATCAGGGATTAAACAGACTCATTACACCATCCTAATAGAAGGATAATAGATGAGAATGTTTAAGCTGAGGAAAGCTCCTCAACTTAATCCATGATTAGGGATTAAACTCATGACAAAACAAGCCTTTGATTAAGTAAATTTTAATTAATGATATGATGATGAAGTGGATTTTATGATTTGTAAGACAACTTGAGAGGGACTTGTCCATTAACACTAGGGTTAGTCCTTCTTAACCATTTAAGGAAGAATTAGAACCCTAATGCAAGGCCCAAGTTACAAGTGTGATGTCTTGATGATTATTAAGTGAATTGATTAAGAGATTTAAACACATTAAGGGTTTAACACTTAGGATTAAAGTTATACACTCCATCCTAAGAGAAGGATGCAGGCATAAGCTTAATCACAAAGCCCTAAAGCCTTTAGGGTTTAGTCCCTGATTATGAGATGAGAAGAGAAGACTCAAAAGAGACACAAAGGTAAAACTAAGAGGGGAAACTAATCGAAACCCTAATCATTGTCATGCTTGGTTGTTCCTAAGGTTTGTGAGGTTTACAAGAATAATCTTCAAAGGAGCCACCAGGAAGCAGATGAAAGGATCAAGAGAAGCAAAGTGACTTGCTTCATTCAAGAAGTCAAGTCACTTGAAGAAAGAAAGTGGGAAGAAGAAGAATGAGCAAGCTCAATCTCAAACACATACATAAATGCAGCAATGGATGCAAGAGAGATGAAAAGAAAAGTTATGAGAAGTGAAGGCAAATTCACTTCTCAAGTTTACTTACCACCTGAAATGTTAGAAAGAAATGCAGTGCAATGCAAAATGGGATGAGATGGTATGATGAGAGACAAAACCAGAAGCAAATACATGATGCTAATGATTCAATGAGATGCTATAAACATGAGACAAGGCATGGAGATGTTCATACAAGATCATGGATGCAAGTGATGCAAGTTAAGGAGCATGATCTTACATGAAAAGTTATGAAACATACATGGCAAACAAAATGGCAAATATGGGATGCAAAGATCAAACATGCTTTCTACATGTCTTATGATGTCAAATGAATCAAATGGATGCTTGAAATGTCATGGCAAGTCATGTTATGCAAGAGAATGCAAAGGGGATGCAAGAGAAAGCCCAAATTAGGGTTTATGAAACAAACATCAAACAAAACTCAAAATCAGAAGCAAACCCTAAGATAAAAAATGGAAAATGCCACCCAAAGAAACCCTAAACCTATACTAAACCAAAGTCCAAAGGGGAGGTCTCAACTCTTAACCAATCTCAAGTTATGATTTTTCTAAGTTATTAGGGTTTTTAGGGTTCTTAAACAAAAGAAATGCCAAACAAATTGAAAATGCAAGATCAAATCATGGCCATTTTATCTCAAAAACTACATGCCAAATAGAATGCAATGCAAGAAGAACCAATGTCCAACTCTTCTTAGATAGGCAGAAATGAATTTTTGAACTTATGATCAAAATAATGCACAAAAAATGATTTAATTCAATGAAAAATTCTCAAAATGCATCAAGATCAAAAAAGAAATTTGGTTTGAAGGTTGGACAATGTTTCTAAATGTCTTAGAACATTTCATGAATTTTTTGGTGATTTTTAAATACCTAAAAGTATTTTTAATTAATTAATTTCCATTAATCAATTAAAAATAATCTTTTAAATATTTAAAAATACTTTTTTAATGATAAAAATAAAAATAAAAATATTTTTGTGTCATAAAAATTATTAAAACTTATGAGAAAAAGTTTCATAATTTTTAAACCTTTTTTACTATTTTTAAATAATTATGCAAATTAAATGAGAAAAATATGAAAATAAATAAAAATAAAGGAAAGTCAACAGAATGGAGGGATGAGATTGAGTCTGGATTCAAATTTGTTGACCACGCGCGCTATCCAAGGGTCCAGGTTGATTCTGATTAAATTAATTAAATTATGATTAATTAAACTAAACACGTGGATTAGGGCTAATCAAACAGATCTGGACCATACACACACGCGGGAGGTCAACGCTTTCAACGCATCCATCGGTCCAAATTCAAATGGGAATTAATTACATGATTAGGGCACAAATGACTTTCAGGTGGCCGGAGAAGACCTCCGGTCGTCTTCTCCGGCCAGCATCTCCCCTGAAAATCCCCAAAACCCCAAAAACCTAACTAAAATGAAATCTAAGAATTGGGAAATGATCCTTAACCACTCACGAACCAAAACCCTCACTCAAAACAAATTTATATTTCCTAACAAAGCTGAATCGAAGCAAGAAAGAATTAGGGCACGCAAGTTTCAGAGAGCAATTAAACTCTCATTTCATCACCATTTGCAAAACCAAAAGCATACTCATGATCAGGAAGACACAAAGAACAAGTTTAGAACAAAAGAAATGATTTCTGGAAAAATATTTTTCAAGCTACCTGAGATTCGAAACTTTCACTCTGATGACTTTCTGGCCACTTCCTTCAGTGCAATCCACTCTACTTGGTCCTCTGATGATGCTTGAATGCTCAAAAGGAATTTATGTTGGCTGGATGAGGAGTTTGACAAGCTTCTGCTCAAGCTCAGTTAGCAATGGCAATGGTGATTCTGGTAGTTTCAGGCCATTGTGAATGGTTCTTTGTGATCCAGATGGTAAGTGGAGAAGGTCTGTGGTGTTTGTTTGTATGTTTGTGAGCTGTGGAAGGAGATTCGAATGAAACTGCAAGTTGAGGTGAGAAATGGCAATGGGGTGTTCTTGCTTGTTTCAGGCCTGGCTCTTGGTGGTTTGAGGTCTATGAAGTATGGTGAGTTGATCTATGGAAATGGTTTTTATGTTTGCAAGCTGAGAAAACAAATTCGAAGGAAAATGCAAAATGGAGTGTTTTGGTGTATGTGATGTTGTGAATGGTTTCAGCCTGGCCTCTTCATATCTTTGGCTTGCCAAGGGATATTGTATTTTAATCCTATAGGTCAGATGATGTGACCTGGCCTATAGTGATTGGTAAGTTTGCTTTTGCTCAAAGTCCACCTTTTGTGTAAGAGAAGTATGGCTCATGATCTAGGCTAGTACAAGGCATGGGCTGCGCAGCAAGGGTGAGGGGAAAGGCTAGCCAAAGTCAGCATCCAAGGTTGCAAGTTGTAGGAAGTGTGATCATGAGTTTTTGCAAGTTGTTGCTTTATGGTTCACATGGAAAGATCTTGTCCCAAAAGCCATGAAACATGAGCAATGCCTAGTCCATTCTGAATTTTAGGACTTACATGATGTTTATGTGATGGTTTGATGCCAATTAGAAGTTGCAATTTGCCTTGGTACATGATTTTGCAATTTTCACACTTGGTGCATAACTTGAAAATCAATGATTTTTGCCAACTTTGTCACACCATAACTTTTGATCCAAGAAGAATTTGATCATGTTCTTGTACTTTTTGAAAAGGGAAAGATGATATCTACAACTTTCATGACCAAAGTTTTTTCATTTGAAGCATTTTTGGATCAAGAATCAAGGCTTGAAAAATGACCTAAAATGAAGCATTCTTGAAAAAGTCAACTATGTCCAAAAAGTCAACATTTGCAAAACTTCCAAATTCTTGATTTCTATGAACTTCAACCTTCTTCCATGATCAAATAAAGATTATATACACTCAAAATGATGAAGATCACCCATTGGTTGGGTCATTGGGGGCCTCAGATGCCCTGATTTTGCACTGACTTGTCCAGAAAGTCAACTCTTGATCAGATGACTTCCCCATGGAATTTCTTCATGAAAATTGATATGCATACTCCCTATACCATATAGAGACCAATGGAAACAAGAATGACCAAAAAATTTGGAGTTATGGCCTCTGAAACCAAAACCCTAATTTTAGGTCAACTGTGCAGTCAAACTTGGCTCTGCATCCATCCAAACCCTAGTTCTTGTGATTCTTTTGGAGTCTTGACCTTGAGAGGATGTAATATGATACAAGAACACATATGGACCCCTTTTGAAGTGATTGGTTGCATTTGGAGTGGCTCAAGAAGCTTTGGGATTGCTCAGATCACAAACCCTAGGTGCAGATGACTTAGAAACTATGCAGTGACTCAAAAATGAGATATGAGGTGATATGATTGTGCTTATGCATATGAGAATGATCACAAGCCATGGTGTGAATGAGTGAGGGCAAATTTGGGGTGTTTACACTACCATATAAACCATAACGGTATACACCGTACAGTTTCCTTGGTCTATTGCCACTTACCTAAGGTACACTAGATCCGGGTTAGGATCTTTCTCACAGTAGCCCCAAGACAAAAAAACGTTAAAAGTAAAGCATACAAGTCAAACAAATTATAAAGTGAACTAATACTCTAAGGTAACCACTCTTTAAATAGATTTTCCCCAGTAGAGTCGCCAGTTCTGTAACACGGTGGGAGAACTGACTTTTAATATTTGTCGCAAAATATGTTACGGTAAGCAAGAGTCGCCACCGACTTTTATTTCATCCAATTTAGGAAAGGCATAAAAGAATAGGAAATACCTTTAAAATATTTTGAGTTCGGGGGGTTAAGTTATACAAAGGGAAGGTGTTAGCACCCTTTGTATCCATGGTTATCCATGGGCTCATAATTGCTTAGCTTACTTTATTTGTTTTGTTTGAAAAGGGTAGTGTGTGAAAAATATTTTTGTAAAGATTTAACTTTATAATGATTCTCGTATGAATGTATACAAAGTGTTTACATTGATTGAAAGTATTTTGAAAAAAAGTGGGGTGTAAAAAGTATTTATTTTTGAAAGTTGTGAGCAAGAATTAAGAGTTACTTACCCTAAGTTGTAAGGTCTTTCTTGTTATTTCATTTTCTTAGGGATATAATTGTCCTTACTATTAGTTAGTAAGTAGTCTTATCCTTGGATTTGGAGGGACAAGCGTAGGATCATCGTTATGGTCATAGAAGGCAACATGTAGAGATACCTTAGCAATTCGAAAGGACTATCATCATCTTATAGGCACAAGATCATTTATTCGAAGGCAACTCGAAGGGTCATCGAGAGATTGTGATCTTTTTCATAGGGACAATATCATTTATTCGAAGGAAACTTTAAAGGGACAACGAGGGACTATGATCTTTTATTCGAAAGACAACTGTGATGATTTATTTCTTTAAGCAACAGGTTAAGGTATCTCTACGTTCGAGGGACATGACTGTCGCTCCCAAAGATTTGCATCCCGGTACAAGCGCGAACGGTCGGCGAAAGGAGGAATAATAACACACAGCAGTGAACTCACGGGGAATGAAAAGAGTCGCCAGCTAGGCATTTTTATCCCGGAGGAAAGGCAATGCTGCATAGACCTAGAAAAAGATGGATAAGACGGTCGCGAACCAGAGAGACTGAGAAAGGGGGTTGGTTACAACCTGGGAAGGTATTAGCACCCAGATTGTCCGTCGTACTCGACGGGATCCACGCTTAAAAGATTTGTGTTTTAAAGGGGTAGTGTCAGTTCTATCTGTGTATAAGAGAGCTGGAAAACAAAATGTACAGGTGTCAGTGTAAAGGAAGTGTGAAGTGTATAAATGGTGTGTCAGTGTAAGAACAAGGGTGAAATGCTCATGATGATGAGGCTAAAGAAAGAATGAAACTGAAAGGAGGGGGAATATACAGAGACTTTTGTTCGATAACTGTTAAGTTATGCCTACGTATCCTCTCGTGCAATGAGGAAGTCAGAACACCGTAGTTCGACCCAAAGAGACTGAAAGATGAATTGGCTTGTGAACTGCTTGCTTGCCTATGCTCAAGTGTATGACCTGTCTGGCTCAGGTACAAACTGTCTTGCATTAGACGGAAGAAGCAAGTTCTCGTTTATGAGTGAGTGAGATGAGAAAAGAATCCCGGAGGAGACGATTATTGTTTGTTTTTGAGTTTTCAGTCTTTTATTGCTTTTGAAAGTTTATCATAAGTTAATGAGCTTAAGCCTAAACCAATGGGTTAGTAAACTCATCACATCCTCCCTCTGATTAGGGGTAATGAGAATACCTTAAGTGTGAAGTCAGATTCTCACACTTAATCACCTTTGAGGCAGGATTAAGATCATTAACCTACTTGTGATTAATTAGATGTTTTTGTTGTTTTTGTTTAGTGTTGAGTAATGAGGTTAAGCCATAATCAAGGATTAAACAGACTCATTACACCATCCTTATAGAAGGATAATAGATGAGAATGTTTAAGCTGAGGAAAGCTCCTCAACTTAATCCATGATTAGGGATTAAACTCATGACAAAACAAAGCCTTTATTAAGTGGATTTTAGTTAATGGTAAGATGATGAAGTGAATTTTAGGGTTTGTAAGACAACTTGAGGGGGACTTGTCCATTAACACTAGGGTTAGTCCTTCTTAACCAGTTAAGGAAGAATTAGAACCCTGATGCAAGGCCCAAGTTACAAGTGTGAAGTCTTGATGATTATTACGTGGATTGATTAAAGGAGTTAAACACATTAAGGGTTTAACACTTAGGATTAAAGTTATACACTCCATCCTAATAGAAGGATGCAGGCATAAGCTTAATCACAAAGCCTTAAAGCCTTTAGGGTTTAGTCCCTGATTATGAGGTGAGGAGAGAAGACTCAAAGCGACACAAAGGTAAAACTAAGTGGGGAGACTAATCAAAACCCTAATCATTGTCATGCTTGGTTGTTCCTAAGGTTTGTGAGGTTAACAAGAGAAATCTTCAATGGAACCACCAGGAAGCAGATGAAAGGATCAGGAGAAACAAAGTAACTTGCTTCATTTAAGAAGACAAGTCACTTGAAGAAAGAAAGTGAGAAGAAGAAGAATGAGCAAGCTCAATCTCAAACACAAAGTAAAATGAAGCAAGGATGCATGAAAGAGATGAAAGGAAATTGTGAGAAGTGAAGGCAAATTCACTTCTCCAAGTTGCTTACCACCTGAAAGGTTAGTGAAAGGAATGCAATGCAATGCAAAATGAAATGAAATGGCATGATGCAAATCAAAACCAGAAGCATATATGAGATGATAATGATGCTATGAGATGATGCAAACATGAAACAAGGCATGGGGATGATCACATGAACATGTGGATGCAAATGAAACAAGTTTAGAACCATGAACATACATGAAAAGTTATGGAATGCAAATGGAATTCAACATGGCAAATACATGATGCAATGATAAAACATGCTTTTAATATGTCTTAAGATGTCCAATGAATCAAATGAATACATAAAATGCAATGGCAAGTCATGGTATGAATGCAAATACAAGATGGATGCAAAAAGAAGCCCAAATCAGGGTTTATGATCAATATATCAAACAAAAACCAAAATCAGAAGCAAACATCAAGATAAAAAATTGAAAATGCATTCAAAGGAACCCTAATTCTATACAAACTCACTGCCCAAAGGAGGGGTTCTAACTCTTAACCTAATTAGGGTTATGAATTTCCTAAGATTTCTAGGGTTTTAGGGTATCTTAACAAGAAAAATGCCAAACAAATTGAAAATGAAAGATCAAATCATGCCAATTTAATCTCACAAACTACATGCTAAACAAAATGCAATGCAAAAAGAATCAAAGTCCAACTCTCAATGGTTAGGCAGAAATGATTTTTTGAAGTTTGGATCAAAATAATGCCTTGAAATGATTTTAATTCCATGAAAAATTCTCAAAAGACATCAAGATCAAAAAAGAAATTTGGTTTGAGGGTTGGACAATGTTTCTAAATGATTATGAAGGTTTCATGAATTTTTTGATGATTTTTAAATACCTAAAAGTATTTTTAATTAATTAATTCTCATTAATTAATTAAAAATAAACTTTTAAATGATTTAAAAATATTTTTTAATGCGAAAAATAAAAATAAAAATGTTTTTGGTTTCTGAAAATTAATAAAAGTTTGTACAAAAATTTTCAGAATTTTTAAAATTGTTTTGCTATTTTAAATAAATTGGAGAAAACAAATCAAATTAAATGAAAAATAAAATGCAATTAAACTGAAAATGGAAAAGTATGCAAGATCAAGGGCTGACATTCAAATATACACGCGCGAGAGTGGACTTGGCGCGCATCTGGACGGCCAAGATTCAAAATTCGCTAATTATGATTAGTGCCCTAATCCGAACCCTAAACAAAATCAGGTGACCGGAACAGTGTTCCGGTCATCTTCTCCGATCAACCAAAAACTCAATCTCCCTCCCTAGGCCATTTTAGAAGCTCTAACTCTCCAGAAATCATCTCTTACCCACCCCAAGCATGAATCAAGCATAAAATCATGTTTAACTTCAAACACAAACACGAATCGAATCAAAGAAGTTTTTAGGTCAAACTTTCAGAACATCATAACATGCTTATTTCTTGCTCATTTTCAAAAGTAAATAGATCCCCATGATCAGGGCAACATACAGAACATCATGCTAACAAGAAATTAAAGTTCTGGAAAAATTGTTCATCATGCTACCTGAGATGGAGCTTTCGATTCAGGAGCTTTCTGGCTGTTTCTTTGGCTCAAACAAATCCCAATGATCCTCCTTAGAAGCTTTTGACACTTAGTTGGAGTTTATGTGGCCTCTAGAGCAAGTTGGCAGAAACTCAGGTCAAGGATGTGTTGAAATCGTGTTTTTGATTCAGGGAGTTTCTGGCTATGGTGATGGGTGGTTTGTGATCAGTGGAATGAGTTGAGATTGTTTGTGAAGTTTGCTTTTGTGTTTGAGGCTTGTGGAGAGTGTTTCGAAGAAAAATGCAAGTTGGAGAGATTTTGTGAATCCTGTCTTGTGGGAGGTTTCATCCTTGTGTGTGTTATGAAAATGAAGCCTTGGGATATGTTTGTAAGTTCTGGATTGGGCAGAGAGTGGTTGTGTCACTGTGGGATTGGTATGGCTTCAAGTTGCAAAAAGTCAAGCAAGTTGTACTTGGAGGTATGGGCAAGTGGCAGGCTAGGATAGGAGCATGGCTGAGTTCAGCTGAGTTTAGGGAGAGCCATGGAACTTGATTTGAGATGATTCAGCAAGTTGCATAAAGTTTATGATATGTTTTGCAATTTTCACAAGATTTGGTCCCTTTGTGAATTCTTGAGACTCAAGGCATGAAATGTGATGCTTCTTTGATGCAAACTGACTTTTAGGTCTTGGTACATGCTTGTATGAAGATTAGAAATGCATTTGATAACTTTAGAACACTTGATCAAGTCATTTTGCAAAATGCCTCTTTGGTAGAAACTTTGAAATTTTGTGATTTTTGCCAACTTTGACAAGCCATAACTTTTGATCCAAAATGAATTAGGTCATGTTCTTGTACTTTTTGAAAAGGGAATGATCCATTCTACAACTTTCATGACCAAAGTTTTTTCATTTGAAGCATTTTTGGATCAAAAAGTAAAGGTTGAAAAAGTTTCCCAAAATGGCAATTTCATTAAAAGTCAAACTTTCCCAAAAAGTCAACTTTGCAAAAGACTTGAAATTCTTCAAATTTGTGAACTTCTAACATCTTCCATGATCAAATAAAGATCATATACAATCAAAATGATGAAGAACACCCCTTGGTTGGGTCATTGAGGGCCTCAGATGCCCTGATTTTACACTGACTTGCTTGAAAAGTCAACTCTTGATCAGATGACTTCCCCATGGAATTTCTTCATGAAAATTTATATGCATACTCCCTATACCATATAGAGACCAATAGAAACAAGAATGATCAAAAAATTTGGAGTTATGGCCTTTGAAACCAAAACCCTAATTCTAGGTCATCTGTGCAGTTAAGCCTGGCTCTGCCTCCACACCATTTCCAGTTCTTGTGATTCTTTGACATTCTTGACTTTGAGGGGATATAATATGATGCTTGAACACACATATACCCCTTTTAAGTGATTGATGACCTTTGGAGTGGCTCAAGAAGCTCTTGGATTGCTCAGATCACAAACCCTAGATGTAGATGACTTTGAACCAATGCAGTGAATCAAAAAAATGTGATATGAGATGGTATGATTGAGATTATGCATATGAAATGATCACAAGCCATGATGTGAATGAGTGAGGGCAAATTTGGGGTGTTTACAGCTGCCCCTATTCAAACATGAGTTAGCTGTGCAGGTTGTAAGCAACGGCTTAACAGGCAAACAAGATAACTGGTGGTTGAATACCAAAGACAGTCCAAAATTTGCACTCACAGAATGAAGAAGAAAAGGGATATAGATTGTAAAAGAAAATAAAGTATATTGTAAAGTGTGGGCGACGGAGGACGACCGTCGAGCAGAGGATGACTGCTGGGTAAAGAGCAATGACGGGGACGACCGACATGCTGGGAAAAGTGCGGGAAATGAAGCAATGACGGGGACGGCCGGCATGCTGGGGATAAAAAGAATTATGATGGGGACGGCCATCAAGATAAAGTTGTAAGATTCTCTGGGGATTAATGAAACATGACGGGGATGGCCATCAAGTTCAAAAAGTAATGTAACCAACGATGGGGACGGCCATCGGGCTAAACTGATGAAGGACGATCATCAGGAAAAGGAAAAGGGACCACGACGGGAACGGCCATCGGGTTAAAGAATAAATGAAATAAACAGATGATGAGGTACGGTCATCAAAGGTGAAGGACGATCACCTAGCAGGGGACGGCTGCTCTGTTGGGGATAAGATGAGGGACGGTCATCTAAGGTGAAGGACGATCACCTGGCAGGGTACGGCTGCCGAAAATATCGCGACATAGGACGAATGCCGGATAAAAGGTCAACGATGGGGACGGCCATCGGATGAGCATGATGGAGGACGACCATCAAGAGGTGGAGGACGACCACCTAGTAGGGGAAGGCTGCTCTCAAGGTTTATCATGACATAGGACGAATGCCAGATAACCAAAATCAACAATGGGGACGGCCATTGGATAAAATGATGAAGGACGATCATCAAAAGGTGGAGGACGACCACCTAGCAGGGGACGGCTGCTAAAAATCACGACATAGGACGAATGTCGGATAGAAAATCAACGATGGGGACGGCCATCGGATGAGCATGATGGAGGACGACCATCAAAAGGTGGAGGACGACCACCTAGCAGGGGACGGCTGCTCTCAAAATTTATCATGACATAGGACGAATGTCAGATAAGAAAGAAAATTGCTTTGTTGGCGATTTACTGGGGAATAGTAAACACGGACGAGTGTTTACATCCAAGAAACAAAAGGTATAAATGTTTAGATGTTTGTGTATAGATTAAAGATGCGGAAGAGCGTCCCTAAAACTACGATACGGACGAGTATCGGGTAGAAACAAAAACTGACACGTGTTCAAAGATGATGATACGAACGAGTATCAACTGGTTAATAATGAACACAGACGAGTGTTGAATCTGAGGGGACTCTTCTGGGGAATGGTAGACACGGACGAGTGTCTATATTCAAGAAGACACAAGAAGGTTTGACACAGTGTATGGATTAAAGATGCGGACGAGCATCCTTAAGACTATGATACGGACGAGTATCAGGTAGAAACAAACACTTGACGCATGTTCTGAGATGATGGTACGGGCGAGTACCAACTGGTTAACAAAGAACACGGACTAGTGTCGAATCTGTGGGGATATAAATGGTGTATACAAGATACGGACGAGTATCTGTATAAGTGTATAGACGAGTGTTTATTTCCTGGGGAGAGTGACACGGACGAGTGCCAAAAGAAAAGTATAGTGTAAACAAAATATCTGGTATACAAAGTGTTTATGTCTGTGCTGGAGAAAATGACATGGACGACTGTCAAGGAATGTATATATGCAAGTATCTGTGAGTGCAAAGGGGATTTCTTTGGCTTTATGCTGGGGATGTGACACGGACGGGTGCCAAAAGGAGTATATACTGATGTTTGGGAATGTAAGGCAACTGTGTTTGCCGGGGGATCTCCGCCGGGGATTTTGGGGGGAATTTTCTGCATGTTGATGGATTGTCATTATTCACAAGTGTTTGATTCAGAACACGGCTTATGATTATGCAATGTGTTTGATTTTTTGCCGTAATGCTCCGTTTTAGACGGAATGCTACGCTTTGCGGTTGAATATGATGTGAATGCCATGATTATGCAAAGGATACCAAATCGGGATTCGGATCCCGATGCTACGAAGATCTTCGGTTGATCTGCTTGAAATGGACATCCCAGCTGGGGATGAGATCATTGGTAAATTTGATGAGATGATATCTGCTTGGGGAAATAGGTCACTGATAGACCCATCCTGATAATGAGAGACCCAGCTGGGGTTTGTAGAAGCTTTCTTCACTCTGTTGTGATTCCTTCCTGCGTTGCTCTTTCGGATAGAGGCTGAAACTCTGTGGGGAGATGGTTCCCTGGCTTTTGTACTTGGCTGAGGAAGAATGATTGGCAACTCGGCTGGGGAAGAAGAAAGATCACTGAAAGATCTTCCTAGAAGTTCCTTCCTAGAACTCAGCTGGAGATATGGGCATCTCCTGGTACTGCCCTGTTGGAGAGGTGATGCCTGGCAACTCAGCTGGGGAGAAAACATTTTGAATGCTGAGACTGAGTGTTGATTTGTCAGCTTGCTGGAGTGAAGCTTTCATGCCCCAAGTTGCGTTTTGAATACCTGCAATCCTGTAAAGATAGAGAGACGCACAAGCAATCCCGAGGTATCCCTTACCAGATTCCGTCATAGGAGTTAGACACTCTCGAGAGTAAATATATTCCCTGCAAGCATGTATTTTTTCAGAAGAAGAAAAAAACATTTGTATTTATGCAATCAGTGTTTTCAAGACATCAGACATTTTTGCAAATAAAATGAGTTAGAGACAACGTGTGACTGAAAAGTCTGTTTTTTTTATTAATTCGTGTGCCCTGAATTGGAAAGATACAGTCAAAGAAACAAATCCCCTGAAATGAGGAGATTGTTACAAAATGAGAAACAAAAGGCTGGCAATGTCGTCGACGCTCCAAGGAGCTTCCCTTCTGCTATGACTCGTATGACTTTTGACGTTCTTCTCGTCTTGCTTTCTGTAGAAGGCTGATTCTGAAAGAGGCTTGATCCTTTCGAAGCTTACCAAGTTGTAAGTGATACAGACGAATTCAGAGTGCAGTTGTTCGCTTATTCCCTTATTTTGCATGGATCGCCCTTTCGGGTTTTCAATCCATCGGGATACCCATTTTTGCCTGAGTTGTCCAATGCGGCTTTTCAACTCAGCGGGTGTACATTTTTTGCTTATTTTCCCTTATTTTTGCCCGAGTCTTTTATTCTGTTTTTGACTCGCCGGGATGCCCTATTTTTGCCTGGACTTACATTCTGTTTTTATGTCCAGCGGGTCATTTTATGCGAAGTATTTTTTAACTGCATCCGAATTCACAGGGGATGGGAAGTCTTCACCATCCATAGTACTGAGCATGAGTGCTCCTCCTGAGAAGACTTTCTTTACTACGAATGGTCCTTCATAGTTCGGAGTCCACTTGCCCCTGTGTTCTGTATGAGGAGGGAGGATTCTTTTCAGCACAAGATCTCCTACTTGGTACTCTCGGTGCCTGACTTTCTGATCGAAGGCTTTCTTCATTCTTTTCTGATACAACTGCCCATGACAAATTGCAGCCAATCTTTTCTCTTCAATCAGACTCAGTTGTTCGTATCGGGATCGAACCCATTCTGCTTCGTTCAGCTTAACATCCATTAGTACCCGTAGGGAGGGTAACTCAACTTCAACAGGTAGGACTGCTTCCATACCATACACAAGTTGATACGGTGTTGCCCCAGTGGATGTTCTGATTGACGTGCGGTACCCATGCAAGGAAAACGGTAGCATTTCATGCCAGTCTTTGTAGGTGACTACCATCTTCTGCACAATCTTCTTGATATTCTTATTAGCTGCCTCAACAGCGCCATTCATCTTTGGCCTGTAAGGAGAAGAATTGTGGTGTTGGATCTTGAAGTCCCGGCATAGCTCTGCCATCATTTTATTGTTTAAGTTGGAACCATTATCAGTAATGATTCGCTCGGGAACTCCATATCGACAGATGATATCTCTCTTTAGAAATCTGGCTACCACTTGTCTTGTAACGTTTGCATAGGAAGCTGCTTCGACCCACTTGGTGAAATAGTCAATGGCGACCAGGATGAATCTGTGGCCGTTTGAAGCAGTCGGTTCGATCTTGCCAATCATATCGATGCCCCACATGGCAAAGGGCCAGGGTGAAGACATCACATTCAAAGGATTGGGAGGCACATGCACCTTATCCGCATAAATCTGGCATTTGTGGCATTTTCTGGCGTAGGCACAACAGTCGGTGTCCATTGTGATCCAGTAATAACCTGATCTTAGCAATTTCTTAGCCATTGCATGTCCTCCCGCATGGGTACCAAAGGATCCTTCATGCACTTCATGCATCAACAAGTCTGCTTCTGTTCTATCAACGCATCTGAGGAGTACCATATCAAAGTTTCTTTTGTACAGGGAGCCATCAGTGTTCAGGAAGAAACTACCAGCAAGCCTTCTCAAAGTCTTCTTATCATTGGAAGATGCCCCGGGTGGGTATGTTTGATCCTCCAAGAAGCACTTAATGTCGTGGAACCAAGGCTTATCATCGTTGACAACATCTGCTGCAAACACATACGCTGGTTTGTCAAGTCTGGATACTGAAATCTGCGGTACAAAGTTGGCAGCTTGAACTTTGATCATTGATGAAATGGTAGCCAGAGCATCTGCAAACTGATTCTCGTCCCGAGGGATATACTCAAGCTTGACCGTTGTGAAGAAAGTAAATAACCTCCTTGTATAATCCCTGTAAGGTATCAGATGATCCTGGTGGGTGTACCATTTGCCATTGGTTTGATTGATTACCAGAGCTGAATCTCCGAATACAGTTAAAGTCTTGATCCTGAGGTCAATGGCTTCCTCAAGACCCATGATACAAGCTTCGTATTCAGCTTCGTTGTTAGTGCAGTTAAAGGTGAGCTTTGCCGAGAAAGGCATGTGAACTCCTTTAGGTGTAATGAGTACTGCACCAACACCACGACCATTCATATTAACAGCCCCATCAAACATCATAGTCCATTCTTCTTCCGGGTCAGGCCCTTCAGTGTGAACAGGCTCTTCATGATCTTTTGCTTTTATGGACATGATGTCTTCATCAGGGAAGTCAAATCTCATAGGATGGTAATCATCAATGGGTTGCTCAGCAAGATAATCAGACAATACACTGCCCTTGATGGCTTTCTGAGATGTGTATTGAATGTCATATTCTGTGAGGATCATTTGCCATCTTGCAACCCGTCCGGTAAGTGCTGGCTTCTCAAAAATGTACTTGACTGGGTCCATCTTTGAGATCAACAAAGTAGTGTGGGTCAACATATACTGTCTCAGTCGGCGAGCAGCCCACGCTAAAGCACAACAAGTTTTCTCGAGCAGTGAATAACGTCGTTCACAGTCGGTAAACTTTTTGCTTAGGTAGTATATTGCATACTCTTTTCGACCAGACTCGTCGTGCTGGCCCAACACACACCCCATTGACTCTTCTAATATTGTCAAGTACATGATCAGAGGTCTTCCTTCAATTGGAGGAATAAGGATTGGAGGCTCTTGTAAGTATTCCTTGATCTTGTCAAAGGCCTTCTGGCAGTCTTCGTTCCACCTGACCGTTTGTTCTTTTCTCAGTAGTTTGAACAAGGGTTCACAGGTTGCTGTAAGGTGAGATATGAACCGTGAAATGTAGTTCAATCGACCTAAGAACCCTCGAACTTCTTTTTCTGTCTTCGGTGCAGGCATCTCTTGAATAGCTTTGACTTTATTAGGGTCAACTTCAATCCCTTTCTCGCTCACAATAAAACCCAGCAGCTTACCAGATCGCACCCCGAATGTGCACTTATTGGGGTTCAACTTCAGTTGGTACTTCCTCAGACGCTTGAATAGCTTTAGCAGATTTACCAGATGGTCTTCTTCAGTGAGGGACTTGGCAATCATGTCATCCACATAACATTCGATTTCCTTATGGATCATATCGTGGAATAATGTTACCATAGCCCGTTGATATGTTGCACCGGCATTCTTCAGCCCGAAAGGCATCACTTTGTAACAGAACGTGCCCCAGGGTGTGATGAAGGTTGTCTTCTCCATGTCTTCAGGTGACATCTTGATCTGATTGTATCCTGAAAATCCGTCCATGAAGGAGAATACCGAGAACTGAGCCGTATTATCCACCAATACATCAATGTGAGGTAATGGGAAGTCATCTTTCGGGCTGGCTCTATTCAGATCCCGGTAGTCAACACACATCCTTACTTTTCCGTCTTTCTTAGGCACAGGTACTATATTAGCAACCCACGGTGGATATCTAGTTACAGCAAGGAACCCGGCGTCCCACTGCTTTTGTACCTCTTCTTTGATTTTCATTGCCATGTCTGGGCGAGTACGGCGCAGTTTCTGTTTAACCGGCAGGCATTCTTCTCTTAAAAGCAGCTTGTGCACAACAATGTCGGTGTCCAAACCTGGCATATCTTGATAAGACCAAGCAAACACATCCACATACTCTTGAAGCAGGTCAATCAGTTGTCTCTTCACTGAGTCTTGTAAGCAGGCCCCGATTTTAACTTCTCTCACGTCTTCATCTGTACCAAGATTGATCGTCTCTACCTCCTCCTGATGAGGAGTGATAACCTTTTCCTCTTGCCTCAGCAACCTGGCTAGCTCTTCAGGAAGCTCATAATCTTCTTCAACCCCTTCATCAGCTTGATTGATTGGATTGTCAAAGTCATACGAAGTCATAGCCGTGCGGTTGTCGGTGCAGTCTGGAAGGCATACTCTGCAAGGGTTCAGTTTGTTCATTTTAGTGATTTGATTTTAATCTTGTTTAGAAAAGTGAAACAAAGTCGTCATTTTGAAAACATTGCCATTTATTTTTTGTACAAAAAGAAAAATGGAAAAACAGTGAGCGGAAAAGAAAAAAGACTCATTTGCAAAAGATGTCTGATATTTCATTGATTAATCTTGTTGCACAAAAATTACAGATGGACCGATTACAAAATGAGTCTTGTCATCTTGGGCAAGATGCAAGACTTGATGCATTCTTAAAAAATACAGGAAATAATAATTACTCTCCAGGAGTAACTCTTATAATTTCCTGGGAAGACCAGTTTGAGATACTGCTCCCCGGGATCTTTGGACGGATCCAACTCTCCAGGTTGCGGTCGCTTTCATCCTCGTCTTCCAAATTGTTGACAGCATCAGGGGTTAGCATTCCCCCACTAACAAAGTTGGGCTCCTTAGCAGCCTCCGCTTGATCTTGTTGAGTTGGTTTGTAACCCAACCCAAATCTATCCTCCTTCTTCTCTACGGGTAACAGCTTGCCCCAGCCTTGGGCAGTCCCTTCTTCAACAACCTTCCGGGCTTGTTGATAAGATGTCATTGAGGTTCCAGGTACAGCAGATGTTTCATTTATGTTCAAGGCCTCAAACCCTTGACTCATCGTTTCATGGATCTCCCCATCCATCTCAATGTATTTGTATGTAGCCAGGTGGCTAACAAAAATATCTTCCTCTCCACAAATAGGAACGACTTGGCCCTCCCACTCGAATTTTAACTTCTGGTGAAGGGTAGACGTAACTGCGCCGGCGGTATGAATCCATGGTCTACCCAACAAACAGCTGTAGGCAGGCTGAATGTCCATCACGTAGAAGGTCGTTTTGAAAGTTTGTGGGCCAATCGTTATAGGAAACTCAATTTCCCCAGAACTGATCTCTTAGAACCGTCAAAGGCTCTCACTACCAGGTTGCTGGGTCGTAATTCCAATCCTTCATACTCCAGCTTCACAAGGGCTTTTTTAGGTAAGACATTGAGGGATGACCCTGTGTCTACCAGTACATGGGAAAGAACTGCACCCTTACACTCCATGGTAATGTGCAAAGCCTTGTTGTGATTGCGGCCTTCCGTCGTCAAATCAGTGTTGGTAAATCCTAGTCCATTACTAGCATTAACATTTCCAACCACAGCTTCCAATTGATTGACGGTGATCTCTTCTGGCACATAAGCTTCGTGCAAGACTTTTAATAGTGCGTTCCGATGAGCCTCGGAGCACATGAGCAATGATAGAATAGAGATCTTGGAAGGCGTCTGGTGAAGCTGGTCCACTATCTTGTAATCACTTTTCTTGATGATTCTCATGAATTCATCAACTTCTTGATCAAAATGTGTTTTCAAAGCTTCTTTAACAACTTGCTCTTCCTGCACCATGCTCTTCCCTTTTGCCTTGGCAGCAACTTCTGCTTCAGCAGTGGGTCTTTGAATTTGTGGGGCGAAGAGACGTCCGCTTCGAGTGAAGCCTCCACCTCCTCCCACATTGTCTATTTGTGGTGAAGAAGTTGATGATTCAAGAGTGATTTTCTGTCCTTCACAGTATAGATCAGAGCCGTAATGCCAAGGGATGGCATTACTGCTTTCATAAGGTACTAGCCCAGGCACTGTGATAGTGACTGGACTGATGGCAGCTGCAGAAGGGACCATGATAGTATGCGGATCATAGTATATTGTGACTGGTGCTCTGATGGGAGTGGCATTTTGTGAGTTGTAGGCAGAATCATTTTCAGGATCATAATAAATTGTAACGGTTGAGACATCTTCATTGTTTGCTGCTGATGTTGTAGGAGACATTGTTGGAAGGATGGGTGTTGTTTTTGTAGGAGATTCTGAATGAAGGGGTGATGAAGTTGTAGAAGGGATGTTTGTTGATGTTTGGTCCGTTGAAGTAACAGATGAAACATTTGTTGATGACACTGAAAAGTTGTTTGGAACAATGGTTGTTGCAGTTGTAGAAGACTCGGGAACTGTTGTTAAGGAGATTGCTGGATTGGTAGGTATTGATGTTGTGATTTGAAGCAGGCCACTCTGGATGAGACCATCTATGCCATCTCTCAAGTTATCACATCCATTCACTGAAATGTTGCAATAAGCACACCCTAGCTCGCATCCAGGGAACATTTGACATTCAAGGAGTTGAGCTTTGATCTCTACCAAGGGTGTCCGAATCTGACCCACACTGGTTATCAAGTAAGACGGCTTGTCTTCTTCAATAGCATTGATTCTGGGGCCACCATGATTTGACATAGGGTTCTTGTTAACATTTGGTGGTGGTGCGAAGTTTAGAGCTTTAGAATCTACCAAGTCCTGTACCTTCATGTGCAAAGCTCTGCACTTCTCTGTATTGTGGCCAGGTGCATTCGAATGAAAAGCACATCTGGCGCTGGCGTCATAATTTCTGGGTAGACTGGCAGGACCTGGAGGTGCCAACGTCCTTAGCTCAACCAGGTTGAGTTTTAGGAGTTGTGGCAATAATGTGGCATAAGGCATAGGGATCGGATCGATCACCCTATTGGCCTGAGACGGTCTCTGTTGAAATGGTCTTTGCTGATTGTTGTTGGTGTTGTTGTAGTTTCTCTGAGGAGGATACTGAGTGTGTTGCTGATAATTCTGTTGCTGTGGTTGATAAGCTGGTTGTGGATGAACTGAAGCGGGAATGGTGACTGCTGCCACAGACCTATGAACATATTGGGGTCTGTCCCTGCTGGCATGGATAGCATTGGTCTCACCAGTTCTTCTTGGGCCCACAAAAGGCTTTCTTGTGTTGCTGGATGAGCTGGCACCGTTGTCAGAAATTTTGCCCATCTTTAATAGACTCTCAATTCTTTCTCCAGCTATAACGACATCTGCAAAGCTGGTAGAAGAAAAGGCAGCTAGCCTATCAATGTATGTCCCTTGGAGGGTGTTCATAAACATATCAGCCATCTCCCTCTCTGACATGGGCGGCTGGACAGCAGCAGCAAGCTGTCTCCACCTCTGGGCGTACTCTCGGAAGCTTTCTCTGGATGACTGTGACATTCCCATCAGGAGGGTCATGTTGGGTGCCATATCCAAATTATACTGGTATTGTCTAATGAAGGCCTCTGCCAAGTCCTTCCAACATCTGATGGTTGCTTTGGTCAGATGAGAGTACCATTCCCTTGAAGCTCCCGTTAAGCTATCCTCAAGATAAAACATCCATAGCTTTTCGTCCATGGTATATGCCTTCAGCCTCCCCAGAAAGGATTGCAAGTGGGTCCGTGGACAAGAAGTCCCGTTGTACTTTTCAAAGCATGGTGGTTTAAATTTGTGGGGAATCCTGACCCCGTCCACTAAGCCCATGTCCATAACATCAAAACCCAAAGAGTTTTGAGACTCCAAGGACCTTAATTTTTCAGCAATTTCATCCAGCCTTCTGTCATAGGCCTCCTCCCCAGCTCCCATCACTGTGAACTGATCTTCCTGGGGGTCTTCTTGTAGCACTCTGCCTGTGGTAGCATTCCCTTGAACATTAGCAGGGATATTGATCTCTGGATGAAGGTGGGGTCCAAATACAGGTGGGTTGATATGAGGCTGAACCCTCTCATTGTTGCTTGTCCCAGCAGTCCCTAGATGGGGGTCTTCCTGATTCTGCCTCTCTACCATTGCTCTTAATCTCTCTTGGCTCTGAGCCATATTATTCATCACCTCCATAAATTGTGTCATCTGAGCCCTCATTTCCAATCTCTCATTGGCCATTTGGTTCCTGACCTCTGTAAGGTCCTGTTGTACCTGGTCCATCTGTATACCCGGAAGGTTGTTGCGGGTTGGATATCTGTGTGGACGGTTGAGTGGGAACACCCGACGTCGAGCAATAGTTCCTGAAGTCACAACAGAGTTAGCTTCTTGTGTTGACTCTGGTCCTTTGACCTCTTCACACCAGCTCTAATCTTCAACTCTGAGATCTCTCTCTGGGCTGCTAGCAGGGCTTCCTGTTGCTCCTTTGCACTAGCCTCTAACTGCTCAATCTTGTCTTGAGTCCTCTTATCTTCCAGAGTACGAGCTTCGGTGATCCTGACCCACCTAGCTTGACTCTCTTTTAGATACAAATCAGTCCTGGCCTTCTGGAACTGAGCTTCCTTGCAGGCATTCTTCAAGATCTGTTCTCCAGCCCTAGACTTCTTGATATAGTCCTCTGACTTCTCAATCCTAGCTAGATGTTCCACCTTTAGCTTTTCCAACCTCTCAATGTCCAGCCGACCATCACTCCTCTCCCAGAGGGTCTTCTGTAGAACCTGAGTCAACTTCTCATTTCTCTCCTTCAAATTCTCAAACTCCTCTAAGCTGATAGTGACAGGAGGTGGTGCTGAGGATGGTCCAGGTATATCTTCCATGGTGAAGGGTGTAACAGCCCGGGCCCCTCGCAAGGCAATCCCGGCACTGCCACCTCACGATCTTCTCTACCCCCTCACTAGTAGAGTTTTTGCCTTCCGTGGGAATCGAACCCTGTACCCTGGGGCTCAAGTACATGTTCATTCCATTCCCACTACCATTTGAGCTACTAGCTCAAGTGGTAGTGGGAATGGAATGAACATGTACTTGAGCCCCAGGATACAGGGTTCGATTCCCACGGAAGGCAAAAACTCTACTAGTGAGGGGGGTAGAGAAGATCGTGAGGTGGCAGTGCCGGGATTGCCTTGCGAGGGGCCCGGGCTGTTACAAAAAAAGGCGCCTTTTTTTTTGTAACAGCCCGGGCCCCTCGCAAGGCAATCCCGGCACTGCCACCTCACGAACTTCTCTACTCCCCTCACTAGTAGAGTTTTTGCCTTCCGTGGGAATCGAACCCTGTACCCTGGGGTTCAAGTACATGTTCAATCCATTCCCACTACCAATTGAGCTAGCTCAATTGGTAGTGGGAATGGATTGAACATGTACTTGAACCCCAGGGTACAAGGTTCGATTCCCACGGAAGGCAAAAACTCTACTAGAGAGGGGGGTAGAGAAGATCGTGAGGTGGCAGTGCCGGGATTGCCTTGCGAGGGGCCCGGGCTGTTACAAAGGGCATCCCAGAAATTTGAGCCCTGGCATGGGACCACTCATAGTACTGTGCTGAGGCCACATTGTTGCATTTTCCCATAATGGTTACTCCTTTAGTCTGGACATTGTCCCAAGCCCAGGATGCTTGCCTGACAATAGCCAGATTAGGCTTAATCTCACAGTAAAGAGTCTCAGCCAAGTCTTGTGCCTTAGGAGTGTGGACCAATGCATAGCCCAGTTGTCTTCTGAATAGTAGAGGGTTGTAGTTGATGCAACCCTTAACTCCTATCAGGGGTACATTGGGAAACTGCCCACAACTGGTAATGATGTCCCTGCCTTTTGTGCTTTGAGTGCACCATCTGATATCAACTGATGTTAAAGCAGTGGGTCTTCTAGCCCAGTTCCTCTGCTGATGAGGATTCAAAAATGCATCAGTCTTTGGCAAATGTTTGAGCAGCCAAGCATGGAACAAAGGAGCACAACACCTCACTAATCTTCCCCTCTGCTTTTCATTTCTCTGGTGGACAGAGTAGTAGAAATCTCCCAGTAAGGTGGGTACTGGGTTCCTCAGAATGAAAAGGTGAATTGCATTCTTGCTAATAAACTTAGGCTCATCTGCAAATAATATAACCCCATATATGCTAAGGGCTAATAATGCACAGACTGTCTTCCACTCCCCCAAGGATGCTTTCAGAATAGCCTGAGAGGTCAAGAAATCCAAGTGTAGACCAGAAATCCCAGCCTTGGTAGTCATATTCTGCCCAATCAGAACTGGTTCCAGATGTAATGCCTTTGCTATCTCTTCATTACTGGGAAAAGCCATCTCAGGGTTGAAGGGGACTCCACCTCTGATAGGTACACCAACCAATGATGAATACTCCTCTAATAAAGGCCCCAACTGAAAATCCTGAAAGGTAAAGCACCTCAGAGGGGGGTCATAGAACTGCAGGCAAGTATGAATCAGGCTCCTTTGTGAAGGGTCCAAATCCACAACCACATCAAGTATGCCTCCGTAGTGTTCTCTGAATAGTGGTATATGGTCTGGAGTAATCAGGGTCTGAATCTTCCTGATGTCAACTAGTTCAGGCTGAAAGAAATGATAGGAGATATTACTCTTCTTGGGTGCCATGTTGCTGAAGAAGAGCTGAGACAGATGCTGAGAATAACACTGAAAAAGGGCCACTGACAGGCTGGTGCAGGTGACTGAAGCAGGTAGCTGATAGCTGAAGTAGATGCTGATGAGGATAGGTCTATGATGATGGGGTCAAAACCAAGCCAAAATAAAGTATGGATACCCTGAAAAACAAATAAGCAAATGTTAAAATGATGCAATGATGATGTATGAAAATGATATGCAAGGGTTTGTGACTGAGCTGGATCTGATCAAGTGCTCTGATATAAGTCCAGGTATGTTCAAGAAATCCAGATGGAGGTTCATAAGTCTAGTAACCAAGGTGGGGGACTCAAATAAAGAGTCACATGTCTAGGGTTAAAAATCACAAGAACTGTTCCAAAATGGAGTACTCTTAATCAAAACAAAGTAACAGGGTATGCTGAGGTCAAGGGTACCTGCAAACCTGTAAACAGCCTAACCCCCTCACAGGTAGTGTTCTAAAACAAGGATCCTCAGACTTGGATTAGTTATGAGAAGTGTAAACACTTCTAACCCGGAGGTACAGTGTTTACAATAACCATAAAAGATCCTCCTCTAATTCACCTCAGTTTCTGAAGGTCATAATAAAGGTCATCCAGACTTAGCAGGCTTCCCAGATAGCCCTAGTACTACAGGAAATCTGCAGCACAGAGTTCTCAAGAAGAAACCCATATCTGAACCGTGTTTCACATTCCCGCACCAGACCGAAATGGAATGGGAAAGAATATGAACCACTCTAGCCTAGGTGTCACTCAGGTCCCAGGTGTAGGACCTCAACTCTTAATAGAACACCCACCCACCAAAGCAACAAAACAGATCCAGCCAACACAGTATGACAGTATGATATATGTAAAGTTGTGAAGAAAGCAGTAAAACAACTGTACATAAAGCAAAAATAAATACAAGTACAAGCACAAATAGCATATAACACCCCAGTAAACACAAATCAAACAAGCGCTAGGAGGAACCCACAAAAAGAACCAGAAGCCCTGGTTACAGTATAAGGGTCCCCAGCAGAGTCGCCAAGCTGTCGCTCCCAAAGATTTTCATCCTGGTACAAGCGCTAACGGTCGGCGAAAGGAGGAATGAGAACACACAGCAGTGAACTCACGGGGAATGAAAAGAGTCGCCAGCTAGGCATTTTTATCCCGGAGGAAAGGCAATGCTGCATAGACCTAGAAAAAGATGGATAAGACGGTCGCGAACCAGAGAGACTGAGAAAGGGGGTTGGTTACAACCTGGGAAGGTATTAGCACCCAGATTGTCCGTCGTACTCGACGGGATCCACGCTTAAAAGATTTGTGTTTTAAAGGGGTAGTGTTAGTGCTATCTGTGTATAAGAGAGCTGGAAAACAAAATGTACAGGTGTCAGTGTAAAGGAAGTGTGAAGTGTATAAATGGTGTGTCAGTGTAAGAACAAGGGTGAAATGCTCATGATGATGAGGCTAAAGAAAGAATGAAACTGAAAGGAGGGGGAATATACAGAGACTTTTGTTCGATAACTGTTAAGTTATGCCTACGTATCCTCTCGTGCAATGAGGAAGTCAGAACACCGTAGTTCGACCCAAAGAGACTGAAAGATGAATTGGCTTGTGAACTGCTTGCTTGCATATGCTCAAGTGTATGACCTGTCTGGCTCAGGTGCAAACTGTCTTGCATTAGACGGAAGAAGCAAGTTCTCGTTTATGAGTGAGTGAGATGAGAAAAGAATCCCGGAGGAGACGATTATTGTTTGTTTTTTAGTTTTCAGTCTTTTATTGCTTTTGAAAGTTTGTCATAAGTTAATGAGATTAAGCCTAAACCAATGGGTTAGTAAACTCATCACATCCTCCCTCTGATTAGGGGTAATGAGAATACCTTAAGTGTGAAGTCAGATTCTCACACTTAATCACCTTTGAGGCAGGATTAAGATCATTAACCTACTTGTGATTAATTAGATGTTTTTGTTGTTTTTGTTTAGTGTTGAGTAATGAGGTTAAGCCATAATCAAGGATTAAACAGACTCATTACACCAACCTAATAGAAGGATAATAGATGAGAATGTTTAAGCTGAGGAAAGCTCCTCAACTTAATCCATGATTAGGGATTAAACTCATGACAAAACAAAGCCTTTATTAAGTGGATTTTAGTTAATGGTAAGATGATGAAGTGAATTTTAGGGTTTGTAAGACAACTTGAGGGGGACTTGTCCATTAACACTAGGGTTAGTCCTTCTTAACCAGTTAAGGAAGAATTAGAACCCTGATGCAAGGCCCAAGTTACAAGTGTGAAGTCTTGATGATTATTACGTGGATTGATTAAAGGAGTTAAACACATTAAGGGTTTAACACTTAGGATTAAAGTTATACACTCCATCCTAATAGAAGGATGCAGGCATAAGCTTAATCACAAAGCCTTAAAGCCTTTAGGGTTTAGTCCCTGATTATGAGGTGAGGAGAGAAGACTCAAAGCGACACAAAGGTAAAACTAAGTGGGGAGACTAATCAAAACCCTAATCATTGTCATGCTTGGTTGTTCCTAAGGTTTGTGAGGTTAACAAGAGAAATCTTCAATGGAACCACCAGGAAGCAGATGAAAGGATCAGGAGAAACAAAGTAACTTGCTTCATTTAAGAAGACAAGTCACTTGAAGAAAGAAAGTGAGAAGAAGAAGAATGAGCAAGCTCAATCTCAAACACAAAGTAAAATGCAGCAAGGATGCATGAAAGATATGAAAGGAAATTGTGAGAAGTGAAGGCAAATTCACTTCTCCAAGTTGCTTACCACCTGAAAGGTTAGTGAAAGGAATGCAATGCAATGCAAAATGAAATGAAATGGCATGATGCAAATCAAAACCAGAAGCATATATGAGATGATAATGATGCTATGAGATGATGCAAACATGAAACAAGGCATGGGGATGATCACATGAACATGTGGATGCAAATGAAACAAGTTTAGAACCATGAACATACATGAAAAGTTATGGAATGCAAATGGCATTCAACATGGCAAATACATGATGCAATGATCAAACATGCTTTTAATATGTCTTAAGATGTCCAATGAATCAAATGAATGCATAAAATGCAATGGCAAGTCATGGTATGAATGCAAATACAAGATGGATGCAAAAAGAAGCCCAAATCAGGGTTTATGATCAATGCATCAAACAAAAACCAAAATCAGAAGCAAACATCAAGATAAAAAATTGAAAATGCATTCAAAGGAACCCTAATTCTATACAAACTCACTGCCCAAAGGATGGGTTCTAACTCTTAACCTAATTAGGGTTATGAATTTCCTAAGATTTCTAGGGTTTTAGGGTATCTTAACAAGAAAAATGCCAAACAAATTGAAAATGAAAGATCAAATCATGCCAATTTAATCTCACAAACTACATGCTAAACAAAATGCAATGCAAAAAGAATCAAAGTCCAACTCTCAATGGTTAGGCAGAAATGATTTTTTGAAGTTTGGATCAAAATAATGCCTTGAAATGATTTTAATTCCATGAAAAATTCTCAAAAGACATCAAGATCAAAAAAGAAATTTGGTTTGAGGGTTGGACAATGTTTCTAAATGATTATGAAGGTTTCATGAATTTTTTGATGATTTTTAAATACCTAAAAGTATTTTTAATTAATTAATTCTCATTAATTAATTAAAAATAAACTTTTAAATGATTTAAAAATATTTTTTAATGCGAAAAATAAAAATAAAAATGTTTTTGGTTTCTGAAAATTAATAAAAGTTTGTACAAAAATTTTCAGAATTTTTAAAATTGTTTTGCTATTTTAAATAAATTGGAGAAAACAAATCAAATTAAATGAAAAATAAAATGCAATTAAACTGAAAATGGAAAAGTATGCAAGATCAAGGGCTGACATTCAAATATACACGCGCGAGAGTGGACTTGGCGCGCATCTGGACGGCCAAGATTCAAAATTCGCTAATTATGATTAGTGCCCTAATCCGAACCCTAAACAAAATCAGGTGACCGGAACAGTGTTCCGGTCATCTTCTCCGATCAACCAAAAACTCAATCTCCCTCCCTAGGCCATTTTAGAAGCTCTAACTCTCCAGAAATCATCTCTTACCCACCCCAAGCACGAATCAAGCATAAAATCATGTTTAACTTCAAACACAAACACGAATCGAATCAAA